>CM021772.1:21166788-21208720 GCA_011076525.1 Nettapus auritus | reverse complement strand
CTCCGCCGAGAGCCGCAGGGACACGGGCCGCGCCCGCACGCCGGCTCCGCCCGCCGCCGCCGCCGCACCGGGAGGGGCCGCCCCGCTCCGCCCCGCCGGGGACGGGCCTCGGCCGCCAACGGGCCGGGGGAGCGGCGGTTGGGGCGCCCGGACCCCCACGGGTGTCCCCTCCCCGCAGCAGTTCCCTTCGTGCCAGCCCCTCCAGGCCGCGCTGCCCGGCTGCACGCCCAGCTCCATCCCCTAAGGAGCCCTGTGGCCCCGTCCCGCTCCTGTATCTCGGCGTGGTTCCAAGGCAGGGGGCATTTTCCCTTAAAATAGCGCGTCCCAGCTCCCGCTGCTGCTCCTATAAACGAGGCGAGGTGCGAGGCGTTGGGCCCCTTTTGAAGCTTTTTCTCCGTGCTTGAGCAGCAGGAATTGAGCACGCACAGCGCACCGCCGCATACCTGGGATGGAGGAGAGCAGGGTGTGCTCACCTCGCCCCGCCGGCTGCAGGAGGGGGCCACGAGACACCCGGCCACCGCCACACCAGCCCTGGAGGGGCTCGTAAAAAATATGTGGGTGAGCCTGCAGCACGGCCCCGTCACAGCCACGATGCACGCGGGCATGAGTCTGAGGGCAGGAAAGCATCTCGCAGAGGGAGGCTTCTCACAGCTGGTGGATGCCTCACAAGCCAAGGCAGGGCAAGGCCCATCGCTGAAGACCAAGTGGATGAGTCTTTCCGACAAGGAAGGTGATTAACTCATGGAACAGCTCCTCCGAGGCCAGCACAGGCTGCTTACCCCCAGCACCTTCCTGGAGGCAGCTCTGACAGGCCCCACGAGCTTGGTACACCATCTGCCCCCAGCACATAGATCCCAGGTGAGCCCAAGGTCCCAGAGCGCACAGGACAGCGTGGAGCAGAGCCAGGACACCAGCAGACCTCAGAGAGGCTGTGCAGAGGCAGCTGCCCTACTCCAAGGGCAAAAAATGCAGCAGGTACGAATGCTTCCCAGCTCCAGCAGCCCTGCCCAGCCTGTTGCACCCAGGTGAGAAGAGACGGGCAGCTCCCCGAGTACATCTGCACCGCCGCAGAGCAGCACCCAGTGCTGGGGAGGGATGCTGCCCCTACAAAGGTGTGCTCACAGCGCAGCGGGACGAGGCCCTCGTCTTGGATGCAGCAGACTGCAGAAGCATCGGCACTGCAGAGCGGAGGCAGGAAGACCTTGTTCTTCCCTTCCCCCAGGCAGCACAAGAGCTGCAGGCCCAGCTGTCCACAGCCGGCTTCCCCCCGCCGCATCCACCGCAGCCAGGGAGAGGGGAGCAGAGCCAGCACAACGCGTCCCCACCCTGGGACCTCTGCCAGGCCCACCGAGACTGAGCCCCGTGGGGCACAGGCAGACTGGAGAGCCCCAGCACAAAGCAAACACAAGGTAATTGGCTGGAAGATGGCCTTGAGGTGGCAAAAGCCTTGTTGCTCTGCCCTTCTGGTGCCCGCCAGCCGCACGATGGGGGTAAGGACACCGCAGGCAGCAGCGTTACGCTCCCTCTCTGTGCTGAGCTACCTGGATGGGAGCCGAAAGGCCCGGCCCAGCTTGTGCCTGTGCCTCCAGCATGGGGCAGCACTGGCGCTGGCAGGAGCCTGGCAGAGCCAGCACGGAGCTGCCTGCTCCAGCAGCCTCCTACTCGCAGCACGGCAGAGCTGTGTTCCCACAGCCCAGCAAGGGAGGCCCCTTGCAGGCTGAGCAGGCAGCACGGTTAACGTGGGGACACGTGGCCTTTTCCCCCATGTGGGGTGGTGCCACCGGGCTCCTGGAGCAGAGCAGGGACTCTGCCAGCAGCACGCACGGCAGGGAGCCTCCAAGCACGGGCTCAGCTCCCCGTGAGCCTCCCCAGGCACACGCAAAGCATAAGAGGAGCTGCGTCCTTGGACGAGAACCATATTTATTTCACGGACACAGAATTGCACTGGTGATCGATTCTACGCACACCGGGGACACGCAGCAGCACGGCCCCGCTGGGCCAGGCCGCCGGGGCAGAATTCACACAGATATTTGTTTCTTCCGAGGGGCCGATCGGCGGGATGGGGCTCCACAGCCGGGCCCCAGCTCCTGCTGCGGGGCAGCTCCCGCCCCAATCAAGGATAGAAACATTAAATAAGTATATACAGCACCTCTTGGGGCGGGCTGGAACAGGCAGGGTGGGACAGGACTCAATTGCCCATTTTTACTTTAGAAGTCTGGAAAGAAAGGAGAGGTGTTAGAGCGTGCCCTACAAACCCCAGCCCAGCACCTTAATCCCACCCAAGCACCCCAGGACTGCAGGCAGCTGACCGGCCCCACCAATAAGCCACAAGCATCGCACAGGGCGCATCCAAGGTGACACCCTTGGTGACAGTTGCTCTTTGGGCCATCGGAAGAGCTTCACTGCCACCCAGAGGCACAGCACCCTGTGGGGACAGCTGCCACCCCAAACTTCTCGAGCAGCCTCAGCTTCACCATGCAGAGGACTGTGCTGGAGCCCAGGTGTTTGCTCATCACCCACGGTGACGGGCACCTTGTGCTCACGTAAGCCCCAGGCCCCAGGAGGCAGGTACCTGCAGGATAGCAACGATGACCCCGAACAGCCCTATGGCACTGCCAAAGATCTCCACGATCAGGATCTTGACGAAGAGGCTGGCATTCTGGGCATCAGCCAGGGCAGCCCCGCTGCCCACGATGCCCACGCACACTCCGCAGAAGAGATTGGACAACCCCACGGTCAGGCCAGCCCCAAACATGGAGAAACCTGCGAGAGACGGACACTGCAAGAGCAGGGGGTAACTCCCTTCCTCCTGCAGCCGGGGCATGAGAAGCAGACAGTGGGAGAACCAAAGCTGAGAAGTGGCTAGAGAAGGTAACCGAGCAGCCGCTTTGGGGCAGAAGAGACGCGCCAGCTGTTCAGGGCAGCAGGAAAAACCCTGACATGGTTCACACGGGGCTGACAGGCTCGGTTTGGATGGAACCTGTCGGCCTGAAGGTCGTGGGGCAGGTGAGCTGGGCCCTGCAGTCCCACACCGAGGGCAGAGGGAGCAGCAGGAGGCTGTGGGGAGAGGGAGGCGAAGCTCACAGCTGCATCCCCAGGGCTAGCAGTCCTTACCTGCATGGTAGTTCCTGGCTCCAATCGTCTCTGGGGTGACTGCAGAGAAAGGCTGAGAGAAAGGACAGGGCCTGGGTTACCTGCGTGCCGCCCCACCTCACCCTTCAGTCTGAGTGGCGACCACCCCACAAACAGCAACCCCACAAACCCAGGGGCTCCCAGAGCCACGCCAGCACCCCAAGTCCCCATCGCAGGCCCACATCCACCTGCCCGTCCCCACCGTGGCCCTGGGGCCAGCCCACGTCCTCCCGTACCTCGGCCATGTTACTGATGACGATTGCCATGATAATCCCGTAGATGGCCACAGCCTCGCAGAAAATGATGCTGTGGGAGAAAGGCGAAGTCTGACCACAGTGTCCCGGGCTCTGAAACCCCACCCCAGGCAGCACGTTTCACTTCAAGCCCAGCCAGACCTCCACAGCCCTCTCTGAGCCTGCCCCACGGCTGCCAGGGGCAGAAGGGCAGCCCAGACCACCTCTCCTCCAAGGGAGAGCTGCTAAGCACGAAGGCTGGGTGCCGGTTGTGCTGTGCCACCCCAGAAACCTGCGGGAGGCAGGTCCTGGGAGCCCTCCCCTCCGCCAGCCCCTTCCAGGAAGGGCTGTGCATGGCCTGGGGAGCCCCAGGGCAGGATGTGCGATCCCCGGGTGTTTGTTTTGAACACACTGGGCTCATTCAGTGCGTGATACCACACCACTTGTGACCCTCCGAAGCGGTACTCTGCCTCCTTTAGGGCTTTGTTTTGAAAGCAAACAGCAGCAGCAGCTCAGTGAGGAACAGCCTGCCAGCAGCACCCAGTGAGAGACACAGGGTGCGGGGACTGCCCTGCCCAGGCGAGGCATTAACCCCGCATCCACACCTACCTGACCAGGTTCTTGGTTTTGATCCGAGGGGCTTTGACTCCGCCACCGATGATGCTGGAGCCTGTGATGTAAATCCCCCTGTAGCAGACAAGGGTGGTTGGAGGAGGGCCTGGCACTCGCTGAAGGGCTCAGGAGGAAAACCAGCATCTTCCAGCTGAGCAAAGAACCGGGCATGCAGCTGGGGGGGCACTGCAGACTCAGCCCCAGGGCCCCAGTGGTCCTGAGCACTGCCAGCTACACCAGCCGGGGCACAAGAGCAACCACGGCACTGCCCCCAGAGATCACGGGACATCCCTGCCTCTTCACACCCTTGCAGCCTGCAAGGTAGTCTGCCCATACACCCCAGGAGCCCAGCCCCACGGCTCTGCACACACACACTGTGCTTCCCTGCCCTGCTGCAGGAACCCGCAGCGTACACACAGCTACCCAGCTGGGACAGCAGGAGCCTGCTGCAGAGCCAGCCCCACTCACCAGGCAGCGCCCACCACGGACAGGGAGATGGCCAGGCCAATGCCCAGGTTGGACCACATGTAGGGAGAGGTCTCCGTCAGGAACCTGGGCAGGAAGAGACACCCCGTGTCAGCACGCAGGCAGAACCCCCCCAGCCATGGTGCAAGGCCCCAGAACAGGCACTGGGCCGCCCATCACGCCCACCACACGGCCCAGGATGGGTGAGCACTGCCAGACTGAGCCACACAAGCACCCTGGCTGCAGTCACTGAGCCGCAGCACCCTGGGCAGGAGCAAGGCCAGCTGCAGCAGGGTGAAGTCTACGCCTCTGGTGGAAGGGACACACCACTCGTTGGAGCTCTCGCTCCCCTGGGACATGGTGACCGTTGCCTGTCACTTGAGAGCAAGTGCTGCTGCCACCAGGCAGTGCCAACAGCCGCCCTCCTCATGCAGCCCCATGCTCAGCGTGGGGACGCCGTTATTTTCGGGGAACTCACCAGGCCACATCGAAGCGGAAGCCCAGGTCAAATATTGTGTAGCAGATCCCTAGAAAGCAAGAGCGACAGGAGAACCTTCAGACAGGCATTAGCAGTGCTGCCGCTGCCTTCCCACCTGCTGGGGCCCTGCAGCTGCCGGTCAGAGGCTAGGAGTACTGCATGCAGGAGGGTTTCTGGCAAGACTGGCGCGGGCGTGCGGTGCTGAGGAGCAGGGTGCCCCTCCAAAGCAGCCCCTCACCCCAGCACCTTCTTCATCTGCATCCCCAAATGGCTCAGCCGCACTGGAGAGCCCCAGCACCAAGCAGTGAGCTCCTCTCCGTGTCACAGTGGGGATGAGGAACGAGGCTGTGCCCTGACCCATCATCACATGCTGCTCTGTCACCGTCCAGCCAGGGGCTGTTCTGCTCCCGAGGAGCCCATAGATGACAGCAGCTGCAGCTGACCCCCTGCCCTCATTTTTCCAAGGCTGGAGATGTTGGAGACGCATCTGCTGAGCTCAGAGTTTCCGCCAGGACTAGCCATTTGCAGAGAGGTTTGCACTCCAACACGGGCAGCAGATATCAAAGCACGGGCTCTAACACAAGCCCCTCTCCTGTGCTGAATTGTGGCAGGGAACCCTGCAGCCCTGAGGTGTCTGCACCCAAACCTTGCCATGCTCTGAGCCCACGAGCAGTGAATGGGAAACACTGCTGCAGACCAGGAGATCTGCTCTTTATGTGACTCACAGCTAGAAAAGAGACTGTGACCTGGCTCTACAGAAGAGATAAGTGCAGACAGTGTCACGCTGCTTGCACCATGCCAGATAGAGGGCTAACAGACACCAGGAGGACACACGAGTGCCGCCACCACCCCAAAACGGGAAGCAGTAACTTTGGGAAGCAGCGACACTGGTCACTGTTCTCGTCTGAGGAACAGGGGTGGCCCCCAGGAGCCCACAGAGAAATGAGGAACAGCGCTGCAGCCACGGAGCGAGGCCGCACCCCTCCCACACGCCTGCAACCTTCAGGGCTGACAGCCTCAGCACTGCCAGGGCCGGGCCCACCAGGCTGGCACCGGTTTGTGCTGTGGGTTTGCTGCTGGCAGAGCAAGGAACCAAACCCAGCCAGCCTCAGCTGCCCCCTGCCCTGGGGAGAGGCACGGAGGAGCTGCATCCAGCTCGGGGTGGAACCATGGGGCGCCTTCCACCTCCTCAGCAGCGGGCACAGCCTCGGGTTGGCGTTATGAGGGAAAAGAGACGAAAGACGTGAAAGATCCCTTCCTGCGAGCTCTACCAGCTCCTACGTGATTTGGAGAGCTGCGGGGCACTGAGACGGGGCAGCCTCTCACCCCGTATCCCCTCACCCCCAGGCCAAGCTGGGAACCAGGTCCCAGCCGCCCTGAGCTCACCTCACCGGCAGCCTTCTCACAGCCCCGTTCCCCCCACAGCCCTTCGCGGCCCCTCACAGCCCCGGGCCTCCTCACGGTCCCCCCCCAAAGCCCCGGGCCCCCTCACAACCCCGGGCCCCCTCACCCGCCCCCCCCGACCCCAGGCCTCCCTCACAGCCCCCTCACAGCCCCCGGCTCCCCAGGCCGCCCTCCCGGCCCCCCACCGCCGCTCACCGACGCCGAGCAGCGTGGCCCAGAAGGCCAGGCCGAGCCCCGAGTAGAGCAGCGCGAGCCCCGTCATGGCGGCGGCGGCACCGAGCGGCACCGGCGGGGCGCGAGCACCGTCACCTGACCCGAGCGCAGCGCCCCGCCGGAAGGCACGTGACGCACCCTCCCTCAACCCATTGGCTGCGCCGCCGGGCGGCCCCAAGAGAACTACAGCGACCAGAATGCACCGCGACGAGCGCTCCGTCCTATTGGCTGCCTTCCTCCCGGGGAGGGCGGGGACGGGCTCCTATTGGCCCCGCCCTGGAAGCGGGAGCAGGGGAGGGGGTCCCGCGTGCGCCCCCCGGTCGCCATGGCGACGGCCTTCAGCACCGATGGCGAGGCCGCGCTGCGGCGGGCGCTGGGCCCGGCCCCGGCCCCGGCCCCGCGGGGGGACATCGACGGCTGCTACGAGACGGGACGGGCGGCGGCCTTCGTGCGGGGGGGCGGCTTCACGAAGGTCCGCGGGGGGGTTCTGGGGGGCTGCGGGCCTCCCCCCCAGTGCCTCACGCCCCCCCGGTCCCTCACGGCCTCCCCGTCCCCTCAGGTGGCGCTGCAGTTCCCCGACGAGCTGCTGCCGGACGCGGCGGCCGTGGCGGCCCGGCTGGAGGCGGAGACCGGGGCCGAGGTGTCCGTGCTGGGGGACACCACGTACGGCAGGTCGGTGTGGGGATGGGGGGGTCCTGAGGGTCCTGTCTGCCTCCACGGGGGCTGTGGGGCTGCCTCTGCCCTGTCTGGGGACTGCAGTAGTGGTGACAGGAGGGCCGGGACACACAGCCCGTGTGCCCCCCGGGAGGTGCTGGGTCCCCCCCGGCTGATAATGCTGGGTATCACCCCCCCCAGTAATGCTGGGTGCCCCCCCCCAGGCTGATAATGCTGGGTGTACCCCCCCAGTAACGCTGGGTACCCCCCCTAAATCTGTTCCTGCTGCCTCCCCCCACAGCTGCTGCGTGGACGAAGTGGCCGCAGAGCACGTGGGCGCCGAGGCGGTGGTGCACTACGGCCCTGCCTGCCTCAGCCCCTGCAGAAAGCTCCCGGTGCTGCACGTCTTTGGGCAGCAGCCCCTGGATGTCGGGCGTTGCGCAGAGGTCTTCCGGGAGCTCTATCCTGAGCGGCAGAGCCGCGTGGTGGTGCTGAGTGATGTGGTCTATGCCTACGCGATGGGTGAGTGGTCATGCGGGCAGCGCTCTGGGCTCTGCGGAGCTGCTGGGGGGAAGGCACCAAGCAGAGGGTTCCCAGGCGCCATCAGCCCTGATTTCTGCTCTGCACCCATATTTCATTCTCCCTTCAGGTGAATTGGAGCAGCAGCTGTGCCCCGAGTACCCCAACGTCGTCTTCTCCCAGGTGGTGTGTGGGGACCCCCCTGGCCCCGCACCGCCCGGGGAGGTGCGGCAGTTCGGCCGCCAGTTCCGCGTGGAGGCAGCGGGAGGGCTGCAGGACTGGGCCATGTTCTATGTGGGAGCCGAGGGCCTGGCCCTCACTAACTTCATGCTGACCTGGAACCGCTGCCCCTTCAGCTCCTTCAACCCCGCCACCAGCCACGGCCGCCGGGAGACCCTCAACGTCAACCGGGCCCTGATGCGGCGCCTCTACCTGGTGGAGCGGGCGCGGGACGCCCGCGTGGTGGGCATCCTGGTGGGCACCCTGGGCGTGGCGGGCTACCTGGACGTGCTGCAGCACCTCCGCCAGCTTCTGCGCCGGGCCGGCAAGCGCAGCTACACGCTGGCCGTGGGGAAGCCCAACCCCGCCAAGCTGGCCAACTTCCCCGAGGTGGACATCTTCGTCCTGGTGGCCTGTGCTCAGAACTCCTTGCTGGACTCCAGCGACTTCTACCGGCCTGTGGTGACCCCCTATGAGCTGGAACTCGCCTGCAACCCAGCCCGGGAGTGGACGGGGAACTACCTCACTGACTTCCGAGACCTGCTGCCAGGTGACAGCTGAAAATCAGCTACGGGCACCCTCCTGGGGAGCGTCACGCCCTGCCTGGAGGCTGCTGTTGCCTCTGCTCGCTGGGGAGGGGGGGAAGACACACGCACTGGGCTAATGTTGCTGTTTCCCATCAGGTGCCTGCGCACATGTTGAGCTGCCCCCAGCTGTGCCTGCAGCAGAAGCTGTTCCCGACGTCTCGCTGATCACAGGGGAGATGCGTGCTGCCCACCTCTGCGACCCCCCGGCCGCCCAGCTGCCCCCCAGCACCTCCCTGGCCTGCAGGGACCAGACTCGGGCCCTTGCAGAAATCAGCCCCGCTGGTTCGTGGTTTGGTTTCATGGTGGGGCTGAGCCCCAGCACAGGGCAGTGCCTCCTCCCTGCTCCCCAGTAACAGCTCCCCCTTTCTCTCCCCTCCCAGCCTCCTTCCTGGAGTCCCGCAGCTGGCGGGGCCTGGAGCAGCAGCTGGGGAAGACGCCCGTCTCCAAGGCCGTGCAGGGCCGGCGAGGGATTGCCATTGCCTATGAGGACGAGGGCCACGAGCAATCCTGATGTGGCAGCAGCACCTAAACAGGAGCAGGGGGTGTGCTGGATGCCGCCTCTCAGTGGGTGTCAGACCTGTGAGGGGCTCCCGAGGGTCCAGAGCTGGCTCCAGGTAGGGCACACGTTGTGTGTGTGTGCTTCTCGGTGCACACAGCACGCTGGGCTGGGGAATGGGGCAGCAGCAGGGCCAGGACAAGGCCTTTGACCCAACCCTGGCCACCGAGGGCTCCCTGCAGTGCCTGGTCCGCAGGAGCTTTGGCCCTACCCAAGGGAAGGTCACAGCTTCACATGAGCTGACAGGACTGCGGGCTTGTGTGAGTTCCTGCTGTTAACTAAAGCTCAACTGAAAAGGAGGTGTGCGTGAAGTGATTTGTCTTCTAGGATCAAACGCGGGCTGAAGAGTACATACAGGGGGCCCTGGAGCAAAAACAGATCACAGACCCCAACCGTGATCCAGTCACCCCACACCCCTCAGCTGGGCTCTCCCCCAGGGGAAATAGGCAAAGTGCAAGCACCGCAGTGACGACAGCCACGACGTAGAAATATCCTTAATATAATTAGGTGCAGGGCCTCCCCCCTCCCAACCACACACATACAAACGAGCAGGGAGCGAGCCCCCCGCACAGCCAGTCCCTGCCGCGGGCGTAGGGGCAGCTCCCCTCCGCGGGGCCGTGCTGGGGCAGGGTGGGCAGCCCGGCCATGGGGCTGTCCGTGCCGGGGCTGTCCTGCCCTGGCCCCCCCCGCCTCCTGCAGCCGGCACTCCGTCCCCTGCCAGGGGGGAGCATGCTGGGGGGAACAAAAGATGCTGACACCGAGATGCGGCCACCAAGTCTAGCTGAGGAGCGTCCCGAGCGGGTTAATTCTAGGTGGAGGGTTATTCTACGAGCCGTACTGCAGCAGGGCGGGGAGGATGGGGGCTTCCTGGCGGGGAAGAGCTGGTCTGGGTTAAATTGTCCGCGGTCCTGGGCGGGCGCTCAGTAGTCTGCTGTGTACTCCGTGCCATGCAGCCCTCGGCACAGCAGGGTGAACTCCTTCACCATTTCCTTCACTCGCCGCTTGTTCACACGCTCTCTGCTAACACAGAGGGAGGGACAGAGGTGAGGCAGGCAGCAGGGACGGGCTGCGATCATCCCTGCCGCCTGTGGGACACGGCCACCGCAGTGGGGAACACACACACCTGAGGATCTGCTGGCTGAAGGTCTCTTTCTGCTCAGGGCTGACGCGGGCCGAGGGGAAGCCGTCCTGCTGCATGGCCTCCTTGATCCAGACGCTCAGGTAGCTGAAGCAGTGCTTGTTCAAGGCAAAGAGGATTTCTGCAAAGTGATCCATGAGGCTGCGGGACGCCTGGCCGCCAACGCCCTGCGACGGAGCAGACAGACCCGTCTGAGCCATGCGCCGAGGTGCTGAGCTCAGCTCAGCGCTCGCTGCCTCTCCCAGCCCCGGTGTCACCCCGCCTGCCCCCTCACCCATGTGCCCCTCACCTCCAGCACCGCCTGCAGCAGCACTTTGCCGTTCTCGTGCACCACCTGTCCCACCGGGGCGATCTCTCCGCAGCGGGGCAGCAGCTCTGTCTGCAACACAGCGACCAGCCCGCTCAGCACCAAGGCAGGTCCTCGAGCTCCCCTGCCTGTCCCGCAGCCCCGCTCCTGCCCTCCTGGCTCTTGGTGGGCTGCAGCACAGCCCCCCCGGGCTCTCGGGATGCAGCTGAGGAAGTCATGATACTCACAAAGAAGCCACAGGATGCTTTCACCGTTGGGGCCTCAGGGAACTTGAGGGAAAGGACACCTGCAGGAGAAAATCATTGAGGTGAGCGGCCAGAACCTTGAGGCACCATCCCAAGCCAGTCCCTGGCTGGTTTGCTCCCAGAGCTGCAGGAGCAGCCCGGGCTCCCAGCAGAGAGGTGTACAAGTCTGTGTGCACAGGGCTCGTGCCCCTGCCCGCGGTACTCACCACACTGAAACACCGCCTTGACGTCCAGGTTGCTGCACAGGAAGAGGTCTGGCTTCCTTTTCAGAGCCTGCAAGGCACACAGACAGGCCGAATAAGCGCAACCCTGCAGAGGCAGCGAGGAAGACTCCTAGGAAGCCGGCGCCCCAGGCAGCCTCTGCCTGGACGCACACTTACCTGGGCACACGCACGGCACACAGCAGATTCACACAGTACAGAAGGAAACCATCGCTTTTCCCCCCAAGAAAATGTCAACCAAACATCCAGGCCATTCACAACACCCGGGGAGCTCTGACCCCAAGACCTGAGGATAGATGCCAAGGAGGTGTATGCACAAATGCTTCAGACACAGAGGACAGGTTTCCTGTCCCAGCAGGACGGGACAGGCAGAGGCAGCACTCCTGGGACGCTGGCAGCCACACCGGGCCCAGCAGAGGATACCTCTGGCTTGGTCCTCTCCTCGTGAAGATGCTGATGTTCCTGGGGTCACAAACCCTTGGTTCACACAGTGCCCCGTGTTTTGTTTGCCCCCAGCCTGGACCAACAACTCACTCTGCTCTGGCTGCAAGGCAGAGGAGGCAACAAGGTGCCAAAATTGCTTGGCAATTCCTGAGCAACCAGTACGAGATCAAAAAAAGCTGTGGTTTTGTTCTGCCACTCAGTGACCCCACCAGCCACTGTGGAGCTCAGGCTTTGCTGCTCCACCACCACCAGGGACACCCTGAGCCGTGGCACGATGGGGCCATTGCTTGGGGCCGTTCCCCTGTGCTGGCACAGGGCAGTCACAGGACAGAAACGTTTCAGCCTCCACTTGCTGCTCCACAGGAGGGTTTCTGCCCTGCTACACAGGGCGGCCACGTCTGTGCCCCCCACGCCACCGTGCCCACTGCTGTGGGATGGCACTGGGGACAGCAGCCACGCACCTTGCCCTGCTGTCACCACAGCCTGTCCCCAGAGCTCTGAGAGCAGGACACCATAGCAGCAGCCTGGCTCCTCTCCACGCTGGGCGGAGCTGCCTGCTGCCCTGAGCCCGCTCCCCGTGGTGACAGCAGGGACAGTGTTCAGCCAGCAGCACTCGGGCCACCTGCCCGCAGCCACTGTCCCCACCTGGAGCAAAACTGATTTCTCTCCCTCCCCTTCTTGCTTCCCTTCCACAGAAAGCCCACAGCCATCAGCCCGGTGCAGGGAACATGCTGGAGAGCAGGGAGCCTAGCAGGTTTCAGGGTTACCCCATCTCCTTTCTGACGCTTTGCATCACACACTGCAAGAGGACGCGGATTTGGCACTGAAGGCACTGCTATGCCTGGCAGAGGTGGCACAGCCAGAGACCCACCTCCCTGCTAGATGTGACTGGTGGCCTTCACTGGTGAGAGCCGGGGCAGCGTTATGCCTGTGTGTGTATATACAGACTGTGCTCCTTCCTCCTGACACGCTCACAGCAAGGACAGCCAGCAGATGTGCAGTGGTTCGGAAACATCCGCTCATTGCGGCTCCACAGTCTGCTCAGCCGCATACTGGACAAACACATGCAAGGCACATTGTCATTTTGGCCACGGAAACCCCCCTGTTCCCCAGAGCTGCACCCTGCCAAGGGCACCTGGCCCTGGTGACACCACCCAGCCGTCGGTTCCTCTGCCCTGCAAAACCATTCAGCTGGCACAAGTCTTCCAAGACGCTCAGGTTACAGAATCAGGTTACAAAAGCCACCTACCTGCACGATGCTTCCCCCAGCCAAACCAGCCTGCGGTAGGCAGAGACACCCAGGCTCTCCTGCAGACCCCCTGCAGCGCCCACTTCTTGCTCAGTCAATGCCACGGGTGAAAGCACGCTCCAGTTTTGGGAGGGCTCCTTCCACCAATGCAGAGCAGCGTGCAAGCCCAATCCAGGCACATGTATACACACCTAATGTGCGGAGCAGCTTTTTACCCCTGTGAGATGGGGCCCTGGGGAGCTGCTCCGTTAGGAAGCTGCACCAGATGGGTCCAGCTGCTTCTTCCCAGCACCAGGGAGCCCTGCTCCAGCCCTGGGGCCTCTCCTTGTCTGTCTGTCTCCGTGTCTCCTGCCAGAGCTGCTCTGCTCCTGTGTTCTGGGATGGGGACAGGTCCTCATTTTTCACCTGGCAGCGTCCCCCCATCCTGTGCTGCAGCAGGCACTGGCTCTCCTCAGTGTTGTCCCGCAGGCTGGATGGGGGCTCTCCTCTATGGCAGCTGGGAGACCCTCTGGCCAGGTCTTCAGAGCAGGCTCTTCTGCACCCAGCTCTTCTGAGGTCGGCAGGCACAGAGGGGACATGAGAGGCCACCAAACAAACCCCACTCCTCCAGCAGCCAAGGGACAGCAGGGGTGGTGCAGCTAGCAGTCAGCCCCTGCCCGTGTCCAACGCAGGGCTGCAGACGTGGTGGAGAGCTTGAGGACTCTGCTGTCCCTAGGGAAGGGCTGTGCTCCCCTCCAGTGCCAGAGGGGGATAGCTCACACTGTCACCCAGCCTTGGCACCGTGCAGTCTGACTCAGCTCAAGAAGAGAGGGAGGAGGAGAAGTGGTGGTTCTGCGTGGTCAGGCACAGAAGGTCCCACATCTTCTGCCCATCAAGGCCCATGTGCACCATCTGCCCCGGGGACATAGACATGGTGCTCTGGAGGTCCATGCTGGTGTGGAAGAGCCCATGAGGTCAGGTGGAAATGCTGGAAAGTTCATTGGGAAGGCAAACGAGAGTGCTGGCCCCACAGCCTGGGGTATGGCCCTCAGCCAACAGCTCCTGCTGGATGCAGAAACTGAGCCAAGAGCCAGCACGAGACATCTTGGTTTGGAAACTGCATGAACAGAGCTCAGGCTGTGGTCTGCACTCCCCTAAATCCTAACTCAGAACAACCACGCTGCAACCAGGAGCACACCTACAAGCGGTACCTGCTGAGCAGGCAAGGGCTCCCAAACACAGGACCAGATTCTCCTCACCTCGTCCAGCTCCTGACCTGTCCAATGCCAGCAGAGGCTGGGGCAGACCTGACTGCAAGAGGTGCCAGCACTGCTCAGTGCAGGCTTACAGCAGACTGATTAATTCATACTTAGTTTTGATTTGCAACAACAGCATTAAGACAACGTTTGTTTGAAGCCAGCATGGTCTTGTGATCAGCTAGCCATCATCACGAGTGGATTGTGAATTAACACACTGGCAAAGAGATCAGCTGCACTAGCTGGGCAGCCTCACAGCCAGCTGAAATCCCAAGTCACACAGAGACAGCTCCCTGAACGCTTGTGACCAAGGGCTGACGTGCAGGTACCAGGAGGCAGGAGCAAGCCGGAGCCAGACGGGCCTGTCACCTCTCTTCACAAGGCCGGCGAGAGGGAAGGAACTGGCTGGACCTCCAGTATCCATGTTGTAAACTCACAGGAACAAACAAACAAACACGGCATGATTCAAGAGCTAGGGAGGACAGACTCCAGAAAGAGCCTTATGAAAGCAGAGCATGTTCCTCTGGAAGAGGACAGGCCATGCTGGTGGTGCTGGACACACCTCTGCTGTCAGGTAGTGCCTGAAGTCCTGAGAGCCAGGAGGGATGCAGGGACATTTCCTGATGAGTTTCACAGCACCCTGCCAGGCAGCCAGCCTTGGGAGAAGAGGAAACCTTGAAACAATCCCACATGTGAGCAGAGAGGAAGGGGATGGAGCCCTTTGGTCTACGTGGGGTTGCTGGCACAAAAAGCCCAAGGAAACATGGGGTCGGGTAGCTGTTGAAGATGGCGGGCTGGCAGCACGATGTTAATCATCTCCAGACATAACAGAAAACCCCAAGCTAGAGAGGAACTCGATACTTTCAGTTACGAAACAGCAAACAGCCTCAGGAGTCTCTCAAGGACTGCCTAGTGCCTTACCCCAATGGCAGTGCCACCTCTACCTGCCCTGCAGAAGCAAAAGGCTTGCTGAGAATTACTTCAGGTGATGTCCCTCCCCAAGTGACCTTGCAGTGCTTCCCCATGCTGTTAGGAACATCTCCTACTGCCTAACCTGGCTCCTTTTCCATGATTTCCTCCCATTACTTCAATTCAAAGTGAATAAAAATTACCTATGTCTTCGGTGTTACCTTTTACACACCTCAAGACCCATTCAACTCCTCAGGTTTTCCTCCTCCTCGTGTTTACAAGGTGATGATCTTGCTGGATGCCTTTCCTTGTGCTGTCTGGTCTGTATCTACAGGAATGTTGTGCCCCAGCCCGGGCGCAGTGCTCTAGCTGAGGTCTCACCTGTCTGCATGGTAGGGAAGGACACCTTCATGAACCTCACGTCCTGCTTACTGATCCTCAAACCATGTGTGAAAACCTTCTTAGAAGGTCACAGCTTTCGAGACTGGGATCACCAAAATCTGCAAACGCTTTCCAGAAACCTCAATTATTTCACATCTCTCAACAGACAAGAGTGGGGAAAAAAATGCTGTCGTATGGTTTGTAAGATGGGACTTGTCTCAGCAGGATCTGGACTTCAAAGCACAATGTATGGGTGGACACAGCCTGGGACATGATGAGCAGCTTCCTCACCTGCTCCGTGCCGGCTCCATCCCACAAGACCTGCACATGGGCCGAGCAGCCGTCAGAGGGGGCTGCCCAACAGCTGAACGCTCAGGACAAGCCAGGCCCAGCACAGTGCCCAAAAGCAAACACCCAGAGAGGCACCAGCAGACCAACTCTCTGCCAGCCCCCAGGCATTTGCTTGCACCCAGGACATCAGGGCTTCTCCCCCGGCAGCCACGGCAGGCTGTGGAGCACGCCGGGCTGCAGTTGCTCCCGACAGCTGTATATACACACACAGCACAGCGCGGGCCCTGCCTGCCCACTGCCAGCGGCGACAGAAGTCCCTGGCCAAGCAAGCAGGACGTCACACCATGGGGTGGCACCACGAAGAGCCCTGGCACAGAGCTGCACGTACACTCTGCATGGACACGCTGACGGCAGACCCTTGCTGTCACCCTTATTCCAAAGGGGACAGGCAGGCGGATCCTCCCGACACAAACTGCAGCCGCGTGCCTTCGAGCCAGTGCCACAGGAGCTGCAGCCGCCACCTCCCAGCCACCATCCCCAAATGCTGCGGGAGCTTGGTAGCAGTACAGCGTGGCAGGCTGGCCAGACAGAGCACCCGGTGGCACCCAGGGTCCTGGTACCATCACAAGCACGTCATTTGCCCCAGCAGATGAGATGGCTCAGAGCTGATGGTCACACAGCCCAGCACCAGGCTCAGGCAAGGCTGCCTGTCACCACAGCGAGAGCCAGCCAGCTCAGCCTGTCCCGGCTCTGCAGGACCCATCATGGGGCAGGCAGATGAGTAGGACCACGACCCCTTAATGCTCTAATTTTCTGTCACCCGAGCGTGGCTGTGGCAGCAGCCCAAAGCCCCCGGAGCTGTGCCCCCAGGCCAGGCGAGGGGGTGGCAGCTTGGGGCTGCCCTGGGGATGGTGCGAACCCAGAACTAAAGGAGAATGTTTTGTTTTCAACTTCCACGGAAACAGATGGAGAAACTCGATATTCAACTAAAAGGAAAAAAAAACGTTGTCAACAGAAAGCTAAAAATAGGTTTAAATTGAATTAAAAAGAGAAAGAGAGAGAACAGAAAGTGAATGAATAAGAAACTAAAACACACCTGTGCCAGGAGTTGCATAAATGAATCAACAATATCAGGATGATCCCTGGGCCCTAAAATATAATAAAGATGTAACTTAAGAGAAAAATCATACAAACAGCAACTCAACATCATATAGTTATGTGATACAGAAAGAATTTACAAGTGAAAACAGGAGTGTAAGGGAGGAGGGGTGTGTGGGGAAGGGGATGGGCAACATGAGCAGCTTGAAGCAAGTTAAAGAAACAAAACATACAAAAAATCATGAAACTTGGAGAACCCAAGAACAGAAAGAAACTGCAAAGGAAAGGGTCTGAAGCCCCAGGGTCTCCAGCTAGCGCCTGGGTGCTGCAGAGCCAAGGAGGAGATCTTCGTGTCCTTGGGGAGGGAGAGGAGGAGGAGCAGGGGCTAGCTGGGCACCATCTCCACAAGGAGAATTAGAGCTTTTGCATTGTGGGGACTGAGCGGGTGTCTTCAGAGCACCGTTTGGTCCTGGAAGATAACTGCAAGTGAACGACAACACCTCAGCAAACGCTCCATAGGCCCAGCCGGGCTCAGGCGTGCACATGCTCGTCACCAGCATCAGCTGCTCGGGAGCCCCTGGCACAGTTGCCCTCCCGCCCCGTTCCCAGATGCTCCCCGAGTCCCTGAGTCCAGCACCCCCCAGAGAGACCAGCCGGTGCCCAGAGGTGTCCGTGCCAGCACCACTCACCCTACCTTGCCATCTGAATCCCTGCACGGACACGTCTCGGCCCCTGCAGGGTCACACGTCCCCCCCTCTCCTGCTGCATGGAGAGGACCCTGGGGTGGGAGCGAGGCCCTGGGCACACAGCGAGCTGGGCGGCTGCTTGCTGCAGCGAGGCTTGCTCTGAGCGCTGGCACACATGGGCTCTGTCCCCTGCTGCCCTCCCTTTCTTCATGCCAATGTGCTTGCCTGGATCCGAGCCAGGAGGACCCAAGTGCACACACACCCACACGCCACTGGCGGAAGAGGGGACCTGACCTCTGGGGGAGCCCAGCTCGCTCGTCACCAACCCAAGTGACACCAGAGCACGGCAGGATGTGATCGGACCGTGGTGTCCTGAGGAAGCACGGGCTCCCCGCATCCCCCACCTCTCTTGCTCTGAGCCTCAGACTGGGGAAGGCATCACGTTACCCTCTGATAACGTGAGTAGCTCACATAAGAATTGGGCTGTTGAAGGACCTGAGCCAGCAGCTCCAAGGGGCACTTGTCCCTGTCCTGGGGCAAGTCACCACGAGGTTGAAGGGAGCTGCGGTGTGTAGGGGCCTGTCCTAACCCCATCTGCCTTTTGTAGCGAGGAGGTAATTCAGGCAGCAAGCCAAACACGGGGCCCTGACCTAAGCAAGGATGCTGGACACAGCAGGGACTGAAAAGGTGATTTCACGGATGTTCACACACGTCTTCCTGCTTGGCTCCCAGCCACCACAAATGCCACTGGTCTGCAGACAAACCCCAGGATCTCCTGGTGAACATGCAGCCAAGTGGGCCTGGAGCTCCTGCTCTAGCCTGGCACGAGGCGCCCAGCCCTGACACGGGACCGGGGCTGCCACCTGAGCTCCGAGCCCTGTGCTGGGGTTCCCTGCTTCTGCTGTCCTGCAGGGAAGGTACCCACCGTCCAGGGGTTGGGATGAATCCGAGACACAGATATGGCCCGTTAGCTTAGCTAGGAGTGAAAACAGCCATTCCTGGAAAGACGCCTCCAGACTCCATGCATGCAACAGCCTGACAACAGCCCCAGCACGACGGGGAGCTCATTGCACATACCTTGCTGGAAGAGGGTCAGCGTGACGGAGGTAACGAGCAGGAAGAGGGCCTTGATGGGAGGGAAGTGCGCAGGCTCATGAGCAAAGATGTGAACCAGCTGCAAGAGACAACAGAGAAGGACTGAAGCTGTCCTGCACCTTCCCAGCCTCCCCAGGAGGAGCAGCCCCAACTGTGCCCACACGGGTCCCTACCTGCCGTGTCAGGTCGATGGCAGAGGCCTGGGGGATGGTGCTGTACATCTGCCCCAGCATCTCACACAGCTGGGGCACCATGGGGGCGAAGTCATCCAGGAGGGTCTTCACCGACTTCTCAAAGATTGCACAGACAGACTGCGGGGGGAGAGAGACAACGTGAGCAGTGGTGGTGGGAAACCTCTGCAGCACAGGATCATGGAAGGGTTGGGATTGGAAGGGACCTCTGGAGGTCATCTGGCCCAATGCCTCTGCTCAGGCAGGGACACCCAGAGCAGGTTGCTGGGATGCTCCGCTGTTCTTCCCAGACACCAGGAAATGGCCTTCCCCTGTGGCAGGGAAGCTCCCTGACTGCCAGGGAGGAGTTGCTGGTGGGAGGCTGCACCAAGGCTTTACTGGACTGAGTGAAGTGGAGAAATGTCATGAGAGGTGACACAGGTCTAAGTCAGAGCAGAGCTCTCCCCTTAGGGGACACAAGCATTTGGTAGCCCCAGCTCTCATCTCCCTGCTGACGGCACGGCTCCTGTAATGAAAGGAGCAGAGCTGACTGAGGAAAAAGATGGACAAGAATGGCTGGGCACTGCTGGTGGCAGCAGCAGTGCTGGGCTGGGCAACCCAGAAACACAGCCCTGTTACAAGGGGATGCAACTGCCTACAACAGGTTGGCAGCATCACCCGGAGTCCATCCGTTGCCGTCCCCTGTGCAGGCCAGCGAGAACAGAGGCAGAGCAGCAGGCAGTAACACAAGGATCCTGGTTACCTCCACCACCTGCGCATCATTCAGCCACTTGCTGAGGACCTTCTGTATGAGCTGGAAGACTTGCTGCAGAACAACTACCACCTGCGAGGAATGAGAAAAATAAAGAGAATTGGCCCCAAAGCACTGGAGACAGGATGTTCAGTGCTAAGCATGGTCTGGATTCAACCCTTCAGGCACCCCTGCCTTGTCCCCTCCGTGGAGCTGGGCTTCAATCTGTGCTGAAGCAGCCTGGAACAGCTTGTGGCTGGCAGGTAGCACTTGGACTGTCCTCCAGACAGGCAGGAGGGATCCTGAGATCAGCCTCTGCCCACTGAGGAGAGGCTGGAAAATCTGAAGGAGCTGCTTTAGCCAGAGCACACCAACTACCACCTTCATGGCACACACTGTATTCTCCGCTCACTCCCCTTACAGTCTCTCCTTGCACCAGCCACATATAACAGGGTGCTTGGCTAGGCTGTGGCAAACAGCATCAAGCTGCTGCTGTACTCACTGGGTTGGGTCCTTGCTGCACTGGCAGCTTCTTGACTTCAGTGCTTTCATGGTCGTCGTCGTGGTGGCTGATGTCTAGGGTGGTGAACAGGTTGGAGAGCAGCCCCAGGATGTGGATGATGGCCAGCTTATTGGAGGGGTTAGGCTGCCAGGGAAAAACAAAGGTAGCGTATGACACAGACTGCACTGCTCAGTCCTGGTGAGGCCTCTGGGATCTGGAGGAGCTGGGACTGGAGAGGTAAAGTGCCAGAGAGGGGTTCCTCACACTGTGCCCTAGTCTTCCCTCTCTACCTCTTGGCTGAGCCACGAGGCCTTCCACCCACCCCTACTGGCAGAGGAATCCTGGAGGATGCACAAGAGCACCACGGCTTGCTCCAACCGAGAGCAAACTGAGACAGCTCCCACCAGGGCGGCATGTGGAACATCACATGAGGGAGGATGACACACGACCAAAGCGTGGGCTCCACCCTGGGATAGCAGATGCTGATCCAGACAACACACAGCTTGCAAGAGCCAAGGAGCTCCGGTCTTAATGATGAGTAGCTACAAAGGGCAAAAAGCCTACAACCCAGCTGGTTGATAGGTCTGTGCTCATCTCTGCTCTGCCTGCCGTGGGGTGAGGGGAAAAGACGACTCATGTTCAGGAGAGCTGCTACAACCTACTGCCCCAGGGACACAGCCAGCAGGAGAAGCCCCTCCGGAGGGAGGCAGCAGCATGAAGGCACTCACCAGCAGCACGAAGGCACTCACCGTTTCGTCAGCCAGCTTTTCCAGCTGCTGGATGTAGGGGGTGATGAGGGAGTGCAGGTTCTTCAGGATCTCCTCCACTTGCAGCGCAGACAGCAGGAAGCCGAGAGCCTGCATCAGCCACATGCACTGGCTTGTCTGGGTCAGAGAGGAGACACAAGCAGGCGGGTCACTGCCAGCCACAGGCACTGCCCAGAGGTGTCCCTGCCAGCACCGCCCACTCTGCCTTGGCACTTGGCTCTTTGCACTGAGCTGTCCCAGCCCCTGTGGGGTAAGCATCCCCCCTCCTGTTTGCAGGGGCAGCTTGGGCTCTGCCCCCATGCTTTCTCTTTCCACCTTTCCCTCCCCAAAACGTGCCTGCAGCTGCACTGAGGTGTCCCCGCATCCTTGCCAGGAACTGCTAGAGTTACATCTCCCTGGGAGCTTCCCTTTCTTTGAGGAAATACCCCCCAGAACAGCCCCTGCTGCAGCAGGAGCCCTAGGGTTAGCCATGCAGAGGGTGGCAGATGGCAGGTAGTCCTGGCCACACCAAGCTGCCGCAGTGCTGAGCTCTCCTCCAGGACAGCCTAACCCATAGTGGGAGCCCTCATGTGCTCACGGTGAGCACAAGTGAGGGGCATGGGGGCGAGCAGAATGGCCAGAGGTGTGAGCAAGCGCCTCTTACCTTGTGAATCTGCTTCATCAACACCTCCTACAAAACAGAAAGGGAGAGAGAAAGAAGAGTGAGTGCTGCAGAAAGCCTCCTTGCTTCCAGGGGGCAGGACTGAAGCAGGAAGTCAAGACAAGTGACAATAAATTGAGTTTTCCCTAGGGAATGAAGGATTGATGCCCAAGTGCAACCTCAGTAAACCCCTGATGGGAAGGCCGAGATGCCACTGGCTGCCATTTCTGCACATACAGGAGGACACTGGGTTGTTACTGCCCTAGGAGCAGGACAGGCAACAACTCCCCCAGAGGAAGCAAGATGCCCTGAGCTGCTGCTTCATATCCTCTGCACACCCCAGCTTTGCTGATCCACTCCCAGATCTCACCTGTGACACAGCCACGATGTTGGCAGCATAGGGTGGCAGGTCGTACTTGCACTCCCGGCAGATCTTCTTCAGGGTGGAGACGCTGGAGATGGAGAGCTCAGGGTTGCCCAAGGCCTGCAGCACCAGCGGCAGCACGTTGTTAATCATGACAGGGTGGTCGGCCAGCCACTCGGAGAGGGCTCCTGCGCACACAGACTGGGTCAGACCACGCCACGACAGCCAGACCCTCGGTCCCCACACCCTGGGCTGCTCAGCTTTGCTTCCCACTGTTGCTATTACTCATCATCCCCAAGAAGGATGGCTCTGTAGCCAAGAAGACCCTGGGTTAGCTCAGAAGCAGGCAGCAGCAGAAGGATGATGGCAGGCAGAGGAGAGCCCACAACAAGTGGCCTGAAGCCCGGAGGGCAGCTCTGGGTGGGCTCAGGGGAGGCAGGGAGCTGTGCACAGTGACTCAGGTGGGTCTCCCACCCCAGCCTGCACGCGAGCAAGGGCCTCACCGATCGTGAACATGACCGTGTCAGCCAGCTGCACATTGCTGATGCTGATCCGGGGGATGAGGCCAATCAGCCCTGGCACCACATCGGAGTAATTCACGTCAATGGTCTCGGCGATGGACTGGAACCCATACAGTAAGGCCTCCGTGTGCTGCAGGTAAGGGAGAGGGGACAGTCAGAGCCATGTGCCCAGTGCCATCCCCAGCCCCTGCCCCAACTATCACTCAGACCCAGCAGCAGAGACTGTGGATGCTGAGAGAGGGGAGACAGCTGCACAGTCCCCAGGCACACCAGGCTTCAGGGGTCAGGATATGGTCACCCCAGATGGCCCCCAGGAGACAACAAGGCAGCATTTTAGTGACCAGAGTCTGAGAGCAATGGCCGCCCAGTGGGGATGCCGAGATGAGCAGACAGATGCCAACTAGCTGCAGGACAGAGAACCCTGTGCCTCCCCTGCACTCATGCTGCTCCGGGCTCTGCATCGCCCTGCTGCTCTGCCTGCAGCACTCTGCTGGCTCAAACCTGGGTCCCCCAAGCCAGTCTCACAGAGCTTCTGCCCCAGAGTCAGCCAAGGGCACTCAGGGTCTGGCAGAGCAGCAGGGTGGCGATGCAGAAAGGACAGGGAAGGCCTCCAGCATTTGTGCTGTGCCACAGCAGCACAGCGCCGGGACAAGACAGAGCAGCAAAGGACCTTGGTCAAACCCCAGCTGGACTCTGGTCAGTGCTAAGGATAGGGAGGCAGAAGAAAAGTTATTCCAACAGATTTCAGAGCCCACATGTCAAGGTTATGACATTCTTTGCCTTCATCACACCCCTTTGCTCTCCATGTGCCATGGCAAGAACAGCCCCCTCTGATGCTGCCCCTTGGGGCTGGCACCCATCTCCCCTTGCTCACCTGCCACGTGGACGGCTGCTCTGTGTTGGTCAGGAGACGTCCCAGTTTGTCGTAGAGGCTGCTCAGGAGCTCAGCACCCAACATCTCATACACGTACATCAGCGTGTCGGAGATGTCCACCCTGCAGAGACACAGGGGGGTCTCCAAATGCTGGCCCATCCCCTAAAGAGCACCACACAGACATGCTGCTTCCCCTCCTGCTCCCTGGCAGGGTGACAACCACACCACCACCAGTGTCCAAGCTTGTCCAAACACTAGCTTGTCTCCAAACCACCACCACAGCCAGAACAGTTCTTGGCAGGAGGAATCTCCTGTATCCTTCCTCGGGTCTCCCCACAGCTCTGAGGGGATGTTGTCAGCATCCTCTCCTGCCTACCAAACAGGTCCCATTTGCACCCAAAGCCACATCTGTGCCTTGCTCCTGCTACCCAGGCAAAGAAAGGCCTTGGCAGCAGCCGCACCTGTATATCCGAAACTGCTCCTTCTCGTCCGAAGACCAGAAGCCGTACTCCTCGTCGGAGGGGAACTGGGCTTTGTGCAGCAGCACGTCCACCAGCTGGAAGTAGACGGGCCTGTAGACCTGCTGGTACACCGCCTGCTTGTCGGGCTCAAAGGAGAGGATGTCATCCTGGTGGCAGGAGGGGGAGAAGTTAGCAGGGGCAGGGAAAGAAGATGGAACCAATATGCATGCTGGATGGGGCTGAGGTGCATCCTGCAGGGCTGGCTCAGCGTGGAGATGCCTTTCCAGCTCATATAGGGTCTGTCCGATGCCCAGGCCTTCTGCAGGTGTGAGGTGTGGGGAGGACAGCCATGGTCTGGGGTCTAAAAGCACGCAGGGCTCTGAGCCCACGTGATGGGCAGCAGCCCACAGTCTCCAGCTCTCGCCTTCCCCTGAGGGGCAGCAACCACGAGCCCTGTGACAGGGCCCGGCCCACGGCGAGACACTGTGTATGTTCCTCTGTGCACAGCAAGGAGCTAAACTGTTGGGTTTGCTGGTGGGAAAAACATTCCGCCTGACATTTTAATTATGTTAACGAGGCACTTCAAGCTGGCTCAGACTTTCCAAGGCATACTGGGGGTGGAAAAATTGAGCCCGAAGGCCAGTATTTTTGAGCTTCCTCCTGCTCCAGCCTGCACGTTCACATGAGACCCACTGGGCTGCTGCAACACCCAGCGTGGTCCTATTGTCTCATTTTGCTCAGAAACTGAATGCTGCCACAAGCTGCTCCTCAAAAAGGGATAAGTTAAGCCAAAAGCTTGCCTGCACCCAGTGCCATCACTGTCTCAAGCCCTGCCACGAGCACGGGAGCCCCAGGCTGGCTGCCCCACGACAGCCACTGACCTGCAGTGTGTACCAGAAGGTGAGCGTCAAGGAACTGGTGGTTTCGTTGACAGGATAGTGCCCAGGGATGCCCGTGCAGAACATGATCATGTTGACCAGGGCCAGGAAGCTCTGCCAGTGCTCCACCTGGTCCAGCAGGGCCCTGGGGAGCAGAGCACGCCATGGTCAGGCTTGCACCAGCGCTGTGGGTCTGGTTCCTCTGAGGTGAGGCCCCCAGCGAGGTGTCAGCACTCACCGGGAGTGGTTCTCCCCCAGGGCCACGGCGATGCGGCAGATCCCATGCGACGTCTCCATGTCCCCGCTCTGGACCGCCTGGCGCAGCTGCTCCTGCAGCCCCAGCACCGGGGGGATGAGCTTCAGGAGGGTGTTCACGTACCTGCAGGCACAGCCTGGATCAGCACCAGGCACTGCCCGGCTTCCAGCAGAGTCCTACCACTTCCCAGGGCTCCCACCCAGCTTTCCCTGCCAAAAAGCTGCACTGTGGAGCAGGATGCTTCCACGAGCCTTTATTGCTACAGGACATCTCCTTCCAGCCAGTGGCAAGGCTGGAGGAAGGCTAAATGGAAGGTGGGCTGAAGCTCCTGCAGTGGAGCTTCTGCAAGCAAAGAGAAGGGCTGGACCAGCTCTTGTCACTGCGTTAGCCCCGTGCACATCCTCCATCACACCAGAGAGGAATACAGCCGCCTGTGACCACCCCAACCTGCCTGGCACCAGCAGCAGTTTGTCACTGCCACAGCCAGCTCCGAGGGCAGCCCTTTGGGTTTGTCCTCCCCATGCTTACAGCCAGGGCTGTCACGGGGAACCTGCCCCATGCCAGCAGGTTCCCCTCGTGTTGCACAGCCACGAGGACACCAGCCCCATCTCGTGTCCCCCAGCCTCCCGGGCTGGCTGCAGCCCCGCGGGGCTCCCCTGCGCTCCCTCCTCCCCATCAGCCTCGCATATACACGTCAGCCTCCCCTCTCCGGTAAGTGATTGTAACCAAGGCAACGAGCAAGGAGGCAGGGAAGGTGAAACGCAGCCCTGGGCCCCTGGAGAGCGGCTGTGCTGGAGGCTCAGCGGCCGCCTGTCACTTACCTGCCCATCCAGGCGTGTTATCGGGAGCCGCAGCTCTCCCGCAGCCTCCCCGCCTGCCCTGCAGCACAGGGGCCGGGGCTGCAGGGAGCAGGAGGTGCTCCCTGTGCCAGCTCTCCCCTGGGGAATGGGCAGATGCTGGCACTGAGAGAGCCACACATCCCTCCACCGCAGCAGGCTGCCCTGCTGGCCCTGCTCTGGCCGCTCGTTAGCGGCTAACAGAGCGGCTAACATCAGCCACCTGCACGGGGAGAAAGGCACGCTGGTGGCACCCCCTCCTAGGTGTGGGCCAGAAGATGCAGATGGTGGCATCTCCTTGGGTATTTCCCTCCAGCCACTGCTGGTAGCTTTGCTGAGCGAGATTTGCTGTCTTTGTATTCAGCAGCTGAACACATTTTCCCTCCAGGAGGCCAGTCACTTCTCAAACCCCAGTAAACTCCAGCACCCACAGCTCCCTCACAGGACCAGCACCTCCTTCTGCTCTTCCCACAGCCCTCCCTATGCTCTTAGGGAAGAGAGACCACAGCACGGTGTGGAGGACAAACCCTGAGACCAGACATGGACAGCTCACACGGGACAAGCTGATCCTTCCAGATCCAAAAACCTGTGCCATGTCCTGAAAAAAAAAAAACAAAAAACAAAAAACGCAACAACAAACCCCAACCTATTAAAAATCTGCTTCTAATGAAGCTCTCGGAAACACTTCTGGTGAAATTCCTCTTCAGAGGTTGAGCACCAGGTGCCAAGCAGCACCCTGCTTCTTTCAGAGGCTCCTCAGTGCCTGGAGCCCACCACAAATCCCCCCACCAGAGCCCCCTCCCTGCTCTCCAACGCTGCTGCCCAATGGAGGAGTGTGCAGCTCCACTCTGGCACATGCAGCCTGCCTCTTTGACCTGCTTAGCCAGGGGATAATCTTCAAACGAGACAGAAAATCCAGCCCAAGCCTCCTCTGCCAAAGAGATGCAACAAAATCTTGGTGCCTGCCCTTCTGTGACTCAGGCGCTCCGCTGCTCCCGACAGCGAGTCTGTGGCGAGGCGCTGCAGCTGCCAGCTCCTGCTGCATCCCCAAAAAGAGCAGCGCCCAGCC
The DNA here is from genome assembly GCA_011076525.1 of Nettapus auritus. Taxonomy (NCBI): domain Eukaryota; kingdom Metazoa; phylum Chordata; class Aves; order Anseriformes; family Anatidae; genus Nettapus; species Nettapus auritus. The sequence continues at coordinate 21,182,260 of CM021772.1, read as the reverse complement.
TTGGAACAGCACCCCAGAAGCAGGAAAGCAAAATATATCCTTCCCTTGCAGGGGAAAACAGGCACACAAGCCACCAGCACAAGGGACTGACTTACCCACAGGTATGGCAGCCAGTGTCACGGCCACCATAGCACAGGAAGGCAACGCACCTCCAGGAGCATCCCTCCTGCCCTGATCCCACCAGGCAACACGATGGGAGAGTACTCTCACGGGGTGTTTTTAAACAGCTCGCCACCGAGCCTTTTGCTGAAATTAAAAATACCCCTGCAGGATTCCCTCCACAGGGATTTCAATGAGGCCAGCTGGGAGGGGGCAAGGAGGAAACAGCCATGGGAAATGGAGCACATCGGGGGAGCCCAGGGCCAAACCCCATCACAGAGCGATGCTCCACACAGCTCGGGGCACTCTGCAGAGGACCAGGCCAGCAGGGCAGCACCGAGGATGCCCGGGGCAGCAGGGAGCACGCAGGCAGGCCCTGGTGAAGACCGAGGAGGAAGAGAGCAGCTGAAAAGCAGCAGGAACCTCCGAGGCTGGCAAGAAAAGAGAGAGAAAGGTCGGGAGCCTCCCCGGGGGCTTCGGGAGGAGCTGGATCTGCTGTGGCTGAGCAACAAAGGCGGAGGGCGGGACTGCTGGCACCGGGAAGGCTGGTGGGGACACCGCTAGGAGAAACAGAGGGTCCCTGCCCCCTTTGTGGAGTGTCACCACAGCGGTGGCTCCCGCTTGAGAAGATATCCAGGACCTCAGCGTGGAGCAACACCCCGCTCCAGCCAGCCCCCACCAGCAGCTGGTGCCGACGCGGCCGGCCGCGACACACGCCGCCTGGCAGGGCAGCTCGGTGACAATGGCCCTGCTGTCCCCGCGCTCCAGGAGGCGTACAGAGAGGGGGGAGCTCTGCCACGGGTGACAGAGCTGGGAGGTGGATGGCGAGAGGCTGCGAGGAAGCATCCAGAGCCGTGGGACCCAGGGATGCAGGAGTTGCAGTGAGGTCCCTGCACAGGAGCAGAGAGCAAACCCCTGTGGTTCTCTCACTCTTCACACCACTACTTGCTTTGCAAGCGCCCCAGAAGGCTCAAGCAACTGGGGAAGAGTGCTGCAGGACCAGGCTCCTGCACACAGACGGGAATCACATCTGAAGGACTTGTGAGTGTCAAGGGAAACGGAAGGAAATACAGCAAAATGTCAGAAACACAAGACCTGCAAGTCACCTTCCCCAACACCTCATTTCCTGCACTAATCCTGCTACAAGGTGGCTGGGCTGGCCCAGAACTCATGGTCTGCAGCCACAGCACCTCTGCCATTGCAGAGGGCAGTCCCAGGGATGTCAGCAGCTGAGCAGGGACCGGTGTTGACAGCACAGCAGCAGCACCGCCGCAGAGGGTCGGAGCCTGCGTGCTGCACGGCTCAGCACAGCTTCAGCTAAACCCTCCTCCTGGCGGGGATGCGGGAGGTTGCTAAGCAGCCAGGAGATGTGGCCCAGGGATCCGGAGGAGATGCACTTTCCCTTCTGCAGGCATCGGTCCCAGGAGCTGACAGCAGCTCAGACAACGCTGCCAAGACAAGGAGCTTGGAGTCCTGCAGCATGGCCCTGCGGGACCTTCCCCAGCCTTGGCTCCCGGCTCCGGGCAGCCACAGCCACAAACAAAGGACGAGTCCTCAGCTGGGCCACGCTGCTGGAGTCAGGACGGAGAAGGCAGCCAGGTCTGGGTTTATTATCTCTGTATCAAATACACTCCCTGGCCAGACCTGAAGCAGAAGGCAGAGGAACATCTCTGGCCAGATCCGGGGCAGCTGCTCCCTAGTCAGGCTGCAGGGTTTGGCACAAGGAGCCAGGGGGAAGAGCTGCTGGAGAGGAGGAGAACGGAGAGGGGCTGTGGCTGTGTCTTTACTGCTGCGAGGGCAGCTGGGTGTCCTGAGTGCTGCTGCTTAAACATGGCACCCAGCACGAGGAGTGGGCCAAAAGGCAGGGAAGAGAAGCAGGGGACAGCACAGTGCAGGAGCACCTACAGCAGGGCTCAATTTACACGTCCTGGTCCCCAGGGTGTACCAGGCAAACAGCAAGCAGCACCTCCACGCCAGTCCACCCCACACCCTGGGAAAGCCCTCTGTAGCAGTGGTAATGTACACAACACAAAGCTGCCCACCAGACAACTGCGGCGCAAAGCCTTCCAGCATCAACAAGGTGAGACCAGGACAAACCAGCTGATTGCAGCTTCTCTCACTTCCAAACCCCGTCACTGCCATCTCCAGGCCCAACAGTAGCTAGAAAAAAGCCTGAGGTTTCTCCTGCCCACCCCGTTCCCCTGAAGATGCCCAGGAGCAGCAGCCTGCAGCGCACAGGAGAGGCTGCCCTTACCTCTGGGCATCTGGCTGGGAAATGGCGTTGACAACCGCCTCCACCGCCGTGTCGAAGAGCTCCGGGTCCTGCAGCGAGGTGAACGCTGCTTGGATCAGGTTCTCGCAGTCCATCAGGGGGATCTCCAGCTGGACCCAGCTGGAGAAACACTTCAACACCTTCTGCTTGATGAAGCCCGGGGAGTCCTGCTGCTGCAGCAGCTGCTCCAACAAGGGGAAGACGGAGCCGCACTCCTGCGCCAGGACGCTGCGCACCTGGCCCTTGCGGTACTGGGGCAGGCGGCTGGTCTGGAACTCCTCGGGCAGCACCGTCAGCAGCTCCAGCAGCGCCAGGCACCGTGCCCGCCCGTCCACGTTGGAGTCCTCCGCCTGGAACATGCGCACCATGTCCGCCACGGCGCAGGGCCAGGCCTCCGGCATCATGCTGAGCGCCAGCGAGGCCAGTGCTACACACAGCCTGGTGAGCACGATCTTGGAGCCACCGGCGAAGCGGGTGATCTGCGTGAAGAGCTGAGACTTGAGGCTCTCGTACTGGTCGGCCGGGATGTCGTTCCAGTAGCGGGAGATTTTGATGTGGAGGGCGCTGGCGCCGAAGTACTGGATCTCGGGCACCTTGTCCATGTTGAGAAGCAACCAGCTGAAGTGCCACGCCTGCGGGGACACCTGCGCCTGCATCAGCCATTTCTGAGCCAAGTTCTTGTTCTCGATGTTGGGGTCGTAGTACAGCTGGTGGAGAGCCTGGAAGAGACAGGGGAATGCCTCAGGACAGCCAAACGTGGCCCTGTCCTGTCCCTGGGCACAGGCCCAGCCATCACCACAGGGCCAGGTGCTGCCACCCTCCCTCACCAGGCTCCCGGTGAAGCGAGAGACCCGGCAGCAGCAGCAGGGCTCCACAAACCTGTCCTCCCCTCCTTTCCCCTCTGGAAATTTCCTGAGTCACCTCCTGTCCTCTCCTTCGCCCCAACCAGACCTGACGGCGGCTGCCGCAAGGGCGCCTGCGCGAGGCCCGGTGGCACAGCCTCACCTGCAGCGAGGCGGGTCCTCCCTGCCTCCGCCAGCACGTTAGTGCCACTGCAGATGTTTCCGTCTGTCAGGTTTTAGGCAGCTCTGGAAAACCACAGTCGCTAAGCTCTTAATCTCTGCACCGAGTCCCTTTGAAGCGCTCCCAAGCCTGCCCAACCACAGCTGAGCCGTGGAGCTGGCCTCGAACTCTGCCCCCACCGCCGCCTCCCAGGACAGTCGGGCTGCTCGCTCAGTTTCCCCTTACAGAAGAGGAGAACATCACTTACCTGCTCCCGCAGGCTGCGAGAGATCTCGTTACTGCTTTGCAGAGCTCACGGATCAGCATGCAAAGCCCTACACCGGCTGCAGGGCTTTATGTGCAGAGGAACATCCTACAGTGCATAAGCTTAACGTTAATAGAGTGGGCAAGGTGGGCACAAAGGGGCAAAGGCAAAGCGCGTGGCTTGTGGCAGAAGTGCATTCGTCTACACAGGACTGCTAAAAACAGGAAGAAAAGTCTCTGCCTGCCAGCACAGCCCAGCCCCTGGGACCGAAGGGACAAGCCTATTGCAGGTCAGGAAGAGCCACCACAGGGCTGGTGATACCCCACCACACGAGGTGGGAAGAAACCAAACTCCATCTTCCAGCAGTGAGCCCTTTGGCTTTGTGCAGCACAATTCATTTCAGACCACTGACTGTGTGTCCCAGGAGCAAGGAGTGGTGATGGCATTTGTCAGGCTACCACGCACCCGCTGCACCCTGCTATCAAGCTGGAGGATGGTTCCAGCAGGTGCAGAGGATGTTTTGTGGCCCCATCCTGGCTCCGGGTCTCAAATATCCTCCTCCTCCTCCCCCTTGTAAGCACTCTGAGATTCTTGTATGGTTCTTGTACCCAGGAGGGGATTTAAGCCCTATTTTTAAGCACGCAAGACTGGCAGCCTAGGGCACAAGAACACGCTTCCTAAGCGAGCACTCGTACCTCATGCTGTTTCCCAGCACAAGAGCAAAGAGCACAACAAAATGGCAGGAACATTAAAGGGAAGGCATTGCCTGGGACATCATGTGAAATGTCTCTTTTTTTTAAGACTTAGATGCAGGGAGAAACAAGGATAACCTCTTTATGAGAAATAACAAGGTTATAAAATACATGACAGGAGACACAGTAAGCCGATGGACCGCAGAGGAGTAAGCTATGTCCCACTGAAAGATGCACCCTGACGCAAAAAGGTTAACCATGGGGAGGGAGAAATCTGTCCTGAGAGAGAAGTGGCCAAGATGAACATATGAGTTATCAACAGACATCTGAAACCTTGCTCTGCTCTCAGTTATTTTGGACTCTTGCCTGAAACAGCACTCAATTGTTGGGGCAGAGGCACTACCCGCCCCATCAAAGACATAATTTACCTCGTTACTGAACAGGAGATGTGAACATTCTACTCTGAGCTACTCTCGGGGCTGGGAACCTGGCCCTCACCTGCACGTAAGCCAGCGTCCTGCTCTCCTGCTGCAGACTGAGTCATCCTGCAGCAGGGCTGGGGCTCTGAACCATCTCCTCCTCTTACTGTCTTCATCTTGTTTGCTCTCATCAGAGCTTGCTTCCTGTGTTCTTACCAAAACAAAACTCGCTTGAGGTTCAGGGAGACCCTGTGTAAGGAGGTGCAACCTGCAGGAGCTCGGGGACATCTCCAGCAGAAACACCAGGGATGAGCGGTGGAGCTGCTCAGCACCTCCACAGTGACCCAGGAGGGTGGGTGGTGAGGTGACAAGGTCTACACACCTAGGATGCATGCTGCAAGCTGTTAGGGGGCAATATTCTGGAAAAACATCCCTGCTGGCTTTCTCACTTCCTCTTCCTGCCCCTGAGCATCCTGCCGGGGACAGGACCAGGTGTCGTGGCTCTGGCTTGAGCACAGCTGGACACCAGCTAGAGATGCCCCACCTGTACCCACTGTAGTGCTCTGCACAACACAAGAAAGCTCCTAGGGGACCTTCAAGGATGGGTATCAATGCTGAAATGCTGACCATCCCAGTTCATCTCAAAGCACCAGATGAAACCCTAAGGACAATGCTGGGTTGTCTCCCTTGCCTAGCACTTACACAAGCCACGTACCATCCTCTGCCAGGAGTGCAGGACACAAGGCTGCAAGGCATCGTGCTCTGCAGGAGGGTACCTGAACACACAGCACACTCATCCCTAGCAAGAAAAGGGAGAATCCTCATTCTGCAGGCAGGTTTTGGCACCAGCTGCTGCTTGACTTTCACTCCAGACATCACCGTGCCAGCCAGCACTCTCAGGCCCAGAAGGAAGTGCTGGAGATGATGCGGGGAACTCACCAGCGCCAGGAGGGAGAAGCAGAAGGCATGAAATTGGGCAGCGACATCTAATAGGAAGGCTTTGTGCATTCTGATTTAAAAGCGTGGCTGACACCAGACCTGCCTCCTCTGCAATTAGACCTGTAACATGAGACCTGGTAAACAGCAGGGCTGTCAGCTATGCCCTTTGGCCTGGGAACGAGCTTTCTCCAACATCATCTCTGCTTGGCTGAAAATAATTCAAGCTTGTTATTATGGGCCTTCCCTGCTCCAAAAAGCTGTGGTCAGAGCCCTTTGGGCTTCAGTTACCGGGGTGGTGTCAGCCACTCGAGAATGCCAGAAGAAGCTTGCCCGCAAGGTCAGAGCTCCCACTCTGTTCCCCCTGGAAGGCAGGAGGGGGAACAGCCCAGGGATCATGGATATCAGCTCAGACCGTGGCACCAGCAGGGAGAAGGAGCTGCAGCAGCTGCCCTGAGCTCAGCACCTCTGCAACCCTCATCCCTTGCAGCTCCCACAGAGCACAGACATGGCAATTTGTCCCCCTGCCTGCAGGGTGCCTGATGAACACAAGGCACTGCCAGCACCGTTTGAGGGGTGACAGATGCCCCACACACCGAGTGAGCTGCCTGCTGCTTCCCAGCAGGGCCGCTGCATCTCCAGGGGCTGCTCGACAGAGGGAACCGGGCATGGAAACCAGCCCGTGCAAACACTCTCCGGTTCTGCTCTGTGCCTGGCACCCCGGGCTGAGGGCAGCAGCGACACGTCTCCTTCGGGACGGCCTCCAGCCTCCTGCTGCAGCCTCTCGCCCTCCCTTCTAGCTGAGCGCACGCTCGCCGCGCCAGCGCTCCAGGCCTGCAGCGGCACAGCCATTACCCGGCCTCTGCCGAGCGCAGGGAACGTCATCCCGCCTCCCCCCCGCACACCAGCCAGCCTCCCTCCGAAACGGCAGGGGAGCCGGGCAGAAAGCAGCCTCCTGCCGAAGCACGGAGGATAAGGAATGTGAAATAAAGCCGTGTGAATTCCCCTCTCCGAATAAACACGCCGCCGCTTCGGCCGTTCTTCACCCCCAGCCTGCCCACGCGGCATGCTGGCAGTGGGGACAGTGCTGCAGCCCCCAAGCAGCTTGGCTGTGGACAAATCCGTGCAGAGGACAGAGTGGTCCCCGGTATAGGCAGGCTGCAAGGGACAGGCACGCTCTTGGTGTGGCAACAGGCTTGGAAAGGACCCCAGGGCACCTGCCACCCCCTGGGCCTGGGCCCTGCACGAGCGATGGGTGAGCGGGACTTGAGAGGAGAGCTGGGAGCTCAGAGCCCAGGACGAGCTGCGAGGATTCCCCAGCACCCCTGTCCACCACGTCTTGCTCCTTTTTCTCACCTCAGAATCCTTCTGAGGCCCCCAGGCTCCTGTCCCACCGATTCCCCCTGCACAAGATGTCACTGCTGACCAGAGGCTCTCGTGATGGCATTGCAGAGCATAGCGGAGGCCTGGCAACCACAGCAACATGCCGGCCTCTCATCTGACCGCTGTCATGACACAGGAAGGAGCTAGGTGTTCAGCCAAGGGTGGTTCTGCTTAAATGGCAAACAAGATGACTCCTCACTTCCCTCAATTTTGCAAGAATGAACATCCCCCTGAGACCCCTACCTCACCATCACAGGTATGGATGCCCATCAGGCATAGACGGACTGCCTCTGAGGAACAGTGGGGCAAGCTGCTGCCAGCAGTGCACTGGACAGGGAGCACCATTCCCTCACCCCAATCTGTCCATAATTGTTGTTATCAGGTATCACAAGATAGTCAACAACATTTTTTCAAAGAAACCAGGTGCACTTGTGTTTCTCTTCAATCTTCTCTTGGACTGAAGGCAGTCCTAGCAGCAGTCACCTCACCCAGCCTCAGCATCTTCCATGAGCAGCCCCCAAAGCGATCCCATGGTCACCACAGACCTGGACACCAGCTCCACACACGCCACCTCCTTGTCCTGCTGGAGATGTCGGGCATTCATCAGGCACCTCCAGAGAGGCGCACGGCAATCTGGAAGGCTCAGAGATGCCACGCTGCTAATGTGCTAGGGAGAAGATGTCAGTGGGTATTATCAGCACCCCAGAGGATGAGAGGTAGGTCAAAGGAGGAAAAACCCAGAAGGTTTACAAGAGGGAGAACTTGGAGCCTGCAATTTGGAAATTCCCCCAGAAAGGCCCTGGGTTCCCTCTTATTTCAAAAAGGGGGATTTTGCTATGGCAGATTCAGCTGCACTGAAAGCAGGCAAAGAGGTCTCATCCTTCTCCTCTTGTCTCTACCACCACACCGCAGTGGAAGGTGCTACCAGTGTTGACCCAAGGCAAACCAAACCGCAGGGCACAAGTCCTGCAACACAGCTCCTGTGAGATAGATAGAGCCAGCAGAGACCGAGCATCTGTAACCCATCCTGAACGGCACAGAGCTCACGCCGCAGCAGGAGCTTCACCTCCCCGTGGTACCGTCGCCCATCACCAGGCTGTCAGCCAAGTCAGGGACAGCCCTGGGCATGGAGAAGCACACACAGTTCAAGAGCCAGATTGCACCGTTTAGGCCCAGGGAGGCAAACCACCCTCAAAGCCCGAAGCCCTTGGATTGCTCAGCCTTGCCTTCTCTCAGGCCCCTCCAGCTCAGCAGCAGGTGCACGGGGAAGCGGTGCCAGCCCGGAGCCCCCAGGTGCCCAGCGGGTCGGCGCGGCACGGCCGCAGCCTGCTCTCCTTGTGCTTAAGCCAGAGCAGCATCTAGGTCAGGCTTGGCAGCAAACAAAAAGCGGCCGCAGGCCAGAGCCCTGCGCGCCCTGACACAGCAACCGGAGCAGAACAGCTCCGCCGCTGCGCAGCCTCGCTCCTCCATGTCGAGGGAGAGCTCCGGGAGGAAAACACAGCAAAAACCACCAGTATCTGCATAAAAAATAACAAGGGGGTATGGAGGGGCCTTCCAAAAATGGGAATTGTCTACTCTAAAACCATCAGGAGAGCGTGTTGGGCACTGCCTGGCCTCCTCTAAAACCATCAGATGTGCACTGCCTGACCAGAGACTGGGTACGATGGCCACAGGATGGCTTCCACCATGGGCACCTGGAGATGCCCTGACCCCCTGCCCTAAGAGCTCACCGGTCCTCGTTCTGCCTCCAGCCCCAGCGCTCACACCGACTGACTCAGTGCGGAGCCGAACCCCGACTTTAATCAGCATTCAACGTTATTAATAGAGCCGTGCACAAAATCTGACAGGCAGAAAAGCCCAGGCCGGCGGAACATCATTTATTTGTCAGTACCAACTCTGACAAGGCGGCTCTGCCCACCGCCCTCCCACCTGCCCAGCCCCCAGCCAGAGCCGAATTCTGCGGGATTTGTGTCAGAAACACCCCGCCGCCCCCCTGTGAAAAGCGACACGGGGGGGGGCCGAGATGCTCAGCCTCTGGGCTCCTTCTGGTCCCACCCCAAGTCTCTCCCTGCCTGTCCCCAGCCCGCGCTGCCCCCCCTGCGGCCTGCAGCTGCATCTCCTGGGGACGTCAACCAAGGATGGCAAAGCCTGTGACTGCGAGAGCTCGCAGGGGGATGGGAGCCCAAGCATCCTAGAGGGCAGATCCGCCTCCTCCCCGGTGTCGGGAGACCAAATGCGGCGCAGCGCGGGGAGGGAGCGCCGTGCTTCTGCACAGCCCGCGCCAGGCTGCCCCCCGGGCACTGCCCACCCTCCCCGAGCTGGCTTTGTGGCTGGTGCAGACAAAGAGGCGGTTTGTGCCTGCTGGAGAGGGAAATCTGGGGAAAAATTGTCCAGCAGCCCCGACCGTATGAGGGTTAAGCTGCGGAACGTAGTGTTAATGGAGCATTTTTACAGATGTGGGTTAATCCTCAGGGCCGTGCTCCATCCCGCTGTCACCGGTGGGCTGTGTCACCTGTGGCCACAAAGGGACCAATGCCTGGTTATAGACTTGGGGCTCATAGTCTGACACCTCTCCAGGCCAGGTAGGGGTGTGGGATGCCGGCGATGCACCCGCCAGCGCAGTCGTGGGCACCGCTTTGGCAGGGAGCTGGGACTATTCTTAACCAGGAGAAACGAGGACGCTGGGATTCCCGCTAGCTGTCTGGGGACCCAGCTGCGGATCGAGATGTCGGATGCTTGATAAGACGGGCGGCTGCAGGAAGCAGCGCTCCCTCGCTGCTCGCCCCTCACCTGCCCCAGCGCCTCCACCATCACCCAGGAGAAGCGTTCGCCCCTCGGGTACCCCGCTCGGTCTCCACGATGGATTTTGGGTCATTCTCCACGACGGATCTCGGGTTCTTTGGAGGCTAGCAGGAACTCATCCACAGCAGCATGCCACCGCCAGCCCCAGTTCTCCCCAGCGGCTGCCAGCACCCCACCCCTCGGCACCCCGGAGGCTGCCCCTCTCGCTCCACAGCCATCCCGGGGACCCTGGGGGCGCATCGGGGGGGGACGGGCGCGGGGTCAAGAAGACACTGGAGGCTAAAAGAAGGCACGGGGAGGCTGAGGAAGGCAGTGTGGGGTGAGGAAGGCACTGCGGGGCGAGGAAGCTCTCCCGAGCAGGGCCCTCCCCGCCTGCTGGGGCCGCTGCCGGTGCGGCGCCGCTCGCCCCCCGCGCCCCGCGGGCTGCGCGCCCCCTTCCCCCGCTCCCATTTCTGCCTCATCATCTTCCTCCCCCCGGGGGCTTCTCCGCGCGGCTCCGTTCGGCACGGAGGCCGCCGAGCAGAGCCGTGCCGAGCCGAGCCGAGCCGCGCCGAGCCCCCCTCCCGCTGCCCGCTCACCTTCTCCACGTTCTCCACGGTGAAGTCGAGGCCCTGCGGCGGCGCCTCCGCCCTCCGCTCCATGGCTGCGGCGGCGCTGGGCGGCGGCGGCGGGCGCAGGACGGCGGCGGGACCCGCCTCCGCCTCCCTCCCGCCCCGCTCGGCTCGGCACGGCTCGGCTCGGCTCGGCACGCCCCTACCGGGCGGAACGGGGGCCGGGCTCGGCCGCGCCGCCCGCCGGGAGCCGTAGTCCCGGCCCCGCGTCCCTCCCCGGCCCTCGGAGTGGGGTCCCCCCACCCCCCGATCCCCAAAACCCAGCACCCAGCAGCGGGTGGGACGCGCGGCCCATCGCTTTATTGCTACGGGAAAAGGCGGCTGTACAAAAATAGAGTTTATCCTCAAATCTTACAAATAATAGAAAAACGACCAAAAACAAAACAAACAAAAAAAAATAGGGGTTGGGGGCACGAGGAGCCCGAGGATGGGGACGGGGCGCTGCTGGCCGCAGCCCCAGGGCTTCACATCAGCGCTGGGGTTAAGTTACACCCGGCCCCCGCGGGCCCAAAGTCATAAATAGGAGCTGCCGCTCGAGAACAATAAATAAATAATTTAGAGTAATAAATAGTTTAGTGCCGCAGCACCGCGGGGAGGGACCCTGCAGCCCCCTCTCGGAGCCGGGCAGGGGGCCCGGGGGTGCCGGTGCTCCGCTGCCCCACGCCGGTGCAGTTTGGCCCCGCTGCGCCCCTGCCCTTGGGGACACCCGCTCCCCGCAGGGTGGCTCCGGCCACCCCCAGCCCCGGGGTGCCCCTTCCTGACCCCCTCTGAAGCCCGGGCAATGCTTGGCAGGGCTGTGGGAGCACCAGTCCAGGCAGGGCACAGGGCAGTGGGGATGCTCCGTCCCCCTGCGGCTCCTCTCCCAGGGCCGAGCCAGGTAGGAGTGCACCCCGTGGCACCGGCTGCTTGGCACTGAGTGGGAGGGGGCTCAGCTGCAGACCCCTCCTTCACGATTCCAGCTTGCCTCAGTCCCTCGTGGCCACGTAAAAACGGGGGCACCAGACCCTCCTGCCTTCCTCCGAGTGCCGGTGCCACGAGCTGGGGGCTGCCAGCGTGCGTCAAGCCGGGGCTGAGCCGGCAGCCCCCCCTCAGCCGATGCAGCTGCACTCGGCCGCCGAGAGCTTCTCCACAGTCTGCCACGTGTTCTGCACGTCCATGAAGGACACAGCCTCGTAGCGGGTGGGCCGGCAGCAGGGGTGGCTGAGGATGCGCTCCTGCGGGCCCGGGACGATGAGCTGCTGCCGCAGGAGGCTGCCCAGCGTCAGGTCGTAGTTGCTGCGCGCCCGATGGCAGGAGCCGCTGCAGTACTTGAAGAGCACTATCTCGTCCGAGTTGAAGCCCAGGCCCAGGTCGCGCACCTTCACCATCAGGTTGCGGATGTGGCAGTTGCGCCCACGGGCACCCCGCGAGGATTTCCGCGTCCCCTTCTTGGCTTTGCCGGTGCCCTGCGGCGAGCGCTCGGCACGCAGCAGCAGGTCCTCCGCCAGCTCCGTTGCACCCAGGGCCCCCGTCGTCACGTTGTCCCCTGCGGGCAAGCGAGATGGCACTGTCAATCCCTGTCCTCCCAGGACCAAGCCCACTGTCCCCTGCGGTGACCCATCTGACACCCGCTGCAGCCCAGTGCCACCGCACCCAGCCAGCTCCCCCGTGCTCGGGGCCACCGTGCCCAGGCTGTGCATCCCCTGTGTGGCAGTGTCCCCCCAGCCCCGGGGTGTCCCCTGCCCCACACACCGTGCAGCTGGCTCCAGGCGAGCGGCATCTCCACGCCGTCCTCTGCGCTGGGGCTGGCGGTGGCCATGTCCCGCGGCGTGGGGGCCGCATCCAGCGTCTCATTGCAGTGCGGGGTTCGCAGGGCGCCCGTGGCCAGCCCGGCCAGCAGCGAGAGGATGGCGAGGACACCCCACAGCATCCCCTCCTGCAACACAGCACGGCACAGCGGGGTGAGCACCGGGCTCAGGGATGGGGATGGGGACAGGGGGTCCTGGCCATTGTGGGTGGCCAGGCCTAGGCTCACCTTGGGCTGCGGATGCGTGCTGGGTCCCGCAGGTCTTGGCTCCGGTGGCCCCGCTCGCTGCTCCATGCTGGCTGCAAGCACAGAGGTGTGGGTCAGTGTCTGTGCAGCACACACAGGGTGGGCACCTGCGACTGGCAGCACCCGTCCCTGGCCACCCAGACGCCGGTGGCACCCAGGAGAGGCCATCAAACAGCCTGGGAGCTGGCACACCTCTCCCCTGCCAAACAAGCTGTCCTCACCCACAGCACCCCACAACACCTCTCATCTCCTCCCCGCACAGCCAGGCCCCCACACCCCCCATATCTTCCTCCCTGGAGATCTTGGCAGCAGGAACTTTGCCCAGCACCTCTCCTCGGGGGGACGCAGCTGCCTCCTCGTGCGAGCGGCCCGGGATGCCAGGCTGTGCCGTAAGGCAGCTGCTGGGACTGGGAGCGCGGCAGGGGGGGGCCCTTTCCCATGGCCCTTCCCTGGGAATGTTTTTCTTGCTCGCGGTGGGAGCCTGACCTTGGAAACTCCAAATCCATTAGCGTAGGGTCCCCCGGTGCGGCCACCCCCTGGCCCCGTGCTGGCTCCCCAGCACGCTGCCTGTGCAGCGCTGGGGCGTGCGGCCCCAGAGCAGCCCGTGGATGGGCGAACGGGGCCATGAGGGGTGGGACAGGCGGGTCCCATGGGGATAGGGCAGCGCACCATGCTGGGCTCTCCAAAGCCATTTACCCCAAGGCCACCACGCAGTGTCCAATGTCCCCCCCACACAGGGAAATTCGTGCTGTGGGCCCCTGAGAGGTGCAGGGACAGCGACAGTTTGCACCCACACATATGTGTGGTGCGGGGAAGCCCCTGCTCCTCAATGCCCCTGACATGGAGCGGGGAAGCCTGGATTCCCCAGAGGTGGCTCCCAGCTCTTGGCCTGCTGCTGCATCCCCATCTCTTAGGTGTCAGGACAGGACCGTCCCCTTCGAGCTTCGTGGCATCCCACATTGGCGGGGTTCCCCCTGCCCCCTCCATGGCTGTACCCCAGCGAGTCCCAGGTGCTCCTGTGGTGGAGCAAAGTTGGGATATGCTGAGGAGAGCACTGCTAGCCAAAGAGCGAGGGGAAGCAACGGGGCACTGCTGGCATGGGGAGCCAAAACCAGTCCCCCTGCTGCCCAGCATCTCAGGGGATGCTCTCCAGGCCCCAAGCCCCAGTTACTACATCCACTGCCACCTTGTGTGGGTGGCACCCAGCCATGCCACGCCAAGGGGCTGTGACAGTCCCCACCAGGCGCACGAACCCCTTCTGCGTGCCGTGCGCCGGGCAGGATGCGGCCCCGCGGCAGGCAGGGCTGGCACCAGCCCCCCCAGCCCCACCAGCCGCCGCAGCTTGGCCAAGCGCGGCCCACGCAGCGCATCGCCCCCGTGGCGGCCCGTGGCCCCGCGCCAGCCGCTGCCGCCAGGTCATCGTTTTCCCAGGCCGGCACCCCCGGAGGGGCCCGGCGAGGGTCCCGTGGCCCCGCCAGCAGGAGCCGGCCCCCCCGTCCCCGCTCCCACCGCCCCGCCGCGGCCCCTCGGCCCCCGGCAGCACGGCGGGACGGGACGGGGGCCCTCGCAGGCGGCGGGCCAGGTGCCAGGCGGTGACACAGCGCCTGGGGCCCACGCTGCGGGGCTGCCGCTCCTCCAGCCCCGGCCCGTCGGGGGCACCGGTGCGGGGCCGGCCTGCCCGCCCCGTCGGGCGGCGGAGGGCCACCGGGCGCTGCAGCCGCGGCCCCGGCGGGGCGCTTCTGCCCCGGGAACCGGGGAACGGGCGGCGGGGCCGAGCTGCACTGCGGGCTTCGCCCAGCCGGCGGCAGCACGGCCCCGGGATCCGCCGACAGAAGCGGGAGGGAGAAGGAAGCCTCCCCCCGGCAGCACGGCCCCGCGCGGGCTGCGCACCCCCGTGGGGTGGGGGAACGGCCGGGCCCGGTCCTGAGCGCCCCGCGGGGATGCCAGAGCCGCAGCCCCGGCTGCTGGAGGGGGTCCAGGTGGGATCTGCGCCTGTCCCGGCTGGGAGAGCCCCGGCCGGCCACTGCCAGGCTCCGGAGCTCATCCCAGGTCGGGATCGGGCCGGTCCACGCGAGGAGCTGCCCTCGCTCGGGTCAGCGCCCCCACAACCCACGCGTCCCCCCTCCGGGGCTGAGCAGCCCCCATGGGGCCCGTCCCGGGGCACGGGGGGACGTTGCGGGGACAGCCCGGTGCGCACCCTACATGCACTCCGTGGCGGCCGCTGGGGAGTCCCAGCCCCAGGACGAGGGTCTCAGCATCCCGGGGGGGCCGCTTTGGGAGCGAGGATAAGGCCGGGCCTCGCTGGCGGCGCGGTGCGATGCCCGGAGACCTCCCCGGGCACCTGCGGGCACAGGGCATCGGCGGGGGCCGGCGTCCCACCGCGCTGGAGGACTTGCGAGGGGGTCGCAAAGGAAGCCCATGGGCGACACTGGGCTGGCATCTGCCCCGCAGGGCCGGGGGAGGCCGGTACCGGACACGTGGGGCCCGCGAACGAGGAGCTGCCGCCGCGTGGAAGCAGCCGCGGCCGCCCGGGGGCACCGGGGGCAGCGCCGGTCCCCGCGCCCCGGTCCCGGGGCTCTCCCCAGGGGCCGCCCGGCCCGGCGGGAGCTGCCTGTCCCGCTCACCGGCCGGCCCCGGGCAGCCGGGACAGACACCCCCCCGACGTGCCTGAAGGGGTGAGCCCGAGAAGGGACGGGCCAGCCCGGCCCCGTGCCCCCGGGCTCCCCCGGCGGGCTCCCCGCCTCTCACCGGCCCGAGCGGGGGCAGCCCCGTTCCCCGCCGCGGCTCCCGAGCGCTTCCCACCGCGGGGCCGGGCTCGGGCAGCCCCGGGAGCCGCCGGGCCGGGACCTGCCCGGGGTGACGGGGGTGGTCCGGCCCCCCTGGCCGCCCGGCGGGTTTTGCCGGTGGGACGGGCGGCGGAGCGGACCCCCGTTATTTCTCCCCCCTACCCCCCGGTCCC
>CM021772.1:20994649-21166388 GCA_011076525.1 Nettapus auritus | reverse complement strand
CCTCCCGGACGGACCGACGGACGGACGCCCCGCGGCGAGGCTCCCCGGGCGGCTCGCTGCCCCGACAGCGCGGTCGCAGCACAGGCAGGACGGACACGGGCTCCCCCCCGGGGCCACGCTCAGCCCTTCCCCGAGCGGCACGGAGCCCCACGCGGACCCCGAGCGGGGCGAGGGAGGGTTTGGGGAGGGGACACACGGCCCCACGAAGCGCACCCTCACGCGTGGCGTCGGGGGGAGCCCCGCGGAGCCCCCCCTGCGGCCCCGTGGGGGCCCCCGCGGCTCGGCGTGGGCGCAGCGGGGCCCGTCCCCACGCACCCGAGCCCCCCTCGGGCCACCCGTGCGCCTCGCCGGAGGAGGAGCCCGGCCTCCCCGCCCGGCCTCCCCGCCCGCCCCTGCGCCCCCGAGGCCACCCCGGGCCCGGCCACCCGCCTGCAGCCTCCTTACCTCCGCCGCCTCCCTGCCTCCCTCCGCCGGGGCCGTCGCAGGCCCCGGGGACATGGGGGCCGGCTGGCGAGCCGAGCCGAGCCGAGCCGAGCCCGCGCGAGTCCCTGCGTCACCGCCCGGGGCCCTCCACGTCCATCGTGGGGCTCTCGAGTGCTCCTTGCGAACGTGCCAAAATCCCAGGGCCGCCTCCGCTCGGCCTCGCTTCACACGTGCTCCCCTGGCCGGAGCTGGCCGTGGGGGCACAGCCCAGCCCGGCCGAGCCCCCCGGGGCCAGCCCTCATGGCTCGCTGGCCCCCCGGGCCCTGCCCGCGGTGGTGGCCGGAGGCGTCCGGCCGGGCTGCGCGCCCCAGGATGCTGCCGGCCGTGTCATCTGCCCGGGCAGCGCCTCGCAGCCTCGCCAGGCTTATATAACTCTCCCTCGCTGGAGCAGGGCCAGCGGCCACTCTGACACCGCACGCTGGCCCCGGGGAGCCCCTGGGGTCTTGCCCTGGGCTCCCTGCTTGCCCCCCGATCCCAAAGCGGCGTTGACGGCTTCTCGCTGTCTGGACCCTGTGTCTGGGAGGGCTGGAGGAGCGTGTGAGCCGCCCGCCTGGCCTGGCCTGGCCTTGTCTTGCAGGATTATCCCTCGCAGGATGACAGCTCCCGCATCCCTCCCGCGGCAGCACCTGCCAGGGAATGTGCTGGCCCGGGGGGTGGTGGCCAAGCTGTCCCCGGTGCTGCTAGCGGGGTGGCAGAGGGCCTGGAGGTGCCGTTCCTGCCCCGAGAGGGCCAAGCAGGTGGTGCGGGGGTCTCGCTGCCCTGCTGCTGCGGCCTGGGACTGCTCCTGGCACGGCAGCCGGCAGGGGTGAAGCCCTGGCTGCCTCGGCCCGGCAGAGGTCTGGGGGCACAGGAGCGGCCCTGGGGTGGGGAATTGGCAGGGACATGGTCAGGGAACAGGACCCTCCGCTTCCCAGGGCAGTAGGCCAAGGTAAGGGGGCTGCCTGCTTGGACAGCCTCCCCGTGGGTGGCACGTCCTGCCCCGGGTCCCCTGGGTGTGCCTGTGGGGCCAGGACTGGCCACAGCTGTGTCCACACAGAGGGAAATGCCCAAGAGGGGCTGCCCCCACAGCAGGCAGCCTGTGGGGCTTGGTGACAGCCTAAGGTGCCCCAGGCGGGCCCGTGATGTCCCTGGTCCTGTAATGGGGTGGCTGTGCTGCTGCCCTCAGCCTGGGACATCACCGGTGGCACCACTGCAGCAGGAGGTGGCACCGCCCAGCGCCGTGCCCGAACCCCAGCTGCCGCTGGCACCGCCTGCACCGGCCCCGCAGGGCTGGGGCTGTCCCCGCGTCCCTCGTCCGTCCCGGCCTGACGTCCGTCCCTGCAGGTGCCGCCAGGCGGGACGGGGCTGACGTGCTCCGGCCCGACGGCAGGACGGAGCTCGCCACTGAGCACGTGGGGAGCAGAGCTGTGACGCAGACGGGCCGGCCGCTTGCGCTGTCCCTGTCTCGGTGGCGACGTGATTCCTTTGGGGACATCTGCTACCAGAACCAAGCGTCTGTCGCTGCTAACGTGGCTGTCCCCGCGTGCCCTGCTCCCCGGCTCGTGTGCGTGCCACAAGCGGGGGTGGCAGCGGTGGCTCTGCTCTTTCAGGGTCTGGAAAAAGAGCAGAAAAGGGGTTTGGGCAGCTCTGGCTGCTCCCCTCTGTAACTAGGGGTCCGTAACAGCCGTGCTCCCGGGGGGCAGTCGCCTCCGCAGTGTCCCAGCAGTGCTGGCAGCAGTGCTGGCAGGAGGCCATCCCTCGTGTCCCTCAGACCTGTCACCCGCTTGGAAGCAGCCCCCCAATTCCCCTGAGTGACGAAACCGTCCCTGACTCGTCCCACGGCCCTGGAAGCTCCCCAGCACCGCCGGGGCCGTGGCAGGGGTCACATCCTCCCTCCGGGCCCCGGCAGGTGTTGGAGGCGGTCAGGGCCTCAGCCCCCGGCTTCCTAAACTGCTTCCTTCCCGAACGCAGCGGCGAGAAGGTCACTTGGCCGGACACCTGCCTTCGCCGGGGCCGCACCCAGCGGGGCGGTGAGCGGCTGGAAGCGGCCCCGCGGCCAGGCAGGAGGAGCACAGCCCGCTCCTGCCCCAGCGCCAGCCCCCTGGGATCGGCAGGTGCCTTCAGGTGCTGTGCTGGGGGAGCCGACAGCTGCAGCAGGCTGGGGATAGCCCGAGCGGGGGAATCCCTCTGCCTCCCCTAAAAATGGCCAAAGGCAGAAAAAGAAAGAGGCCAGCCAAGCTCGTTTGATAGCTTTATTGCTTCTGTGATATGACTGAATCGATGTGACATAAGCCGGCCTGGAGGAGCCTGCAAGACTCTTGCCCTCCCTACCTAGAGGGAAAATTAAAAAAAAAAAAACAATGCAGAAACTAAAACTAATTTTAAAAACTCATTGAGTTCTTACATCTCAGCTTGGTACAGCGCTGGCGAGCTCCCCAGCCCTCGGAGCACGTCCCTGTGTGAGACCCCAGGCTGGGTGGTGGCCCTGTCACCCGCACCCAAGGGCGGCAGGGGGTCACCGCACCCCATGCACGCTCGGACCGACCGCAGGGACCCCGCTGCTGCTGGCAGAGCTCAGCGTGGCGGCCACCTCCTGAAAAAACCACCTGGAAGCCCTCGTCTGGTGCTGCCCATCCCCAGCCTGCCCTGCCCTGCCACCTTCCCCATCTCCCTCCCGGCAGAAAGGAGACCCGGGAAGCCCAGAGGTGCTGGTCGGAGGATGCCGGGCTCAGATCCCCCGTGGCCACACGTTCCCTGGCAGCAATGCCTTTATTCAGCATGTGAGCTCGAGGCCGCGGGACGGCCAACCCTGACCGGGGTGACGCTGATGGCAAGGAGCAGCGCTGCGGTGCCCCGGACCCGCAGGAGCAAAGCCCCCCTGGCACATGGATTTCCCCACCCCGACCTCCTGGCGCTCCCCCAGCCCCTCTCCGGGCAGGTTCCCTGCCACCCCGCCGGCCTCTCTGCAGGGTGGCGCGGCAGAGGCGTCAGGCAACCCCGCTCTATATTTAGGCTGG
Source organism: Nettapus auritus (assembly GCA_011076525.1). Taxonomy (NCBI): domain Eukaryota; kingdom Metazoa; phylum Chordata; class Aves; order Anseriformes; family Anatidae; genus Nettapus; species Nettapus auritus. Next base: position 21,162,909 of record CM021772.1, on the reverse strand, counting down.
AGAATTCCCCTGGGCTCTCCCTTCCGAGCTGAAAAGGTGAGTCACGGCGAGGGAGAGGCCAAGACTCGCATCCGTCCCACTGACCCTGCTCTGACCCGCATGCACCGCTCCGAGCTGGCAGGGCCGCGGCGTCTCGGAGGGCGGGAGGTGGCTGCAGGTGCATGCGAGGAGACAGCCAAGGAGAGGCCTCCAGGAGCCGGTCCCAGCGCCACGTGCTGCCCCGGGGCAGGGGCGCACCCCAGCATCACCCCCAGGGCCTGGCCGTGGGATGCTCTGTGGATGATCCTGCTCCGCTGATGTCCTTGCTTGGAGTCCTGGGTCACACTGGGCAGTGAGATACGGGGGAGCCGTGGTCCCCCAGCACCTCCATCCTCGCTCTCTTTCCACTTGCAGGTGTCCCGACCCACCGCAGTCAGCCTGAGCCACGCGCTCACCTGGGCACTTCTGCCTGACCTCGCTGGGGTCCGAAGGCTCTTCCTCTCCTCCTGGCTGCAGCGACCTGCTCTCTGGCACCTCCGCTCCCTGTAGCGTATGGATGGGGCCCTCACCCCCCTCAGTGCCCTGGGGCTCCCCCAGCAGCAGCTGAAGACCCAGTTCGAGCACCAAGAGGGTGCCACAGCCTGGCCAGGTCCAGCCCAGGCACCCCCACCAGGACCTCCAGCCCCTTGAGCAAAAAAATAAAAATAAAAAAAATGGGGGAGAACATTCAAATGAGTATCTGCCACAGCAGATGGTCAAAAACCTGCTGAAAACTCCGGCTTTCTGCGCTGGAAACCTCACGGAGCATCCTGGGGGCAGGCACGTACCTGGGGGGAGCCCGGCTGGGAGGCCAGGGGGACAGGGGAAGGGAAATGGGAAGGGAAGGGAGCACCTCCCAGATCCCCTCCGCTGACCCCCGTGGTGGCCTCGACACGCAGGGACGGGGCTCGGGATGGTGCCCTGCGTGGGCGCAGCGTGGCCTGCTCCTGCCCTGACGCCCCTTTCCACCCCATTTCCCCCCGCAATCCCTCTTCTGCCCACGCTCTCCAGGTGGACGAGAGCACCCCGCTGTCCTCGCGCTCGGCCACGTTGCTCAGTTTATTCCAGCTCCTCTGAAATACGTATACAAATCAAATGTGCAAATACTGCGTCTTGGGACCAAGAGAGCAAAGGAAGGGACGTGCTCCTGAGAGCAGGAGGAGCAGCAGTGCTGGAGCAGCACAGGAGGAGCTCGGAAATGAAGTGAGCAGGGGCCAAGCAGAAGCGAGGGTTCCCAGCAGGCCCCCAGCCTTGCCAGCAGGCTCCACCACCACTGAGGTCACGGATCAGGGAACACGATCGAGTCTGGAACGTAAAACATCTTCGGCAGCCCGCTCTTAAACTGCAAAGCTCCAGATATCCACGCAACATCTGACCTCCTTCCAAACAGCAGATCCCTGCTCTCGCCCACAGAAGCAAAGCGAGACGCTGTCCAGGAGCGGTGACACCGACCTGCGCCGGCTGGGTGAGGGCCCCGCACAGCAGGCACAACCCCAGAGGCCCGAAAGCCTTGAGCACAGCCAGGTGGGCTCGGCGGTGCCGTGACACGCAGGTTGGTGGTGAGGGGCTGCCGCAGGCAGAGGAAGCCACCGGCGCCCTGCTCCACGCCAGGGTCAGGGCAGAGTCGGGGCAGGGCAAACAGCTACGGAGAACACAGCCAAAAGTGGCCGCTGCCGCCTCTGCGCAGGAAGCGAGGAAAAGTGCAGAAAAACAAACCCATGCTCATCTCCAACGCGAAGCTCCGAGTGGAGAACGAGGGAAAGCCATCCTCCCGTTAAATTATAGCAGCACCAACAACACTGAAGTCTTGGACGGATTTGTTTTCCCGGGGAAAGGTCTGAGGCCAGCGACAATGCAGATGGAGCATGGCGAGGCCGAGCTTTTCGCAGGGCTGTGCACAAGCAGATTTCGCTTTGCACCTTGGTATTTCTAGTATGATTCCAGCAGAGTTTCTTTAAAAAATAATACTTTGTACATTCAGGCACCGCTGCCTTGGGGCAGCGTCACCTCCCATTTGGCACAAATCGTTTTATTCACAAACCTTCCTTCTCTCTCCTGAGTCTTTCCCGTTTCATTCTGGATACAGAAGATCCGTCTGCAATGCAGAGTTCGAGAACTGCCCGCTCAGCCCCTGGCCCGCCTCCTGCCAGCTCGAGGCCTGGGGGCAGCAGATGCCGCCCTCCTGCAGCCTGGCAGCGCGAGGGGGCCTTCCCAGAGCACCCGGGCATCTCTGTGTGTCTCCAGTGAGGCGGGCTTCTTGCGGGGGGCTGCCAGTGCCTGCTCCCAGAGCTGCAGCGCGCGTCTTCCTCTCCTCCCTTTGAGGCAGCGGCTGCAGCTGCTCAGATCCCACTGGTCAGGTCGGTGATGACTCGGGCTTTCACCAGCTTCCGCAGGAACTCCTTCTCCCGTTGGATGTTGTGCGTCCAGGACTGGAAGGAAAGGAGAAAGAGGAAGGTCAGCAGATATCCTGCCCGAGCATGCTCCTGCACCCCAAGTCACGGGAGCCTCCAGCTGGCACAGGGTTGTGCCAAGCAGACAAAGCTTGCTGCTGGCCAGAAGGGCCCTTGCAGACCAAGGACCCTCTCTTATCTAGAGCCAGCAGAGTTGGAAAACAAGCTCATCTCAAGACCAGCCTCACCGAGGCCAGCTCCTGCATCCACAGACCCTACCACGAGGAAATCAGATGCCAAAGGTCACACTGACACTGCGAAGGCTGGGACGGGCACGTCTCCGGGCCAGGCGTTTCAGGGCAATGACTGCCACCGCTGCTGTCAGCCCCCCGATGTGGGCCCTGCTGCCGGCTTCAGCAGCGATCACAGCACCTGCCATCGCCCCGCTGCGCTGGTACTGCGAGGAACGCGTCCCCTAGGGAGTCAGAGACAGAGCAGGGCAAAGTGACTTTCTCCCAAATCTCCCAGCGAGACAAGAATCCCAGGGAATCCACACCTTCAGGACAGTGCTCTGGGCAGCAGGTAACCTTGTCTCTAAAAAAGATGTGGGCTATGGCAGAATACCTCGATGGGAACATCCCAGAAATGGCTTCAAGCAGCAAAGTACAGAGCCCTCTGCCAGACCATGGCACCTCCCTGCACAGCCCTGGCTGTGTCCCTCACACACAACGTGCACGTGGCTGTCCTGTCACCTGCAGGCGTCCTGTCTGGTGCCAAGAGGTGCCCGGGACCGACGGCCCCTCGCTGATGTGCAGCACGTTTTGGAAATGCCTCTCCTCCTGCTGCTCCGCACTCATACTGCTGTCCCCTCAGTGCATAGGATTTATGACAGTTAAAGCTGCTGAGAGATCAGGCAGGTCTTATCTTGCAACCTGTGTTCAAAAGCAGCTTTTGACTTCTGGTTACTCGAATGCTGCGAGGGTGCAGCAGCACAGGTAACCGCACGGCCAGGCGTGAGGCTGAAAACGCAGAAGACCCCGTCTGTAAACTGCAGGGACAATGTCGAGAAACTGCTCAGTGTTTGGCTGCTGCTAGCTTAACAGGAGAGATTGAAAACTGGCACTGGGAAGAAAGCTGGGTAATAACAGAAAAAAAAAAAAACACATGAATTTTAAGAAGCAGCACTGAGAGCCACGGAGCTCTGAGAGCAGGGCCGCACGCGCCTGTCCCTCGGAGCAGGAGCCAGGATCCCCGTGTGCTGGAGGCATTCCCACGTGTGGCACATCACCTGGGGGTCCTGTGCGTGGCCCTGCCTCGCAGCAGTGCCTCTCCCGACAGCACAGCCCCTTGCTACGAGCACACAGCGCCGGCAGAGGCAGCCAAGGGTGCGTGTGCTGCCGGCAGCAGGCAGCGAGCGGTGGCTGCTGGCACCGGGGCTGCGCTGGAGCTCCGCGCCTCGCAGCACCGCTTGGATCTAGCAGGGCTTGCTGCTCTACCTGGAGCACGAGGGAGCCTGGCCGTCCCCGAGATGTCACAGCACAAGCTGATCCCTCCTCCAGGTCCTTCTGCCTCAGCACACAGCAAAGGTCAACTGGTTTCACCCCTACGAGCTGCTTGTGCCCCTCACTACGTACAGGAAGTGGGGAGCAGCCACTTCTAGGCAAACTCAAACCGCCTAAAACATCGGCTCAGGCCGCATGCAAGCACCTTGTCTGACAGCAGGAGGAAATCTGCCTGCTGAAAGGTACAAGGGAGCAAGAATTGAAGTACAGGAGGTGGATGGTGAAACTGGGCGCTACAACTGCGCTCTCCTGCACCACATGCAAGGCTGCTGGCAAGACGTGTAAACCTCGGTTGTTCAGCATGAAGGCTGCTCTGTGCTCTGGTCACTGCCACAGATTCCTCTTTCCAAGCAGAAAGCCACATGTAAGGGAGATTTAGCCTCCCACTTGATCCCTGTATCTTGCTGCTGGCTGTGGCTGTACCCTCAAAGGCTTTGCGGTCGGGTGTGAGACCACAGAGGGAGGGGAACGGGCTTTTGTCCCCCCAAGGAGCACCAGCAGGGCGCTCGGTGCGGTGCTGCTCCACCCGACAGGAGGCATGAGGCATGTCTTCAACACCAGCTCGGGTTACTGATTGCAGGAGAGGGACTCACCCCACTGACAGACAGAGCTAATCAGGCGAGGGAGACTGCATTCCTGCGCCGGCGGCCGCAGGGGGGAGAAGATCCGGAGCAAATTTTTCAAAACTGCCAAGGAGAGGCAGGCACCTCGCTCCCATCACCGCTGACAGGGGAAAGGCTCCAGAACACAACACAAAACCTGCCTGGGATCCTGAGCCTTGCGGGCTCCGCACTGCTCGGTGCAAAGAACCCAGCACACGGTGCTGCCGGCTGCAGGCACAGGGTCTGGGGAGGTCTCATAAAAAGCCAGCCGCCGGCAGGCCCCTGACTTTGGGGCCAGGACCCTGCTGTACATGCTGTGAGGGAAGCTCCCGGCATCACACCAAGCATTTGTCGCCGCTTGTTGGGTAAGCCGAGGAGCTCTGTGTCACCGTGCTCCGGGGCGAGGTGTCCCGGCCGTCTCTTTCAGCTGGTGCAGTGTCCTGAGCTGCAACAAGTGGTAAGGGACTGGCGATGCTTTGGCACCCACATCCCCATGGACAGTGATAAACTGGCACACTGCTAATTCTGACATTTTATGCAGAGTGTTATGAGCAGAATCCACACCTGGAGGAGGTTTACACGAAGCAGCCACAACACCAGTGATTTATTCCTGATAGTACTGTAGCAAAGAAGCCTTTTTTTCTGCCCTTGGATGCTGGATGTGCTTCGGCTGTCCTGGCAAGCTGCTCACTGTCCCTTCCGACTGCTTTGACTCTTCCCATGCACGCTGAGCTGTTACTGCCTCATTTCCTAATCCTCCAGGGAGGATTGCTTACGTTCACAGAGCTCCTGCCCCCAGCCCCGAAGCTACACCTCAGCATCACAAGCAGCAAAGTCCAGCGATTTCCCTGTGAACCTGCACCTCCAGCCAGGGGCAGAGCAGCCTGGCTCACGCACTGCCACCTCCAGCTGTGTCACCACGCGGCACACCACTGCTGCTCCTGCGACCTGGCGGAGGGGCTCTGCCCTCGCTGCTCTGCTGCTGGCTCCGTCCAGCTCCTGCTTGCGTGAACAAACGGGCAGCTTGTCTGAGCCATGGTTGAATTAACAAACGTCCCAGGAGGCTCCAGAGCCTTTCTTGTGGTTTGGGGTGCAGGCTGGGATTTCCTTTGCTTTGGGTCTTGCCCTGTTTGCTCTTTTCAGTGGCGGCAGCAGCAGAGCCGCTCTGCAGGCACACGCACTGTTAGAGCTGTCCATCCCAGGGGGTGGCAGCGGGCCTGATGTATGAGCGTTTGGTCACAGTTATTAGACCAAGATTTATCATTGGTTAAAGTCACCTTTCAGGACTATGCAAATGCAGCAGCCCCAGAACCACCTCTCCTTTCTTCTTGATTCCACAAGGAAGCACAAAACACCCTCTGTCCCTTCACGAGAAGCCAAGTGGAGAAATTTAAGACTGAGAAAATGTTTCAGAGGCCAACCCAGAAGGAAGGTAAGCTCACCATCTGCAGTCAATTACAAGTGGGGCAATGGCTCAGCTTCAGAGCATGCTAGTCTTATCAAGTCTGTTGCAATGCCATAAAATACAGGGAAATTAAATAAGAGAGAGCGAAGTCAACAAAGAATGCATTCAAGGAAAAGAGCAGGTTGCAAAGTCAGAGGTTCCTCAGTTCTGTTCCATCCTCCACGTTTCTGCAAGTCAGCAGCATTTCTCCCTGAACACCTGCGCAGAAACCACGGCGGCAGCAGGAAGCGGTGCTTCACTGGCAACGTCCCTTGCTCAGAGCTCATTTTCCAGCCTCCACTGCTGCTAATTCTCCTAATTCTCTTGTTTCTTGGTTAACAAAGAATGGCCCCCAGTTCCTCTGCGCCCAGTCATTCTTACAGCAACTTGAAATTTTAAACAGCTCCTTTAGCTCTTGCTTGTTCTTAATACGTATATAGGGAGCTGTTGTCTCTCTTCTCAACCTTCGTTCTACCAAGCTAAGAAGCCATGCTTTCTTTTTCTCCTACCAAAACAGCCTCTCCATCTCCCCTAGGAAAACTGGGAGATTTCTCAGAAGTGCAGTTGCTCTCTCTGTCCTTATTTACTCTGGGTTCACTTGTGGTGAAGCAGGACAAGGGCTCACCACTGCCTTGTGCAGTTCTCTCTCTACCAGGAGTCCTTTCCCTGAGTCTTCCCAGAGTTACATTTGGCTTTTTTTTCCCACAGTAATAGCCTGGCATCCTGAATTATCCCGCGATTTATTAGTACACATCTAAGCACTTCCCTCCTCTGTCATTGTCAAATAACGCTTTCCCAGCTTATAATAAGAAGTTCTGTTATTGTCCCAGCCGAATGACTTTCCATTCATCCATTAGGTTCCATCCCATCCAGTTCACTCCTGTTCTGATCGTGGTCTTCCTGGATGGTCTTTTGATCTCCCTGTGCATTGACCACACCTGGCTTTGTATCATCACAAACTCGGCTTGCACACCACCGCCTCCTGTGCCAAAAATCATTAATGCAAATACTGAACATGACCTCCTCTGGGGGAACTCCCAGCCCTCCATTCAGTGCTGCTCTTTGTTTTCCTCTTCAGAGCCTGTTCACATACAGGTGTTGCACCAAACCGTAGCTTCTGAAGCTTAACTAATAATACCTCGCATGGCACAGTTTCACACGCTTAACTGAACTTCAGATGACTGATCTACACTTCCTCTGTCCCTGGAACGATTAAAAAAAAAATCAAATAAAGATATTAAATTAGTTTTTGTAACCTGCCTTTGGTAAATCCATGTTGTGTTTGCTTTCAGGATTTAATTATTCTTTCATTTAAAATTTGCTCTGAAGTTCTGAATAGTACCTCTGAGGTCAGATTAGGAGCTCTGAATTTGACAGGATTATTTTCCTTGCCTCGCTCCCATCCCCCCCTTTTGGGGAAGAAAAAGAAAGGAAATAAAGGTATTACACCCACGGTAATTTATTCCCACGGAACCACACGTAACCTGATAGATTTAATGAAGGCCTTTTCCTCTGGACTTGCAGCTTAGCTGGCTCAACACCGCGGTGTTAGGAACAGGGATCTTTCAGGTGTTCATACCCAGCGCATTAACTCGAACAGCTCCTGCCTTTCACTACTGACCCAGTCGTTTTCTGTTTCTATGAACTTACCACTGTAAGCCGCCCTTTCCCTCACATTCACTCATCTCCCCTATAGAGGTAACGTGTTCATTCACACAATTCCCACTTGGACTCTTTAATCCCTATGCCTTCCACATCCTTCACCTCCTTGGATGCCACATCCCTCATAATTCTTTCCTTGTTTCGATGTTACTTGCTTGCAGCAGGACCATGCAGTATTTGCTTTATTTTCCTTTGCGAGATCTAATTCAGCCTGACTTTTGCTGGTTTTCACTTTACCTCAGTCCTTTCTGACCAACAGGCTGAAGTTTCCTCTACCTGATGCTTTCTCCTGCTCCTCCAACACCACTCTGAAGCAGTTATTTACTAAGTTTCATCTCAAACCTTTTCCTGTCAGCTTTGCCCTTGCTACAAACACGAATCACAGATGATTTCTGTATTTTCGAGGAAAAAAAAGATTTTAAGTTCCCCTCTATAATGAGTCCATGAGCAATTCAGTGCATCTGCTTTTGGTAGCCAGTTCTCCTAGGCTAAGCCTAAATAGAGACCTGCATTGTGCACATGTCTCAGCTCCACCGAGCATCCCATGAGCACCCCCCCGTGAGTGCCACCCCAGAACTCAGCTTATCAAACTCCCTTTTGGAAACAAAACCTGTTGTGTTTCCATTTAATTTAACAACAAAGGCACTTGACCAAATGCTATTTCCAATGGCCCTCTGCAAGGTCTTCACGCCTGCTAAAATGAGCTCCAGAAGGCCACAGGCTCTCCTGGTCCCCTGGAGGTTGGTGAGCAGAGCTGTGCTAGCTGTGACACCTGGCAATACCTGGGCTCCCCCCGGCAGTGATGCTGGCTTCTGATGGACGTCTGCGACTGACTTCTGACAGCATCCAGCACCGTTACAGAGGGCTGTGTACAACGCTGGGTCAAGCAGCTGGTCTCTATGTGCCTCTGTAGACCTTTGAACATTTTCTCATACAGAGATCTTCACCAAGCCTTAATTCTGTTTTTATTCATGCTGTTATTAGTGCTCAGTGGTACCCCAAAAGTGTTACCGTTCTGTCCTACTGAACAATGCAATACCTGTGCTGCAGTCGTGACTGCTGTTCCATCAATCTTTCCTAGATTTGTATTACACAGACACGCAGTCCTTACGCACAGGAACAGCATGTGAGGCCTTCGTTCCGCCAAAACGCTGTCAAACAGGTGGCTTTTAAACAAAGGCAAAAATGTATAAACCTCATCCGTCATCGCTGCGGGCCCCAAGAAAAAGCACTGCCCTTTCAGAGGTCCCCCTGCCCCAGCCCCTAACCTCCCCCTCCAAAGCTGACCTCCATTTCAGTCCGCACCATTCCTTGTACTCCAATGGCAATTCATCAGCCAGGCTCGAATAGCTGTGTTTTCAGCCTATAAATCACCAGGCCAGACATCTGCCCCGCTTTCAAAGGAGTTTTGTTCTTCTTGCTGGCTACCGCAAACTTTTAGGTACTTGGAGGCCTGAAGCAGCCCCATCACCCCCTCCCAAGCAACTTTCCTTGATTTAAAATGCAAAGGGCGGCTTCACAGAGAGAGTCCAGATGATGATAAAGCACTATTGTTAGTGCCTTTATGGGCCGAGACTCCAAACTGGATGATTGCGGATTACTGTGAGCGGTGGCTGCTGGCGGGGAGAGACAGAGACAAAGCTGTGTGTCACGGCATGCTGCAGCCCACCTCCCCGGCCCTTGTGACAGCCCTTGCACACCCTGAATGAGAGGCGTTAGCAGACGGTGTCCTCCAGCATCCCACAAAGACCTGCAGGGGAAGCGGAGCCAGGGATCAGAAAGAAGCCATCAAAGGCAGGCTCCCCCTCGGGTCAGGCTGCGAGTCCCTGAGGTGCCGGGCACAGCTGTATCAAAGGAGCTGACACCTCCGACAGCAGCGGCACTGCTGCTTGATCTGCGGCTGCAAAGAAAGGGAGAGCAGTCAGCAGCACCGCCGGCACCGCCACTGATGGGATCCGGACCGATAAGGGTGGCTTTTAAGCACGCGTTCCCCATTTGTACCAGCCCTGAGTGCGGGGAAGGCTGTGTGTGGTGCCACGCAGGGCAGAGCACGCAGGAAGGATGCTGGGAGCTGGTGCTGTGCTTCGTTCTCATGACTTAACACAGCCTCCTGCTCTCGGTTTCATCAGCGCCTCTCGGGTATGTTTTTACTACTCTAAACACTGTCACTTTCCCATCCTGCAGTAATTTCTGCCTGAAACACTAACCTGCTTTGCCATTAGCAATGAAGTTGTGTTGTAACACAGGCAGCTTCATTCATTTTCTTTTAATCCTGAAAACCTTTCACTCCCTTTTAAAACGAGTCATTTTTTCCTCACCTCCATTTCCATGTTTCCTTCTTTATGCTCCCAGTGGATCTGACACTTCTCCTACATTAACAGGAGACAGTGACCTGTGACAAAAGATACACTTTTATGGAGTACTCGGGCAGGAAGCGCTACAGGACATGGGCAAGAAATAAAAATAGAATAAACTATATCTATATAAAAAAAACCAACAGCTTGATGGCTCATCACAATGAAACCAGAAACAAGTGAGCATACACCTTGGCAAGGATTCATTCATTTTCTGTACAGTGCTCAGGGAAGCAGCCAAGGGTCGAAAGCTGTTACAAGTTACTGGAAACAGGGAAAACAGTAACTGAAGGGAGATGACAGGCTTAGACCTTCTGCGTTTTGTAAGTTATAACAAGAAGGATCAGAGCTAAAAAGTGACTTGTGAGAATTCACACGACGGCATGAGGCCTATCAGGTAGCAGTCCCCCAGTAACAGACCAGAGAGCAGCAGGGTCACAGCGCCCAGAAAACCCTCGTGGAAATGCATGCCAGGACTTTGCATCCCCAGCCGCAATGGGGAGAATGATGAGACCAGGGGAGAAGGTGCTGGGCAGCGGAGTTGTGATGCAGTTTTGCACTGCAAATGCTGATTTTCCAGCTCACAGCCTGAAAGCACCATGCCAGCATGCTCCCTGCTGTCCAGAGCATGTTTATGAGCAGAAAAGGGTTTCCTCTACAAGGCCTGCTGGGACAGAAACTGGCTGGAGCACACTGTGCTGTGCTGCCCCTGGGACAGAGGGTAAGGAAACCACCCAGGTATAAACCGGAGAAATTTATTCCCACGGGCACTCGCAAGAGCAGGAGAATCCACGTGCCTTTTGCAGCCACGCTAGGGCCCTTCGGGATTAATCATGGCATCCATCCCCCTGAACGGTAACACAGATACAGCTCCAGAGCACCTGCCTCCTCGTGGAGCCTTTTCCTTTGGAGCAGGAAGTGTCTGTCCAGCCCCTGGGAGTCTGAGATGCTCCAAGAAGCAGCAGAGGCAGCTGCCTCCCGCGGTAGCAAAAAACAGCATAGTTTTGAACCTTGAGGGCTTCTACCCCGTTACGGAAAGCAAAGACTAAGCAGAACTGTACACCCAGGCTGCCTGATCGCCTCTTGGAAATTCAGCCATTGGTCCCACAGAGCAACAGGAAAAATCATATGCATTTCCACAGAGATTTTATCACCTCAGTCTTGGCATGGGAGAGGCATCTCCGCCCAGCTGTGAGCAAGCAAGTGTATTTTGCTGGCTTTTTTTTTTTTTTTTTTATGTAATCAGAACAAATTCCTCAGAGATGAGTCACAGGGTTTCAGGGGTGTCCAGGGAGATGTCAAGCAGGCCTCAAGTGTAAATCAGTGACACACCTTGCTGAGAGGCCGCACGCTCCTCGCAGGCCCCTTCCCCCTGTGGACACAAGACAAGGGAACGGGATGGATGTCTCCGGGAGGATCCCGTATGCCACACACACGTAGCACCTCCAGACCCAGGACGCCGATGTTTACATTTCCTCTGTAAAGACAGAGATGGTTTCAGGGTGGAGCTGGAGTGCTTCCCTGCAGCTGCTCTCGAGGCTTAAACACTGAAGATTTGTCAGTCACTCAGGCTTTAGGAGCCTGGAGTCGGATTATGGGATGGGGCCGTGTTTAGGGAGCCAGCTATGGCCATGCCTGGCAAGCTTCCTATGGCCACAGGAGTGGAGCTGTAGGTGTTGGGACCATCACCCAGATGCCTGCTGGTGCAGTTTCAGTTGGGCTCAGTTTCCACCCCTACCAACAGTTCACCATTATTTAACACTCTCAGCTTCCTAGAGGACCAGGAAGAACTAGATGCAGACAAAAACCTGGAGGTCCAAAGGTAACACCGAGGAAGATGCCCCAGTGGGCCTTTAGCTATCAGAGCAGATGGAAGAGGTGAAAACCTTTGTGGAGCTTGGCTCTGGGTCAGTCTCATTTCACCAATACAATGGCAAGGTTTGCCACAAGGTGCCAACAAAGGTCAGCCTTTAGATTTGCAAACCATGTGCAGGTCTCCGAGCAGAGTGCGCAGAGTGCTTCCAGTGAAGAGTGTAGCAAATCTTCATTCGGGAGTTACCTGAGGACAACTGTAGAAGACAGAACCCTCCTATCATGCCCTTTGTCTTTCAACTTCACCCTCAGGTGACTAACAATTACCAGCTACCATTAATATTAAATGGGAGAGAAAGAAATGCAATCCTCTTTCTGCTCTTCACATTCCACAATATCACAAACAATTTGTCATATAGGGAGGGGCAGAGGCAGGAGGGGCATTAATTATTGATTCTCGGGAACAGATGGCTTTTCTTGTACCAGGGCAGAGAAACGTAAGAGGAGCCTGCGGGTGAGCACGTGAGGATTAGACAGGCAGATGCCGATCATATAACCAGCCTTCAGATGGAACAGGAACCTTCCTCCCATCACCAGCTCAGCAGAGCTCTCATCAGCAGCCCCGGCTGCGGAAACAAACCCACTGACATCTAAATTAGTGAGGCTCCACCAGACCTTTCAACGCTCCCTCACCTCTGTACAGAAGAGCCTGGACATGCCGACTGACAGCTCCCAGACAACAGAGGCCTGTCAAACCAGGCACAGACTGGTCTCTCTCGGAGACCCAGCTGGTTGCATTTCACATGTTCATCCCCATCTATTGCCCTGTGCCTTTGCCAGCTTTATCCCTCAGACCTCATACATACAGTGCCCAAGAGCGACTCCCTCCTGTCTCCCGCTGGCTTCTGCAGCTCACTCAGGGTGCTGACCTCGAGAATCAAAAATCCAAGCAATCTGCAATGATAACTGCTAGCTCTCAGGAGACAAAAGATAGGGTGGCAGGCCCTGAAAAAACAGGACTAAATGTATGCAGGTGTGATAGGGCTCGGGGTGCCATGCACAGGCCGCTGGCAGCAATGAGCAACACGGCAGAAGGTGGCCAAGAAGGGGATGGAGGAACAAGGAGGTCACTCATGGCAGAGCTCGTACTTCACTGCACACCCCTCTCCATGGTGCTTCCCAAGTTTTTCTTCTCTACTCTTTTGAAAAAGCGTTGTTTGTAAGAGCTTTTCTGCTCCATGCTGATATTTGGCAGCTTTTGGCACAAGAGTGTGGGCAGGTGTAAGGGTGACACCGAGTGCCAGGGCTCATCCATTCCCTCTAGCGTACTGCAGGCTGCATTACCTGCATCAGTGCCTCCCAGGTGAGGCCTTGCAGCATTTTAACACCTCTCCTGCAGCAGAGGGCCGCAGACTGGCAGCTAGTGCCTTCTGCTAACTGCTTTCTTCAACCCGTGCAAGGAGCAAGAGGAAGACAACTTCATTCTTGTCAGCTCCTGAGTGGGTGTCCTTGATGACAGAGACATCCCCACGTCCAAGAGCAGATCATCTTGGAAGAGACAGACTTTCTTGCTACCTCCACAGGCCCAGAAGGTACCTCAGGATCACAATGATGTATCGTGAGGTACTTTCCTTGACATATTTAGGGACTTCCTCACAGTCTCTTCCCAATCTCAGTTTCTTCTCTTGGTCTCTACTGAGAGGTTGTTCCAAAGCCTCACTGCTGTGATAATTGGAAATGCTCTTCCCATTTCTCAAGCTGACTGGTACCAATTGCTAATTCCTCTCAGCCAGCCTAAGGCTGTCCAGCCTGAGTCCTAAGACATGTATGATCTTATGATTTGGAAAAACAACACCTCCAGGCTTCCCTCGTGACCTGGATCAATGGCAAAGCAGTTGAGGTGACAAACGTAAGTACCAGCAGACAGCAACTGTCCATGAACAACACAACAAGCATTCTCACCATCTGAACATAGTGAAAACTCTGTTTTCACAATGTGGAGTAGGACAGAGAAAGTTCCTCTATCCAGTGAAGCCACTGAAGCCAGGGAGCAATTTTAGAAAGACCTGGGCCACATCTGTGCAGGAAAAGACTGGGCTCTACCAAAAAGTCAGCAGTTCTTTCCAATATAGAAGGTGCTGAGGCCAGTGACAAAGTTTGCTCTAGTTCAGCACAGGAAATGGTCAGACCTGAAAAACTGCTGTATTACACCACCACAAGAGCTTTTGTTCTTCTAATAGGGCTGTTCATCTCATTGGGGTAGCACCAGCAAATGTTTCTAAGGTAGATGTGGCTTTGAAGAGCAGCCCCCATGCATTTACACTAGCTAACTGCTGCTTTGGTCAGCCTGTACAGGCTGATCTCACCTCCCGCATGTTTCACAGGGGCTGAGAAGGGGATCATCTAGCAAAAGAAGCACATGGATTAGAGATCAATACAATGGATCACAAAGCTGTAGCAGGCCACATCTTTTCAACCCCTGAGCATATTTGTTCCCTTTCACCCCGCTCAACATTTACGCAAAACTTTTCTCTGCCGCTCCGAGAATAAGGAATCACATTATATGCACATTCCAGAGAACTTTTCCCAGCAGAAATAACTGTTTTTAACACACATTGAGCTTGGGGGAATGTCTGGAGTTTTACAGGCAAATGCCTGGGTGGAGCTGTCGTTTGACCCAAGCAGGAAAGCTGGAAGTCGATCACCGTCCCGGGCAGGCTCTGCGGTCGGGGTGGTCGGTGGGCTTGGAGAGAAGACGTGCTCAGCAGAAGTTCCCTACCTCTTTGATGGCAGACATCTTGATGTTCTCATAGTAGTGCAGCGGTGCATTGGGGGAACTCATGTCATAGCCAAACCCAGCTACCGCCACCTCATCACAGTTGTGGAGCGCCATGGTTATTGCTACGCTTCCCAAGGTGGGGATGTTCTGAGAGGAAAGAAAGCAGGAATGAAAGTCATTAGCAAGTTGCCATTTCTATTGTCAAAGATTTCCTCTTATTGTCTCTGCTCAAAGGAAAACTACTACTACTACTAAGCACAAAATCCAGAACAAGGCATTTGGCTACATCTGCACATGAAGTGCCCGCTGCCAGCTTGCAGGGTCAACAGCTTCCCAGCTTGTAAAGAAAATCCAGTAAGCCTGCTTCCTGCAAAGCACCTGGCACAAAAGCAATGGCTCTTGTTTGAGACCTACAGCTTTGCTATCCTGAGAATAGGGCAGCAGACGAGATGGAAGACGAGTCACAGTGGACGTGTTAGTTTTCTGAAATTAAAAAAACACATAAAGGCTGGAGTCCAGGTCTACACATAGTACTGACCTCCAGCTAGGAGCTAGGCCAATGAGGCATACTTGTCCCAAATGGGCCACCAGTCCAGAGCAGAAGTGAGGAACAGTACAAATGCTTTATTTTAGTGATGGCAAAAATAGCTAAAGGAGGTCCTTAAACAGCTCTAGAAGATGCAGAGGAGACCAGGCAGAGCCAGTGTGCACTGAGACCTCTTCCTGTGCTCAGAGACACCCCCATAGGCAAAGGGCACTGTCCTATGTCACACTCCTACCCCCAGCATACTGGGAAGCCATTCAAAGACTGCTGCTACTCTGGGCTGGGACTCCTCTGACTGTCCTCTTCCTGTTACTGACTTGTCATTTGCACCAAAGTCTAGCCTCAGCCTTTCCCATTCCATCTGGCTTCTATGGTGCTGTTGTATGGTGCTCTTGCACGTCCACATGAACGTGACTGCTGTGATGGATGAGTGTTTCCAGTATAAAAACCCAGCTCACAGACATTTCTAACTCCCCTTTAACCAGATCAATCTGCTAAGGTAGCTTTACCCCAGGGGCTAGGGAGAGGCTGAGAAATCCACCCACATATCTTATCATTATTTGTAAGACATCCAACACCGCCATATCAAAGGTATCATGAATTCAGAGGGCATGCTCAGACAGTCACTGAGGGTGACAGCCTCTCAGCTGAGATGTAGAAACCCAATGTGCACTTACATCTTGCATGTAAGAGGGGTTACCCTGTACCAGTGAGCAATGCTATTGCATTTCACCCCGTGTTCACAACAGACTGGGAACGCACATGTTTTGAGTTTCTGCCTCTCATTCAAAGGAACCCGCTTTTGGCAGCACACTCCTGCGCTCACTTCTGATTGTCTGACCATGTCCCAGCACTGATGTTTTCCAAGGAAAGAACTCCACCCGTACCTAGCTGAGATGAGCAGAGCTGGGAGCACAACCCACGTGCTACGGAGAGCTCAACACGCTCTGCATAACGTTACGCTGATATGCAGACAAACGTGCAAAAATGCAAAAACTGCTCACGTCTACATAAATGATCATTAAATTCAAACATCTGCAACGCAACTGTAACAGTGTGCATTTGAAACAAAAAGACCTTACTACATCCTCCTGTGCCAGCTTTCGATGTTAGGAAAAGAAAGACAGTCATTCCAGTTTTTCTGTTTAACTTCATTTTATACTGACCACGTCTGCCACAAACAATATTGGTTTTATTCTGGTTACTTTAGTTAATTGTTAATTTACTAGTCGTCATAAAATCTCAAGGATGGGTTTAAAACAAAACAAAACAAAACAAAAAAACAGAAAAAGTTTACTCAGCAAAGATAAGAAAATTCCACTGAATTTCCAAGTACAGAAGAATATCCTGTCTTCCCATGCATGGCAATTCAAATTCAGATATTCTCAGCTTTATGTTTTACATAGGAAATGACAGTCAGATGTCGCTTGAATTGCATCAGCAGATACGTGGACGTGCCACAAAACCGTTTCCCTTAGCTGAGCTATAGTTACAGTGTCCAAAACACAGCGAGTAAATGGTTACGTTTTTGAGAACATGTCATTGTTGGAGAATACGATGGCGTTGACACCACCCACACTTATACGGGGCCCATTCCCACGGTGCAGCTCAAGGGAGACACGGGGTCGTTGCCTGGAGGGAATTTTACTGGCTAAGTTAACTTTCAAGAGCTAACTTTCTAATGTGAGTCTTGCAAAACCACAGAGAATTAATCATACTACCCAACCTTAATGGGAGAACTGCCAAACCACCATAACTTTCTTTCAAGTATATCCTTATTTCTGTCTGGAGAATAACTGATAACAGAAATCAGAAGTGAACTTTCCTTTGGTGACCAAGTACCTGCTTCACTTTACTCTATGTATAAATCCTACCATAGCCTTTATGGAAAAATAGGGGATAATTTTCTAATCTGCTTTTGCTCCTTAGTAGTTGCTGGCATCCCGGTATCTCCATACTGCCTGCTCCTCTGTTAAATGATTAAAATACCAAAGATCTCCTAACCTCCAGATTTATGGCAAATAATCTGTTTAAGATCCAATACTATCAGAAGTCCAAATTGTGCCCTTAGCAAAATAATTTTGTGTTGTCCTAAAATCATGTTCAGAAACAGATGATTTGATGACAGTTTTTAATTAAGTGATGCCTTATTTATATTCATGCCTACGGTGGCTACAGCCTATTATATTTGTCCCCCTGGAAGACCAAGATTAGTATCCACTTACACTTTTACTGCTGAAATGAAGCTTCACATCCTGCTGCTGCAGTCAGATCCACGAGGAATAGAGAGGACCACTTACAAAATTCTTGCAAAAATTATCATCCCTGCTATTCACTGAGTGCAGTGGATGCACCAAGGCAGAGCCCACCCTTAGCAAATGCCATGGTTTACAGAACCATGAAGAAGAGAAGAACATGAGTACAAACTCTGTGTGCACAGAGATGCATGTGGACCAAATGCATAAAACAGGGTGTTTGCCCCAGATCACTTACACTGAAGAAGAACCAACCATCTGACAGATTATACAGGAACTGGGGAATTTGAGAGACTTCTGGGAGGGAAAAAAATGGAGCCAGTATGAACAGAAGTATAAAGGCAGCATGACTGATGGTTAAGTACACGTCATTTGTAAGTCAATAGAATGCTTTGGTCCTGATTTGGGGTAAACCATAGAAACCGAGCAATTTTCTCCTGTCACAGCGTGTTGAGTTTCTGTTCCTCCTTATCTCTGCTGAAAACAAAGCACTGCCTCCTGTCCACCTGGCATAAGAAAGAGAAGGACCTGTAGGATCTAAGGACAGATCCTATGCTGTAACCGCAGAGAAGCCGACCCAGCAGAGTTCTCCAGATCCAGAGAAAAGGGGTCTTTTGACAGCAGAGAATTGGCAAATGAGAGGGAACATGTATCAGAGAGAGGGAATAGTTATAATTATTCTCTGGCTGCATCTACACAGCTTCCAAGCTCTCCTGATTGTTTGGTGGCATTTAAATTGCCTTGCTGCTAAGCTCTAATCTGGACCTAATGAGCCAGTACAGCCTACGGGGCAAGCTGGGGGACAGGTCACCCCAAAAGAAGCTAAGCATCCTGGACATGGTGTGCCAAACCTGGCTTGCTATGCCCTGCGCAGTGTGTCAGTGCTATCTCAGCACACACACCCTTGTGCCGTGCCCCAAAGACATACCAAAGCAACCACCACACCTCTTGTGTTGAGTTATGAAAATAAAACTTTCTCAAACAACTGAGCAGGCCTCTTGTTATTTTAGGCCATTACTAGGGAAAAAAAAATCCCAACACTTCCCCTCAGGGTTCATAATCCTGTCTTCCTGCTCATGGCACTGTATGTGCCTGGGTACTCCTGTACCACCAAGGAGTGCTGCTTTCAATCAGATGGCTTGGCAGTAACTGAGAGGCGTACCTGAAAACCTTAATGCTTAAAAATGTTTGGCCTACACGTCCCCGGTGTGTGGAGCTGTGCCAGCTTTCTCCATGTCAGCAGCCCAAAGAACCTGGTGGCCCATGATCCACTAGGCCTAGGTTAGACTTCCACTTCTGCTGGGCCGGTGGATATTCCAACTAGGCTAACGAGGTCCTTGTTTTAGAGAGGAGGGTTAATATGACTATGGTAAGGCCTCCTGCACAATCCTTCTCTTCTTCAGCCCTGGCCACAAGGCCAGACAGGCACCTGGACAAGACTGATACACCAGAGGAAGCTGGTGAAGGACATGGCTCTGAGCAGAGGCATGCCTCTGAGAGGCACCCGGGCCCTGTCACACACTGGGATACTGCTTTCCTTGAAAGCAGAAGGCAAACTAACAGCAAACACAGCAGTGGTGAGCACCACCTCACCACGGCGAAGCTGCACAAAGGCGGCCTGTGCATACAGAGCATGGCTCCTTCCAGGAGCTGCTGGCATGATGCAGCATGCTTACCACTTACTCAGTGGGTCCTGAGTAAGAACAGCATAAAGAGAAGAGATGCAAAGATCTATACAAAGCTCTTGTGTAGAGTCAGGGAGCACTGCAAGCTCCATATGGTGCAAACACAGCCAGTCTGCACCACCAGGTCAGGGAACCAGAAATGTCTTTAGCAATACAGACATACAACAGGTCTTCCTAAATCCTCCTCTGTTGTTCTCTGCTGCAAGAGGAAAGATAAAAGGATTGTCTTCAAGACATTGCTGTTTCATCTTCCATTGGACCCTCTGAAGAGACCTTCTACTCACAGAAAAAAATAAGACATTCAACAAGATGAACACCAACCCTCCTTTGGACTTAATCTCCAGACTTGTGCTGGAGATCCAGTGCTGGCAACTCAACCAGGGGAGTGTAACTGGTTTTTGCTTGGTGCATGTGAAAATCTCTTAGTGCTTTTCATTCCATGCCCGGGTCACTCCTGTGTCACTGCCTTCTGGACTGGAAGGAAATGACTGCTGTAAATCTGTTTTTAGAAATATCTGACTCCCTTAATATGTTAAATGAATTCCAGTTATTTATGGGATTTCACTTAGCTCAGGGTAAAACATATTGGATTGTTCAGACTATTTCAATTGTTACCTTTTTAAATAAAAGGGTGAATACTGCTAAATAATAAATTCCCCCCCAAATAATACTGCAACTAGATACTCATATTGGTTTGACTACATTAATTATTTTGAGGGAAAGCTTGAAAAATCGTGTACCTGAGAAAAAATTGCTACCATAGTTTTACCAGTTGTAGACCTGATCACTTAATAGCAATAAAACTTTAAGAAGAAAAGAAATACAAAATAAATCACAGAATCACAGAATCATCTGGGTTGGAAGACACCTTCAAGATCACCTAGTCCAACCTCTGACCTAACACTATCAAGTCCTCCAATAAATAAATATAACTATAAATAAATACATAATAACAAATAAAACTATAAAGAGCCATCACATGCTGTACAAAACAGCCACTGCATTTTCTTTTTGTTCATTTATGTTTGCACAGGAACAACAAGAAAAATACCTTCTGCTTTCCTTAGCTGGCAAGTTTGGAAATATGTCATTAAAGGGAATCTAGCATCACTTATTGTGAACAGGTAAGTGCCTGGCATTCTGTGGAGTGGTCCTGGTCATAGAAGATTCCATAGCTACCTCCATCCATGCACAAAATCAGCTACAATATTGGGCTTCAAAAGACAAACAGAACATCTCCAACACTTCCTTCCTGTCCCATAGTTCTTCCTTGCTGTAAGCACAAGGGAGCCTCCAGAACTGGCAGAGTTTGCAGTAAAGCAGAATAGAAAGGCTAGGGACCTGAGCTGGGAGACACGACAAGCTGCCCAGTAGTTTTGGTTTAGCCATTTCATTGCTGAGCACAACCTACCCTAAGTCTAACACCTTTGATGGCATCTAACCAGATGCACGAGCTCTCATTCACCATTTGTAGTAGAGCACATTCCCGTTCAGCGCAAAACTGTTTAAGGACTGAAAAATTTAACAGAAGGCAACCAAGGGCATGACTTTACTACATTAGCTGCTCTGTGGAAACTGCTTTACCAGGGTCATCACTGGCATCTCCAGAAAGATTGCTTGCCCACTCCATGTAATAGCAAAGAGAAGCCCTGGGGCACAAAGTGCTAACACTCCAGCACCAGAGGTTAATCCCCAAGTGCATGTGGGCTGTCAGCACCCTGCAGAGGTGCTAATCCACAGTGGGGTGCCTGATAACACCCCTGCACATGGCCTGATAATAGTCCTGCACATGGCTCCTCCTTTGGCAAGTTGGTGCTGAGGCTGGGTGAAGTCCAGCGGTGGATGTTTTACCTTCCTAGTGAGGTCTATAGATCCAGGCAGGATCTCCAGGATTTTCAGGACAGGAACAAACCAAAGGCTGACAATTCTGGGCAGCAGAATTTAACCTCAGAAGAAGTTAAATCATAAGCAGTTCCTTGGATGCACTGTACCAGCAGAGAGAAACACAAGCACCATTCTGCACTGGAGCCCCTGATCAGAGCCCTGACAACTTGTGTCATCTCCAATGCCCTCCCAGCCTCCTCATGGCTCACCAGCCGGAACGTTACTGCTCAAATGGCTCTGAGCAGTACAGAGTGGATAGGACTATTCACTGTAGAGTAAAAAGCACCACAGCAATAACCACCACATTTTTTTACATGCAACAGGCAATGCCACCTCTGAACTGATGTTCGTGCTTGTCCCCCAGTAACTTGTCTGCGGTGTGAAGTAGATTATTGCATGCCTGAATTACCAGCTGCAATACCACTGCTGTTTGGGTTCAAGCCCAAAAAAGACCTGTATACACAGAACTTGCACCAAAACACAAACCACAGGCACACACCGTTGTCTAGTTAGTCAGCCAGGCCCGTGCTCACTCATTAAGAGGATCCTTTAATCAAAGAGATTAGGTCATTTTTCCTGTATTAAACCAGCTTCAGGCATTGACATGTCTTTAATTTTCCCCAGACATTGCTAGGATCCTACAGTGAAGTTCTTCTTTCTCATAATTTTATCCCAAGAAAAGAGAAGTCTCTATGTAGCAGGAAAGACCTCTCCCTTTTCTGAAGACTTAAGTAAATGGGCTGAGAAAACTGAAAAGCTTTACTCATCTCAGAGAGAAGTCACTGCTCACTGTGGGTGACCAGTTTTGCTCCTCGCTCAGACTGCCAGCCACCAACACCACAAGCTCAATCTAAATACGTCTGAGTTGCACCCCCCTGCTATCCTCCAGAAGCATCTGGCCCAAATTATATTATCAAAGCAGAGGCTGTTACTACATTCAGCCTTTATTGAATCTTGGGAAAAAACGCTTTGAGATCAGCCCTGAACTATTTTACTAGCTCTCCTCAACCTTGCTGAAAAAGCCACCAAATTACAAAGTTAATTGGCAGCACATTGTTACCATATGTGGTGTGCAGGAGGCACACTGAAGTTTATTTAGGCATCAGGACCAAAGAGGAGTGGAATATTACTGCCCTTTGTGAGGATTTCATGTTGGCCTTGGTTACTGAGGCATCCCTAGCCCTGTTCCTCCTGTGTGTAGCTTGCCCACCACACCACCCTGCATTTCAGCACGGAGGCACCAACCTGCCCCATGCAGGTTGCTTTTTTCTTGAATAAAGTTTCCCAAGCTGTCTTGCAGCCCTACAGCATGACTGAACCCCAGCAGCTAAGCTCTGCAGCTGCTGTGTGAGCTATGCTCACATAGCTTTCTCGTGGAGCAATGCTCCTTGCTGTAGCTTGCCTCACAGGGCCAACTCATCTTGCTGGATCTCTCTCAAATCATTAATCAGAGTTGGATTCTTGGTCTACATGGCTGTGATTTCCATTCTTCCCATTTAAATTCTCAGAGAGACAAAGTCAAATCTGTATCACCAGGATTCTCCTCAGCCTCTTTGCACTGGCAGCAGTGGCTTTTTTTGAAGCATTTGCACTGATGCAGCAGCGTTCATTAGTGTGAAGCCCAATCAGCTCAGTAACAGCCGTCTGTACTTGATGTCTGCAGTAAAGTTTGTACCAACAGAATACAGGTACTCACCCCTGCTTTTAAACTGACAGAATCACTATATTAAACCGTCCTTGCCCAGACACACGGGGTATACTAACATCCCGACCCCACACACGTACCTGCACCTGCAGAGCTCTTTCTGCCCCATCTCAAGGAACAAACTACAATTTACACAACCTAGCAGGGGTCATGGGCAAAGATTGCTTGCCTTAAAGCTCCATAAACTATTTTTTAATGCACTTTCATGAAGTCAAACATGAGGTTTCAATTTAGTTGCCTTCATTTCCCAATCTGATCTGTGTTAAACAACCTATCAAAACCTCATAAACTTCAGTTCACAGCATTTTCATTTCCGGATTTTCTCCTCTCCTCTCAGCTTAAGTAATATCTTGTGTATTAAAATAACGTGTTTAAAAATAAAAACAAATCTGAAAAAAATAAAGGCAAAGTCCTGATGATTTCTGTCCCTCATTAGGGCATCAGTCCTTATTTTCTGGAAGACAAATCAAGACCACATCCTTCTAAGGGTAAGTCATGGAGAATGCAGAGAGGTGAAGTACATTAGATCCTGGCTGAAGGGAATATCTGGGTAAGATACCCTCAGTGCTTGGAGTGAAAATCCAGTGTTTCCAGAATCACATGACAACTTCTGTATGTACATGTACAGCAATGCCAGGAGCTCTCATTTTGGAAAGAATGATTCTCTGTGGCTGAATCTGTCTGCACATCTTACACACCGCATTTTAAGTAGTGAATTTCTTACCTCCAGGCACCCACCACCTATTTGATCTTCAGGAAACAAATTTCTCTAATATTGTAAAGAATTCACTACATAATTAGAGCATGGAAAATAAGGCACTATTCTGTCTAGTCCAAATCCATGCTGTGACATCACAAATATTCTATAATGATAGAAATACTAGAATGATCACAAAGGTGTTTTGTTAATAACTATGACCTAAAACTATATTTACATTGTTTTCTTCTGTAAACATATAAAACCTGCCACTGTAAGATCAGAATTTCTTAGGTTTCATTACTTTCATAATCAAAACTTTACACTCTTTTACAATAAACCTGGGATACAGGACCAGCAGAGCAATATCAGTGATTTTAGGTTGAGGTCTCCTTTAGGACAGCAAATTGTAAAACTGGGGCATGACCTGCACCACTACCAGATGCACTGAGGATACAAAGAAGTGCCACACAGAGAAGTGCCCTTCCAGCAGGCTGTGGATGGCAGGAAATCACCCAGCTGGTGCTGGAAGCCTTGGAGCTGCCTCCAGAAAAGAGGCTTTGGAACAGCCATCTCCTGGTACCAAAAAGGAAGGATCTTGCCTTCCCTGAAGTAGGCTGAGCACTGTCCCCACAACAGAGCCAAAGTCCCTTCAACGTTCAAGTGCGGAGGCCAAGGGGAAAAAGTAAAAAAAGGTGAAAGCCTACTGCTCTGCTGCTTGTTCTCGCCCTTCCCCTTGGTTCTGCCTGCTCTGTTTTATACCTACCCCTCGGCCCATGAGGCCGTTGTTGAAAGGCAGTCCAATGAAGCTGAAAGCTGCCTCCTGGATGAAGTAGGGATTCAGGATACGTATCTCATGAGGCTCTCTCGGGACACGGGTCGCGACTGACTTCCAAAAGCCATCAGAGGCACTCTGGTAACAAAAAGAAAAAAAAAAAGGCAAATAATTATACACAAAAAAAATAGCAGATTGCTATTATTCTACTAAAATACACTACTGGCAGCAGTTCCCGCTGTCACTGCTCACTGCCACAAGGCACTGGTATAAGCTGATGGTGGGAGGGTACCTCCTGGAAGGGCAATGGCATCATCTTCAGATGCACGTGAGCTAGGCTGGATGACGAGTGTAAAGAAAACAGAGGGGACTGGGCTTCAGCATGAAGCCCTCCCTGGTGCCATGTTTTCACTCTTACTGGCACTTCAGCTGGTCTGATGAACGCCTTTAGCATTCCAGCACACGCTGTGATCTCTCCCACCTGCCTGCAATGGGATGCACTCTTGGATAGCAAATGTTTTAAGGAACATTCAGAGAACTAAAAATGACCGTGCAGCTCTACTCTCAGTGTAAGCTGCATACTTCCTATGTTATCCTAGATTTATTACCTTCTGTTGGGTTTTAGGTGAGTTCAGTCATAAGCTTATAAAAGTGCCATACAGTTCTGTGAAGGGCCATGCACGTTTATAGCACAAGACAAAAATCAACCATGTCCATTATTTTTCCCAGTGTATATTTTTTTAAAGTCTTCACCTTGCAAAGTGATGCTGGAGAACACTGGTGTGGAATTGTTGCCCGGCTTGACAGCCCTGCCTAGAGCGGGGTTTGAGTGTCTCTGCCACATTATTGCAAATCTGTGCTCCCCCTGGTCCAGCCACCATGGGACGGGCACAGCACCGCTCTCAGAGCCGCTGGGGGCTCCTTGTTCGCAGCACTTCCAGCCCCCTTACATCCTAATGCTTCACTGCTGTTTGGGTTAAAAACGCAGAGTGAGGCAGAGGGAGGATAGCAGGAATGTTAATCTGCTGACAGCTCTGGCAGGGTAATCCAGCTCAATACCTCTTTCTCACATCTTCCCTGCGATCTCCCAGGCATGCAACAGACAGACATTAAACTCCACATGAAAACCACATGCTAGGTAAACAGTAAGCCATTATTTACACCAGTTTGCGGTTGCTTGCAGCATAACAGTGATTTTGCAGTCGCTTTCAAGGCACTTTAAAAAATGTTGATGTTCTCCCACAAAATCATCGGGAGCCTCCCTTGCCCAGTAGTGACCACCCCTGTAATTATTGATGGCAATTATACCACAGCCTGTGCCAACTCCTGCTCTCACGCTGCTTGTAGTGTGCACAGCTTGTGTGCACTCTCACAACACCTTACAGGGGCTTCCCATGCAGACCACTCTCACATTTCATGTTTAATATTTAGTGTTTATATTTAATACTGAATTTCAGATCCTGAAGAAAGAAACTTTGATTTCTAAGGTTTGTAACGTAAGATGTCTCTTACGAAAGGCATTAATGCAGCAAATTTAGAGAAGAAATAAGGATGCACATTATCCAAACCAACAGTCTTAAGACAGCCAAATTCCACCCATCCCCTGTTTTGATCCCACCTCAAGGCTGACCAAACACAATCCAATTTTGCTGACCAGAACAAGGATCCTGAGAGCTAAAGTTCACACGCCGACAATGGTAAAGTGCTCTCAGGACCCTAAATGGAAAAAAATTCTAACTAACACTCGTGTTCTTTCATCACAGTTGAATTAGCAAGAATGCCTGCAGTCAAAGTGATCTAACACTCTCCATTACAACACCACATTTTCAACCCCTGAGTGTTCCTACCATTTTCAAACCAAAAGTATTGGAAAAAAAAATCCCACTTTACAAATGTTAATAAAGTACTACATCCATTTGACCAACAGATTTGGGGGATTTGGTATGTGACCCGAGTTTTGTGTCCTTGTGAAAATTCATTTAAAAATGGATAAATATTAAACCTTCCAAATTTCATATGAGCTCATGTAAAGCAAAGGTCTTTCAGTTCCAGGGAAAAAAAAAATCACAGATTCCACTTGCATTAAGCATGCTCCAGGTCTCACAGAAACGAAGATGATAAACAAAAATCTTGTACAGCTACTCATTCGATGAAACCATCTTATCATGGCTTTAAGCAGACACTTCCTGGAAAAACAGCGTGTGATCCTGAAACTAAAATAAATTTATAAGTTGAATTAAAATTAAGGTTTCACGTGCAGCTCTAAATAAGGCATCGCTTAAATTTTGCGAATAAATCAAAGGTCTGCAAGCTATTTAAAACAAAACTGCCTTTTGTTTGCATTCAAACTTCACAGAAGATTCTACATAAGTTCTGGTCGTTAAGGAGCTTTTACTTTTTTTTTTTTTTTTACATTACACATATATAACGTTAAAGAGAAAAAATAACAAAGCATAACAAGTCTGAAGATTTTGTTGCTGTTTGAGCAATTTGGGAAAATGTAATTACACATATCACAGTTGTTCATTTTTCCAGTGCTTTGTGAACCACTAGGACCAAACCTGTGCTCCTCACCATCAGTTCAGTGCAGGTGCAGCACCAACATGGATGCTATCCTTAGCTGGGTATAATACCACCTGTCCACTTCGGTCCTTTTGTTGTGGCTGTTTCAGTTGTCATTTATCCGGATTATTTCCCTGGCTACTTTCCTTGGCTGTCACACAGTTCTGAAATTATTCTGGTTTGTCCTTTCAGTCTTATTTCTGCTTGCTCAGTGCTGTTCTGTGCAACTTTCCTGTGCAATTCCCCTTCGTTTAATGAGGGACATCTCAGGTCACCTTTCATTTTGGTATGTTTTCCATTTGTAATTTCTAAAATAATTCCCAAATGGGGAGTCTCACCAGACGGCTCTCATATTTCTACCTACACAGTAGGCAAAGCCCTGGGATTTTCCTTACTCACAAAGAACTGAAAACTGTTTTCCTGGCTTATAATTACTGAAATTCTCAGCCTTGTGGTTTGGCTCCGCAAACCCTGTAATTTCGAGCTGCATCTCGAGCTTTGTGGTTTTGTTCTGCAGCTTGTCACTGGCAAGCTACGAAACAAAGCACCACCACGACTGCAAGCCCCGGGAGGCTGCTCCCCTGACGCAACCCCCTTCGGAGCTGCACGGTCGGAAGCGCAGCCCGTGCCAAGGCTCCTCGCTACCGCTGATGCTCGGCTACGGGGCCGCTGTTCTGCCTCGTGGAGATGTTCGGTCTGATTGGACACAGATGTTCGGTGAGGTTTCCAAAGCAATTGCTTCCCGTCGGGGAACTCTGTCCCTTCTTTAGGCTATTAGGAGATACGGAGCTAGAGCAGGAGCGGCAGGCACTCGGAGGGAAGGCAGGAGCTCCCTGCCAGATCCAGCAGCTCAGAGCCGTGGTTTGAGCTGGGGGCATCCCCTGCTCCAGCAGCTAAGCCTGCTTCCTTGCAGCACTTGAAGACGGGTCTCTGAGGACATGGTATCTCTCTTCCTGATAACCATTAGGATAATGAGTCAGAAAGCGAGTCTGAAAACGGCTTAGGCAATGTTCCCACAGTACCTCATCACCTCCTGGCGCTGACACGAAGACCTCAGGGTTTAGGCTGAAAAAAACATCCCCCTGTTAAATTCCCACCCTTATTATCTGTTGGTATTGCTGAGCACCTGGAACCTTAGTCACTGATCAACATGTGTTGTGCCAATGCTGCCTATAAGAGCTTACAGCATACGGATAAAGAAACAAGCAACACGGGGAGCGAGGAGACAGGAGAGCGTGGCTGAAGTACAAGTCTCTGTGGGCCACAGCACTTCTAAGCAATCCTGGAGTGTTTTCAAAATTGTATAATTGGAAAGGACACCACAAAAGGCTTTAAAGGAGACTAAAAAGTAGCAAATATCTAGATGGGCCAGGGCTTTCAAGCCAATCTCTTGTACAGCTCTCATCTAGGGAGAGGAGCAGTAATATCCCCTCTACAGACGCAGCTCCGGCACCTCAAAGAGGAGCAGCATGTGTAATGTCACAGACGGCAAGTTATAAGGAAGGGATAAAACATGGCACACCTCACCAAACAGCTCCAGGGGCAGGAGAGTCCAGCTATAATCCCTCATTCCGCCTACTCACAGAAGTACTGAATGGTAACGGGGACAGATGGTTTGTTGCAGGCTGGTTTTGTTTCCGTTCAGTCTTCCATCTCCTATTCCCAGATTTATCAAGGTGGATCACATCATATACTAAAATAAAATAAGGGAACTCAGACCCTTAGTCAAGAAGTACACCTTAATGGAAGAAATCAGGGGTATTGTTATCGTATCCTAATTATAAACATGATCCCTCTTCTGTACCTCTGCAATACTACTAGGTTTAGGAGTACCAGAAGCACTGCTTAGGAAGACTTCTAAGTCTGATGAGAAGGGGACAGAGAGGCTCTAAATGTCAACTATGTTGAATTAGGTCCAGGTATGCAATCCTGTGCTGCAGAGCAACAAGGAAGACAACAAGACTGGAGAGATAACCTGTGGCAAATGGAGATTACTGCTTTCAAAACCTGGTAACACCAGAAATGGAGAGGAAGCACAAAAAGGAAAGCAAAAGCCAAAGAATGACATGCCAGTCACGAGACCTCAGAGTGCCTCAGAGCACTTGGTTCACTGAGGTCGCTGCCCCCACCTAGGCTGGAATGCAGTTATTCTATACCCATCACCCACGAGCACTCACTGCCACGCAAACACAGGGTACAGCAGCAATCCATCCGCAGAGGTTTCTGAAAGGTTTCTGCTCAGGCATAACTGGATTAAACGTGGAAGGTGTGTTGTTGCTAGAAAATAACTATCTTATCAGCCAACGCTGCATTTCTCAGAGGTCAAGTAGACATGGAGGCCTACAAAATGTTCTCCTACAAGTGGTGACATAAATGAAGTTTCACCATTTCCACCAATTATCAAAGCAAGAAGGAATTTTTAGCAATGAGAACAGAAGTGCTGAGAGCCTGCAATCCAGGTTGATGGTCAACTGCCAGACCCACTAGCCCACACTTGATACATATTTACCCAACTTTCTCAAAGCAATGGAGAACCCCTCACCACCCTCTGTACACAGCTCCAGTGGCCAGCACTCAAATCTGTATTTTGTTCTGCTCTGATCTGCCCCACTGAAAAGCCCTCTCCCCCTGCCTGAAGCAGGAACATTGTACTTTGTGCTCATTCCCTCGTCTTGTCCCACTTGTCAAAGGAGATGCAGCTTTTGGAGCATCCAACAATATGGTAGTTCTAATCTTTATAATGGTTGTTTCTTCTCTCTGAATACCCTCCCACTAACTAAGTCTAAAATCAAATGGTTGTGATTTCCCAGGCCATTCCTCTGCCAGTACACCCCATCTCCCAACAGCCTCACAGCACTACCAGCTAACATACCGGCCAAAGAGTCCCAATACATTGTAAACCCCTCGAATTTATCTTCTACCAATGTTTCTCAGTGTGAAACCCAAGGTGATTTTCTACCCAAAGTTTTCAGTGGCAAAGACAACAGCAAAGCAGGATGAAGACAAAAGCAGCTTTTAACACATGGTACTTTTTAAAGACAAAACAAAAAACCAAAAAAAAAACAACAAACAACAACCCACAACATAAAACAAAACCCAACAATCTGACTATGCTTCTTCATAAGTTAAGCTAATAATACTTCACTACGTTGGCTTAGAGATTAGTTTCTGAAGGCTTCATAGCCAGGTTGAGATCTCTGTACAAAAACCACAAGAGAAGGGAAGCTTAGCTCCAAGTGGGAGTTGCAGACTTTAAACTCTGTGCCGGACACGTGGACTACACGGAACAGGGAGCTGCCGCATCCACAGATATTGGCTCCAAAAGCAGCAACTGCAAAGTGACAAAAGCCATCTGGGAAGTCTGATGCATTACATATCAGTTCAGTCTTCCACACTACAGCATTCCCATGGCTGCTAGTAGCAAGTTTCTGCCCTGTTGGCATGCAAGCACGTATTATGAATAAATAGCAAAGTATATACAAACAGCCCTGCTGCACTTCATTTGAACTATGTAACTTTGGGTGTGATTCAGCTCACCTACAGACACAGACCTCCTACACTGCTCATCTGCTGCCTGACCATTCCCAGGACTAGGCAGCATGAGGCCAAAACCAGCTCTAGGGAGTCATGAGAGCAAATTTATTTTTGGACATTGTATGTTGCAAATCCAATTAATTCCTTTCTTTTTAATGTACCTCTACATTTAAAATATAACTCACAGTTGTAAGATAAAATGTTGTAGCAAAAGAGGTTGTCCTCTAAAGAAAATGGAACTTGGAACATGTCAGATTGGCTGCAAAGAAAACTAAAGATTATTCTGATGAATACTGCGTTTCACAAGTCAAAACATACATGATAGCTCACATACGGCGTATCAGAAGATGTGCTTGCGCTATGTGCAGATAGGGTGATGGATAGAATGTACTACAGACTCCTTTGTTCAAAACACAAGCTGGATTTTGAGCCAAAGCTTGGAGAAATATTCCTGTTTTGAAATATCTTAGGAAAGACGGAAATTTTTAGTAAAAGCAATGGATTTAGATAATTTATGTTTGTGTTGTGGTTTTTCGTCCATTAATAATAACCCTTCAATGAAAAAACATCTCAAGTAGTACAGTTTCAGAAAACTCCCAACGAAGAACAGGCCCTATAATATTATTACTATTTAGGGGATATTTTATAACCATAGGGGACCAGTCCCTTTAATTCACTATTATTTTTATTGCATAGTTTATAAAATGTCATACTCACATAACATCTATTAAAAGAATACCATGGCTGAAAGGCCAAATCCACATGTTAGTAAGCGCTGAGGCAGGACAGCCCTGCAACTTCAGAAATTCAGTATTTCTGTTGTGAACACCGACTTTCTAATTTTCCCACACGGGTTTTCTAATATTGCCATACATCTAAGTGCTTTACAAGCAATACTTCGATATTTACAGCATCTCTGCAGTATTTGGCATCTATCACAACATTTTACAGGGGAGAAAACACACTGATGAATGCCCAGTTTCCACTGCCTTCTGATGTTCAGCTTCAGATACCTTACCCTCAATTTTCAGAACATTTTCAGAACAGTACAACTTCATTTAGCTTTTCCTGCTGCTGAACACACACCTTTCCTGCACATCTGCCTCGTGGGACTTGAACAGCGTTTGGGAGCTTCTCATCTAACTTGCTCAGCATCACAACGGTCATTCAAAGGCTGAATGGAGGAGGCCATTCTTTCTGCTCTGCTCCCACAACACATTCCACAGCTTCTGCAGATGCTCATACCACGGCTGAACTTCTTCCACGACAGAAATCAAACTAAGTCTCAGTGTCCCCAGCCACCAGATAGACAGCAGTACTCCAAAGGAGTGAGGATAACATTATTACGTCCATATTATGAATACCATCTGCTCAGGAGAACTGAATTGATGTTGAAAACACAACATTAAATTATTTGCTTTTCTTAGCTTCTGATGGCTTGCTTTACAACCATAAAGCTCTTTAAAAAGTTTTACAGTGTAACTCAATACACTAAAAAAAAAATCAGCTCAAGAAAAAAAACCTCCATCAAATGGAGCAATTAAACTCAAAGCACGGTCCTCTAAGTGCAACTACAAGCCCTGGTAGGCTATTGCATTCTAGATCAGCCACTAGGGAAGGACAATGCATCCTCTTACCAGGCTCCTGAACTATTCAATCCTGACAAAACTGCACGCTGGGAGGAGTTCCCTGCTGGTGCTAAACCCTTCCTTTCCCTGCCATCCCAGGACTCATCACCCTCAGCCTCTGAGGCTCTGCATTGCTCTCTTGCCACGCACCAGCCCAGGATGCAGGCGAGGGGGCTCCCGAGGACACCCCCGCTCTCTCTGCTGCCCTGTGCCCCTGTCTCACTGCAGAGAAGCAACTGGAAGGAAAATCCCATTTTGTTCCTAAATCTTGGAGATGCCACATTCCAACTAAGGGTACGGAAAGGGCATCTGAGCAATGCAGGTAGTGCTCAGGAAGCCTGGTAGGACTGACCATGCTCGGTGCACTCAGAACTGAGTTGCCAGCATCTAACAGCCCCCGTGGAACGAAGCGCCATGGGATTTTACAGGATTTGCAAGGGTCCCAGCAGGCTGCCATGGGACATAGCGTGGCCAATTCCCAGACACTGCCCTGAAGAATTAGCATCTCTTGTAGGAGAGATGCTAATTCTTCAGGTGGGAGAGTTCATGCTTGTTTTTTTTTTTTTTGTTTGTTTGTTTGTTTCTAGCAGGTAGAAAACGTGCATTTTTGCTAGCCTCAATGCAAGAGACAGCTTAAATTACTTCAGCTGAACTTTCCAGCTAAGCCAAACATATGGCATGGAAAACATCAGTTTGAAGGTGTAAGTATAATAAAGTGATATAGTCATTTTCCTAGTTGCTTACAAAAGAAAACCTAAGGTGAGCCCAACTACAAACACAGGTACCTGCTCTGCTTATAACAGTATGCTGAAACCAAAAAATAATAATAATAAAAAAAAAAATAAAAGGAAAAGAAAGGAAGAAAGAGAGCTGTCTTTGCAGGTTTTGGTGGCAAACCTTGAGGGTATCCCAGGGCGCTTGAGGACAAGCCATCAGCAAAGTCTTTTTAGGGAGCTGAACTGGTTCGTGAGCTTGAATACAAACAAGATCTCATCTCATTAAACAACACATATTTAGACTAAACTCTTGGCACATTACAACAACAAAAAAATAAAGAATCACCACAGTAGAAATTATGGCCTAGAAACCCTCATCACTTTCTGAAGTTATCTTAAAGCGAGTCTCCAGGGAAATTTTCACATTGTTTTTACAGCAAGAGTACACAAAAAAGCTGTCTTCTCCTCTTTTGGCATCTCTGCTGAAACAAGAAGCCAAATAATTTCTATGTTCACTGAGGGTTCGTATAGAACATACACAAATTATCCAGCATCCTTTAGAAGGGGAAAGCAGAAAGGTCAAAATAACAAGAGTCTGGGAAGATGCCAGGAAGCTCCTGCCCTGCTTTATTGTCTTGGCTTACATTAATAATAGGTGTTTTACAAAAGATGAGTTTTTTAGTAACATTATTTAATATTCTTAAAAGACAATAATTTAAATAAACTGTCATCTAAACAGAACATTTACATCGGAGAGTTTTTCCAAACAAAGTGCTGATTGCTTGGGCCAGACCCACTATTTGCAATACTTGTCAGCTGTGAGCAAAATTAATTTCACTGAAAGTGGCCAGAACACAACCAATCAACCAGCTGAGAAAACCTCCTGAGTCAACCTAGCAAAAGCCTCGTGCACCCAACAGCTTGGCCATTTTCCTTCAACTGTATGCTTCCTATTTAAAGAAAATGATAAAAAGAAGATATTAACACTTCCACAATTGTGGCCCTAAGAAGAAAGGAAACACCCTTTGACATATTCCATAAATTCACAACTGTAAAAACCTAAATATTGCCAAAAAAAAAGCAAGGTTTTCCCAGAGTCTCCCTCTTGCTTAGTACCTCCCGTGGTGTGGTTTATTTTCAATCCAGTTGTTGAGTGTTTGCATTAAATAACTGTGTGCTGCAGCAGGAGAGAAGCTGAATCTAGAGATGAGCTCCAGGGGAGGAGGTCAGGGATTTGCACCCTGTGCACATCTTCTGCTGCTGCTGGAAGAAACTGCTTTCTTCTAAAGAAGAACCAGAAGCACCATTCACAGCTGTAGCACAGGGGGAGAGATGAATTTGGGAAGATAAAAGCAGGCAGGGAGTTTAGTTACCTCAGTGTTTATTATAGTTAACTGGAGATATAGATCAGCCCCCTGTCCTGGAGCCCTCGGTGCTTCGAGGCAGAGACAACATTACAAATTGCTCAGACAGCACTAACTATGCAAGTAATCCATGTAGGCCGCCAAGGAACACATGTGTTTCGGGCATAAATTGTCCAATCTATTCCTTTCTGAATTAACATCTGTCATCATGACACCATTCAAAATGACTGAAGACTGGATCATATTAACAACCACACATCTTGGATAAATATTTACTGTTCGAACTTTTTTTTCAGTTTAAAGGAAAAAAACACAGATAGCAAAATTCCTGGAGTTGTGAAAGGGAGCGTCTTTTCAGCCACTGATAGAAAGCATGTGATTTTATTTACAAAATCAAATCAATGTCTCTCCCCCCTCTGAGAGTCCTGCTGCACATGGGTGAACTCACAGCATCCTGTGGTGTTGCAATGCTTTCTGAAGGGCTCTTCTGGGGGATTTTGTTATGCTGGAGGTTGCTCACCTCAGATTCCATGAAGCCTTCTCCCTCAGGACACAGAAACAGAGCTGGCTGAGCATGCACCGGGAAGAGAAAAAATTGCAGTGAACCCTATACACAACCGAATGAAGCAACTAACATCAACAAAAAGCTGCCAAGGGTACTACTGGCTTGCTATCCTGCTCCTCAGAGTCAACAAATGGGTCACAGAGAGTGAAGACGGGTTCCCATAGGTCACAGAAGAGGATGGCCAGAAGGCAACACAAGAGTGCAGCTCGATCCTGGGTACACCCATGCAAAACAATCTTCCCAGACACTGGATTAAATCTGTATTTCAGAAGTTGTCAGAAGCCACTGTTTGCCTCCACAGGTATGTCATTTGAGTAGTAAAAGTTCATATCTCTAGGAAATTACATCTGTCCAGGCTGATTTTGTCTAGCTTCAGCTCCTGGCCACCACATTCTGCTGTTTCGTAACCGTACAGCTCAAAATGCCAAGGGAGATCCTGCTGACGTCCTCCTGGATGTCCTGCGGAGCAGGGAGCGGTGCACCCTCCTCTGGGGATTTCTACCAGTCCTTCTCTCTCCCACAACTTGAGCAGAACTTTACCAAGACATCCAGTCTCAATTTTAAGACTTCAAATAGCAGCAAATCCATCAAGCCTGTAGGGCAGATGTAGCACAAATAATTATACTGATATAAATGTGCTGCCTTTTTTGGTCGTTTGCCTTGCTTTAGATATTCTTCTTCCAACTACATTAAAGAGTCTTTTGAGAAAAAAAAAAGTTTCTATGTAGATACAGAGAGACTATAAGTAAATCTCCCCAAAATCTCATGCATAAACTAAGTAAATTGAACCCAAATCTCATAGACTAAGGAGGGCTTTGCAGACTTCAAATGATTCTTGTAGTTCTTTCCTCAAGTGTTAACACAGAACATCTTTATTCCACTAACACTTGCACGAATGGCTGATACCCTCTGGGCGACGTCTCCATTTCGCTGTTGTCGATGTTCTCTGACTTTTTCCATGTGCTGGATTCACACAGCTCTGCGCCGGTACGGCTGAACATCTGCTGCACACGTGGGCAGTGCGAGATCCTCAGCAAGCAGCGGCTGCACTGGTGGTAAAGTCATGCACGGCTGGGTGGAAGAGACCCCATGCAGCTGCACGGGAGGCCAGGTGGAGGTGATGACGTGTGAACTCAGCACTTACCTGCTCATTACGTCTGCCAGGTGCCCGATCACATACGTATGGCCCGGTGAACATGCATGTCTTGGCCAGCACGCAGTAGTCAGGGATGAAACGGAAGGCAGGGGGTATTTATGAGGTGGAGGAAACCTGAGAGAGTTGTGGTGCAAGAGGGAGGAGGACATAAATCACAGGCGAGCGGGTGATTTTGTTAGCTCTGCTGTTTATGGAATGGTGCCTTTCATTAGAATCAGCCCCAGATTTGGGATGAAATCCTTTGGATCACTTCAGATACTCCGAGTCTGTGTTTGATCATGGCAGCTACCAGTATAACCTGAGTTTACACGCACCATGACCTTGAAATGCACCTACTCGGATTTGCATAATGTTGGTGTCTAAATACAGCCAGTGCCTGCCAAAGAGGGAGAGTGCAACATGAGCACCCTCTTCATGCTTTTTCAAGACAGCTGCATTAGCTCTTCACTTGGCCCTTGCTCACATTAGCTTTTCAAAAGAAGGAAATGCGGGAAAAAAAAAGAAACTCTTTAAATTCTCCATTTTTTTTTAAACTTCGTCTGAGTCATGGATGGATGTAGAAGGTAGGAGTGTCACATACCCAGAAAAAGCAACTATCAGCTGGATGGCAGCAGACATCAGAAGAGATTAATTAGAAGATGACAATTTTAGGAAGAAGTTGTCTCAGGATAAAGCAGGATGGTGAGGCAATCCCAGAAAGGGTGCCTAGTAGGGCTATGATTCAGCCTTTTCAGGCAGTAATTCCGCTTTGGTCTCTTCATTTAAGAACGATGAGAAGG
The DNA here is from genome assembly GCA_011076525.1 of Nettapus auritus. Taxonomy (NCBI): domain Eukaryota; kingdom Metazoa; phylum Chordata; class Aves; order Anseriformes; family Anatidae; genus Nettapus; species Nettapus auritus. The sequence continues at coordinate 21,126,437 of CM021772.1, read as the reverse complement.
AAGAGGAACTAGAGAAGAGTAAAAATCTAACTGAATCTCTCTGATTTTCATGTCACAGCTAGGATTATTGAGCCAGAAATGAAGATGATGCTGTTTTGGAAGATATGGGATAGAGGTTCTTTAAGGACTACTGAAGCCTAGCACGAATAAATGCTTCTCATCTTCTAGTGGGAAGAATAGTGCAAGGAAGACTGAACTTTGTTAATGGCAAGCAAAGCAAGGGACAAAAAGGGAGAAAAGCTATGCATACTGTGGAGATGACTGGAAGGACAGGCATAACAACTGACTCTTGGTTTGAAGCCTTAAGGAGAATCTGTCTAAAACTGGGGTCATCTATGACGTTACTCCTGCAAATACAGACTCTTCTCAAACCTTTGATACTTGGATTTTTTTTCACCCTGACAATAATGTGAAGAAAATTAAAAAATATCCGTAAATAATACCTGCCTCAGAAGCTTAGGTGAACATAGCTACAGACTTGGGGATGTGATGGCCATCCATCCAGGTGGACAACTTATTGTGCTGCATGCATCCACCCGATAACATCAAGCACACTGCGATGGCATCAGAGCAGCCCCTGTCACCAGCTGATGGCTGGCGGTGTACCTACAGCCACCCTAAGTATGCCTGGGTGGGAACAGCTCTTAGCTATGCAGTGACCTGCCTAATCTTATTATGCCTTTGCATGCAGGTATGTATGAAGGGCAAGCTCCAGCCTGCACTTTCCATACCAACAACTTTCCTCTGGGAATCTGGCCAGGAAGTCTCCCCCAAGGCCCGTGTTGCAAACTGGGTCATTTGTCTGCTGAGGTTCCTGCATGGTCGCCACCACGGCGCTATCTGAGAGCTTGCTGAAAGCTACACGGTACAGAACTAAGATCTTCTCCCTCTTCTGGTCAGCAGGGCCAAAATTTTTTTATTGCGTACCCACATATTTTCCAGCCTCGCTTCTCACCAAGACTGGAAAAAAATTGGCTCACCTTCTCTAACATGGCACCAGCGTTCACCTTCCCCTTACATCTTCTGGAAACCACTTTGGACTCCTTTGTCATAGCAAAGGGTTTATTTTTAAATGTGCAAGTCTCCCTTGGTTCCCTTGGGCCGTTCCTAGCGCTGCACTGGGTGTGCTGGTCCTGACCATGGGGGCACAACCCCTCAAGCAGCACAGGCTAGCAAGAAAGAGATCAAAATGTAAAATGAAAAAAATATACATAAATTTATACAGAATATTTTCCACAGAATAAGTCACGCAGATTCTCTCACTTTTTCCTCAGACACAGACTTTGTAGGAGCCAGAAGAGCATGCTTCTAACTTTATTCTCTTTATTCTTTGCTTCAGCTATTAGTACCGGTTCAGCTGCCCTGACCCAGGCTCTGACCCATCCTGACGATGCGATAAGGGATGGCTGCTATCGGCTGCTCCTAAAATCCCTCATCCTGTGAGTGGCAGTGGCCTTTTGCACTGTGTGCTTGGACCACAGGACAATGAAGAGGCTTTCTCGTCTCTCCTCTGGCACAAGCCTCATCATGTCCTTTATGCATGTTGGCTGCCTTACTCACCAGCCATGCCTTCCTACGTTATACTTATGTGGGATTTAGAGAAAAAGTCAAATTCATAGAATAGGACAATCCTAAAATGACTTCCCAAATCAAAAGCTTCCTCTTATTAATGACGGAGCAGCAAGCCCAGCTTCTGTTCCCTTCCACCAGAGTCCAAAGAGGGCAGGAGGACACGAGGCAATGCTTACACAGGATCAGGCAGCACAACTCTGTAGCCAAGCTTCACATCCATAATGCAATAAGCCAATGCAAAACAAAATATTTTAAAACTGTTTGGGAAGAGGAAAGAGAAAGAAAATATTTGCAGTCCAGAAGCAGACTCTGGAGTGAAAGTGTTACTGGCCACTCCATTTGTCACCAAGGGCAAGTGACAGGGTCAGAAAAAGCAGATTCTGCCTCCTCAGCTGGACCCAGAGAAACCGCCTGCTCAGAGGCTTGAAGCTCGCTGGAAATACATGCATGTGGGTGAGGCTTTACTTGGGATGGACAGCAAGAAGAGACTCCCAGCCCCACTATTGTCCTCTAGCTGTTAGGAGGAGCATCCTGGCTCCTCAGATATTCAGGTATGCAGAGCATCCCTCTTGCAAGGCTGTTTCAGATTCCAAGGAATCCCCAGCGTACTATGAGTCCATGATGTTCACCGACTGCCCTGGCAAACACGTAGTGTGACAAGGCCATTGAGGGAATCATGACAAGGCCGTGAATGGAAGAAGAGAATCTCTCAATAAAGGCTGAGCAGACGGCGAGAGCTCTGGCAGCGGTCAGGCCTTGGCTCCAGCACGGGCAGGCTGATCGAGGAGGGAAGGTGGCGTAACACACTGCAGCAGGACTAGAAGCAACCTGCTGACTTAAAGCAGAAAGGTAGCTCCAAATAAAAGTTAACAATAAATAAATCTTCACTGCCGCCACCTCTGCAACATCTCCACGAGCGACAGGCACGTGCTGCGACGAGGAAGGAGGGGTTATGTCCTGCCCATCGCTGGAGCCTCAGCAATACTGGAGGACGGCTGCTTTTCAGATGGCATCGCGCGAGCTGTCAGAGGCATGCCCCTGCAAGGGACAGACAGACAGCCGCGCCTGGCCTCGCTGGCAGGCAGGTGCTCACTCGCTCCTATGACTTTCACTATCAAAGAGAGCCCCGAGGTGCCGCGGGTGCTTACTGCACAAGTGACTCCTGGCAGCGGCTGCAGAGATCCCTGCTGGAAGTGTCCGCGAGCTCATTACCGCACGAGAAGGAAGCATGCGAGCTGCCAATTTCTAGCGAAACCTTTGCCCTCACTTGGCTGCGTTGCTGCCGTGTGCCAGATGTTCAGGGAACTGAGCCCTAAGCAAACAAGAGAGTTCCTTCTGATTCACTAATGATAGGCAAAAAAACCACCCTGGAATCAGCCTCAGTGCCAGCTTGTGATGGCTGGTTTGCATAATTGCTGCTTGTAAATTCTTCTGTTTCAAAAGCAACTACCCGGAACGCAGTGAAGAAACTTTCAGCTTTTGACTATTATTTTGATCCTTCCCCAGGAGAATAGAGAAGGGAAGTATACAGCAAAAAAAACCCGCTCTGTAATTCCCCTGATACTTTAGATGTTCAGGAAGAGCTCCTGTGACTGACAAAACCCAGGTGATGCAAGATGGTACAGCTGTGGGAAGGAGCAAGGTGGATCACGAGATGGGTGGGTAACAGTCCTTGGCACAACACACAGCCCAGGAGAGAGCACAACTGTTCAGAGTGACTGTCCGTGAGTAACCACCGCTGGGGATGCGCTACCAGAAGCTGTTTGATCCGAGCAGGGGTGCCTGGCACTGCCAGCAGCCTCTTACAGCAACGACTGCAAGTCAGCACTGCCAGGCCAGCCACCAAAGACGCACGAACAACTCACATCCATGACCTTTCTGCAATAAGGCTGGCTTCCTGTAATTGCAAGCCGTGGGGCTCCAGTCCAGTTCCTTTCCCCTTGTCCATCTAAATACTGGGTCAGAGTGGTGCAATCCTCCCCCCTCTGCTAAACATGTCACCTTTCTCCATCCCACACCCCTTTCTCCCCATTTATCTGCAACCCGTGTGATGATTTGCTCCTTGAGTTTAATGCTTGTCAAAGGACTGAAATCAGATTAATAGGGTCTTACATGCCCAGATTCACCCACCTTTCCCCTACTAACGTACAGGTCTATACTCTCCAGTCATGCAGTACTGCCCTAACTTGCTACAGCCTTGCAATTCTGAATGCCAGCTCACCAGAACTCTGATGCAAGTTACCTTTGCTCTGCTGATGACACAGTACGAACATTTAGCCTAAACCTGTCTTTTTTATATTAACCTTTTCTCAATTTTTTTTTTTTTCTGCTTCCATACATTTTAGTTAGAAATAAAAACCGGCTGAGCTGTTACTTTTTCTTTGGTCCATATTCCAGTGCTCCTCTTCCTGTGCACAGCGTACACTAAATACAGACAGGACACTGGCACATCATGCAGGTCTCTGAAAGGTTTTCACCTTACTGAATGCAACACATCAAATCCTCTACCTTACTGTTCTGCTGCCTTTTCTGCATCACGCTGTTTCTTTCCTTAAAACATCTCCTGAAAATCCTCCTCTTTACAGAGTAAAGCACTTATCCCTTTCTCAGTGTGCAAGTGTTGCCAAAAGACTAACATAACACAGAGCAAATCCCTCTCAGCTGCAGGGAGAATCAGCTTATCTGACCACTGACCCTGGTAATAAATAGCCACTCGTCTTTCATTTACTCACTCTCAGATAAACTCCCTTTGACTTCACTTACTTGAAAGAGGACTAAGCAAGGATCCCAGTGCCTGGCCCAGAACCTCCGGTCATGCAGGTCCAAGCAGCTCCAGGTCTGACAACGGCTGAAGAAAATCAGAAAAGTCTCAAATCCCACCCACGACTCTACCATGGAAACATGCAGTTGCCATCAGAATTCAGGGGCAAAGGAAACAGAGGTCAGAATCTGACCCTTTTTTTGAAGGACTACGTCCATTCCCACAGCAGTCATGTTCTTCAGCAGGATGCTTTCATTTCCCTTATCTCTGTCCTGAGGTCGGACTCCTGGCTGAAACCACTTGTTTGCAGTGGGGATGAAGTCTAGCAGAGGGACAGGCCTAATCTCAGACAAGGAATAAGCAACAGTGGTGTACAGAGCTCCTAGATCAAATTAAGCATCTTGAGATAAATCCAGGAAAGGAAAAATGCCCCTTTTCTCCATACAGTCAGCAGAGAGAGAACCCAAAACTTTCCACAGAGAGCACGGGGCAGGCATTTGTCATTTTGAGCTTACCACACACTGATAAAAATACTAGCACTCACTAGCAGAACAAACAGACGCCTACGCCTTATTCCCGTAGCACTGCTGGTTCTCCATCGGGTCAGTTCTTCGAGCTAAGAGACAGCACTTTGTGCATCAGTCTCCACTCGAAAAGACAGCTGTGCTAGCCACCTGCTCGCAGCTACAGCCAGCGACAACAAGATCGCAGCCTCAAACAGGGGGAGATTGGATTAGAGAGGACTAGACAGATGTTTTCCAGTCACCTGGACCTCATCCTAAAGTATTCAATGAACTGGTTCAGCAGCCTCAAAACCAGTGATGATTCCCTTTGGGAACTTATGTGGAACAGGTAGGGTGTCAAAGGATTAGAAACTGGACAAAAGTAGCTCCTAACCCTAAGAAGGCAAAAAAAGAGAAGAGACTTGATTTATGATATAAATTCGCAGAATAGGAAGATAAATTTTAAAAAGTAAAGATAAAAAAAACCACTAAAGATAAGTACTAATCCAGGTGGATTTGTCAAGAGCGTATCATTACTAAGAAGTAGTATTTTCTACAGGAAAAAACAGATTTCCTTTTTTTTTTTTTTTTCCCAAGAAAAACATAGGAAGAAGCAAGACATGGACTGGAATTCAGTAAAGCTTCTGACATATTACTTTCACAAACATGCCAAAGAGCATTATTAATGACACTACTGTGATATGAATTCTAAAGTGGCCAAAAAAACCCCTAACCAGCAGGAATTCTTGGTGGGCTCATTGTAGAAATGAAGGACGTATTACATTGGAGTCTGCCTAGGAACCCATTCTGTTTAGTGCTTTCATTATCAACCTGGATGATGGAGTAAAAAGCATGTTTATTAAAGTGCAGAGGACATGAATTTGGAAAGAATGGCAAGTATGTGGGAGAGCTCTGCAGAGAGAGACCTGGAGGCAGAGTGAGCCACATGCTGGACACTCACCTGCAGTCTCATGCCACCATGGCAAAGGCAGACACAACAGAGGATGTATAAAGAGTGAGGACTGCAAGGCCAGCAGTTTGCTCCTCTCTATTTGATGTTCTCTGTACATTTGTGACAATGCACTTTAAGAAAAATAAGAATCAACTGCAAGCTTTCAGAAGAGAAATTAAGAGGTCTGGAAAACATCACCTACAAGAACTGAAAAAAAGTGGTGTTTATTCCAAAGAAACGAAGGATAAGGAGCCAACCACAAGAGCATTCCAATAACCTGCAATGCAAGAAGCTCAAGTTCTTTCCTCTCTCTGCCAAGCTGGGCACTGAAGCGTTCAGTTACGATGACTGCAGTCGCTCTTCCCAGACTTCTATCAAGTTTTAACAAACCATCCACCGTTATCTTTCCGGGACCAGGGGACACCACATTACAGTCAATGCTGCATGACTGCAAACATCAGGTAGAAATTCAGCTTGTTTTGAAGCAAACCAGTCTGTCCTTTGAACTTCAAGCTAAAGGCTATGGGTCCCTACAATGGCATTCAGGTAGCAGGGCACTGATACCATCGGGATATTAAATGCAGGCCCTTCCTTTGCCTAGAATGAAGAACAGAAGCAGGACAGAAACTACAAAGAAAACTTTTGACTCAATTATTCACGTTACCAAAGACCACTTGTGCATGCCCGGAGGCTAACAGGTAGCAACTTCTGCCTTGTAACAGAAAAATAAATGCAAGTTGGTGCCAGTGGGGGACACAAGCGAGGTAGAAGCCCTAAGGCCACCTATATCACGGCTGTATGCAATTATATTCCCAGACTGTTTTCATTCTGCATATGAACTACCAACCTCCTCTTTTTGTCCCCAAACACAATCTAACATCCCACCCTCCAAATATCGATCCATTTATCTTGTCATTTGTTGAAAAATCATGAAAGAACATCTGAAAATAGAAATATATGACTTGTAAAACAACAGTCAATAATAATAGAGGTCATTTATTCTGGTCTTCATGGAAAAAAAAAATGAAACACTAAAATGAAAGTTAAATTCACTACTCACAGCACATACTACATATTCTTCAATAGAAAGCCTCATCTGTGATGCAAGGTCAGGTTACAGGGAGCAGATGTATTTGTAAAACATATTTAATTAAAACTGAAGTCCATGGACGTAAAAAAAAGCCTTCACTTAAATGCAGCAGGGCACACAAAGGAACTCTCCTCAGACCAAAACGTGGCAAATATGCCTGTGGTATCACGTCTGTACACCACTTCTAATTAGGTGACCTTCACAATGCCAGCTAACAGTGCTCTTACCACTTTCTCCTTGTAAACAATGTACTTCAGCCACTTGAAATCCTGCCATTTGAATCCCGCCAGAACAAACAGGGAATCCTTCTCATACTGTTCCATTTTCTGGATGGCACCTTCAGGATATGTGATCCGGAGAGTCGTCTTGCCACCCACATCTTTTTCAAAGCCCTTCACCGGAGCAGAGTTCAGCCTGTAGGGCAACCAGAGAAGACGCTGTCATGGGTTCCCGTTTACACTCACGCACGACAATGCAGCATCGCTGCCAGCCCGGACCTCTCTGTACACAGCTGCTATGGCAGCAAACACAACCCTTGCAATTCTTCATTGTAAACATTTACAAATCTTTACTCCAAGTGGCAACAGTTTAATTAAAAGCTATTTAAATTACTTGATTTAATATAACGCAAGCAACTTCTGCACATCCACTTGTGATTTAAATTGAGTTGGAAGCTTTGGGGGGAAAAAAAGAGAAATATTGTCTTTGCAAATTTAGACTTACAAACTAAGCATTAATATTTTAGTGTTCAGTCACTCCTGGGATATCTTGCAGAAGCAAGACTGTACTGAAACACAGGATGCAGCTCCATGGCAGTTTAAGCAGACAAACTGGTCTCGTGCTCCTGTATCAGACCAGAGCTTGCACTGCTCATCCTACCTGCAGTGAGACTGTTTAGTGAACTAAGGCAGCCAATGTTTTTTTTGGGAAAAAAAAAAAAAAAGAATAAAAAGAATAAAAAGGTCTGCACCCCTGGTTTAGTTCCCCAGACCGACCCATCCAGGAGGCGAGCTGCCCTGCAGTGCCAGCACAGAAGATGTCAGACTGCGCAGTGAGGCAAGGCTCAGCAGCACTGCAGTCCCACTGACATAGAGGAGATGCTGCCGTGGAAGAGCATTTGGAGAGAATGCTGTGTGTTTAGATGTGCTTTTGTTAAAACTCCCCTCAGGAAGTCTTTTTTTCCCCTTCAGAAAGCAAGCTGCTCTGGTGTTAACAGCAATGATGACTATCGTGACATTATTCAGAACTTCTCTGTGTACGTAGGACAGACTATTCAATACCAGAAACACAAAGCTGAGGAAATTTCAAATAACTTGGAATACAAATCCTGCTGACATCAAACAGCAGCCCCTGATGGAACAGCATTGCCTGCTTGAATTATTGCAGCCTTCTTGACTTGCGGTAGTTCAATACACTGGAAAGTGCTTATGGACTGCAAATTTTCTCATGTAGGAATGTTAACGAGGATCTGGATTTGTCTTTTTCAGCCTGGGTAAGCATTTTAGGTGGGAAACCTTTCAGTAGAAGAAAATCCCTCTATAGAATCTGAAATTCTATTCAGAATTAAGGAGAAATAATTCTTGTATACGTTTAGTAAAAATAACACTGGTAATAAAATATTAAATGGAAAGCACCTTAAGAATCAGCACCAGCGCAATTTAAACAGGAGATGAAGCCTTTTGTCAGGGCTTATATCCCCCTCACTCATACAAAAACAGTGCTCCCGGCCAGCCTGATGCCTTTTCTCAGGCTGACTGAGCGTTCACACGCCAGTCACCTTTACTACGAACATAATTTAACCTTCAAGGCACCGTGTGTGGGCTGGATGACCTTACATACTGTAAGAGCAAATGGCCCTAAAGGCAACAGATAAATAGTTAAGCATAACAGAGAGAAAGCTTGTTAGGAATATTTTCATCTGTCTTCTGGAACTTGAGGGGATGGTTAGTGTCTGTGCTCCTTTCAGATTTTGACCTGCAGCTCCTTGGCAAGGGTCGCCCTGCTCCCAGCTGCTGTGTGAGCTGTTTCGCTGCTTACCTTGCTGAAGCTCCCCAAACGTGGGACCCCTACTTCGTATCTAGACAGGAAACAAAACAAACCATTTCCCCCAAGTAAAACGAACTCCGGTCTCCAGCAAAGGGCCAGAATGCGAGCTGCTGACGGAGTCATAGCACTGGGGTCCTGCTAATGAGCCAGCACCAGCAGCCCAGCAGCCCGCACCCCTGGGGCAGCGCGGGCAATCGAGCAGGGAGAGTTCTGGCAGCTGCAACCCGTGCTCACTAAGGTACACGTTAGGCAGCTTGAGCCTCTTCTCAGGTAGGGCACACCACTAGATATGAACACAGCTACATCTTGCACAACTTCTAGGAAGCCAGACCTCCTCATACGGCCCATGGACAGACCATAGGCGAACCCTTATCTCAGTCAGGAGTTGCTGATGTACACCTCTTTTCCCTTCTGCAATCTATGCTAAAGAGACATTTTTACACCTTAGAGCACTGATAACTGCTGCAAGAAGCTCCTGCCAGGTAAACAGTGTGACAGCTGAGAATAACATCTGCACTGAAATCTGATAATATCCAGTTAAAGAAAAACCAGCAACAAACTCACTCCACGCTGCTTTAGAGCTGTCAAAGCTGATCTGACTCTCTTTATCACAAGATGAAAAAATTCTTGCTGCAGTTAATGGCCCTCACACTCTAAGACATGATGCATAAAAAAAGCCCCTCATCCTCCTGAATCATTTATTTGTCTACAAAGATGTTTCATTTTTTTCCCATAAAATTCATCTCCGAAGTCCCAAATCTGACCATTCCAAGGAGCTTTGCAACCCATGAAAAAGGATGCTATACACAAAGGACTCTTCCACATGAGAAAAAGGAAGCAAGTGGCTGCAGTTAGGAGGTAGTCTGCTCTCACCTCCTCCTGTCCCACATCCAGCCACCTGGCTTCATTTAACCTTTGCAGTTGACTTTTCTCTCCTTTATCCAACCTGCAGCCAGCACAGGTGCTTAGCTGCCCTCTTATCCTCTGAGCTTGCAAACCGACTTAGATTTATGGAAGTGGGGAGAAAGAGTTTAACTTTTCATTTGGAAATTAAATAGTAAACCTTCTGATGTAAATTTTAGTGGGTGGCCTAACACAGATGGATTGAAACTGTTCTCTTGCTACTTTGTGAACAGCCTGAGCCCAAGAAGAGTCTATAACTGAATTTTAATAACAGCAGCTGAGATAATTGCAAGCCACCAGACTATGACAAGCCATACAAGCTCTTCGCTAGCAACTGGTAGTGCGATGAACTGGGAGAAGGGCTGTGAAAGTTTCATCCTGTTCTGAGCAGTCATCCCTGTGCCCAGAGCAATACCGGGGCAGCAGGGAACAGCTCACAGGACCAAAGGACTGGAAAGGATCTTCTTGGTCTTTGTCCACAGTTGAGAGGGTAGTTGTTATTCTGTATATGATCTGTTCTTTCCTCATGTGCCCATTACTAGCACACAGGAGAGAAAAGAGTCTGTACTAAATGATAGCTTCTCTGTGCCTTAAATTCTTTTAGTAATCATTTTCTTTGTTCCACATTATCTAAGAATTTACCATTTGCCACCATATCTCATGGCTGACTAAAGTTCAGAGGGGTGAGATTGGTTACATTCCCTTTGATATGAAGCCGGTTATATTATGAAGGAAAAAAACAGTAGCTTAGTCTCTGTTAAAGCAATTTTTACAAATTTACACTGTGGTTTATCCCACTTTTCCTATTTACCATCATAATATTTTGTTACTCACACTTCAGAACCTGCTATAAAACCATGCGTTTTTTCCAAGTCAGACAAATAGGTTTAGATCCCCAGAGCATGTCCTCCTCCCTCCTACACACACTCGCTCTCCATTAGCACAGGTATTATATTTGTTAATCTCCAGTCACCCAGAACACCTCCCTGACTTGACAGATTTATTGCTAAGAGTTATGACCAGACCTATGATTTCCCATATCAGCATGTTTTTCAAGCATTCTGAGATGGCGATGATCCAGGTCCTCAGCAAAAGCAGAGTCCTAACTTTGACTGTGGTCCTTTCCACTCGGAGCCACTTTGCTTCTGCTCCCTTATTCAACATCATCATCCATAGTGAAACTGAACTAAAATATTCACAGCTTCTGGGGCACACCTACGGCTGTTTAATCATTATGAGGTCCTCACTCATGGAGGTTTATTGCTTCCTGAGACCCTACGCTGCACAGTTTGTAGTTCTTCCCATCCTAACTGTGAAGTGTGGGTCCTGGGGAGCACTACACATGTATGACAAATAATTCTTCCCTAGACTACCGAGGGGGTGTACTTGTGAACAGATCTAACAGTACATTTTACTGATTCACCACCTAAGGGCATTATAGAAGAAGCAGCTTTTAAAAAAGAAGCTCAAGAAAGAAGGTTCAAGTGGAATCGTAGGAGAGAGCACGCTCCCAAACAGCTGTGGAACATGGAATGCTTGAGGAGTGCCCTTACTCTTTGATGTGATCACCATTTGTAACTTAAACATTTGTATATTCTTGATTTTTTTTTCCCTGCACATTAGTTAATGCTTCCATACTAACAGATGTTGGCACTAGTGTACATTTAACCTTTGCCTGCAGAGCATGCCAACTGATATTGAAACTGAATAAATGACGAGAAAACTTTGATGCCAAAGACTCACCTGACAACAACATCATAGTCGTCTATTTTTAACCCCAACGACTTATTGGCAAGTACTCCACCATTTCCCACAATAATACATCGTCGGCAGCTGAGACTGTGGAGAAAACACAGGGCAGAGGTGATTTTTGTAACATGATTTAAACACAGAGCTGCACCTATTCAGTTTGCATCCATCCAAGAACTCTAGGAAACCTTTGGGAATATTAAGAATCAAGGGGAGGACAGAGAAACACTTGGATCCCCAGCTCACCCCATCATGCCCAGGCATCGCCTGTGATAAACTGCTTTCAACACCTCCCTCCATGTGTGGCCTGGTGAGACGGGCTGTCAGGACAAGCAAGTCTTCTCCCCCCACACCCCTGTAATGATGGGCTTGAATCAAACCCACCTGTTTAGTTAAACCTCTTCATTACTCATTTAGCGCTGAAATAGCAATAAGGCAAAGGCTCAGTAAGGAAATCCTCTCTCCGAGCAATTTTCGGAGTGCAGGCAGACCTTGTCAGGTTATCTGGGGTGCGCTCACCTTGCTGAGTGCAAAATTGTTGCTGTTCTCATGAGACTTCAAGAGATGGAAAAACACTAGATGGACAGAAAAAGGATCCTACCCACCCCCTCCAGGAGGAAACACATATGTAGACACAACGGGTGAGGAAAAGGAAGAAAAATAACCTTAATTAACAGAGAAACAGAAAAGAAAAGGAAGAGAATGGCTTCTTGTGGAGCCATGAGTCACGAGAACTCTTTGCAGCAGATGTTAAAAAGTGATTTTGTTTCGAAGATGGAGAGAGGACTTCTTTCCAGCCATCTAATCCCAAACGCAGCTGGCTCTTCTGGCAGCGTGCCCCCAGCTCTGGTAGTTCGCTGCAGGAATACGTGTCTGCAGAGCCTTCTTCGGAAAGGGTCCAAGGCAATCAGCCGCTTGGAGCAGATCTCTGGGCTAGGCGGCCTGCTTAGTCCCAGGCACAGCTGCCCGAGCTCTTCTGTGCTGTGCTCCAGCCCTGCTGCGATCAGCCTGAGGAGCCAGCACGGGGAAAGCTCTGCTGATGTGGGGTCCATCTTCACAGAGCAGGGCTGGAGCACACTTCAAAGAATCGGCTAAACCACCGAGGGTTACCCTGCTGACAGAGCCATCAGCCGGACATGCGTGCGCAATTAACAGTGCAGCACCCAAAAAAACACCCGGAACAGCTTCCCAAGCTCAGAGAGAGCTGCACTGCAGTCCCCAGCCTTTCCAGAAGGAAAACTTCCAACAACAAGACAGACACACACCTGCATCCTTAAAGGCCAAAGAAGTGTGGATGTTTGTGATAATTAAATCAAGCAATAGAGGAAGACTTTTATAGATAATGGCACAAGAAAAAAAATACACCGATCTGGTGCCAATGACAAAGAGGAGGCAAGATCTGCTTCAGCAGTATACTGGGGCAAGGAAGGAAGGGAAAGAGTCAGTCCCAAATGGCATTCAAGTGACAAAGATGGTAACGTTTTGTCAAAACCTTTAAGGGAAAGGTGCTGCAGGAGGCAAACCGACACAGACCAGGTTCTGGCCAGGTGATGTTTCTGATGAAAATATGCATGTTGGATTATTATGATAAGAAAGTTTGACTTCATAAACAACAGAGCACTGGGTGAAATACTGTAATTTCTCTCCCCATTTGTCTCTGAGCCATGACTTTTCTTACTCTTAGTTTTTGATGAAAAATACTGTGCTGAAATCCAAAGGCTCCAAGTTACAAACACTGCTCTACCCACTTTTAGGATTTGAGCTTTTACCGATTTCGAATGCAGATGTGTTTGTTTCAGACTCAAGCCACTTAAGCACATTATTCCCTTTTCTGCTAAATTAAAGCACCATCTACTGTCAGCAGTCCCTTCCACATCCGCACGTGACCCTCTCGCTGACAAACCACTGCGTGTAAACATCTGCCTCGAGGTGGACCGTCAGTCCTGGGGCAGACTGGTGAGCACGAGCTGCTGCACGAGGGAAAAGTCAGTTCCACCAGCCAAAGCCGTTCGAGTGGCCTCTCTTGATGGCCCCGTTCCCACACAGTACTTGTAGACCGATCAAAGCCCATTCTTAACTTTCTGTTGACCATACAAACTGAACTGAGTTCATCGCTTGTCTCACGCGATGGCAGCTCTCCTAGATCTTGAGTCACATTCGCAGCACCTCTGAACCCTTTCAGCTTCGCCCCAAACCTCTGAAGCACTGCCTCTGGAGCACCAGCATGCGGAGCTAATGCTGCTCAAAAGCAGGGTCCCTTTCACACAGAGCCTTTATGCAAATCACCTCAGTTCTCATTTTATACTCATGGGTTGGCAGAATATAATCCTCACCTTGTAAGCATGATCTGCATTGTCCCCTCCGAGATGTCTGACTTCTGGGTTGGCTCATTAACCAAGCAGAGGTCTAGACTGACCCAAAATACCACTCCTTACTGCCCCAGCCTTTGGCTCTAGCAATTGTTAGTGAGACTTTACATTTCCTCTAGATCAGTCTTAGTCACTGAAAATACCTGCCAGCAGGCTGACACCAGAAGTGTCACCAAAGGATTAATTCTCAACCCTGACAGTAGCTTTCTGAAGCTGTGTCTCATATTCCATTCCTAAAAAGCTTATACGTCTACAAAGATGTTGCATAGAATCAGAACAAAATGCTAGAGTAAGACAAATAAATAATGCCTATCTTTAAAAGGTTACCTTTATCAAGCTTCTACTTTATCTTAAAAAAATAAATCACACCTACATGACAAGATTTTATTTTCACAAAACCCAAGATAACTAACATCAATTATGCTGACATCCTAGCTCTGTCCCATATAAAACTTCCCAGTGTTTTTCCTGCAAAAAAGAGCTAATCAACTTACAAAACCAACCTCTCATCTATATTTCCTCATGAATGGCACGTTTGCTGTTCTATCCAACATTCCAAGAAGGGTTAAAAAGCAAACAGTAATAATAAAAATAACTCCTTACTTAACTCTTTAAATACACTCCAGCACTTACTGGATTTAAACAGACATAACTGCTATTTAACATCCTGACAGTTCCTAATAAAAATAAGCAAAACATTTCATCATTGCTGTAAAATGGGATACCATCACTCTCTCTTCATAAAAAAAAATAAATCAATCAATTTCCTCAAGTCTTCAGATCAAATTTTCATTTCTTTCTGACACTAAGCTCTCATCTTTGATCTTCTACTGTCTTTTTCTCATATTTTTTGATAAGTGCTTTACATACTGTCACCACCATGCCAAAAGCATCTGCTGCACACCCAGAAAGCAGAAGTTGGGTGCAGATGGCATTCCTCAGGTGCACATGACAAAGGTATGCTGACTGTTGGACTTTGCCTAGTTTCTGCATATTGGGCACATACATTAAGTCTGGGCAACCAGGACTGTTTGGCTCAAGAGAGGCAGAAAAGCGAGCTGTCTCAGTCTCATCAGCTTTGGCAATCATGCTGTGGGACACAGAAGATTGTAGGGCTACCCTGATGGCGCTGCAAAAGGGAAACATTCGGTAGGGACGTGTCAAGCATCAAACCTGAGCAGACATTTGGACACTTGGCACTGGCGTAGCTGAATCCCTTCACAGCGAGCACTGACGGTGCCTGAGCGCAGTTTCTGCCACGCGGGCAACATCAGTTCCCCAGCTCAATTGTTTCTCCCAGACGGTGTGCAAACACCTTTGGGTTTGTTTACATATCACGTCAACCCTGGATGTCTTTTCCAGAACAGCTCAAGTAGTGAAATGTCCGACACGGCCCAGGTTCCAGTTTGCTACCAGGGTGGTATGAAGGAGGGTCATGGACTTTCCACACCAGACTTTCCCAAAAGCCCTAAGCTGGGAACTGGAGCCAGATGTGCAGCCTCTGACACAGATGCTTAGAGGTTGAGTTCATCTATACCAAAACCAGAATTCACGCAGACCTTCTTGAACAATACGGTACTGTAAACACGTGTATGCATTGTAGCAATTGCTACTTCCTCTTCCTCCCTTGTCAAAAACCTTTAGGGATTTGTAAGGGGAAAAAAACCACAAAGCCCTCCATTACGCAAGTTTGGAACCGAAGGCTTTGAGGAAAGATATAACAGAGTCATTAGAAAAAATACGTCTTCAGGGCAACTCGTGCTTTGGGAGCACGTTCAGGTTTGGTCTGGCTGCTGCTACTTAAACTGGTGCTACCAGCCTGAGATGGGGACACAGACACCTTCTCTCCTGCTCTACCAGGTTCCTTCCTCACTTGTTTATACACTGTGCAAGTAAATAGTTAGAAGCTTAAACTCTTGGTTTTCCTTCATTGCTATCTGGAGGCAATAAAAAATGGTCAATTAGATGTTTGTATTTATGTTATTCCTATGAAATTTATAGGCAGTCACCACAGAAATTTAAACCAAAAATCTGTTGAAGGCTAGCTAGTAAAAGAGCTGGGCAACTGGAAATCAAGCTCGATTTGCAGAATGAGGGGTAGGCCACTGGAGGAACCACTAAAACAGCAAAAACATGAAGGATATAAATGGGCTTGGAAAAGCCCGAGGGCAAGATAGCCCAGAAGTGTCAAAGACAAGGCCCGCAAACACCTGTGGGACAAAGGGACAAAGATACGCCAGCACCGAAGGAAAAGGACACTAATTCCACAGGATGCCCCCTGGATCTTCAGCCTTCCTCAGAAAAGCTCAGTGCTGAGTTGCAACTACCCCCATAAAGAGAGCTGCAACATTACCTACCTCCTGCCCTGGTACAGGAGCACATTCCAAGAAGCAGTACAACACAAACGTGCCATAATAAAGCTGACACAAAGAACAGCTAAGAAAGCACAGCATCACTTGCACTGTTACAGACTTGAACTGTAGCATTTGTTCACATGCCCTCCAGCTGCTGCTAGTTATTAACACAACTCTGTTCACAATGAAGGGATTAGTTGGAGTGAGTTGACAAAGCTGTTTTGGGATGATGAAAGGTGTACGCATACCCGGAAGGATTGAGTTTGCCTCATTTCAGCACCACGTTGGTACATGGTGTCAGGAAAGGTGCATCAGGATGCCCTTTTGGCACAGGGGTAATCAAACAAACAAGTTCACTTCCAGGGCTTCTAGGATGTAAGCAAAGGTAACATCTCAAAGGGGTAGCTTTGTGAAGGAGCTCAGAAATGGAGAAGTTTGGGTGGGGACAAGACTGAAGGCTCGGTGTAGGTCCCCCCCCCCATACAGCCCTAATCTCCTCTTTCCTTCCTATGCTCTCACGCACTGCTCTGACCTCACCTCCCCTGCCTCTCCCACCCTTCCCCCGGGAAAGCTGTGTTCAGCGTGTGGTTACATGAACACTTGCTTCAATAGATTGAGCAGTGCTCACCCTCCCCACCCAGCCCCAGCCCTCCGCCTCTCATGCTGCTGCTCCAGTGCTGTGCCACCGCCACTGCTCAGTGGGAGGAGAGCTCTGTAAGAGAGGTCACTGAAATGATCTAGGTTAGGAGAGAAACCTTTAAAATAGGCTCACTTTAAAATCTCCCTTCAGACAAGGTATTAGGAAAGATGTCTTTACCATGAAAGTGGCCAAGCACTGGAACAGGGTTCCTAGCAAGGCTGTTGATGCCCCAAGCCTGTCAGAGTTCACGAGGTATTTGGATAATGCCGTCAGTAAGGTGCTTTAAGTTTCGGTTAGCCCTGAAGTTGACCACTTCAACCAAGGCAGTTGGACTTGGTGATCTTTGTACATCCCTTCCAACTGACCTATTCTATTCTAAACAACACCAGCAGCACAAGAAGAGAGTAGGGAACCAGAGCCTGAGAGCAGGCAAAAGAGGCAGCAAAGACAGCTTCTTCAGCTGGCATGGCCAACAGAGAAAATGTTGATGTAACTTCATCCTAATGACTTGGTCAATCTGGAGGTTTTCCCCTACTGCTAGAATCAGCTTACTGGACTTCAGAAAGCCTGCAAGTGGAAGGGCTCACAAGATGTCTTAGTCTGCCCCGTTGTACATCTCTGACCTATCACTGTCACAACAAGGCATTTTTTTCAGCCCTTCAGTCAGGACATCTCCAGTTGCTGCAAGGAGACGAGCAAAGGGGAGAGAGCTGGACTTTGTCCTCGACTAGTGAGCGGATAGGGAGAGATCCAAACCTGGAGGTGGAGTCCCTTCTCTCCACACACTGGGCTGCCACAAAAAGGAACTGTTGGCTCTGCTTTGAGCTTGAGCCAAGATCAGAAAGTAGATAGCCTTCCCTCAACAACCTGCTCCATCAGCTCTTTTGGAATCCAAAAAAGTGCATGCCACTTGCTGCCAGCACTGTAATTCATCAATAATCACAGCAGAAGAACATTTTGGGAAGCATACCCAAGCCCCTTCGTTGCAACTCCATCTACCTACTGCTTTAGGTTCTCATTTTGCAGCTTGTTATCTCAAGCCTTCCTTGTCCCTTTCTGCCACACCAACTTTAATTTTTATCTCTTCCTCTGTAAGACTTGCTCACCTGGAAATGCCCACACAAAGGAGTACTACCTCACCTAGCTGCCATCCCCATCCGAGGCTGACTCAAGAAACCGGTGAGAAATTACAAGGAAAATTGCATTCACTTCATTTGAGGAAAGAAGCACTTACTGCCCAGAGATACAGACAGACAAAGCGGCCACTTGCCCCACTGAACGGGGAAAACAACATCCAGAGATGACCACAGATAGCAGTAATCCACCTGCTCCTATCAGCTCAGAAGTTACGTTATGCCTTCTCCTTCAGTGCCTGCTTGACTGCAGCAGTGCATCGCAGCACCCTGTACTCAGGTTGCCAACATACAAAAACCAAACCAAAACAACAACATCCCAAACCTCAAAAAACAGGTGAGCAACAAGAGTCGCTACTACATTAACTCTCACTGCACGAATATTTCACCTGCCTCCGTGTCATTAACACTTACTTCCCATAAGTAAACTTCTGAAAGAGCTTATATGTAGATTTTTCAACAGATTAAAATCTTAACTCTCCAACCAGAGCTGAGATAAATCCCAGATGGGTGAGACTCAATTGTGTGTAAAATCTCAAAGGTCATTTAAAAAATGATTTTGCCTTCTGGACATCATTTCCCAAATTAATCCATATTCTAAAGGCTAAGTGTATCCGGCATTGCTGTGAGAGAAGACAAAATTCAAAGCAACCTAAATTAGCACGTGGATTGCAAAAAATAAAAATAAAAATAAAAGAATAAACTTTCAACACAGAGATGAACTCCCAACTCTAACTACAGTTGGCAAGCTCTACAATCAACGTACGAGATGTGGAGAGGTATGGAAAGGCTGGAAAAGATTCTCAACTTCGTCATGGAAAAGTGGACAGAAGGGGTGTTGGGCCAGGAAATAAAACCAAGGTGTTTAGAAAGCAGGAATTGTGTTGCTAGCCTGCGTTCAAGGAAGGACTTCTGAAAGAAATCGTGTCCCAGTGAAAAACTCTGACAACTTCTGAAGGAAACCACCTTCAGTTCGGGAGGTGGCACTAAACCAGAACTGCAGGGCAAGGGAAAGGAATGACAGTAAAGCAACGACAGGAAAGACTAAAGGAGTATCACTGGGAAGCTGATCATAAACATGTCAGTGAGTCTCAGTAGCAATCTCTACAATAGGACTGAAGAATCAAAGGAGCTTCTTCCAAAGGCATTGGTCCAAATACCTCAGGACCCGAGAGAATTGCTATCGCATCCTGGCACAGGCTGGGACAACACAATCACACATTCCTGCTTTGAGAGTGAGGAATTCACGAAACATTGTTAAAACAAGCCAGCCCCTTCTTTCCCGCTAAGAGGTTCTTGTGATCCTATTTCTTTGTCAGAAAGGCTGAAAAAGAATGCGTTTATTGAAAACCAGCTATTTACTTATTTGAAAAATAGGCAAGAGAGTGTACTGTGATACCACAGGGAACAAAAGACTAGGAAACAGTCAAAAGGTAAAAGCTTTTTTTCCACTTATGCTTGACTTAAAGGCCTCCAGAGTTTACAAATTTACTGGAAAGAACTGTTTCCAGCTCCTGAGCCACCTCCAAAGCACAGGCAATCTCTGGCAACATTTATTTAGGACAGGGAAAATAATTGCTTCAATTCCTCCTACTCTAAAAGGTCTCATCTTACCTGTCAAGAGCTGGAGTTAGACGGTAATCTTTGGTTGCTGACAGGATGGCTTTGATCAGATTATCTGGGGAGAAAGGAAGAAGGCATTAGGAAGAACTCACTTCGAGTGGAAATAAAAAACAAAGGGATGTAAAGCTTGCGAAGCACTTACTTGGAGGGACTGAAATAAGGTTCTCATCATGAATAACTACTTGAACTTGCATATTCCTATTTCACTTGGACAACAACCTTCACACACTGACTGCAAAGACACATGATGTGCCAAATTCTGACAGAGTACACCAGAGACTTGCACAGAGAGGGTGCAAGGAAAAAAAATCCAGTTTAAAGCAGTGGTTTCACACCCACTTTCCTGGGATTGCTGTCCCACAAACACTTCAGACATGAAAAAGCCAATACCGCTGCCAGTGCTTGCTTCATGCAAGCTCTTACACAGCTGAGTGGTGAACTGGATGCAAGAACAGAACCACATTAAAAGTAATGCGTTCTATTTTGCAGGGTTACTTTTAGTTTATACTTTAAGTTTAGTTAGATTTGTATTTACTTTTTGTTTAGTTTTATTTTGCTTAGTTACTTTTAGTTCAGTTCCTCAGTCTGGCTTTCTTCATGGCAGAATCCAATTAAACCATCACAGCTGCTTAAAGAAATGCCCATGGAGCCACAAAGCCTAAACTGATACCCAGAGAACACTGCAGCAACCAGATGGTGTTAGTTATGCAAGCATAGACACATGCCCATATTAAACGTATTAAATTACAGAAGCACAATGATTACACATAAATAAATCTATAAATTCTGGAAGCTGTGCAGTCTGTTTCCTTCTAGATTCGTCCTTTATACCAAGTTTCTCCAACCTCTCTCCCCCATAAAGATCCAAACTCCATCGTGTCCTGTCCAAGGGGCGGCAATGCTCTGGCTAGCATTGGGTTTACAGATGTACCAGGAACTTCAGAATGGCTGCACCAGGTCAGACAAAAAGTCTGTCCGTCTCCAAATCCTGGCTCTAACTGCTGCCTTAAGCAGCTGCCTAAGAAGGGCACAAGAACAAAGCAAACAGACATAGTGCTTCTCTCAAACTTCTTAGTTATTTTCAAATCAGGGATTTTGCACATCAGGTATGGCTTCTATGGATCTGGCAACCTGTGCTGATTTCTGTTCTATGAGCTCAGAGTCCTCCTGGATCCATATGGACTCTCAGCCACTTCCCTTTCCTGATTCTGAATCTGGCTTCTCCTACCTTCATTTATATTGGAAAAAGACTGTGAACAATCAGTCCCTTCCACTTTCCTCAGGAGATTATCTGTCATATCCTTTCCCTAAATGCATTGGTCAACTGGTTCAAAGGTTCTTAGGGAAAAACCATTCCAAAGGAGCAAGCATCATTTCTTCATGAAAGATTAAAAAGTGACACAGCAACATAAAAAAGATTGACATCAAGTGATTATTTACAGTGAACTTTAATATTTTTCCTGACACTGCTTGGGGCATTTGGCGCAGTTAGGGGGTGTCCCTTTCAAGCAGGGATTTTGGTTCTTACGTGCTGGTTTTGCTCCATCACTGCAGAAACCTCAGGGTGAGGATGTGGGACAAACACAGGCCTGAGGCAGCCCACCTGCCCAAGAACCGAGCCTGACAACAAACCGGTGAGCCACGAGGCAGATGTACAAAGGTGATAGACAAACATGACTAACGCTTACTTTAAATTTGGGATTTTTTGATGTGGCATTACTGACGGCCCCTGCCAACTGTTTCAAGCTGGGAACTGCGATTACTTTCAAAAGATCTTATTTTGGAGTAGAGTACAGAAAAAAAGTAATTTTTTGAGTAAAACCAACAAATTTTGCTAACAAAATAGTGCTGCTTTTTAAATTTTTCCTTCATTTGAAGATTTTTTTCTGACACATTGATAGCAGACTCCCTCTCCAACAGGAATGCTATTTCCCTAAGCCTTCTGCAACAGCACTAGGTTGCTGTGACCTCTAATGGCACCACGCCACGGTCTTCTCCTTGGCCTGTCTCTTCCGTGGATGGTATATGTTACTGTGGTTGTTTTCCCATACTCTCAGAAAAAAGAGATCAAAGGATCACATGTCAAGGGCTGCAGCCTCCCATCTACCAAGCTTTTGTTATGCCAGGTTTGCTCTACCACCCACAGATTAACACCCTGCACTTCTTGGAGGCCATCCGTTACATTATATTACAAAGCACATGGGATACAGTTGACTAATGCACTCAAACAATTCTGTTTTTCACATCTTGCCAGCTAATTAGTAATGCCTTCGAATATTCAGGAATGAAATATGACTACTTTAGGCCTGGATATGGCAGTGGCTGGGGTTGGAATGCTCCCCATTCCCATCAGCCAGAGAGAAAACAAACAAAACAAACAACAATATAGGATATTCAGTAAAGTTTGGGAATAGCGAAATGGCAAACAATTTTTTAGCAACTCCAACAATCTAACACATAGCACCTGAGAGGTTTGGAAGTTGCACAAATCACAGTGTTATCATTCAAATCTGCTGACTGAAGCTCAGGAAAAGACAAAGTCCTTCACTGCCAAGTGTTGATGCATGGCAGGAATGAAGGTGGCACAGATGCCCTCAGTGCTGGTTTCTGTAGTCTACCATCCTCACTGGAAGTCAGGTACAGGAGCCACAAGCACTAGCAGGGAAAGCTAATGGTCTGAGCAGGGGAGAGGCACTAGATCTTTTCACCTGAGCTGGAACCTTGCTAGAAGCTGGACACTGCACTGCTGCTGAGGGAGGCATTTGCATTTGGCACCAGTGACCTACTTGCACTGAACACAGCAAAAACCAAAGGACTCTGAACAGAGCAGTCCAAGAGCAGTGTTTCAGAAGAGCACATTTCATTCCTGATAACTGTCAGTTTATCACCATCTATTTGATCATTATTTTTAAAGGCACTGATTGTGCACGGCCATTGCTTTAACATGGAACCATGCTTAAAAGAAAGATTGTTTTATTAGAGCAACAGCTATACAAACAACTTGCGGGTTTCTTTTTGGTAGATGGGTCACCCAGGTTGTGAGTAAAGCGAGGCACGGATGCAGACACAGCGCCAGCCCAGGCACAACTTCTCTCGTGCCTGGCAAATGAGAAGAGCAGACACAGTGGTGGGTGTGCTCTGCCTTGTACACCAGCGCACCAAGGAGGGGCCGGGGGGGGCCTGAGTATACATGTTCTGAGTACTACAAAAGATATAAATCCTTCCTGTTACAAGCAACAGGTATGCGTGCACTCACCTCTCGCTTCCAGGGCCCAGGCACGCAGCCAGCTCAGGTGTAGCAGAACTCATTAGCTCAGACACATCCCCATTCAGGCAGCTCTCATTCTTTGCGAACCATTTCCCACCTGGAAAAGTTTCAGCTACTTTCGTTCGGTGCAGAACCCCAGCGAACCAGCCCTGCAGACATGTCTTGGCACTGCACACCTAGAAACACGAACCCTGGAGAGCACGGTGCAGAGACCACGGTGCAGAGACCGCCGGGCCGCGCGGCAGGTCAGCTCCAACCAGGCAGAAGTTGCCGCCTGCCTTCACTGCGGGCACAAACGGGGCTCCTGCAGACAAAGATCATCCAACAGCCCTTCAGTGGCCACAGTCTTGGGCACTGCCTGGAGGCTTAGGAAAGCCAACTGCAGTAACACTTGCTGTGCACTGCTCATACTATTCAGACTGTGAGATTCAAGGCTGGTATTACCAATAGCAAATCCTTTCTTCAGACCACAGGAAAACACTGATGTTTAAATGTCAGTGCAGTCATCCTGCAGATGTTAGCAGTCTTGCGAAGGGAAAGTATCTCAGCATGGCTTCTCTTAGGATCAAAATTGCACAAATGAGAACAAACCAGATCCTCCAGGTGACAGAGGCACAAATACCTTAATTATTCGTATTGGTGTTATTTTTCCTAGACAACACACATTTAAAACTAATTTTTGTGTGAAAAGGTAAGTTAAAATAATAAAAGCTTTCCCCATACCTAACAGCCTGGGATTCACCCCTCAGAGTCAAAGTAGTGCATTCCTCCCCTCTGCCCTAGGAGGCAGAGCACGCTGCCCAACAAGAATGGAAAACAAAATACAAGAGCAGCCCTTTGTCCACCTTACTTCCCACCAAACAGCTTAAGAAGCAGTGAGGGTAAAGATGGGTCTCCCACCAGCACTGAGCTGGATGGCAATCATTCTGTGTCACTTGCAAACAAGTCAATGATGCATCTCTGCAGCTCCTTGGAGGGCACAGTCACCAAAGCCCCCACTTTCTCCCATTATTAAATAATGAGCACATCACCAGGGCAAGCGATCTATGACAGCTAAAGGTTCTATTTATTATACTCTTTCTCTTGTCACGGAGAATTTAGGTTACTGGGGAGCAAGGGAGATTGTTTAACCCATTTGCCTATCAACCACTATGCGCACACTATTACTATACAAACAGAGCAATAAGCCTCTGCACATTTTCCTCCTATCTAGAAGAGGAGTTGACTAAATTTATCTAAGAATCCCAAGTTATCATGACACTTTCTATCAGTTTTCCTTGTAACATCAGAAGATGCAAAAGCATCTCAGGACTGCACGATTTCTCTGAACTCAAGTACATCTTGACTTCAGGTTGACCCTGAAATTTTCAGACATTTGGAAAAACTATAAGTAAATAGTTCGAAATTAGGCGGGCAGTGACCACACAGTGAGAACCAGCCCGAGTCTGAATTCTAGCATTTTTATCTGTTATTTATGTGGAAGAGTGGAGACCTTCACTGTAAATGTCAACAACACTTAACACTGTTGTTTCTAATGCATAAGCTTCTTGCTTGTATCATAAAAAAATGAGACCTTTTCACTGCACAGGGCGTACTACAGCCATCTCACAGGACCTACCTTCTGCCTGCCTTAAAAGCAAACACGCTGAGCTGCTCACGCACTCTCAAATTGCCGCTCTGCAAGCCCTGGTCAGCGCTCCCCTCCACGTGTGGTCACCCAGCCTCCTCACCTCCTTCCACCGTCCGTACAGGACGCTGGGCATGAACTTCAGTTTTTGGGAATCCACTGACTGAGGTTGACAGACAACCCTGAGGCATGCCATCTCCTCTACATACGGTCACTGTCCCCATGACAATGGAATGCCACGCGCCTATCAGCTTCATGGGGGGAGCAGGCTAAATGCTATTTAAGCTATGGATGAAACAGATCTCAGTATTTGAAAACAAGACATAAACACAAACCCAATCCATACTTTATTTTTATTTTTTACACTACCCCATAAAACCCAAGTTTATCCCCATATAAAGTTCTTCTCTAGCATTTTTGTCCTTAGGATCTCACTCTGTATGGGAGCTGAGGAGCGATGTTACAGATAGTCAAAAGCCATCTGAACACAATTCTGGATAATGTGCTCCAGGGGACCCTGCCTGAGCAGGGGGGTTGGACCAGGTGACCTCCAGAGGTCCCTTCCCACCTCAGCCATTCTGTAATTCACCACCCTGGTGCTCAGCACGAGGCCATGGCCTCAGGTGCCACCATGCACGGCCTTCCAGCTCCCTCCAGAAACACGACATCCAGCTGTAGCCACACATCTTGTATCTTAGAGAAGCTAAGAGTGCAGCGAGTAAAACGGATATCAAAGCGAGTCTGAAATTCCTCGCAGCACTTCTTGTTATTGATCAGCTAACTTTATGACGTCTGTGCAGGAGAAAGCAGCTAAAAGACTTCCAGAACTTGGAAGCATATTGCTAACATGTGAACTGGCTCCCCGAGGCAGCTCACAACAAACTGCAGGGGTCTGTCCCCACATCAGCTCGTGGGTAAACACAAGACAACGCTTTCTTAAGGTCATCGTTGTGCCAGACGTAGGCTGGTTACTTGAGATACTCTTTAACAAAAGCACTTCAAGCCACCACTACTTCCAATATCACAATAATGCTTCCATTGATTATTTTTAATCATATTAATAAACATGTATTTACTGTTGCATAGATGCAAAATACTAATCAAGAGACAGAAAAAAAAAAGCCTGAAGAAGTGATACCAATTTTAGGAAAACCTGGCATGTATTAAATGTAAGCTCGGGAAAGCCCTTAAGGTCTTTTTTTTTTTTTTTTTTAATAAGATATAAATAAAATACAAAACATTTGGACTCTTGATTTACATCGTAGCTTTAGAGCCTTCCGGGATTTTTTTCAAGCTTTTCTTCACAACCAAGAGTTTGTTTTTTCAGAATACAAGTTTAGTTCCCAACATAATCCCAGGGCTCGGAAAGTTGGAGCATTAATTTAAAAAACAATTATGCCAGAAAATGGGCAGCATTTTGCAATAGCCATGCATTAACCATTTTGATCCAAACTCAAGTCTGATGCTCAGGAAGCAATAAAGGCTGTAGAAACAGGCTAATTCACGGCAAATGAAAGTGAACCTTGAAGGATTCATAACACGCTATCCAAAGACAAGAGGGAAAATAAATACAGTTGTTAAGAGGGCTGTTCTTCCTTTCGTTGCTGCATTTTTGATGCCCCTTCAGTGACCAGGCAATGTCTTCAAGGACAAAAACCTCATCAACAACTACCACTGCGATTTCTAATTCTCCTGAGCCTTGCAGAACCATGACAATATGGCACTTAGGACAGCTAGAGAACACCTGCTCTTCCCTCTAAGAGGTAACAGACAGGGATAACATCCATGTCTCAATTGCGTTTCAACACTTCTGGGAAGAACCTTAATTTGGAGTCACTCAATTAACTGGGAACTTGGGGTTCGAGATCTCCCTCAGGCACATTTTGCCTCTCAACAGGCTAGGAGAAGAACTATTCTGTAAGTACATTCAAAAGCAACACATTAATTTTAATTGAAATAAGGGACTCCACTGGAGGCTTGTACTTTCATCAAGAGAGCTCAAGAGGGAGGGATGATTTAACTTCAAAATTGATGACAACTTCCCTTTGGAGGCAATAATGAAATGTTGATCCTCTACCTCTTCTGAAACTTGAACCTTTCCCCCTGCCTCAAACCTCTCATTTCATTTCTTGAGGTTATAAAATCAGCTAGATTCCCTGGGGGAAATGGCAACATTTTTATAGATATATTCCCACGTGACAATGGCAACTATTACCAATTTTGGTCAAGTGCAAAATTCTAGTGGAAAATAGTTCAGCAATCTGCCTCCATCAAACTTGCAAAGAAACAATCTTATGTTAATACCTACGCTGAACAGATTAACACCTATACATGTTTGTGCTTCTTGTTTAGTTACGAACACATGAACAACAAAAAAATACTCACAGTAGGAAAATCACCCATACAACAGCGTGCAGCTAACTAAATCAAGACAAAGTTGGAAAATTAAAGCAGAAAACAGACACCCCATTATCAAGTAGAACAAGTCAAAAGGTAGGGAAGGTGTTTGCATGTAGTACTCCCGTCTCTATAAAGAGCTGGAAGGGTAGGTTGGGAAAGACCTACTTTTCTGATGGTGTTTATTTTGGGTCAGCTGTAAACTTCAATTGTGATGACCAAGTGAATATGTTTTCTCATAGATAAAATATTGTTCATGCCAAGAAAGTTGATGCAAAAGAAAAAAAAAACTATGCAAGAAAAGAACATGCATGAAAAGAAAAGAGATTTTTTTCCTGATAACATTTTGCTATACCAACTTTTGCACGCCCCAAAACTCAACATTTTCACTGAAGATGCATGACCTCTCCCCCATGAGACTAATGAAAACACTGCTAAGCAGCACTGAAACATGGTTCTTCCCAGCAGCATTCACACAAAGAAAAACATCCAAATAAAACCAAGTATGAGAACAATTAACCATTGCACAACATATTAGTATTGGTGCTCTGGGCAATGTCTCCCTTGTATCGGATGAAAATACAAAGTCTCCTGGCCAGTACTACTATGCATTACATTCAATAAAACTGTAGCATTTCAAATATGTTCTTAATATTCCCATGTTCTTAATATTCTCATACGACTGTGGGGGTGAAGTGGCTTTGTAAACTGGTGGTGAGAGCAAATTCTGAGATGGTGGCATGACAGTCAGAAATAAGTATCGCCTTCACAAACTGATCCTCTCTGCTTAAAGTGATCGAGCAGGAACAAAGGTAGAAGTGAGGACACGTAATTACTGCTATGCAGTGACACGACGACTAAATGCACGAAGGAGATATTACATGTATCACGGTTGTTTAGGTTTTTAGCATATGCTATGCCATATGTTTTTGCTTAAGTTCAAAATAAAAACTCCAGCAACTCCCGTCCTTATTACACAGAGATGATGCCAGATACTAGCTACTATTTCTTACGAAAGCCTTTTATATTCTTTAAGCCACATGTACTGAGAAATTCTATTAATAGTCAGGTATTTCTACAGTCTTGTTTGTTGCCCTTCTCCAAATAACTCTTTCCTTTTGCTTTAGCTAGAGAGGTAAATTTGGGGAGGAGGCCCTCTGGGATTAATAATCTCACTAACACTATAAACAATTTTTCCATTGCTTATTCATTGACAAATTTAACCCCGAAAGCAGTGCACTTGCCAGAGGATCTCTGCAACAACATGGACAACACGTGCATATGCATATCTCCCTAAGCCACACTGATAGAAGCACTGCTAGAAAAGAGTGTAAATACACGAGAAGAAATTTCAATTTCAACTAAAACCACACCAATCTCCTTGATCTTCACAGAAAAAAGCTCCAAGAGCAGGCATGGTGAGTGCTGGGAAAGAAGCATTCCTAAGAGCAAATTAGAGCCCTGCAAATGATGAAACGCGGGAGGCACTCAACGTCCAAGTCAGTGCTGAAACAATAGCCTGGGACACATGAGGGTGCTGGGCGGTTTGAGATGTCCCCCACAGGACATCTTGACATCTGTAGCTTTTACAGTTCCAGCTTCTTGTTAACAGTTTGATCTTCTCGACAACTTTTAAAGCTGACTAATTTCATCGTGTTCCTGAAGGATAACCCTCACTTTGGCTGCATACACGCTAATAAACAAACAGGCAGCAGGGCAAGGGCCCACACTGTCCCACAAGTGCCCTATTAAATTGCTAGCACAGTCCCTGCAGCTCTTCACCAGGAAATTTGTATTATTCTGATTCATTCATAGGTTCAGAGGCTAATATAGGTGAGTGACCTTTCTTGATAGGAAGCCTAAATATAACCACCCTCTTTTTTTGAAGGGGGGTGAGGGGGGCCATGGGGAGTTAACCTGTTTGAACAATGAGCTCAACTGCCTTCAGTTCCAGAGGACACCATTTTATTTATTAATAGAGACACAATCATTATTTCCAAGCACTTACAGAGGCACATTCCATTTCTAGGTTCTGTCAAGTCACGTAGTAAGAGACAACAAAGCTCAACATGGCACTAACAATCTTATTTCTTATAGTGAGCACAGTCAAACGTGACGGTGTCCTGTTCAACAATGTGGTCATGCTTCATCATTTAGAAAGTCTTGACTTGGATTCTGAAAAATAGTGTCATAGCTGCGGAAGTCACTGGGTGAAACCTAGAGCCACCATTACACAAACGGCCAGATACTTTGTGGTGTTAAAACCTATGAGCAAATACATTCGTGCTTCTTCAAAAAAATATGACATATCTATTACTTCCCTTATTTGCACACAGAGAGAGACGTGTGATGAATGCAATCACACCTTCAGTCTTCTGTATCAGCTCCAACAACCCTGACATTTCTCAGCTCTGCTTTTGTCCCAGGTAGTTGGGGATTGGGATCATGTAATTAGGATCAATTCTCAGTCCAAGTTTTTGGTGAACAGAGGCATCAGAGTCAACACGCACAAGAACTCCCTGCCTACTTAAGACAGTTTAAGAAGCAAGTACAACTGCATCTCATAAAACCCTCTTCATCTGATTTATTGTGTAGGGCACTCACGGACCACTCAAAAAGAGTTTGCACAAGACCTCCTACTGCCCACCTCATTTCAGAAACTCCTGTTAATAAAGGAGCAGGGAAACCACCTGCTTATACCTGTGCTTCTTTCATTTAGCAGGCTGAGGTTGTTAACTAACAACAGCTCCAATCTGACATGAAAACAATAGCTCATTTCAGAATTAAAACTTAGCTGTGAGTTTGAAAACCTTTTAGCTAAAAGTCTGAAGAACAGGAGGAAACTTTAATAAAGAAAGCCGAAATGGTGCTGTTATCTTCCAAGCTGCTCAGAATCTCTTATTTCCTAACTTTGGTACTTTCGAGCTACCACTGAGAAGTTCCTATGAGTTTCTTGGAATATGCAGCATTACTGAAAGTGAGCTCATCCTGTAACTGTATTTCACACAGAAAGTTTTTGCTCTTGGACTAGGTCACAGTAACTCGAAAACATTGGGGAATATTCACCGAGGTTCTCAGCAAAATCTTCCCATTACCACGCCAGTTACAATCGGTGTCTGTAAACACCAGCCACCTTTCACAGTGTGATTCACGTCGGAAATCCCAGCTGTTAGCGTCACTGGGCTTCCTATATGCACAGAGCAAAACTCCTGCCCCATCTGTTTCAACACAGGCACGTCTCTCCACACTTTCTCAGTCACCCTGACTACGCTTTTTCCCATGCACATCCCACTCCGATAGACTTCATCTCGCACCAGCACGTGACTTATCTGCCTGCTGCCTGCCTAGGTCGGTTGTTTGGATATCGTTACGATTGCCCTGACTGAAAGCCCTAATGAGGTGCTGATCCCATCATCCAATCACTCAGCTGAGCCCGAACGCGTCCCGCGGGACCGGCCAGAAAAGACTGATGCAAGAATTCCAAGTGATGTGGAACATGAAAGGGCGCCATTCGCATCGCTAGGACTCGCAGCCTGTCAGCACAGCCATTAGAAATCCTGCCTTACAGAGATTTATAATTCAACCCTCCCACACACAGAACTTGCTCCAGACTGAAACTTGGCACAAAATCCAGTCCCGGGAGGGCATTAAAAAAATAACCCATTCAACTGTTTCCGTCCCATGGCTTCGGCTCTCAGCCATTTAAATAATGGCAATTTCTCATTTCTCTTTTTAACTGAGGAAATCCAATATAAAACACCAGATTTACATAACATTGCGGTGGTGATACAAGCTGGCAACAAACCCAGGAAAAAGGCTGCCAGAGCCATTCCGTCATCCCCTTTTGGTGAATTTCTCCATTTGGATTCAGTTTAACGGAATGATTTTTATTAAGTCTGGCTGACATCATGTGTAATCTGTAAATCCCACCTCCACGTTGGTCAGGCAGCATGCCCTAGTTTTGCACACCTTGTGCACCCATTAGCAGGGGACTAGCCCTCCTGTGGTCAATGCCGGCTTCCACTTGTGCTGGCAACGTTATTTCTTATGGCCTTTACAGGAACCTTTGCTTGTTGATTTAGAGAACAGCAATTAGTTGCCTATTGAGTTGCAAAAGACTGACTGGACAAGAAATGGACGTGTACAAAACAAAGAAGGGAATTAATGCAAGCCAGAAGAAATCTGTCAGTTGAGTCCTTGTTTGATCAGATTGTTCTGATGGACAACTACCACATCTGCTTCCAGGGCCATGGAGAGAGACAGTCAGACCCAAGCCTTGTGTGGCTGCAGTCCTTCCTGCCCCAGGTATTTTGATCCCTTGGGGGAGGCCAGCCACCTGCAATCTTGAGAATGTCAGGGGACAAAAAAAATCATGGAAACCAATGCAATGCCACAAACACTTCTTAATAAACACATCAGAATTCAGGATGGCTGCAGGAAATCACTGCTATGAGCACATCCCTTCTGTTCCACCACAACTTGCCCAGAGAGGCCTTGGGTGTCACATACAGGACAGAGAGGAGTTTGTGTCACCCACAAAATACACCATCAGCTGGATGGGCTATTGACTCCCATCTCATCCCCAGCAGCACCGCTCTGGCTGCCCCACAGCATACCTGAAATGCAGCTCCGTCTGCCATACTCCAGCTGGAGGACAGGCTATATTGCAAATCACCAAGGCATCTGAATAGATTGCTCCTATTAGCTATACAAGTGCACAAGTAGCACCATTTTAAAATAGTTATGACCAAACACTATGAGAAGATTTGTATCCGTGGTCAACCCAAGAATCCAAAACTTCAGAAAGATGAGTCTTACCTGTTCTTTAGCAAATTACTGATTAAAAAAAAATACTTTATATCAATTTGGTCTCTCTCTGCTGCTGTCAGCCAAGATGCTACAAACTATGGCAGTCAATGTCATAATGCTTCTTCCAGAATGCGGTGGTAGGTCAAAACTGCCATCGCAGCACTGACTCTCCCTGTGTACTAACCCATCCTGCCTAATCCCAGCCTCTGAGGTCCACATTCCAGCTGTGAAAACCCTGGTATCTGAGGGCTGCATATAAAATATTTCTCTGGAACACAGGAAAAAAAGCAGAGCCCTAGGGACCAACTGAACTTTCAAACTGGACAAACAAGATGGCAGGGCAAGCATCTGCAGAGCCCCCCTTCTTTTTCAACAGCTGTATAATTCCCTCATACCTTGTCCTTTAATTCCAAAGGGGGGTACGAAGTCCCTGATACGAGCCCATCTCCTGAAGGAATCATCCAAGAACATTGGTGCCGGCTTTGAGAACCTGAGGAAATCAAAAAGAGAGAGAAATTAAATCCTTAGTCCTTAAAGGATAAATTTAGGTAGGGAGCTTGTGAGAATCAATACCTAAGTGCTGACTTTACATTCTCACTGGCAATACTGCAACACAGGATTTTACTTTTAACCAAAGGTGCCTGCAGTAAAGCAAATACATCATAATCTATGCCATGAGGACACCCCAAACACTTAAATCCTGAGCCTCACGATCACTTCTATTCAACGAATTTAGGACATGCTGAACTTCCCCACTATTGTCTGGCTGTTAATTTAGTTACAATGAGTTATAAATTGCAACCAGAGTTTACGTGATTTTGCTCCAAGCTTTGTAGCCAAAAGCCAATTTGTGGAATCTCCATGCCAGTGCGGGACAGCATGTGAGGAAGGGGGGCAGAGCTGCCCTTACATTGGTCACTACATATAGGTGTGCTACTAGCACTGTACTGTGCAGGTGTGAATGCACTGGGCAGAGGTGTGTGGAAAACAAAGAAGGGGTTATCTGCTCTCAAGGCTGCTTCTTCCTCATTCATGTGCACATATACAGCAGCTATCATAACAAAGGCAAGAAAGGAAGCAGTTCAGGAGATCACATAGTAGCACTCAGTTTACAGAGAATGGAAATTCAGTACAGATGTAGGTGTTTTCTTCTGCATTCATTAACGTATAAATGATTCAAGAGATGTCCTTGCCAAACCAAACAGTTGTGATCTATCCAAAATCACTTACAAAAGGGGGAACTAGTCCTTCATAACCATGTCAGTATGGGAATACATTATCCTAATTACACCCTCAACAGAAAAAACCCAGCAGCTACCAAAACTTGTCCCTTCTAGAAACAATTAGTAAAGTGGCCAGAGAGAAGGAAACAATTAGCACTTGACAAAAAACACTACAGAAATACTAACTTCCATATTAGACCACTTCTGAATGTACCAAGATCACTGCTAGCAAATGTGTTAATACCATCAGAAATCTGTTCATTCAATCATACCAGGACAGTAGCAGGGATGTTCTGGATCAATATCAAATATGCTGTGCTACAGAGATGAAGAAAGGAATGTACTCCACGTTCAGAGTCACAGTGTACATCTGCACTACAGCCACACCACAAGATGTACACTTACCTGAAAGAGGCACAGCCTGGCTGATCTAGAACCTGGCAGTGGGCTCAATGTACCCAGTGATGTGTACCATTTCACCCAGCCCCCTCGGGTTGTGTATCAGGTAACCTCTTGGACCTGAGCTACCTGATTTAAGATAAACTTATCTACGCTACTGCACTGCCATGTACACAGAATTTCAGATAGCAGCACAGTGAAGAAATGATGGAATGAACTCTGAATTATAAACTGCAATATTGTCTGTCCAATCACAGACACCCAGTAAACCTGAGGTTGTAGAAGTCTAGGAATGGGGAAGAGAGAGACCAAGAGTATTTAACAAATCAAGAATAGAAGACACAAACTCACCCATGCATACTGCTTCACAGGCACCCATGCAATCTTTAATAAGATAATCAAACTATAACCATAAAAACAGGATGCACAGATTATGTGGCTGTTCTAGAAAAAAATAATGTTTTTCCAGAGCCCAAAGAAGGGCTGAGGATATGAAAGGATCTAACTTTATCTAGGAAAAAGTAGGGAAGATGCGTTAGATACATTAGAGCTTCTGAAGGTCTTAAGTAAAAAAACAAACAAAAAAACAACCCCCAGGACTATTAAAACCAACTACAACAAGCAAAAGAGGATACAGTAAAACCCTGAAAATATCTTAAGAACTTCAATAACTTGACAAATTAGCTTTATGTTTGTACTGGTGACTTTTCAAGCATCTTGGTGCACTGAAATGTAAGTATTGTGTTACGTTGCTGGGTCTCTCCCAGGAGTCATCTCCACCTCCTTCCAATATCAACAGGAGGAACCTTTGCAAGATTCTTATGCAATTCAAGAGCTTTTAGAACCCAAATGGCTACAGCACAGACGCTGGCAGCTCCTCCTTTACAGCTGCCACTTGAAAAAATGGCAGCAGGCAGGTCCCATGGAATGGCTCCCCATTTTCCCCAAGCAACAGCCTCAGCAAAGGACGATGGCACTGCCTGGGGGTCACCAACAACTTTGGGCTGGTTTGTTCGGTCACCAAGCTACTCTGGTTACAGCTGTGAAATGCAACCTGCAGGAAAAACCCTGGTGCTTCAGCATGTGCACGTAGGAGCAGGTTTTATTCTCCTCTAAAGAATCGAGAGAATTCCCTGCAATAATTCTTCAAAGTAGCACAGTGTAATAAAAGACGTATAAAAACCAAACAAACAAAAAATTAGCCACTTCAGTTCACCTATTCAAAAGTACTTCACAAGAAAAAAGGGTGCAGGCTGTAACGTCAGACCTGACTCAGAAGTTAGCATTATTTTCAGATGGAATTAACTGGCCTATTTGCAAGTCATACACCAGGGAAAGGCAATTTACAGTAGTATGAGGTGCAGTAGTGTCTCTCATGAACACAGATTCCCCCCTTACAAGGTGACTGGTAAATCCAGGAGGAATAACAGAACCTCCTGGGACTCCCCAGGGAAGTCCTCCAAAGCCGGTGAAGCACTAGCAGGCCCCCTCTGATGCCTCTCTGGTGTCCCTTCTGGACGTGATGATCAGTAGACCGAAGCGATGCCTGAAGAGAAGGGTGAAGTGACCAATGGCTTTATTATTGCATTTTCTACAAGTAAAAAAGAAAATTTTCTAGAAGAAAAATGCAATAGCCTCAGGACACCAACTGTTACTCGGTAATATTTAACTCTTGTCCAAAGAGCCAAGGAAATACTTGTAATTCACACTTTTGCTTCCTTTAAGAAGGGAAAGGAACAGTTTTGAGGAAAACATTATATCCATATGGGGCAAAAAAGAGCAAATTAAATGATACTTAGTTCCCATAAATCTTAAAGGTAATTCCGTTCTGGAAATATTAAGAGATCACGACTGCTATAAAGCCCGTGATCTATGAAAAGCACGCTGCCACCTCAATAAATCAGAGCAGGCCAGAACCGATGTCCAGCAGTGACAGGGAAATGCTGTCTGCCAAACCTCTCCAGGAGCATGGCTGCTCTGCCTCGTCTCTGGAGCGCGTCTGGCATATTCTAGGACCCCTCAGGAAATACCAGGATATGCCTCGAACAGTCCCTGGGAATGCTCTCTGCAAAGCACCTAAAATACATTCCAAGGAATGCGTGGGAGTTTGTCAAACAGAAAAAGTAAACGTCTCTGAACGATGTCAAGTTTTCCTATTTGCTGAGCAGCTTACACATGGGATGCTGCATTTTACCCGAGTTACCCACACTGTTGTCTAAAAGGCAGGTTAGCTTCACCAGTCGCAGCTTCAGAACTGATGCAGGTTTGTGCCCCAAAGGCAAACAGCACGTAAAGCAAGAGTTTCCATTTCTCAAGTTCATATTTGAAGCTCTTGCTCTATCCACCACCCCAAATTCCAGAAAAGACTCAGTGCAATCTCTCACCACGGTAGCCATGAAAATATGAGGAATTTGGGTGCTTGTGGCACACGGCTCTGAGCTGCATGATTTGGGAGACAAATGCCAAGCATCTTAAATCTCTAATTTGAATGACATACACCAGCAAAACAGCAAAGGACATCTGGATAGATATGATAATTACAGGGTACAACTCCAATCCCTCCCAGCTCTGAACTTTGCATTCCTTGTAGAAAGACATCGGAAGAATCTCTGTTTGTCACAACATACTGCAAAAGGAAGGGTACTGCCAAGAAACTATTCTTAAACAGGAATTTATATACACAAGAAAGCGTGGTATATATTTGCACCTAGGGGATTCCAGCTTCGGCAAAAAAAACAGTGACTCCAGTTGTTTTCTTCCTGACAAGTAAGAAGAGGTGTGGCCCCAAAACACTTCTAGCTTGAGGGATGAACTAATCTGTCTGATCCATCTTGCAAATTCTACACAGGTGATGATAATCCAGCATCCACCATGTTCCTCTTTGATGTGTGCAGAAGCATTCAGCATCGGCAGGGCTCACTTCCCAAGGTATCGGGCAAATTCCAGACTAGCACCTTCTCTACCAAAATAGCTATTGAACAATTTCAGACATTTAATCTCAGCTATAATCTGTTCCCTACCCTTAGGGCTATTTTATCTGTTTCCTACACTTAGAGCTGTTTTCAGAGCAATTAAATACATACATGTGTAGAAGGGAATAGGCTAGAGAGAAAGTAAGATAAATACAACCACTGGTAGTCTTTGGCTATAACATGGAGGAAGGAAGACATGGCTAAGTCCCTGAAAAATCAGAAAGGATGGCGCCACGTTTCTAGAAATCATGACAGTAGGAAAAGGCAGGTGGGCAGCCACTAAGCTCCATTATGGGTTATTTTTCAACTGTTTCCTTCCATACAATAGGAAGTGCTCAGATGTTTCATTATTTTTTCCCCCCTCTCCTCCTTTAAACATCCTTGACTTTTGTTTCTTCTTTAGTTAGAAAGGATCAGCATAGGAAAACTGCAAGATGAAGGAAAAAACCAACTGCACTACAACCTAATATTGTATATAACCTGCACATTACATTTGCTAAAGGACACGGACAGCCTTCAACATGATGTGTGTGTTTTGTTTTAGTTTTAAAGACAAAAAAAAAACTAACTTATTTGTTCCAGCCGGATTTCTACACTCTTGTTTGCTTATGCTTAAAAGCATCCATGGTTAGACAGATAAAAAATCTACTAACTTTATTAATAAAATGGCTGAAATACAAACCAAAGCACTCTAGCACTGAATAATTAGCTCCGAGAGATTTATAGAAGTACAGAGATAAAACCTAAACTAACCCTCTTCTCTACTGAGACCTAGGTGCATGTTCTCTCCCTTTTCCCCCTTCTCTGGGGAGCAGCTTGGTGTGACAGTCTAGGGAATGAGGAGGCTTGTGATGTCCTGATTTCACATTTCTTATTGACATTAATCCTCTGTCAGAAATCCAAGCAGCTCAAAGATTCCTCAAGCAGCTGAAAAATTTAAGAAACCGCATTAATAAGGATTAACCCCATCCTACAACCAACACACTTCTTTTCTTAAACCAGCGAATAAACGAGCCAAAAATGGATGACTGCAAGAAGAAAGTCTTCAACAGTAGAGATCAGGCTGAAAATGAAGCTGATCTTAAACTGCAGAATCAGTCTAAAATAAATTAGACAATATGGAAAAGACAACTGAGTCCTGAAGAATGGCCACAGTGTCACTTACCACTGTCACTTGAGACCCCTAGTGCTTTTTTTCACAAGAGACTGAGCCTGATCCCCACCCATCTTCTCCCATGCCACTGATGACTAAGATCCTGAGTGTACCTACTGTTGTCTCTTTCAGGCTGAAAAGTCCTAAACTGCAGTTCTCCCTTGGGATGCCACTGAATTATCCCGTGGTATAACACTGCGTGGCTTTGTTCCCTGTCCTAGCTACTCTGCCAAGTGGGTTTGTCCATCACTGGGCTGGTGTAATCATTCACTCCTTTGCAGCTCTGCAAGAAAGATCGTGAAGCATAAGCCTTGGCCTGTCCTACAACAAGAAGGGACAGTAAATGCCACAGTGGCTGGGGCAGGTTAAATCCACTGAACAAAACTCTCTCAGAGCAGTGCTCTGTTATCCCTGCCTCCTCCTAGGGACAGCTGCTCTGTACCTTTTCAGGCTCTGGAGCATCAGTCATCTTGCGCTCGTTGCTCCCCATCACCTAGTAGGTTATTTAAACCCATCAGTGAGGCATTTTCCCATTGCCTGTTCACAGCTCTATTTAGAGCAAGACCAGCTGCTCCAGCATATCTTAAAGGGCCTCCATCCTCCGTGCTGTGGTTCGTACACAGAACATTGCCATACTAGTGCAGAAAGATAAACATCCTATCATGGCTGAAAAATGTAACTATCACAGCTGTAAAA
This sequence comes from Nettapus auritus, assembly GCA_011076525.1. Classification (NCBI taxonomy): domain Eukaryota; kingdom Metazoa; phylum Chordata; class Aves; order Anseriformes; family Anatidae; genus Nettapus; species Nettapus auritus. Next base: position 21,088,198 of record CM021772.1, on the reverse strand, counting down.
CCCGTTAAGTATTCCACTATATTCAGGATCAGAAAGCATCAGCTCAAGGACCGTGCCCAGTTCTGGGCCTCATTCAAAAAAACATGAACAAACTGGAAACAGGTTGTAGGAGAGCTCTGAAAAATATCTAAGGTCTAGAAAACCTGATCCCGGAGGAAAACTAGAAAGAAATGAATTTGTTTAGTCTAGAGAAGAGAAAATTGAAAGAGGACATGATAAGCCCATAAATATTACAAGGCTGCTGCAAAAGAGAAAGGTAATATCTCCAGATCCCTGGTAAATAGAAGTAGGAGCCCTGGGCTTAAAATGTGGTAAAGGAAACAAATTAAACATTAGAAAAAGGTTTCTTATGCTTGGGATTATCACACGTTGAAATCTGTTGCCTGGACATGAGTTAGAGAACCCACGCAGCTACATTAGATTCTTATTTTATTGTTTTATTTGCCTCTGTTAATAATGGGTCAGTCCTAACTGTGCCTACTCATAGAGCGAAAATTAAATGATCTTTTGGAGCTCTGAACAGGTCTACTACTTTTGAAATTGTTCCTACACTGGGATAAATGTTGCTAGGAGATGTCAAAGCACCCAAGCCATAGCCTGCTGTAGTGGGGAATCAAGAACTACCCTTCAGACTCCCTGGGACTCTGAAGTATTTACCTTCATATACGGCAATCACATTTCAGTACAAACAGCTTTAGATAAGCAGCACATGGATTTTGCAAGCCTGCTGCCTGCCAAGACTGCTTTCTGTTTGTACCCTGTACCTTTGTGATAAACAGGAAGACACGTAAAGTTTAACCTTTCTGCAGTCATTAATATCTTGTGCTTACGCACCACCGAGGCACAAAATCAAAGGCTGATTTAATATCAGCTCAGTCTCCCCTGCTAACGGTCTGCGTCCTGACCAGCTTACCTAGAAGGTCTCTATAGAATGGCAATAATGATTAAGGAGACTGGAAAATTTTGAGATAAACTGTATATATTAAAAAAACAAAAGAAAGCAGTTTGCCCGCTCTAACCAAATCCTTGGGCTTTGCTACTGATTCTCCAAACACTTCAGACAAAAACCACATGTACGCACCAAAATAACAAGAGGCTTCACTTAAAAGTTTGGCTTCCTTTTAGGGGGAGAAAAAAAAAAAAAGCTCTAAAATTCAGACAAGGCAGAAAATTTGTCCTGACCTGCCTCGTGGTTCAGCATGTAAGACAACGTGGAAAACCTGTCATTGTTCACAGAACCCTCTAATACCACGACACACTCAGGTAAGGGGTGAAAAGCTGACTGCTAGACAGGGCAGAATAATGTTAGTTTAAGAACCAGTCTTCTAGCATCACAGTTTGTTTTTCATGTGCTATTGTCAAAGACGCCAGATTGAATTACAGCTAGTTTTGCCTACCAAAAGCCAGGTGGGGTGTTCAAGGCCTCTTAGGGAGCACTGAGCCAAATACAAGAGATTACATGGTATTTGGAAACATGATGAAGGTGAGCAAAAGCAGACTAATTTCTGCTTGAGCATTCAAAGCCTGCAAAGAAAAAAAAAAAAAAAAAGAGATGAGGGAAGCAGAAAGGATGCAGATCTTCCTCCTAACAGGAAGACTCATCTCACACAGAAGATGCCAACCAGCAGCACTATCAGTTGCCAAAGTTTATCACAATTTTATGATTTGGTGTCTGTATGCAGAGGACTGGACTTGGTAATTCACTTGGTTCCTGAAGGCCTGGTAATCCTTCACCTCTAGCATATTGCTTTCTTCCAGGTCAAAAATCTCCTTGGTGCAAAAGTTCCCTGCATAAGTCACACTGGAGTGAGGACATTGGTAGAAGCTGGTCAATGTTTCAGGCGTCATTCTTGAAACAGAAGGGTTGTTCTGAGTGAGAACAGTCTTAATTTTTTCAAGACTTACATTCTTCCAGAGTCATCAATGACATTGAAGAACTTAGACATAAAGCTCCTATGAAGATGATGTGGAAAATATTTATTTGCTGCAAAGTACACACCATGGCATTAACAGAGCTGTTATCAGCTCTTCTGACTTAATTACACATATTACAATAGTCTGAAAAGTTTTACAGGACCTAGTTCCTTGTTAAAAAAAAATAATTAATTGAGACCTTGATAACTGAAAGAGGCTCAGAAACCTGAGGAAAGATATAAAATAATAATTATTTACGAACTGCATGCATTTGCTGTCCTGACTCATCATTACTGAAAATTTGTAGGTTGCAGTTCTTGGCACTGCAGCTCCAATGGTGACTCCGAGGTGGTACAGAGAAAGCCTCCCCATGAAAACATACACAAAGGCCAAGCCTTCTTTCAGACACAAACCAGACACTAAAGCAAAACAATAAAAGTGGGGAAAAGTCCACAGAAGCTATTGCACCGTTAGTTGCTCACAGCACAAGACAGATAATTAAATGCAAAGAAAGACAAGACTAAAGTAAATTGTTCAGCTTCATTGCACACTACAGAAATTGATGTGCAAAGACCATCACATGGATAGCCCACTGTGATGTTGCTTAGATTTTTTTGGGGCACATTTTAAAGATTTTTTTTTTTTTTTACTCATCACAATCTGGGTTTGACACAAAAAACTGACACAGCAATGACAATAGCAAATCAAGTCTATGGTTTCATTGAGAAAGCAGGAAGAGATGAACTAGAAACAAGGAAGATCTTAAAAGAGGTCTGCAGTGAAACCAAGAAGGGACTAAACTCATGCGAGACGCTGGGCAGGCAGTTCTCTGTAACTTTGAAACTAGACGAGGCTTTGAGGTTAGAATCCACATCATAATTTGCACCGTTCAGAAGACGGGTGTCCTAACTAAAAGAACAGCGAGAGGGGGGAAATGATCTCCATTGCACAAATTCCTAACGCCTAAACAATTTACCTTGGCAAGCTCCTTCTTGTATGAAGTTGTTCAAGAAACAGTGATTTCCAAGCTTGCTTAGTAGTTAAAGAAATGTAATTCATCTGATCAGAGAACAAGCTTTTTTTTTTTTTTTTTTTTCTTCTGTCAAGTGAAGCAGGGATAACACAGCTTTAGGTGCCAACTACAAGGTACGCAGAAAAGAATCCAACACCCAACTGATGTGAATTTCTACCATGTACATAAAAGATCGCTAATATCAGAGTAATATCACTAAGACACACAACTACAGATAAATTACAAAGCCATTAATGAGATCCATATTAATCCCAGCATGAAAAATTCCAGATGTGTTGCTGTTCCTCTGCTGCACAGCAGACTTCACGTCCTGCCACAGGATGAACTGGTGGCAGAGCTGTTCCTATTTCAAGTTCAGGCAGAGGTTTTTGCCTCCTCCATCCTCCAAGGATTTTTGCATCTCACAGGCTCTGACTGGGAACCTAGTCAAAAAAGACCAAACCGTGCACCCCAAGGGAAGCAGTGTGTTCAGAGGGGACATGAGGAGCTCCCCAGGTACCAGGGGCAGCAGGTCCCTCTAGCTGGAGAGGATGATTGATGCGGGAGATGCAGACCCCGTGCCCAGCTTCGTGTAATTTTCTGTCTCCTCGCCTTATTAATTCCAGCTCTGAGCCTGAGAGTTATCAGTAAAGCAACATGCATTAAAATCTTCCAGATAATATCAGCACTGCTTAATATAAGCCTCTCTCCTTTGGTCCCATGGTTTTACAAATAAACAAGAATTTTTAACAAAACAAGGCTAAGGCACTGAGCTTGTAAAAAGTCTTTCTCAGTACTGCTTCCAGAGATAAGGCACGGGGACTGCACTCTGCAGAAAGTTTCCATGCAAGAGGCCACCTGACAAAAATGGAAGGATTTATTGACTAAAAGAGCAAGTGCAGCGGAGAAAACCGCGAACAGTAGACAGCACAGACAGCTATATCCTCACTTCATCACCCCACAAGGAGTCTGGTTTGAGCCAAACACTTGGCTGGGAAGAAGAGGCTGGAGGTGCCACTTGATTACTCTGACAAAGAAAGGAAGTCTGAACCACGCTCACCTCTCCCGTCCTACTTGCAACACAGGTGAAAAAAAATAAGGATCCTTCCAGCCAGCGTCCTCTCAAGGAGGACCCCGTGCTCCGCTGCTGCCCCAACCCAAAATTCGAGGTGCATTGGAGCAGACTGCAACGACCACGGCAGTAACTCCTTCGGGGGCTCTGCTCGGAGGCTGGATGTATACCTTAAGCACAAGGTAAGTTATTTAAAGCCTGCTCTCCCAAGCACTGTAAATCTTTCAGAAGAATAGATATCCTCCCTGGTTCGCCAATCAAAGCAAAAAGACGCCCCCCATTTTTCTTACTGCACCACCTGAAGAACGGCACAGCAGAGCTCCTCCTTCCAGGAGTGGAGTTTTTCGATGAGATACTCCATTTCAACAAGTTCCCACAAGACAAGCCAGTAGCAAAAAAGGATGCTGCTGGTTTATGCATCTGAGATTTATGAAAGTCACCGAAATAAATACTAAATATTATTAGCTACTAAAGGAAATGGTTATGGTGAAGATGAGGGGATAAAAAAACCATACAAAATGTTTTCTCTTTCAATACCCTTGATAAAGAAAGCACTTTTCCTACAGCTGTGGGAAAGAAAACAAGACATAATGGTGCAAGTTAAAATTACACGTGTTTTGACTCTTATCAAACGGAGCTATAGCACACGGACAAAATGCAGTCTGAGCGGTCCCAAGTTCTAAACCCAAGAAATACTGCAGGCATATTCAGAGCAGTCATTTGTATTCACCCCCAAACATTTCAAAAAGCAATGAACATTACTGAACCACTACTTTTTCCCCAGTAGTAACATTTAATTGCGTGAACCATGGTCAGCCTTTGAAAGCCACAGTGTTCACCCCTATGGTTAATACTCTCCCGGTGACTGCCCCCAGGCTACCCAACTTCAACAAGTCCCAGTTGGCAGCGGGGCTGGCTGACACAGAAATCCTGCCCCACCCAGGGGATTTCTATAGCCCCTGTGAGTGGGGGCAAGGGAGGGTGGAACAAAGCACAGAGGGCCCTCGTAACCCAGCATCTCCATGGATCCATGGTGGAGCCACAAAAGCAGTAACGCGCTCTCCGCCTTAGCCTGGAATTCAGCCTATTCACTGTATGTTCTTGGCATCATCCATTTCTGTTTCATTTTCTCATTCTTCTCTTTGCCCACCTATGTTTGTCTAACCACTTTGATGGCCTGCACAGCCATTACAGTATTCAAGGGCTCCACAAACAATTACTTACAATTTATATCCGTCAGAGAAAGTTTTTGTGGTTTTATTCCACTTCTTGAAAGTTTTAAAACTAATTCCATAAAGATATTAAACTTTGCACTCCAGACATTTTGGGATTGGACAAGTTCAACGTCACACTGCAAGAAATCTTGCCCTTACAATGACAAATTGCAGTCATCTTGTTCTCGTGCAATCTTACTGTTAAGAAAACAATCACCTTTGTAAGAAAACAATGGAAAAAGTAATGAAAATTCGCAGCCTAAAAAGTGAAAGTTTTGGAATGCATTGGCAAACGAAAACAGAGACCATAATATAAATAGTGAGTAATCTCAATCACCAGCTATTTCTAATGTCTTATCATCTTAAGTACTTTTACCCTCCCATAAATCAACCAACACTTAGTCACCCATTTGAACTTACTGAAGTACAATAGAAGAAATAACAAGAAAGCTATGGTACAAGCTACCAAAAAACAATCCTTAAAAATAATAATTTATCATTCAAAGCTATAATAAAATCCCAGAGCACATTTTGATGGCCTTTCCAAAGCCTTCCCAAAAGGTTATTTCTCTAAAATCAATTTCATCATATTAGTGGAAGATAGTTTTTAAAAAAGTTGAAGCAGACAAGCCCATCTAATTCAGGACACTCTTAAATTTCCCTGTCTAAACAGAGAAGCCGAAGGACTACTTTAGCTGAGTAGCCCTTGATCTCGATGACAGGAGAAGAAGCAGATTTTCATTAGCCAGCAAAATAGCAACACTGTGGGCCGAAAACTTCCCACAAGTATTTATGGGTGCTCTTCGGGCAAACATTCAGACTCAAAACAGACAGCCGCGGCACAAGCAAACATTACAGTATCATCCCACATTATTCACCTCCGTAGTGCTCATGCTCGGCCCACCCGAATCACGCCGTTCCTTTCTACGGGACATCTCGCTTTTACCCAGCTACAGACAAAGCGTACTTGGCAGCGAAGTTCACGAGCACCCTAATTACAAAACCTGCAGATTCTCACGTCAATGCTATGTGAACATCGCTCTCTCAACCTAAGCGTCCAAATGACCGAAGAAGTTTTTTCAGAGACAATCAGCACTTTGTGAATCCAACAGAAAGTGCACAGTTACATGTCCTCTGAGCAAATCGGGTCACTTGTATCACTGTGCTTATCTTCTACTGATTACTTCTGAATATTCCCAGTGCACGTTATTCTATGGCTACAGCCCGATCTATGCTTTGCAGCAGGGTTTTCCTTTTCGTATTTTAGCCAGTTGTGAAGAGAATCAAATGGACACCCCTCTGGTGATACCAAGCTTCAGAGGCACCAAAGCAGGTCCGCTCCTGCCAGCTTTTATCAGCCAGCTTTCTGAAAAATGGAGCCCCCAGGGACAGGGATGAGAACCACCTGTACTGAGAACAGGAACTAGGAGGGAAAATACAAGAGCAGCTCTAGTTGAAATAAGAGGAGGGAGATATACAGCACTATCCACAAAAAGCTTCCAAACATGCCCGTTGCTAGCACAGCCTTGGCTAATCCATAGGAGCTAGTGTGAGCTTTCAATCAATGACTACTTATTTCTCCTTTTGATATCAAGAGAGTGCTTCATGCTGCAAAACACAAGCCTAAACAAACTTAGCTTGTTTGGCCTACTGTCACACATACGCCAAGTGATCGCGGGCATTTCCTGGGCTCCGAGACGGCAGTGAGCTCCAGGCGCTGAGCTGTGCTAGCATTAACCACCAAAACTGACCCCACAACAGAGGCAGGGATCAGAGATGTGTGCTTTGCTGGTAATTATAATTACTGCATCTCTGAAGGAGCGAGAGGAAAAAAAAAAGCGTTGCTTGACTTGTATCTTGGGATTATTTTTGAGGAATTCATTAACTTGTTTGCGCAGCAGTAAGAAAAATCCTACCTTAGGATGCAAGCGAGCCTGCAGAGGGTCAGATCAGAGTTCAAAATCTCTTTTCTAAAAATGGCCACAAATGAATGTCCAAGGTAAAGTAAGAAAAGGGCAAAGAGATAAAATATTTCCTCCCTAACTTTCACACAGCTTTCAAACCTTTTCAGCTCAGCGGATTTCCTGAGCTTGATGTGGTTTGTCTAATCAGCAGTCCCCCCTTCCCTCCCAGCCACGGAGCTCTCCTCCAAATATTTGCCCAGACTCCCCCGGAATCCCCGCAGACGCTTTGCAGCCGCCACATTCCTTGGCAAGGAGTTGCCCAGGTATATTACCTGATGCACAAAGAAGTGAACCATGGGTGGTTTTTTTTTTCGGATGCACGTAAGAAACAGGTTATGCAGCAAGACCGTAGCAGTACTTTCACCCCCTTCTTTTCCTGTAGTAAATATTAAGGGAGAGTTGAGCTCAGCTCAGCCAGAAGACCCGGCACAGAAGATCAGATCTCCCTCTGCTCGCTTCCTTCCCCTCAGACAGTAGCAGGGACACATGGCCTGGCAGAGCACTTAGCAGATTTTAGGACTGGAGAGTACTACAGGTACCTGTCCCTCTCCCATCACGTTATGAGCCTGGCCTACCACTGTATTCACCCACAACAGCTTACCATAAGGGGTTAGCTAGCCCTAGGCACCTTGAAACCTACAGGAACACCAGAAATTAAGCATTTATAGGGAACTGAAAGGCCATACAAGTACAATGGGTCTCAGCTTCTTTCTGGGAAACCGTGCACAAGCACAGACGGCATGGCATGCTCAGGCAGCGGTCTGGGCTTCCAGTCTGCTGAAAATGAAGCCCAACAACTGCACTCAGCAAGAAGGGGCAGCTATTATGGAAGCTATCTGCTGCTTCAGGGAGATCTTCTCTTGCTCTCTTGAGCCAGCCAATGTTCTCAGCAGCTGCACAAAAGGAGTGAAACGCTTTCAAGATGACATATTTCATCGGGAGATGAGGTCCATCCCGCCACAAGTGACAAACAGCCACATTACTCCTCTTTACCCACTAGCTAGCGTGGGAATAAAGCTAGCCACAAGAAAACGGCCTCTGTAGCAATGTCCTGCAGCTGTCAAAGAGCTGGCATGGGAACAAGTCAGGCACAGGAAGAAGAGCAGTGCTACTGCAACCCTGGCCAGAGTAATTCCAGCCTCAGCACAACAGCACAAAAGTGGGCGACCACACAGACACGTTCCCATTGCATTTTCTGTACGGCTTTGCCTTGCACACTCACGCACATGTTGTCTCCACCGACCTGCAGGAAGTGCAGCAACGTGCACACTTTGATGCAGCAACACTGCCTTCAGACCCAGCCTTGTGTGGGAAGTGTTGACAAATTCCCTCTGGTAGACACTGAAATCATTCAACCAACTAACCGAGATTAGATTAGCTAGCAGGTTTTGAAAAATGCTATGAATAAGATGTGTGCAGCCACACATGTTTTTACTCACTCATGAAACAGAAGGACATGTATTATATCAAGCACCAAGGCTACACCAGATCAGATCAGCAATCCCACCTACAACACAAACCAGCAACATACCTCCTACAAAAGTAAAACAACTCTGTACTAAACCACAGTGGAATAAACTGACCAGGGACGCAAACTGACCAGGGACGCAGTTCCTTCCCCACCCCAATCAGCTTGAAAATCAATGCCTTTAAGCAGAATACACATAGTTTTAGTGTTACTGTCGTTGCATTGTTACTTGCATTAATATAAGATTAGGCATACCTTATTCAAACCCTGTCTCAGTAAAGCCTATAAGCTAGAACAGTCTGAAACAGTCTATTGAGAGCTGCAAAGGGTTAATACTACTGGAATTTATTTTTTTTCTGCCATTCATTAAATTACATATACCAATTGTATTTCTTCGGCGAACTACACACATCACATTTTTGCTCACATGGAATCTATCCTTCCTAGAGAGACAGGCTCAGATTTTAATTTGGAGTAGACTGGAAGAAGGTCTGAAGGAGGTGTGCAGACATTCAGGTCTTCTCTGTGGTTCCTCTTCCTAGCAAGGACTGAAAGGGGAAGAGCAGAGGACCAAAGGCTGAGCTGCGTGGCTCTCCTAGAGGAAGCTTGCTGGAGTTGGGTGTAAAAAAGCTTCTGAAGGGCCTGCTGAAGATGTGCTGCCACAAGAGAACAAGAGAGGAGACAAAAGGCTAAACAACATCTTGAGAAGAACCAGCTTGACACCGCTAAAGGCTGTTGGCTGGAGAAACCTAAAAGATGACCAGTTTTAAGCAACCAGTTATCACACTGCTTCTTCCACCCTTCTGTAAAGTTACACGTCAGCTCACCTCCAGACACTGCCTGAAATGCTGCCAATCTGATGACATTCACCAAAGCATTGCTGCACCCGCATTGCTCTTGCCGTACCACACCTCAGCAGCACGGACATCTTCCCAGATGAGGAGAAGGCAAGATACAATTATGAAACAGGGGACAAGGGTCACAGCTGGGAAGAACAGCATGTCCTGGAAAAGGCCAGTGGAGAAGACATGCTTATGGTGCTAAGGGGTGGGGAACTGCGCTGTTAGTCTCACTGTTACAGCAGGGAGGCTCTGCGCAACAAATACCAAAGGCAGCAAGTCACAAATAACAGTGCAGGATTTCTCTCTGTGGCCACGGAGGGTGGTTTGAGAAGTTTCACTAGGAAGAGTGCAAAACCAAAGGGAGAATCCACTTGTAACACAAGAGATCAGCCTGGTCCCACATTTCCTGCAGCTGCCAGAACAGAAGCACGCCGTGGGGCTAGCAGGGGGCAGACCTGGCGGCAGACAAAGGAAGCAAAGGAGTAAGCGATGAGTAAAAAAATACTTGTCAGTGTAGGAAAAGCAAATATAAAGGAATATAAGGAAAATGTCATGAGTGATGTAACAGGAATTTGCAAAAAAGAAAGGGGCAACACGTTGTGAAATTTCTGCCCATCCTATATACATTGGTTCATATGTTAATTGGTTCATGCTGCATGATCTTCAGATACAGGAGCTGTGCTGCTTCGTGTCAGACATTGGTCATCTAAATGTTTAGAAGGCAATGTTTAATTTTCCTTTGAAAGAGTTTTCCTGGTAAGCAAGTTTATTGTGTTGCGGTTTCTCAACTTCCCTTTGCAAGTTTAGGTAATACATTTGCTCCTTCTGTTGCCCCAGCTGAAAGTCTGATTTTAATGAGAGATTGCACATTTTGGTTAGCAGCTCGATCATTACATTCTTAAGCCTCTTTAAAATTCCTAGATGTACACAGTTCAGGACGGGTAATTTAGTGCTCATTAGTGTAGCAGTGAGAGAGAGCAGAGCCTCTGCTTCACAGAGATTTTACTGTTCTGAAGTCGACTCCTAAGCGTACAGGGCTTGAAAGCGAAAAGACAGAGGGCAGATTTACAAACCCACAACACAGACAAGAACTGAGGTTTGAATTAGATACAGTCTGTCCTCCATCTCCTTCCTGTCTGCACGAGGCATCTCTGAGATGGAGCAGAGGCGGTAAGACGAGCAAAGATGAGGGTGCTGGTGGACAAGCAGAGGAAGGAAGGCGAGGCAGCAACGCGCCCTTGTGGAAAGGGAAGAGGGGGGATCCTGATGGGGATCCCCCGCTACAAGAGGCACGGGGACACGCTGGAGCGAGTCCAGTGCACTAAGGTGATTAAGGGATTGGAGCATCTGCCATGGGACAGGCTGAGAGCGCTGGGGTTGTTCGGCCTTGAGCAGAGGAGGATCAGGAGAATCTTAGTAATGTGTATAAATACCCGATGGGAGGGAGTAAAGGCGGCAGAGACAGGCTCTTCTCAGAGGTGACCGATGTGCAGAATAAGAGGCAACAGGAGGAAAAGAATGAAATACAAGAAATTCCATTTAAAATTAGATTTTTTTTTTTCCTTGTGAGGGCAGTCAAGCACCAGGACAGGCTGCCCACAGAGCCTGTGGAGTCATCTACAGAGATATTCAGACTCAGCAGAGCACAGCCCTGAGCACCCTGCTCCAGGCGACCTCCTTTGAGCGGGGCGTTGAACTGGGCCATCTCCAGAGGTCCTCACCCACCTCCAGCAGGCCGTGATGCTGTGATCCTTCTCCCCACACAGCAAGGAACGCTGAAATTAAAAGAGATCAAATCCTACCCAGGTCAAGCCTTGAAAACAAAGGTCTGCTAAAACTCCACTTTACAGAGATGTCATAATTCTTGCTGACCTCAACCAGCCTAATCAAATGATAAGATTACAAAATGGAAGAACGGTATTTAATTTGATAAATACCAGTAGCTATTCCACTGAGCTAATGCTTGACCAGAGAAAGCTTGTGAAAACTAGATTAACGCATAGAACTATGGGGTTTCGTCCTCTGGAAATCACTGCTTTAATTTGCCACTCAACAAAACTGAAAACCTGTGTGCATTAATGTCATCCGTTTGCTAACGTGCATATTTACCTGTCTTAAAACACATGAAGGTAATTTGACCAATCAAGGTATGTATTTAAGTGCAAATCCCTAGAGTTTACTCTGAAGTGAAGGTGCCCATACAAATTTGATGCCTCCCGAAGAGCAGGTATAGGGAAAGCAAGGGATTGCTCTGTTCTTTTGATGCTGAGGACCAGAAAGAAATAATCTAACACAGGGAACAGTGAGTTTCAGTACCTGTATTCAAAGGTCTCCTAAGGTTGTAAATGCTCAATGTCTACCCACACAATTTAACACCTCCACAGTTTAAGAGAAGAAGTAGAAGAACTGATAAATAAATCACGATCCGAGCACTGCTACACACCTGGGAACAGTGTCAGGAGACTCAGGACTACAACACAGCCAGCAGGGCTGCTGCAGGCAAGGACAAAAGGACAGCAACAGAGCAGAGATTAAAAGAACAAAAAGGCCCAGCACGTCCAACAAGCATCGCTATAAACTGTTAAGTTTGGTTGGAAAGGAAACTGATAGTAAAAATGACAATTTCTCCCTATTTTTTTTTTTTTAAAGCTACTCTTCATCAGTCTTCTGACAAACTACAGAAACAGCACAACTGCACAGGGAACACTAATAATGAGCACAAACAGGAAAGCTGCTTCACTTTTGTCCTCAAGTCAAATTAATAATTCAACAACCTGACAATTCCTCTATTAGTTGTAGCTCCCAACAACCTTACAAAACATCTAGAGAGTGGTGGAGAGATCAGAAAGCTGTAAATGCTGCAGCTCAGACATGTGATCTGGTTTCATAATTTGTGCCCACGAGCCATTCTGGCCAGCAGAGCAGGACATTTCCTGAATGTAGGCACACCGTGGGAACAATACTGACTTCTGTCTATCTGACCTCAGGTTTCGTTTCTACCTCATTTCAGTACGGAGCCAGCTGATGTGACAAAACGTATAAAGCAAGAGACTGGAGAAAAAGAAGTAGCAGCCAGCACTTGGGTAACATTGGCAGCTAGATGGCAGGTTTTATTCTCTAGAAGTACTATCCAAGCCTGAATCCAAAAATGTCTTTTGAGGCCAGAGCCCCCCAGGCATGAAAGAGCTTAAAGACATCCAAAAAGTGGGTAGCTCTCTTAGGACTGTAACATTCCCAGAGAGAAACCTTGTCACAAAGCCAAGGTTCTTGACAACACAACCACATCTCAATGATTTAACAAAGGCTGGCAAGCCCACAAACTGCTGCTGCTTCTGTAATGCGCGGGACATGGATTTGCCCTTCCTCCAAGTATCTGCCCCTTTCCAGCAGCCACTCCAAGAGCATGTCCCGTTATCTTCTTGTGGAAGAACCTTAGTCTGCTTAGTCCTTATTTCATTATCTTTCCCCATCCAAACGAAGGAGGAAGAAAAGCTGAAGTTAATCCCCTTGCCTGCTTGTGAAGCAGGCACTGTCCCCATAACATTGATTCTTAAGCCCTCTAAAACTTTCTTCAACTATTTTCTTGAGAGTAGTCCTATGATGAGACTGACTCAGAAAGGATTTTCTGATAAGTTTTATCAGAACAGTTCAACCATTACCATGTTACATTATTCAAAGGGGCAGGCAGCATCAATGATGTTTTTTCATCTCCATGTGAAAATTTGGGCGTTAGGAACTTTCTGTGACTGAGGTCAACATTTTCAAAATACGATTCTTAGAGCTCAGTTTTCTAAGCCAATTTAAGTAAAATAAATCTAAAAAACCTTGGCCTAGATTTCAGAGGTATTGAATACATTCAGCCTTTACGGCTTTACAGCATATATACCTAAAAATAAGTCTTTAAGGTACCTAAAATATGAATTTAGACCAAATTTTAGGAATGCTGTTTTACAGTCAAAGGCTTCAAATTGACTGCAAAAGAAAATGGAGCTCAAACAGTACAGGTGTAGGTGTATTTCATTTTAAAAAAATATAGAAGTTTTCTATTATGAATCATTTGCTTTAAAAATATTTTCTGCTCATTTTTCTTAGTAAATTTATGCTAGAGCACTTTAAAGCATCAGGTGGACAGCTAAGAATTACTGAGTCATGGCTTTGTTGGTCACATTCTTCCTTCTCTTCTTAAATAAATTTTAAAAACTAGCATTAATATCGCATTGAAGTTGTGGATCCATGCACACAAAACCCAGAATTTTCAACGTTCAACTCTTCAATGAGTTGCTCAGCCCCACTGTATATATGTAAGATTTTTTCATTTGTCTGCTTTTTGAAGTATAAGCCATAATGGATGCACTTTTAATAAGCATCTTAGACACTGTGGAACTGTTACCAAAGTACCAATGGACTGTTAAGTATACTGTTGTCATATAGTTGTGCTAATGCTTTTTTTTTTTTTTTTTTTTTTTTTTAAAACATAATTCCTAGTGCTTGCAAGAGTGTGACATGCATTTTGACTACTGCTCTGACACCTCACCTCACTTCCTTACAGCACCTGCAGGAGACATGGTCCTTCAGAAATAAATGAAAAGAAACCTACATTCTTCTGCGGCACAATTCCCAGCAGGCAGAGCTCTTACGATTGCAATTGAATTATTCCAGCTTCCCCTTTGGTCTTCCAGATACCAAGCTACACATACAGCTACAGTGTTGGGTGCTGTTTTTTTTTTATTATTATTCATTTTGTTTTTAAATTAGCTCTCACTGCAGGTGAAGAAACCAAGACATTAAATTCAGAGCTGTAACAGTTGAACTCATATGGTACTGGAAGGCAAACGCTGAAAAACCACTCTAAATTAGCACCTTACAATTATTCCCTTTATTAGGTTTTCTGACTAGTTGCAAACTAGAGGACTGAAGACTAGACAACATAATCAACACAGGCCCAGAAAAAAAAAAAAAAAAAAAAACTCTTCTCCTTGCCTGTGGGCAAAATGCCTTGCCAGTTGTCTGTGTACCTAAACACAAGTACTCCTCCTTCCTCATCAGCAGCATAATTCAGAGCACCTGAAAATGAAAACTATAACATGAAATAATAAAAGCAGTAAAGGAGTCAAGATTTATAAACTTCAACGAGGATAATTCTTAACATTTACAACCTCTTGTATTAGTAACATGATCACCTTACAATGCCTTCTATCATCATCATACATTTCTATTATTTGTTAATAAAGTGTGGTTTTACTCTTTCACAATACACTGAGTTGTCTTTCAGGATGGCCACGTGTTAGGTAGACCTCACCTTCCTCCAGTTAATGAGCACAACTGAGCAATACAGCACATAAACAATGGGTGTTCTAACTTACCTTGAGGTCAGAGACCTTTCAGCACATCCACATGATATAACACAACATTGTGCAAGGACCTCAGGCTCCTGCCAAGACAACCTTGCAAGCAGGCACTGTGGCACGCCATGCAGGGGTAAATGCTTCATCCCAAGAGCAGCACAGACATGTCAGAGAGAATAAAATTACCCACGAGGGCTGCTAGCTCTGGCACAACACCCACAGATGAGCTCCTCCTTCCAAAGCCAGGTTCACCTCCACCATTCTTGCATTGTGCACGCACTCTGTAACATGTCGCCCATTCAAACTCACAGGGTAGCTCGTGGCAACATTTGGCAAACAGACTATGCGATTCAAATCCACTTTCTTTTCCTCCTGCCAGACATATGAGCGATACTCTGCCGTATCTTGCCTTTTTCCTCTAGTCTCAGGTACCCAGAGACAGGGATTAAACAATTCTGAATATTTTTACAGGAAAGTATCATCCAGTATTTCCTTTGTGCAATTAAATCCACTACAGACTTGCAAACAGCTTGTATGAGCTGTCAGAATGTTCCCAGATTTGCTTGGAAAGAGAAAGAGATTTTGTGTTTAACTAAGCTAACAATTAAGTGGTTGGCAGCAACTGTCAGGCCAACAAGCCTGAATTTAATATAGTGGAAGAGAGTTAGTGAAAGGAGAAAGATCTTGTCACTGGAAGCATGACAAATGAGGAGGGTGAACTTAACAGCAGTTTTACAAGAGACTAAAAGGAGCAACACGAGTGTAAACAAGAGCAGAAAGAGGCACATTACTGTAATAATACTAAAAAGAGAAAGTCCCAGCTCAGGGCTCAGCTATGTGAAGAGGGGGCAGCTTGATGCTGTCCGTACAGCAATTCTGGAGCAGAATCCCACGGGTTATGCCTCTACATGGCTATACTATTTGGGTCACATTTAGCAATCGTGTCTTGTTATTTAGCAACGCAGATGCAGGACTTGCTGATTCATACAAGCCAATCCAGAACACGAAGTGTTTGGGTTCTCTTTTCCTGTTAAAGTCTTTGTTATTTACTGCCTGCAAGATTGCACTGAAGTTCCAGCCAAAATTCATTTCTGATGTTTCCAATGTGCATTCCAAACCCAAAAAACATGGCACCACATCAAATGTTAAAGTAAGATCATTATCATCCCGCTGCCAAAGAGTTCCTACAGGTTCAGAGACAAAGACTAGCAGAAATCATGAACAGCAGCGCACCAAAATGAGCTGACAAGTGTTTGCACCAAAACGGCATCACGGCACAGCGGGAGACGTAGCGATCTGCGCGACAGAAAAGAAGATTTTACCACAGAAGGAAAGGGATAGATAAGACAGTGGCTTTTAGCCCCAGGGCTACACAGAGAGGGTAGCATGTAGAACTGCAAAGCGGGCAGAAACATTCAGTGCAGAAATGGCAGAGTGATCTTTTGCCAGCAGAAAGTCCAGTAGCCTCCAGGAATGTTACTAACGATGTCAATCACAGCGTTAATCGGACCAAAGCTGAGGTCCGATTGTGCTAAGCACTGCAAAACGGAGACCGCTGACCAGCCCCTGCGCTGAAGAAAACCTCTGTCATTCATCCAGACAGGGGAAAGGCGGCAAATCCCACAAACAGAGGGAACTACACAATGGCAGCAGCTATTTCAGCCCCATAATTTGAGAAACAGGTGTAGGTCAGAATGAACCAGCACGGTATGAAGAAACTAAGGCACTAACGCAGGCATAACTAACGAACCGCTGTGATTTAAGGAAACCTGCAAAGTTCTAAGGCAGCTGTGGGCAATAAAGCCAAGAAGGCCTTAGAATACAGATGTAAATGAATCAGTTCAGTAATGGGGCAAAAATTTAAGGAAGTTCAGACTGAAAAGCTGAAAAGAATTCCTCAGTCTAACCACCTTCAGGATTTGTTTGAATTTCTTGTATCTATTTAGCTGTTGCAGCTCTTTAAACTTTCCTAAACCCAAGGTGACCTTTAAAAAAAAAAAAAAAAAACTGAAAAATTTGCCAGCACATACAAACATATTCTAAAACATGCTGTCCGGAACAAACAGTCTTCAGAACAGGGCACCAAATAGTCTCTATAATAAACCAAGAGCAATTAGGCTGCTGGGAAACAAATTAGCTCATTTCATTTCAGCAGAGGGAAGGTGGCTGTAATGCTCCAGGGACGATGTGAACTGTGGGGGTCTTTTACTGAGCGACCCTGACTGGAAGCCCACCAGTTTGTACCTGTCAGGGGGAACTGACACAGCTTCCAGAGCCCAGGAGGCAAAGCTTTGCACTGGCCCATGAAAAATAACAGGCAGTGCTCCCTCCCTAGGCCCCATGCTCCCTCAAAACACCCCCAATAGCCAGAACCCTGTGGACCACCAGTACAGACTCTTAGTTTTATCTGCTGCCTCCAAGTCCACCAGTTCCATCCCACCTTGCTTAATAAGCTAGAGAATTTGCAAAGCTAAATTTATTAGATGTGATATAAAGTTGTGGCTATAGATACAAAGGTAGAAATACCCAGAACTATCAGGAGCTCCAAAGCTCAAAGAGGATGAGCTGAGAGATGTGTCTCTGGTTCTTACCCAGACTGTTACTACACTTCTGCTTACAGACAGCTCAGCATTCAGCTTCCATTCACATGCCAGAAAGCAGTGAGAATTGGGCGCACACACGTTAAATACATTTCCTGACGCAGGATTTATGAAGTGCTGTATAAGGCCTTTTAAGGACTTATGCTGTGAACAAGAAAGGTTACTATTTTATTTATAAAAACAGTAAACAGATGCAGCCAAAGAGGGGTAAAGGAGGGCCAGTTTATTACACAGCCTGTGCGAACCACCCGCACGAGAAGGCCAACGGAGCTGAGAGGAGAGCTCTGGGGAGGAACCAGAGAGATGGAAGAGATCATCGAGCACGGGAAAGGAAGGCCCGGGGCTGTGGCACTGCACAATGCTGGAGGTGAGAAAGGGAACAAGCATCTTCCTCCCTAAGACTGCTGTGAAAAGCAGCTTTATGGAGTCAGAGTTGACACTTTGCTTCTCCACAGCTGATACAAGCCTCCCAGCTCTTCAAGCAGTGATGAAGTTAAGATAGCGATGTCAGGCATATTCAAAGGCTTGCATTTGGCTAATTTCATGGTTTTGTTTTGCAGCTATTTCCAAGCTACTAATCCAGAACTTAAACTGTGATTTCCTCCAAAAATTATTTATTTTTTTTAGTGGTCTAATAAAGAGAAGGTGGATTGTAACCTCCAAAAAAAAAAAACAAAAAACAAAAAAAAACCTGCATAAAATATAGAAAACACTCTCAACACGTGTAAACTGAGACAAGCTTGAAAACTTCCACTATTGTGTTTCTAACTCTTAATGCAGGCTGTTTCAGACCTGACTTTGCCAGGTCTTAGGTATTAGACAGGAAATTCGGCAGCAGTTCAAAGTCAGTGCCATGGTAAAACAAAACAAAACAAAACAAAACAAAAACAAACAAACAAACAAAAAAAAACATGGAAGTGAGATTCCTACAGCTCTAGAAAACCCCACACAACACAGTAGCACGCTAAGTACCAGCTTTAAATCAGTTTTCCCACTTAATTTTTTACCCCTTAACAGCCACAGAGTCGTCACTATGAAGAACCTGTTGAGGTGTCTTCCTAAACCAGCAGTCTAGGATATTTATGGGTCATTTCCCCACAAGGCAGAATGTGGCAGCATTCCCAGAGACGCCTGCTTGATGCTCTCCAAATACTCTGATCGTTACTCAGTTTATCAACCACATGTAAAAATCCCTTGTGCATTTCTAGAGGCAACACAATGTTGTTAAATAAAGATTGCTCTAGTCATCAATAAACCTGTCTGCAGGAACATCTTCCTCTTCCCTCTCCCCTCATGTCTCTCCCCTCTCCACAGCCTTTATTGGGGTTCTTGCATCTTCAGTAAATAATATTTCTTCAGATTAGCTAAAGACAGGATTATCTCAGAATAAACTGCCCTCCTGGTATCACTTTATTTGAATTACTGGATCTTCTAATTGTTTATCATAAACCAACATTCAAATATTTTGAAATCTTAACTGAATAAAGACAGTTCTGTCAGTGAAAATATTTACAGTAGCCTCACTAATTGAGCCTGATTCCAGCTTCCTGAATCTCATTACAGTAAACTGGGCACTGCTGCAAAAGAGAAACAAATAAGAGATGAATAAAAACAAACATTTAGAAACACAAGCAACTGCTTCGAGTGACATTAATCATTCCAAAAATTCTGTCAAAAACATCCCTCTGACTGGCATCTGTCAAAATATCTCCGATTCATCATCGTATGGCCATGGATGAGATGGAGAAAGAAAATACGCACAACAGCCGGCACTGCAAAACTAGTACCACTCTGAATTTTGAAGTGAATTATTTTGGTATGTTACAGCACTCCAGTAGTAGCACGTTTCACAGTATTCACCTCCTGTTCCTCCTGGGCAGCCTGGTACCGGCACCATTCCCTCCTTCTTGGAGTGCACAATGTCGGGAAGCTAATTATGCAGAATGAAGTGCTGTTTTCCCTGCGTTTTCTGTCCTACAACCCGCAAGAGATGGTACCACACTGAAAATCCACGGAGACACAAACAAGGGAAGCAATGCAAGCAGGAGCACATTCTGTAAGAGTGGTGGTGGTGGTGTATGGTCATACACTGGAAAAACACACAGACAGGCACTACAGCATGGAGTACTGCTCCTCTGTGGAATGAACTTCCTAGGAAGCAGCCTCCTGGGTTTGACCGAGCCTTTCCACACTCACACACCACTGGAACCCCTTCATCCCACGCAGGATGGCTCACTTTGTCCAGTGGCTCTCAAGTTAAAGGCATACTGTCTCACCTGAGAACCTGAAGCATCTGCTATGTGCATGGACTCCGCCTTAGGCTTTCTGCAGCTTTCTGCAATGTGGCAACGTGCTGGCCAAGTATCTTCACTTGGTGACGCACTGGGTAGCAATGGCAGGGGGCTGGTAGCTGCGGGCTGCAGTGGTGACTTGTGTCAGGAGGCCAGGGACAGCTGTACGTCCCTTCCAGCCAGCTGGACGTTCAGATGAGGTAAGGGGCGGGCAGGTGTCTGACTTAAATCGAGCACGGGGAAGGTGGAAGAAAGGTGATTACTTACATGCTTGCTTGCTTTCGTTCTTTTCCCAGTACCAGAATCTGTGATCAGAAGTTGGCATTAACCAGCAACAAACTAAGTTAGCATTCCCTGAGTTGGGACTGCATTGTCTGCAACAAGCAATAATTTAAAAATACCCACATTTCACTATCACCAATTTATTTTCCCTGTTACATTTCCATTGTTTAACTCACACACTTTCCATTATCCAGGTCAGCTTACCCTTCTCTCATGTTGAATAAATGAAAGCTTAGGAATGCAGCTATCTGCAAGAGGAGGATGTCAACTCAATAGTCCAGGAGGCCTGTTCTGCTCTTACAGTTTTAGTTCAGTTTCCATCTGAGGAAATTAAGAACTATTAACATGACAGGAAAACATCACCTGTTAACTCTAGCTTCCTCTCATTTCCTGTCTGGACGTGGTTTAGGAGTCTCCCAGTTACAGCAAATCCTGATAACGCAACACCAAAGAACAAAGGATGTGTTCCTCAGAGAGGAGGCAGAGGCTACAGGCACCTCAAACTCCCCCCTGCACACCCAGCGATTAGAAGACACCAAATAATTCCACTGCAACTCTGACCTGAGAGGAGCAATGCAGTATAAACCTCCTTTCCTCTTAGGAATTGAGTCTACTACTTTCCTGTTAAAACACCTTCCCCACTGAGCCCAGGCAGAACATCTTGCTGGTGGAGCAGGATGGATCTTTTGCCAGGACGCCATGGCCAAGACAGGCCAACTACTCTGCAGATGCATCTACTCGGACAAGTTTCTTTACCCTTGACAGACGAGGAAACCCCTGTGTGAAACGAGCAGTTACAGAGCAGAAGTAAACAAGCCTAGCATTTATAAACTGTTTGCTATCCTGTTGTTCCATAAATAGT
Organism: Nettapus auritus; assembly: GCA_011076525.1. NCBI lineage: Eukaryota > Metazoa > Chordata > Aves > Anseriformes > Anatidae > Nettapus > Nettapus auritus. The sequence goes on along the minus strand of CM021772.1, from coordinate 21,067,332 downwards.
TATTACCCAGGAGATCAGAACTGTCCAAAGGAGGAGAAATGCCCAGTACACGTGCTGACTAAAAGCCCCAACAAGGGAAAAAACAGAAAGTTTGTGTTTTTCTTATTTTAGCCTTCTTTGCTTAAACCGGGACCTGTAACTCTTACTCTGCCTCCTTCAAATTTAGGACATCTTTTCCCAACAGCTCCAAGAGCAGCAGCCACAGGTCCAGCAGTGACGGGCTGCGTGCTCACAGAGCCCTGGGCCAACATCTTCCTCTGCAGATGCCGAAACTCCACAGACAATGTTTAAGAAACAAATCAAAAGCAAAAAGAGCTGGCCACCACCTGCCCTAAATAGCTGCCTATTTTGCCAAAGGTTACGTTCAGACTGCCTGGAGCTGGATATTGGAGCTTTAAATACCCACCCGGCCATCAGGTTACGGATTTACAAACAAATGCTTAAAATGTAAACAAAATCTGCAGAGCAGAAAGGCTGTGCTGCTCATCCCTAACTCACTGCTTGGTGAAGCAGCTGGTGTGGTTTTGAACCTCCCTTGAGACCAGTCCGAAGCTGGTCCTTTCTGTCCAAAACGGAGCTGGAGACCTTCACACTGCAACAGCTGCTGTCCAGAGCACTCGGCCAGCCTGGGACGGACCCAACAGGGACAGGCAGAGCCCTCATGGCCCAAGTACTTTTCCCTTGCCTGTCATGGTCAGGTTTTATAACACAATTCCACTTTTCTTGTAGCATTCCTGGGAAGCGTTTATGTTTGGAACTGTTCATTCATGGGCAGGTCTTTCTTTCTCAGTGTAAACCACTTCATTCCTAGATAAATTAATTAATTTCTCAGGAAGTTGTTTATGACACAGCATCATTGTCAACAGTACAAGCCTACATGTATCCCAAGGCATGCACTGGTGTAAACACAAACCGAGGCGGGCACGGCTGATGAGCAGGTTAGTAACAAGCTAAAATTTATGTGACGGCAGTTTAGAAAGGGTAAGCCATATAACCCTCTAAAATGACAACCTTTTGGTTTTAATTCTTTTACGAGAACAGTGCAAGACGTGTTATTTGAAATATCCACAATTCTGAGGCTTTCATCAGTTGTTTAAGCTTGGAAGAATAACAAATCCGAATGGTAGATGCGATGATTTTCAGGACAGTCGCAAGGAAACACACTTCTTTTCAGAGAGCTGGGTTACAGGTGGGACGTGGGGTAAGCTAGGGCCCTGGCTCTCACAGAAAGTTTCATGGCATGTAAAACAATGACTTCAAGTACTTTAGGAGAGAAAAAACAACCATGATGGTTGTTAAAGCGATGGCAAATCACACAAAAAGAAAAGCACTTTTCTGAATGCATAAATCTTCAGGTATTTAGCAAAAACGAAGCAGAATTAAAAAAAAAAAAAAAAAAAGCATACTGAGTAAAATACATAAAGTACAGCATCTCATTGCAGTCAGCTTTACGTCAGTATGTGGCAACACATCTGCCTTGCTTTCCAGCACTGAAAGTAATTTGGGTTGGCCTGAAGCAGTGAGCAAGAACCCTCGCGAAACCACAGGAACTCCACCAATCCACTGTGCTCCCTGACATTACTACGCCAGTTAGAGTTACTTCTAAAATATTTAGCAATTCATCCTTGGATTTCAGTTTTGCTGCACAGTTACCTTAAAATTATAGGAAAAGAAAAAGAAAAAAAATACATTACCAAGAAAGTAATTACCTAAAGAACTTATGCTGCTGTGGAGCTTCTACAGCGTTATCTGACCAGCATCCTCAAGTGACTTTTCACATTGCTACCGTCAAAAGAGATTTTTTTTTTTTAATCTTTCTAGTTTTCACCTTCATTTGCCTAATGTAGAGTTGGAGGTCTCCCCAGACTCTTTCTAATTTAGCCTAATAATCTTGCATAAATTACGCTTGCTTTTCATCCGTACTCTTAGCCAGTGTACATTGGCTGGGTGACAGCATTTGCATGCCCTGATGCTCCTGAAACATTTCAATAATTGAACAAAGTGTGACAGCAAAAAGGGAGGAGGGAAAGGCAGAAGAAGGAAATAAATTGATTTGAAATCCATCCCCAAATAGGGAACTTGATTAAAACCACCAGTAGGGAGAACAAACAATTATCCACTCTGCAACACAATTCAGGAAAATCTCTGAGGGAAGCTGCACAATTTTTACATCAAGGAGAAACCTCTGGTGACGTGCAGAGCCTCAAGGACACCAGGAAACTTCCTGAGGCTCAGGGAGGATGATGGGGTGGACCAATAATGATGAACCTTCAGAAAGCAGATATTGGGATTTTAATGAAATGAGAAACTCTCAAAAAGCTTTCCTAAAGGGATTTATGAGTAAAAGAAACGAGGGCAAGACATGCATATATATAAAAATAAATAAAATAACAACACCACAACAACATGGTAATCCTACATACAGAATTCAACTTTCATGCTGATGTTTTCAATTTAATAACATACTTTTACATAAAATTTCCCTGAACTAGAAGCACTATGTCGATGATCATTGAGAAGTAAAGAAAGCATTGAAATAGACTCAAATGCACCCAGATCCTCAAACAATCTTTGCTGCGAGATTTTTCCTGAAAGTTAAATATTCTTATTAGTATAGCTTTTGAGCAGATGGGCCACAGCAACACAGCCCAAACACATGCACAATAAAATATGCTCATTTGGGGGCATGCATTAAATTTATTGCTTCTATTACAATCATGCATGTTCACACAAATACAGCTATTTATTTGTATATTTGCAAAGCTGTAATCACCCCTCAGGCCCAGTTGTTTGTTTGTTTGTTTTGGTTAAAGTACAGAGTTTCAAAATAACTATAATACTGGGGGGGGGGAACCAGGGGGAAAAAGAGAAAAAAAAATCCTGTTCCCACTCTGGCGTAAGATGCAGTGTGTACTCATACCGAGGTGAGAAGAAAGATGCTCCTGCACCTTTTCCGAAGGCAAAAAGGCACACGCACCCCAAGGTCCACGTGCCCGTATCGGACCTTTCACCTCACAATCTCAATTCAGAAGTCATGGAAAGGATCCTGAAGACAAACTTCTTGGGCACGAAGCCTGCACATCACATGGACTCGCACACATTTATCGTTATTATTAATCCTGAGAGAGGTTAAGCATGAAAGATTTCAGCTCCAAAAATAGATCTTGCATGGAGCCTACTGTCATGATGAGCACATAGGAATTGCATGTACTCTGCACATTTTTTGAAAATGAAAACAGTCAACATGGGATTAGCGCGAACAACCTGCAGGAACCGAGGGTGAAACCAGACACCTACTTCCTGCCCAGGTGGCTGAAGGGGTTTTTGCAGTCCCATCATCTCAGCTCGGCGTACCCACGCTGCACCCTTGGCTGGGCTGGTACAGTGATTTGGTAATTCCATAAACTGGATCAGTGAACTCATCTGGATTAAAAATAAGCTTGCGCAAAAGGAGTTGATGGATGGGGGAGGGAAAACTAACGTTCGGACATGAGGATTATTTTACTTATCCTGTTTATTGCACTGTCTGCAGGTGTTTGTGGTAGCTCAGGTAGGGGAGCAGCACAAGGGACAGACAGCATGAACTCCTTAAGCTAACAAAGCCAAGACATAAAGGGTATGCAGAACAACACCTGGATCTCAGGGCAATGAATTTAGGAGCTAGCGCTGAAGTTTTATTTGCACAGCCTCATCTGCTCATCTCTGGCATTACAATCGCTGCTCTGCAACAACAATGAATGCAGGGAATCAAAGAAAACTATCAAAGAGAAATGAGTTATCTGACCACACTCTTTCAACTCTGCTCTGCTTATCACCTGTACCAGTTTTCAACACCCTGAACAGCAGTTATCAAATACTGCCGCTTAATACCTGCTTCTTCCTGAAGCCTGTGCAGGTGGAACCGACTGAAGCAGTCGGTGCATTGTGAAGGACAATCCCATTTCCATGGTTATAAATAGCAACAACAGCTCAGACAACAATCCTGGCTCGGACATTGAAAGCAAATGTCTTCTAAAAGACTGTGCTGCACATTAACTAAAGCACAGTCAGCTGAGACGGAATATTGTGTGAGATAACATACTTTTCACCTTTAGGCAGAAGTATGAGAGATTTGAGCCTCTCAAATGAGTGCTTGGCAATAAAACAAACACAGGAATTAGCAAAGGAACATACATTAGGGCCTGGTGTATCCTTTGACCCAATTCTGTCACTCAAAATCTACGTTAATGTATGTTTTAAAAAATAACAGTCCGTGTTTTCAATTGGCTATAATACGCAATGCACAGACTATAGAGGTGAAAAAGTGAGAGAATTCAAAACGTATAGGGAAAAAAAAGGCAGCATTTCCTCACAAGGAGAAAGGTGAAGCAGTGCCACGCTTGCCACCAATGCGGGCGGTGTGGCAGACGAGGATGTGTTACGGGAAAAACCACCGAGACCTGGGTGGGGAGGCGAGGTGCTGACTCGACACGGGAGGCGCTTTGATGAGCACCTCGCCGCCTGCATGCTTTGGCTCGCACACTTGTTTAGCTGGGGTTTTTATGAAACACGGAGCAAGGAGGCGAAGGCAGGCATGCCATGTACTCCAGCTCCCGGGTCAGGAGGCAGCTGCGGAGCAGCACACGGGATGGAGAGGTGAGAAACATCGACTGCTCAGCGCCCCTTGGCACCGCCACCGCCTCCCATCCCGGAGTCCTGAGCTCCGGAGAACAGAGTTCACTAAGGAACCGAGGGAAGCTTAGGGCGTTCAGCACTTAGCAGGAGAAAATATACCTCCATCAACATGCCCCTGCCCCTATACATTGAAAAAAAAATACATACATATATATATAAATAAAGAGAACTACTACCCACTGCACCCAAAAAGATCACAAACTACACAGAAGGCAGGTTGTGCTGCCATCAGGAAACACTTTAATAATTCCCATATCAATTCTCAGTAGTAAAATAATTACCCAGCCTGGTTCTTCAATGAGCTCTCCAGAACCACATGAAGTTGCCATCCTTTGGCTTCCTCTGCTCTTCTTAAATAGTTAATCAAAAAGGAAACAGCAGTCACCTTCCTGGCAGCCTCTGAGCACGGAGCTCCTGCCCTGTCACTTGAGCACAAACTCATGCTGTGTATGGCAGTACTTCACGAGGTGCTGAGAGGAAAACATGACCCATGTCAGCTCTAAACAAAGGAATTATAATTCTCTTTTCAAAGTATTCTTTTTTTTTTTTTTTTTTTTTTTTTCCTGAATCTCTAAGTAACAAAGCAGGAAAGCGTAGATTGGAAAGCTGTTCCTGTGTGCTTATTATAAGAAGCACAGGTACCAAGAAGGAGATAGGGAAATTAAGGGAGAAGTGTTTGGGATGAGAGGATCACATTTTGAGATCATCCCAATACACACTGAAGTCCTTGGTAAAGCTCCAGTTCCACCTGAAACGCCAAGCCTTATCAGAATTATGCTCATTAGGAAACAAAACAAAACACATTCTTAAGAATAAAAGCTGCATAAACTATATCTGCAGGACTGCAAAGGCAAAGAAAATTTTGCTGAGATCCAATATCAAAGGTACAGGAGTCTCTGTACGTGATGGAGAAAGGCACTCTGGAGCTGTGCTGGCTATTACACACCTGGCCTGTGTAAGCAGAGGAAAGCACAGGAGTCAAGACCTATAACATCAAGGGGTACCTAAGCATCAGAAAAATAAAGACAAATGATGAGAGAAAGTCACTGAAACGACTTTATCTGGAATATACCCATGTCACGCATTCCCCATTGCTATGAAAGTTTAAAACATTTTGAACTTCATGTACAAAGAAACAATTCTGCATGAAAATATAAAACCAGAAGAGATTACGTGAGAGCTGGCTTTCCTCAGAGTGGAGAGTGGGCTGCTGTATTTAAAATGAACTCTAAAAAGGAAAAATATGAGTTTTGTGAATGTGAACTGTCAATTGCTAATCAGTAGAAAGTCTACAGCAAAATAACCAAGTAAGTGAAACACATTTTGTATATGAACTGACTGAAAGGAGCTTATAATTCATGTATATAAGATTTTTTATTTTTATTTTTAGCACCAACTCACAAGAAAGAGCTGTTTATAACCATATTCTTGGCACTAAGAAATAGTCTTACATAAATTCACTATTTTGGTCACAACGCCTATAAGTTCTTTATATATCGGACTTTCTCTTCCCCCGTAATCTGAAGTCCTTTCAAACACTCTCTCTTTAATACTTCTTCCCCACATTCTCTTACCAAACACAGATTCACAAGTCTGCAGGCTGCATGCCCTCTGTATTTACCAACTCCTCGAATTTCTGGCGTTAGCTGCCAGCTTACAAGAGTCTGTGGTTGGAAAACTGTCAGTAGTTGAACTGTCCCAGGCTGGCACAGCAGCCACAAACTGTGGGCAGAAGTCTTTTTTCTCATTCAATAAAGAACATAGCATAGAAAAAGAAATAACTGTACACAGGCAGCATCGTTTCCACAGCAAGGCCAGACAGACGGGAGACTGCAGTGCTAACACAAACACAAGTTAGTGCTTTCCACGCAAAGGTCACAGCATTAACTCCAGACTCGTAGGTGACCTCAGATTTACTAAAAATAGTTGAATTCACTGAACAAAGCCCTACTGATGTGATTTTACCAAAGACGCTTGCCATTTTCTTTGTTTTATTGAGAAACCAGTAACCCTACTTGAGGCACTCTGAGTCATTGTCTACTGTTAGTCAGCTTTTAAGAAGCAGAATCAGATTGTTCTGGAAAGTGAAAAATGAGATAACGGAGGTCTTGCAGCAGAACTCCTCCCGTTGCAGTGAGCACCAGAGGCAGCCCAGGTGGCCAGCTCCTAACGGAGATGCTACACGGAGATCGTGCACCCACTCCTCTTGGTGGGCAATGGGTGTCCTGACTCAGACTGCAACTTGTTTCTGTGAACCTATGCCAGTCTGCCTTTAAGTCACACTAATAAAAAACAAACAAACAAACAGAAACACCAAAAACCAAGTCAATAGAACTTGACTGACAGTTTGTTGTTGTTGTTTTTAATTTTTTGTCATCTATGAAACTCATCCTCAGGAAAAAGAAATAACTGGAAATAGCAAGAAAGAGCATTTCCCTTCATTTATTTTAAACCTGGTACACTAAATTTTCATTTCCACTGCTTTACACACGGTTATCAATCCCTTCTGCCCTCTGATTTCTCTACCTCAAACTGCAAAGTCTAAGTCTGTTCAATCTTTCTGAGCATAGAAATAGCTCTTTGTTCTTATTTATTCTTTATTACCACCATATATACTGAATTCTTCTAGATGTGATTCAAAATTAGTTGAAGAGAATCACATCCATTATTGAACAGAAGTGCAAAGCAGGAGACACGGTGGGATAACATTCTTATTTTTTCTGCATTTCTCTTTTGATACGTTCCCTCTTTTAGCCACCACTGGTCAATAAGTCACAGTAATTTCAATTTCTGTTTCCCAATTTGCAAGGCATAACTGAGTACATCATAAGGTGTATGCCATCAGACCAATCTTCTCAATAAACACTGCCTGCCACCTATCACAACTGAACCTGGCCTGCTGTTCCCTTGTCCCATCACTTTGTGCTGTCAGGTCTCTCTGACATTCTTCAGAGTCAGCTTTTGGTCTTGTAACTTGGAAAAATGTGTCAGCGTTTATTATTCATCTCCTGTTCCAGATATTTTATGAGCACTTGGAACACCACAGATCCCAGCACACGTTCTGCAGAGGGGCTCTATGAGTGACTTTGCTGTATTGTCCAACCTCCTCTCTTTTTTATTTTTCATACCATTTCCCATCTTTACGAAGTCACTACCTAATCACTACAGGGTTACACAAGTTTAATTTCCTAACAGTCTTTGAAACCCCAAGAGGTGTTTTGTTTTTTAAAAAAGAAATCCAGACACACGGTATTAGTTAAATCACCTTCACCAAATGCTCATCCAGTCATTCACACAACATGAGCACATTTACAAGCCCAGACTTCCTGCTACAGAAGACAACTTGACTCCTCTCTATTATCGCCTTTATCCTTGTTAACACCAACTCTATTCATTTTTTTATAGTTTCTACCAAGGTGCCTAATATAGAAACCGGGCTCTCTAATAGTTTCCAGTTTCCCAAACACTCCATGAGCCCCTCTTTAAAAGCCTGACACGTTTACTGCTTTTCATTCTTCTCCTCTAAGGCCAATTTAAGCAATGATTATACACAACCGTGTGTAACTCAGCAACTTCATCGCCGAGTTCTTCACAAAGTAAGAACTTTTCCTAGCAATTCATTGTGCTGATTTGCTCCAAAATGTCACCCCTCTGACAGCTTCCCCCAGTTAGCTCCCCACAAAGGAGGTCTCCACATGGGAACCGCTCTGCAGTGAATAGCAATGCAAATAACTTCTCAGCTATGGCTTTACCTTCCATTAGCGCACATGTAATATTACGATCATCTATCAGCCCATCAGGATCTCTGGCAGGCTTTCTGCTTTTGACAGTTAGACAAAAAGTTTTATTATTTTTCATGCCTTTCTAAAGTTGTTCCTCAACATTTTTTGGCCTACCTTACTACGGTGTATATTTAACTTGCCAAAGTTAATGCTCTTTCCTATTCTCCTCATTTGGATATGTCTCCTGCTGCAGAAACATGACTTATTTCTAAGGAGCCTTGTTTACTTTACTGTTTAAGCCAGTCCTTGTTTGTTTTTGTGGCTTTCCTTCAGCCTCTTCTTTCCCCTCCCATCTCAGACTTTCACCACTGAAACTGGACACAGTGCTTGGGAAGATTTGGGTTGTGTGGGTCTTTTTGTTTGTTTGTTTTTGGTTAATCAGTGCTAAAGACAAGCAAAATTTCTCATCTTACTCATGTCCATGTGATCCCAAAACAGCATTTCAGCTATGATACTTTACTGAGACTACATGAAGCTTTTTCTCCGTCTGCTTCCAATACAGTTTTTCTATCTTAAAGGTATAAACTGCATTTGTTCCTCCCAGATGTCTTGTTTCATATTTGGAAGTCTTAAAATATATTTCATTGGACTGTGGCCACTTAAAAAAATCAAGCAATCCAGATTGTTCTCCAGAAGTACCCCATCATTAACTGAGTACTCTCCAATAAACGTATCATCTGCACACTTAACCTAGGATTTTTTCCAGCTTAGATTATTGATGGTGACATTAAGCACTGTGAGAATGAGAACCGATTGACTGAGGAAATAACCTTGTGGAAATAACTCCATTCATGCTTTCCTCACCAGCAACCACATTTTGAAATTTCTGGGGCACTGCTCTTTAATCCGTCTAGTGCATACTCATGCTTGGTAAAGGCAGAAGTCACATTTTCACCATTAAAGTAGTACTTACCAAGAAGAGTTACATCCTCTGAAAAATATTTATTCTATCTCAACTATTTCCATCATATTTTGCCTATTTACATTTTAAATTGCACTAAGAAGTCAGGAACCTTTAGAATAGGAAAACATTTACTCATTTTATTCATGCTTGAAAAGAGCCAAACCAACTTTATCCAAATAAAACAACACAAAAACAAAACAAACCCCCCCAACTTCTTATGGCAAAGACCAAACCTGAAAAATGTCACCCTAAGAGATCATGGTTTTTTACTAATGACATAAGCAACCGAAAACAAAAGCTAAAAGATATCATGCAGGCAAGATGATTTACATTTAAGAGTTCTAAATATATTAAATTATGACACGTGGCTTAGTAATATTAGCTTTGTATAGTTCTTTGAGTATGAGAGAAGTTTCAGAAGAGAATTCTTTGCAGAACTACAGGTCAGCCATCATTACACCAATCCTACGTAAAATAATGGTATTTCTAGCATTGAATGCTATTAATAAAGAATTGAAGGACATCCTGGAAAAAACCTGTGACCTTAGTAAGATATAGGAGAAGCAACTGAACACGAAACCCCAGCAAGATGATGTCTGTAGAACTATAACTTTTTAATCCATGAACAAGAAAACAAACACCTAGTTAGACTAGAGAAAAGGTACTCCCTCTTTACATGACATTAGTTTAACACAGCTGCTTGCGAGAAGGTGACTAACATTAGTCTGTAAGTAGCAACTGAGGGAGAAAAATAGCATTTGGGGTTTTAGCAGGGAAAGAAACCCTCTTCCTGAAGTCAAATTTAAAATAAAAATGAGATGAGTATTTTTGCAGTAATTAGGTTATCTATAGAAATAATCCATCATGTTGTTACCAGATTCTCAGACAGCTGAAACCTTTAAACGAAGATAACTAGCCTGTGAACCATGATGAATTTACTTGGGGAAAAAAAAAAAAAAAAGGTAAAGTAATTACTTACTTTGGGAAGATGACAGTCATGAGTGCTGATGCATAACCAGGCTTGCACACTCCCTCAGAGAAATTTGCATACCTTGATGCCAATTCTGGAGGCCTGTAAAAAATAAGGACAGTGAGGATTCTCCTGCTATGAACTGGCTTTTGCAATCAACCAAGACTTTTTTTTTCTTTCAACTTTTCTTAGTAAAAGCTATGAGGAATAATAGCCAACGCAGAAGGGTATTCATTTGTTGCAATATAGCACCACAGGAGAACAAACAACAAAGGAGAGAGTTAAAGACAGGTGAAATACCAGTAAATCACTATTTTTTGAAACATTTTCATACCTAGGAAGGTAAAGTTTATGGGAGAAACGTATTAAGACACCTTTTTAGACTTCAGATTTTCAAAAGGGAGAAAGTATAACCAGCAGTTTGCTTTGGCTATTTCTCTAGAGTATGATCAATGTTAAAATTATAGAGAAGTACTATTTGTAAGATACCTTTCAAACATTTGAAACAAATTGCAGAGCAGTTCTGACAGGCTATCATCAAGGGATGCATTCAGCATTTGGGACAGACAACATTGCTGCTGTTCTGTTGATATGTGTCTAATAATTGAGTTTGGCTAGCGATTCCAGGGCCAAACTCAGATATATATTTTTCTTCCACTTCGCTTTAGTACAGAAACAACATCTGTTTAGCATTTAGCAACTCAAGGAAAGATATTTAAGTCAAGCGCATATTTTTACCATAGACCTACTGGGTGACCTGGAAAAGTACCATTTAATTTTTGCTCGAGTTCCCATTTACCGCCTGTAGAATTTTTATATTCACCATTTCACAGAAAACATAGCAAAGGTTAACTCGCTTGGGCTTTTAAGATAACATTATATATCTTAATGTCAGTCACAGTATGAGAATAATTAATACTCCTACCAGAAAAATGAGTTTACAGTTACATCTTCAATAATCAGTGGAGGTTGCAAGTATTAACTACTACTGAGAGTGGATCAATAATTCTGTATACAGCACTGTTTTGATAGCAGTAGGCATGGAACAAAGGTTTTTTACCTACAGGTCAATAACAACAGTCAAATGGAGACAACAGTACAGATCCACAAAAATCATTTTGAAGAGCCCAATATTACCACAACAGTATTTTCTGTTCCATGCATCACCACCATCAGCTGGGTTGCAAACTGCTGCTGGAGGTAACAGCATGGAGTCAGAGTGTTTCAGGTGAGTGATACAAAGCTGCACCCCTGAACTGAAAATGGGAACCTGGAGGGATCATGAGCAGTGGTACAAACAGAACCCCAACCAGGGATGTTCTGTATTTGAATGTCAGCAGTTCTGTGCTGAACTGGCAGTAACTCTCCTTGTACTGGTACTGGGACCACTTCCCAAGAGACCGTAGCCAGCTCCAACTGGATGATCAAGAGATGCAGAGTTTGTTTTACTATTAGGCACATATACTACAAAATTTCCTAAATCTATGGTTCTTGAAGAATATAGTTTTATTCAGCAGAAATAGCTTTAAGTCTTCAACAGTCGAAAAAGGATGTAAGCTAGACAAAATTAAAAGTTACCATAAGTATTTCATTTATAAAGACCTTTGTAGATAAAAACTACATGAAAAAAGTTGAGGTAACATAAGGCCCAACTCTAATTCTGCCACAGATTTCCCACATAATTTTGGTGAAAACAGTCTTTTACTATCACAATTCCTCATCTAGGACTTGCACTGAATGATTTGTGTTCGGACTCCAGTTAAGATCTCTTTATAAATAAGCACAGGAAGGGAAGGTCTGTTGTTGACAAAGCAGAACGTTTTAATGGTGCTAAAATATATTCCCTTCTAACACTGTCAAAAGGGACAGCATGGTGTATAGGTCACTGCTTGCTGCAGCATGCCAGCATCTCAGGTATGAAGAAGTAGGAGAAATTTTAATCTCTATCAAGCAAATATAAGTTTTACTGGATTTTTCTGGCTTAGGGAAAAATACAGAGCTCCCTAATACCAAGATCTCCAAAAACAAGCACAAAGCAACTGGAACTTATCTGTAGCCACCATGGTAGTGAGTCATTGCTGGCAAACTTGTATAACCGTTTGAATAGCAGGCTTTGCTCAAATGACCTCAGTGGTCACACAGAATATCTTGTGCCACAAGCACAGGCATTTTTCTCTTTTCTGATTTAATGGCGCTTTCATTATCAAATTAAAATGTCACTCAGATGCCCATCACGGCATTTCTGCAAAAGAACAGTGGACTGACAACCTCGTGCATTTGCTTCGCACAGAAGGGGCGGTCAGCGCAGCATACTGATGCCGGAGCTGTCAGTTACAAAACCCACAAAGATACTCGGAGCTGCTGGAGCCCGAGGGGCAGAGCTGCTGACATTTCTTGGATGTGATGAAGTTCATGAGCCAGACTGCCAGAGGCAGAACAGTTCTCGTAAGCCAATTGTAGCTGCCATCTCATATCACTCAACGTTTGTTCATCTCCTTTCTTCTAGCCACTTATTAAGCCAGCAGGCTACAGAAAACTAGAAGTGGGCACTCTGTATTTTAATTCCATGTAGGGACACATTTTGTTTGATTTCTTTACATTATACGTTGATGCCACATTGTCATTGTCAACATGCTTGTAAGGATAACCCTCTATTAGCATACAACTCAAAGCTAAACGTTTAGAGTAAGGCTGCATACAGGCTTGCTGTCTACCATTCTCCTACCTCATGAAACCATCCAAGCTGACATCATTTTAGATGTATAAACTTGTTTTGTGGTGTGTGTTGTTGACTTTTTCCCCTGCAAGATTCACTGATCTCACGGAGATTGCTCTTCCATGAATTAGCCTGCAAAACATGTTGCATGAAGTGTCGTGTACCGTAAGGCTGATGCTGGAGGTGAGGTAGAGAACTACACATTAAACAAATCACACTGCTTGTAAGTAGGTACACAATTCTTGAACAAAATTAGCATTCAGAACTAAAATGCATGAATAAGCACCTCTTCCATATTTGATGACGATGTACCTATTACACTGCTGCATCTAGTGCTAGCTTTGTGATTACACTTCATATTTCCCAATAGAAGGAACGCTATTACTAAAAGTACATTCTGCAAAAGAAGCCTCACAAATTAGCAAATCAGGGTGCACAGCATTCAAGAGCTCAGGCTCGATTCTTGTTTTATAATCCTGATTTCTGCTTGCAAGAAATGGGTCAAGAACTATGCACCAAACCAACGTTACCTTCTTAGTGCTTTACTAGTGAACAGCCTCACCTCACTAGCCATTACTGTGCCTGGAATCAAAGGAGATGCTGACGACACAGGAATTACTGGGGTAAGCCAGCCAGGGCTATCGTGACAGTTACAAAACCAAGGTGGAAATCTTCTCTACATCTTCCAAGTCCAAGCACATCAGTTCCAGCTCCTGATTCTCACACTGCTCGTTATAGCAAGAACATCGGTTGGGTGAAGGTGGTTAAAGAGCTAGTGGAGATGGCAGAAAGGACGTAGTCAGATGACACCATGGACCCTTACATTTTGCTCAGACTTTGTGCAGGGGAAAGTAAAACAGTGAGATACTACATTGCTCAAGAATGAATGAAGGAAGGAAACAATTCATAGTCAGTAACTGTAAACATCTGCGATTTTTAAACAAGTGCCTGCATGAGGATGAAGTTAAAGGAAAGCAACTGGCTGATTTCCAGTAAAAAAAAAACTGCACTCTTGCTTCTTTTTCTCTCCTGACTTTTCTCCTATGAGACCAGTACACATCCTGAATTCCTCCTTAAGATTTTCTGTGCTTCTCCCCACTGTTATGTAGCCATCAATCTTAACAAAATTTCACAATTTGGATAAGTTAAAAATCCAGCTGCTTTCAGAGGATTAGAAAAAGAAACACGATTTTTCCTTCTGCATGAATTTGGCAAATGCGTGTCATCGTTTAATCTCAAACACGAAAGTGTCACCATGGTTAATTCCTTCATCATGCCTTGACCAGGGACAGCATATCATCCTCATTGGACTGGAATTTAAGTTCATTAAAAAAAAGGAAGTATTAAAAACTCAGTGTTTGGATCACCAAAAAAAAAGTGTGCAACTAAGCTCACATAATTGAATATTCAGAATCTAGTTTAGGAGACACATTTTGCCTCTTAGCCTTCTGCATGGATTTTAACTTGTGAATTGTAAAATTTGAAAAAGTTCATTTATTTGAGATAATCTTCTTTGAGGACTGGTTACTCTTGCACACAAAACATATGTACTGGTACAATTCTGAAACAAGGAAAAGGAGTGCTTCAGAAGTGTGCTAGCCCTTCGCCTTGAGGTTTCTCTCTCTTTGGTCCAATATAACTTCTTTCTTATACCTACAGAACAGCTCTACAGAGTGTACAGTGTGATACCTGAAGAATGAATGAGACATCACAAGAACATGAGATGAAAGGCACGTTAATAACATAGTGGTTATTATGGAGTAATAATGAAGTAATAGAAGGTGAATTAGCATAAAAAGGGCAGATCACTAGATCAAAGCAGTTAATGCTGAGACTCTCGTATCTACACTACACAAGATTCAGGGCATTTTACTTCAGATTTGACTTCCAGCCAGGTACCCTGGTCAGATACATCTGTCCATCATGTACATGGCTCTGTGTTGGCCAAAAGTATGCTTGTGGACCCTTATCTGGACCCTCCACACTAAATATTTGATAGGTATGTGGTAGACCCCTAGTGTAAAGCTTTCAGTTTACTTTCCCCCCAGATCTGTTCAGAGCTACATTTCAGAACCAGCCTGCGAACACAGTCAGCATGCACAGTAAGAGGCAAACACGGGATTTGCTTCAAAATTACAGGACTGCTCCAAACCAACACACTAATGGATACATAGCCTGAGTGGCTGGGGCATGCATTTGCTTAGATTTTACTTAATATTAGTTACATATCTTTGTAAACAATGTATAAAATAAATAACATTCAGTCTCAGAAGTAGATAGCTTCCAGGTCTCAATATGCTTTTTCATAATTATCTGAGGCTTCTGAAACAACAAATCCTATTTGAGGTGGAAAATCCCCAAAACAAAACCACAAACCAACCATCCCTGCAATTGGCAAAGATTTCTATTAGACAGATGAGAAAGCAAGTTTCCCATTCTTCCCTTCAGTTTAGATTGCCAGCAAGTACTACCAGTTTGCTTAAAGGCCAGGGAGGACACCTTTAGCAGGTCTGGTGATGCAGCTCTTGCACCCGCCTTCCATTATTGCCACTGAGTCACAGGGGAAGAAAGGTCGTGCATGGCAAGAAGCAGGCTTAATACATTGATTCCCACGCACCAGTAACAGAAAAAAAGTGTTTGCACATCTGCATTTTGTAAGTAGAGCCATGATCGCCATGTTATCTTGACAGGTGGCAGCTCCTTGAGAGCAAGACATTGGGGAAGGAAGGTGAGCTGGTGAACCTTCCTCCTGCCACATCCAGCAGGAGTGCAGCTTGGTTTGGAAACGGAGACAGATTTAAGGAGCTCTGACTGTAGCTGCCTTAGAAGTTTCCAAAGTTTGGTTCAAAGGATTACATGGACAGATCATGTGACACTTGCTGTTTTTCTAGTCCAGCTGAGGGAAAACTAAACAAACAAAAAAAAAAAGGAATGAGGAGATAGAAGAGGAAAAGCAGAATGCTTACACTGAAAGAGACAGGAAATGCATCTATCACACTATAGCCAGCTAAACAGATATAAATATTTTCAAATGTTACTTCAGTATGTAAGCAAGTTCTTCAAGGAGATTGTGTGCCTGAATAGGAAGGGAGATGGTTCAAATCCCTCTTTCTAAAAAAGATATGATGCACACTGAAAAAAATGTCCTGTTCTGTTTCTGTACCAAGAATTGTGGTTTCTCGTGAAATTAATTTCTTAACAGCAAAGATAATCAACGCGTACGTTTATTTATTTATTTGGACTATTCAAGAACACCAGCTGAAGAAGATTAGGTTACATTAAACTGGCTCAGGAAAACAAAGTTTTAAAGGCATTCCACCAAAACTCATGGCCCGCCTCCATAGCCCTAAATGACGGCAAGACTCAATGTCAATGCTGTCTTTGGGAAACACCCACTAGACAGGGGGGCACTGAACGGTAAAGACCACAAACGGAACTGGCAATGTTGTTCACCCTTTGTGAAATGGCACCTTTGCAAAAAAAAAACATAAGCAAACAAACAAAAAAACACTGACAAGGTTTCCATCCTCTAAAAGGCTCGAGGATCCTACTTCCTTACTGAATTCCACTCCAGGTCTTTGACATACTAGAAAAAAAAAAAAAAGACATTCCCATCCTGGAATTAGATCACTAGGCAAAAGAAGCAATCTCAGATTAGTCCCAACAGCGCTAAATACATAAACATCTTAAGAAATAAAGCCGTAAGGGATTTCTGTTTCAGAAAGGTCTGTATCATTGTACCATCTCTTACAGTTCAGAGCATCTAGCAGCCCAGCCTGGACCTTCACAATTAATAAACCTTTATCAACTCCTAAAAAAAGTTCAGATTCTTGCAGACAAAAGAAACAGAAATGGTCAAGCTAGAAAGGATTTATTTATTTATTTATTTATCTTTCAACAAGTAAATAAAGAAACTAAATGGTGAGTTTATAAAACTGGAGTCTAAGGATGCACGTAAAAATCCAAGATAAGTCCATGGCACATTTTGTATGTGACCTCACGCTGCAGACTCCTCAAAGAATTGAGTAATAACCCCTGATATTTCCTGATCTCCTTTTTTTTTTTGTTGTTGTTTGTTTTTTTTTTTGTTTTACAAATTTTAAAAGAGAAGAAAACTATATTCTAATAGACACAGATAATGAGTACAGAAAACAGTTAATTTGAAATTGCTTGTGTTTTTAAGGGACCATGGAAAGGAGAAAAATAGCTGAAATACTGCTAGATTACATTTAAAAGCATGAAATATGGAAATTTGATTTGCAGAGAAGACAGCTGTTTACAAACAATATAGAAAATGTAATTAAAATGTAATTAAAAACAAAAGACAAGTCCTGTTTTTTCAATTATTTATTAAACTTTGGACAAAAACTCAGCAAGTTACCTCACCCTTAATTTAACTTGCTGATAATTGACATAATTCCTGGATGTATATTATTGGACTACTTTCCATACCCAAAATTAGGGTTTTCCATCCTCAGAAGACAGATGAACAAGCATCATCGTTCTGTTCTTACAGATAAGAGTCAAAGAAGACACACCAGAGGTTCGCCTCTTATCTGGAGATGGAGTGTGTTAGCACTCCCTCAGTCATGAAAACTCACACAGCACGCAAAGGGATTCCGACATTAATTTACTTCTGGAATAACTGTTTGAAGAGTAGAGCCTCCATCTCCCCAAAGTCAGAAGCGATAATGCTTCCTAATATTAAAACACGCGATTTGCAAAACTTTAGAAAAATTAACTGATACAATCCCCCATTTAAATAACTCTCAAAAGTCATGGCTTGCACAATGGCCATAAGAAGTGAGCCAATTACAAGTCTGATGGAAAATAAAACGCTCAAATATCACATCCACTTTTGCCCAAATGAAGGAATGTAGGATGATGAATTGAAATGTCATAATTTTATTGCTGTAACCCTCAGTCTTCATCACCGCCCCTCATCTGTTACATCTACACGCAGGCAATGCTTTCTTTGGACCAGGAACATTGTTTTTCTATTTGCAGTGTAATGAATCCAGCAGTGTAGGTCCAGGAAAGACCAACGAGTGCTAAAGGGATGGGAATTAATAACTCAACCCAATTAGAATCCAGGAATCCCCTGCCCAGAGTTGAAGTCAGTACCTCTGAAAACAAAGATGTTCCCCCAAAGACTAGAGTTGAAAAAACGATCAACTAAAAATTCCTGAAGCATCACAGCTGAAATCACAGTTTTAAGTCTGTGGATGCTACAGTTTAGTAGATTTGAATGTCAAATTTCAGTGGTTAGCAGTTTTAACTGCCAAGTGAGAAAATCAGTTAAACTAAGGCTTTAATCACCAAATTTTACTTCTGAAAAATGTAGTTCATTTCATTCAAGAACAGCAGCAGTCTACAGAATACTTGATTTTAGAGAAACTTACAGTGCTCAGCCAGGTTCAAAAGCACATTGGCACAGCAGAATGGTCTGGAAAATGCCAACAGTGATTATTTACTGCTTCCCATATTGTCAGAATTAGGGACACCAACTAAAATTAATCTAAAGATAGTAAGACCCTGACAAAAGGAAGCCCTACTGTCACATAACGAAATCTACTGATCAGATGCACGTTATGTTAACACATTAGTGCAGCCAAATGCAGAGCTGGGATCCAAAGCCACCAGCATGTCTGCCAGCACCTCCACCTCTGCAGCAGCAACGCCAAAGAACAACATGGGAGCAAGGATCGCTCTCACTCGTGTTTTACCACCTCCCTGAACACTTCTGCCAAGCACTTTCTGCAACAAGACATGGGGCAGGTGAACCTTTGGTCTGCCCACTTGTAGTTTCCCCACAAAGGAGGTTCAGGATATTAGTCCTTTATGTTGCAGCAGCACCTCTATTTCATAGGCAATTGGCAGAAATCAGGCCTCAGGGGAATAAATCCCACTTGGAAGAATCTCTCTCAGCTTCTTGGTAGTACATCTCTAGCGAGAATAGTTCACAATATTCTCCCTCTTCATTTTCTCAGGTGACTCCGCAGGTTAAGGGTGACAAAGGTTGCCCTCTAAACTTTTCTTTGAATGATCTGGACAGCCTGAGATGGAATAACGAATCAATTCCTCTTAACCAAAGAAAAAGAAAACTTTTTTTTTTCTCCTCTCCCAGGCTGGACTGAAACAGAGAGGAAAAAAGTTGGTCAGTGAATAAATTACTTGAGATGGCACGAACAGACGACCTCACAATTGGGGAATGCGGTTTAGCGGTAGTGTTACAAAATGCTGTACACAGTCATGAGGCCCTGAATTTTTTTTGCACTCTTCTTTCTGTAGTAAGAATTCAAAAAACGCTGTCTTCGCTGACCTATATTAAAGACAGATGCCACGGATTTGAACTCACACCAAGTAATCTAATAGGTGCCACGCTGAAGTCTTCAGAAGAAGAAAGCTACAGATTGCTGGGAAAACGTTTCCTCCAGAAACCTTGCTGGAAATACAGAAGGTAACACTGACCTGGAGAAGCAGACACTGGCACTCAGCGTGCCCTCGTATAACAAAATCCAACCGGCTTTAGGGTAAATAATTAAGAATAGCCAGTACCGTTAACAACAAGAAGCTGCAAAGCCACCCAGATGGAAACCTCTCCTCTGTGCTCCATACACTACTGTAATGAAAGCTCTTCTGGTCAGACTATTTTTATTTTTTCAACTTCAAAGAGCAGCTGCTTGTCTGAAAAGGCAATCCAGCCAGCATCCCAACTGCCACATGTAACTGCAGTGAGTCAGAGAACAGGATGAAGTCTGTCTCAGACAGAACTGCGCACAGCCTGGTTAATCTGACCTCCCCTCTTCTTCTATCGCCCTTGCCTTCACTGAGCATCAGTCCTAGAGGAAGCGGCTGGTCAGGGCTCTCCAAAAAAGTATATGCCCAGGTGCTTTTCCAAGACGTTTGGTGTACAGGTTAAGGCAAGCTTCAAGGCTGAGCACTGAAACAGGTTTCACTTTCCAGTGGAACAGGTCCTCTCCTCTCTTTGTTAACTCAAACAGGCAACGCTTCACAAATTCACAAAAGCCTGAGTTCCATGATAAAAAAACACAGCTTTGAATCCTGTATGGATCGGAGTATCCAAACGCATTCAATATGCATATCATAAACATTTTGTTTCTTGGCTTTTCAGTTTGTCTTCCGTCAACCAGCTGGAGCAGATCGCATGGCAGACAAGAAAGAAAAAGAGCCCCCTACACATTCTGGCAGTTTTCTGCCTCTCCCTTTGTGGTCCTGACTCTCCCTGCTGAGAACAGACCTGGGACTGTCAGCAGCAGTGTTTGGGCCTGAGCTCATTTCTGCCGTGAGCTGAGAGAATGCCATGTGCTTCTGTGTAACGTGAGAGGATAAAGCATGCCACAGAAGTTAATGTTTGGGTTTCCCAAAAGCAACTAGAGAAAATCTCATCTGAGCTTCACAATTCAACTCAAATATCCGTAACATTAAAAGGATCCTACAGCAACAACAGCTCACGACTCCCTCGCTGATGTGGCACATTGTGTGGGTAACCTTCCTGCTGCAAGGTGGCCTTCAATGTGCCTGGTTCAGTGCCTTGAGCACCACACAACACCAGCTCTCCCAGCAGCCCTCATCAGGTCGGGGGTCCTTCACAGCACTTATCCAGCACTGATTTGCCAAGGATGCTAGCAGCATCGTCATACTTCCTAAAGAAAGAGCATATTGTAAGTAGATCAGCCTGATCAAAACTTACCCCGGTCCACAGTCTTTCTAACCTAGAAGAAATTCAAACAGCAAAATAAAGATGTTTTTACTATTCAAGACTTATATTTCCGTAAGTCGAGGAACAGAACAAATAATGCACCTTGGGCTTGTATTTATTGGTGTGTCATCAGTCTCTCTCACCTAGAGTTCTTCGAGCCTATCCTCCTTGTAAAAAGCCCAGGACCATTGTTTCACAGCATGGCACTCAATACCGGCCTCTCTTCCCCTGCTATGCAATTCTTCTCAAGCACAGCAACAGAGCTCCTTGAGTTATTTCAGCATAAATTAAATACTATTTTACCTAACATATTATAATCATGGCTGTTAAGAGTATGTCTTGGCTTTGCTGTCCTTCACCAGCATGCAAGAAATCTGTACGAGTTCGTTCCACCAAACTCTTCCTTGCCTTGATATATATATTCATATATACACACACATATATACACACACACACTATATATATATTCTTAACATTTATTTCTGGCATTTTTAGCACATAAACACAGCACGGCCTTGACATATCTGGTCACATTACAGCAATGCAGAAGACAAATATATAGGCAGATTGAGTAAAGTAAGCTGTCTCTTCCCATACACCCCATTCATAAAACCTCCTCGCTGCCACTTACACAAAAAGATAAATAAAGAGCTGACAACTAAACTGTGTCTAGATACCAGAGCACGAGTGCTTTTCTGAGTAAGAGACATGCTTCAGAGGCAGGCTTGATAAACACTGTAATGTTCCCTTGATGGAATACATTCAGTTCTTCGGGGAGGGCATATGAGGATTCCTTAAAGTATTTCCATGGGCAAACAAAAGGGAAGGAGAGTTCTTTCTTCAGGGGTGAACAGTGCTGGCCTGCAAGAAGGGATTGTGTTAAGCCCGTCAGACGCTGGAGAGTTGAAGTCTGGTGATCACTTACGTGCCTGAGGGGTTTCCAACAGAGGCAACTCCTGCATCAGTTTAACGATAAGACCAAAACTGCTTTGATTCAGGACAGGCAGCAACAAAACACCTGTTTTCACATTGTTCCTTAAGACCAATATCAAGAATACAGTGACGAGTGCCAATGTTTTAGCATAGATCCATATCAAAACCCATGATACCACAGAACATCTAGTTCTTGCAATAAACTGCAGAACCAATTAGAATTTGAATGAGACGTTCCCTTAATGGCTCAACACAGCATTTCTAACCTCTTAAACTGAAGCTCTGGGAATGATCTATGCTTAGATAGCCCAATCCATCACAGTGACATGCATTTATTCAATTTCCATAACATATTCAGAGATCAGGAAGGTCTTAGGAGGAAAATATTCAGTAACCATAAATTTAAAAATAGTTCACCAGGGCAGAAGCTGGCCAAAAGTCATTTCTTTACTTGGCCTAATCTCTGACTTTCAGAAGAGTTTTCTGAAGGGAGAATAGGAAGCATGGCTTTTTGCATGTTCTTATCCCAAGATGATACAGGAACACGAAGGCTGCCAGTAATTTATGTGCTTATAGGTAGTTCCTGAATTGGGTTTTGCTACTAAAGTAAGTTTACTCTTCTGGGAATGCAACAACTCTAGTTACTAGCTGTAGTCACATTCACCCCGACAAACAAATTACATTCAGTTAGGTTAACGCTACTGCATTGACGAGGTACAAAGAAGTGTTCTGCCTTATAGATATGGAAGGAAAAAGAGAACTGAGCCCTTTCTTTGTAGGCTTCCCAGTTCTTATACAACCAGTCTGTCTTATAAAAGAACAAGATGTGCAAACCCAGTCTCAAGATGAAGATATCAGGAAAGAAGCTAAACTCATGCATGCTCAACGCCTTCACAGAGGCTCACCTGAAGAACAAACCCATCTAACAAAAATGCACGCTAGTTTGAACTACATGCATTACAATTTATTTACTGGTGGAAACCCATATTGGCTATTGTTATGGTGCTCAGAATTAAAAAACAGGTTGAAAAGCTTAGAGAGTCATCCCTTTTTGTATTTAAAATATATCAACTTTCCACCAATGATACAGAGTTCCCCTAGCGTTTGAAGATTTATTTGTCATCCCTAGCTGTCCAAAAAGTCCTCAGCTACTCTTTAAAAATTAAAAGTATGTTGCCCAGACATAACAATTCCAAAGCACATACACTTAGGTATCTGTTGCTTGAATTGTTGTTGCTGCTGAGGAAAGCTTTTTTTAAAAAAAATCCAAACAGAACAAGACCTTCTGTATTCACTGTTCTACCTTTTCTACAAACACACTAGCACTGTTTTCACTTATCCTGTAGGTAAAACTGGTTTTCCAGGAACATTTTTCTTTCTTCCTTATGAAACTGAACTTAGTGGGGCAAACAGCACAAAACTGCACTAAACAATGCCCAGCCATTCATATTTTTGCTTTACATTCTTTTCCCACATAGTTCGATTCATAATTACTTCCAGCTTCAGGAAACTGGCCCTCTTAAAAGTACCCAACATAATTTTTTAATCTTTGTTTGCATACAACAAATCAAGTAATGATTCAGTTACATCTAATTATCCAGAAATTCTGACTTCTACAATCTTTCTTTTCTTCATCTCCTGATGTTGTGTCTAACACAAGAATCCTAAAGTTAGATAAAAGACCCACATTAGGAATCTTTATGACAATTCCAAAATACCAAAATCGGGAAAAAATATGAAATGAGCTAGTATGAACAAAACAAAACTGGGATAGCAATTGCATCCCAACTGCACGTGGGAGGTTTTAGGAGATGAACAACAAACAGCCCAATGCCCGAATCATTGTGAATAGCCAGGATTCATTTTTAAAGAACTGAAGAGCTCAATTAGTGCAGATTGGAAGAGATTAAGTAGAAGGGCATGAATTAAAAATCAAAGGAAAAATGCAAAATGAAGAAGAAATAAATGAGTATCAGGAAAATACCAGTGATATAAAATATGTCAAGCCTTGAAATAACCTTTCAGAAAAAACAGAGAGACACACGCTCTCACTCCTGCCTAGGCAGGACAGGACATCCCTGTGACTTCTCACTTTACTCTTCCCCCCACCCAGGGCCGCAGAAATATAAAAAGACAAGTGGGAAGGGGAACAGGGCACAAAGAAATCCCCCAGCAGCAGGCACGAGGAAAGCCCGGCATTCCAACACGTTGATTGCTTATTTTTACAGTGCTTAATGGCAAAGTACCACACATAGACACACACGTAGCTTCAAAGCAACCTCCTACCCCAGAAACAAAATGAGGGGAAGGGGCTCCGTTTCAGTTCTTCATTATTAAAGCTCTGAAGGAAAGAAATTTCAACAAACAGAAGTAATCCAATCTGTGTGTTTCCCTAGCCCCAAACTCCCTCCATTTTTACAGTCTTTTCAAAGACTAGATCAAGTTTCGTTTGAGTTTGCAGGGTGAAGGTTATTTTTGGCTTTCTTTTTATTTTATTTTTTACAAATACCTTTTTGTCTTTTATTTTCAAAGACACCCTTGAAATTATCACAATTACTCAAAAATCTTTGTTGCATCTCCCGCATTTATAATATTGGAAAAACATGTAACTAGCTGTAATAACATGTAACAAGATAACTACCAAAGCACAGAGCACGCTGGAAAAAATATTCCATATTTTAATTATCTAGAAGAATTATATTATATAAAACGTATATTGTATCTTGTATAAACACAGTATATTAATTATGTTCGCGTTACGTTATTGTGGTCAACCATAATGATCTCAGTCATTTTTTCTGATTGGGAGAAGTGGTAATTTTCTTGCCTGTGATTCTACCTATAAAAAAAACCCTCTCTCTCTGAAATTAACACATTATTATACCACTGTCTTAAGTACAGAATTTTACTTCCAGCAGGTCAAAATGCTGGCAGGAAGCTCGAGCACGTCTCCTAACAGTTGCAAGACTGAATCAGGGAGTTGCTCTTCCCGAGACAAAGTCAAACCCTGGGACACCTCCTCCATCATTCATCAGCTGAGATTTTACCATGAAGGATTAGAGCTGACTGGCAGCAGGTGAAGAGAACAGCCATCAACCAAGGCAGGTCTTTATCTGGCTGTTGTTTAGAAGCATAACGTCATCAATCCAGCAGCTAAAGTATCTTCCAAAATAGCTTTTGAAGGATGAGTTTGAATTGAGGACAGAAGTAGCAGTTTAACCAGGCATCAGTTTCCATCCCACGTCGTAAAATGGCAGGCAGGCAAGGTAAGGAAAGCAAGTATAGAAGCATAAGGGAGACAATGCAACAGCCTTGTCTCAACAACCAGTCACACTGGCTGTTACAAAAAAGGAGCTTTTCACGTGCACAAGGCAAGCAAATCTACACTGCTAACGGGTAACTCCAAGTAATCATTATGGTAACTAAACTGAGCACAAAGTAGTAAGTGACAAACTAAAAAGGACCACACAACATTAGGCTGGGCCTCGCTAAATATGCATTAAGACACACTCTATAATTAGCTACATGACCATACGCTGATCCTCCTGCAGAACTCTCCTTTCACTCCATGCAAATAGAGATTCTGCTCCGAGAATGACTCAGAATCTGTAGTGAATGAGACTCATTTCTAGGACCTGGCCAGCCTCAAAGAATTACTGCAATATAAATATTTAATAGTAATAAAAGCGTGCAACCCTTTTGCCAAGCACAGATGTTAGAAAGCAACTACAAATCTTGGTGGCACCTAGTAATCCACTGGCTGAGTCACTAACATGACTGATGGCCTTAAGTTGTTCAGGAACTATTCATCCCTAAAAGGATTAAGACCTATGAATTGTATCGTATTTTTTGTATAAATACACTTCTCTACATAACTAGCGAATGTTGGATTTTATTCTTAAAGCTTTAAAAATTGTACATAGCTCTGCTGCTTGGGAAACCACTTTACCTGGGAGAAACTGATGCAACCAGCCTGTTTGCAGACTTTGGCCATATTTTGTTTTGTTATTCTAACTTTGGTCATGATATTATGGTTGGTACAAAGACAACTAAAACTATAAATTCCTTTTGCAGCAGATCTTTTTAAATAAGCTAATCCTGAGGAGATTCAGGTCTTGTTTTGACTATGAAAAACAGCTAATTCAGTAACTTTGCAGCCTGAAGGTGTCCTCAGCTTTCTATTCATCCTGTAGCTCGTTAACAGTCCCTATATCTGGGTACCAACTTCATTTTTAGAAGCTAAAAGACTTTCCAGAGAAGAGCTAGCCTAAGCACAGGCAGCAGAAAGCAAGCGTCTCCCATCTTGACTTTCTGACAAGCTCAAAGCAACAACACCTGTGCAATACCTTAAAAAACTTTCCATCCCCTTCCAGGTGAGAATTCTGGCTGTAGCAGACTCCCTAATACCATAACAAGGAATGCATCAGCCATAAAATTCCTGCAGAACACACACACACACAAGTTTTTCTGACATTTTCTTTCCAAAGAGAACAAATCCGGCTTCCTTACCACTTCCATGAACTCAACGAGAGCCAGTGAACAGAATCATTACATTGCTGTAACCACAACAAAATGAGTAACATGCCTTGGGTACCTACAAGGTGGAGGATGATAAAGTAGTAAACAAAAAAAAAAAGGAAGATGAAAAGGCAAATGGATACGTTTCTATTTATTCCTGCCAAATACTTTCCTCTGTACAATGTAATTTAAAATTCATGTCAGAGCACTTAAGTTTTATTGCAACTATGCCTTTGTAGAAAGTGTTACTCCTCCACGCCATTAGTTTAACTGATATTAAGTAACACAGCCAGGAACAGATTTTGAACAAATGAAAGATTGAAGATTAAAAAAAAAAAAAAGAGAAAACTAATTGTTGCCCCAAGTGCTTCAAGTCACACAACGTTCTCGCACCCTGTCAATTAAGTGCACTCCATAAAGTTATGATCTATGGCAAAATTCCACCAGGACGATTATATCACAACAGACATAATTAAATTATTTCTGCCAAAAAAGTCATCAGCACAGAACTTATTATCCCTCTTAACTCTCTGAACAAGTATTTTTTTTAAACCAGAAAGTCTTTCTGCAATACTAACATCTTGATTAAGAGTTGCAGAAAGCACTACACATTTTTAACCATTAAATCCCACTGAATTCACAGAAAGTACTTAGGAAACACATTTGGTATCCTGACCACATGGTGAACTTGTGGAACAGCAGCAAATTCCTTTAGGCTTCATCTTCCAACTCCCATTTTTCTTTCAACATTTATTTTGTATGTTTTATGGTATTTTCAGCTCCTCTCTAGCTCTCTTGCTATTGAAAAAAATCAGAGAATAATTCAGGCTGGAAGGCAACTCTGCAAGTTGGCAGGCCCACCTCAAAACAGGGCTACCTTTACTTTCAAAGAGGAGAAATAAACAAGGGGAAAAAATAGAACCAAGGAAGGATGATGGTAGTTAAAAAAAAGCCATGTGATTTCATCTACTGATATACTTACCTTCTTTGCACCTTAACCTAACCTCATTGTATTTATTTTAACCATGCTGATTTTATTTTTCATGCTTTTCCAGAAGCTAAACTTATGGTTGGACTGCTTTTAAAGCAAACATGCATTTTTAGAGTGCTATATAAATATCTTTTGACTAGTTAACTTTATTTTTAATTAAAGATAATGGAGAATTTATATATGGAGTACATAAGTAATGGAGTTTTACATAGTAACGTTCAGGGTTTTGGAAGCCTTCCAGCAGGTAAAAACCTGACAGGCTGCGTCTCAAAGACATATAACCCAAACAGGTAAGTCAGCAAAGAAGAGAAAAAAGAATGTAACACAGGTATGAAATGAAGGAAGGCTCAGCGAGACTTGCTGAAAGCAACAAACAAAAGGACAGTGAGCACAGGAGGAGGGATAGGAAGAACAAGACTGAAGCAGTGGCTTAGGCTGGCATCCAAAGATGGTACATGAAAAGTGCACAGAGTCAGTGAGCTGCATTTCCAATACATCATCATTACAAAAATAAAGTTACAAAACATAAGACTGACTAAAAACCTGACATTATTTTTCTCTTCACTAGCACCAAGATGTTCATCCAGAAGTTACTTACCCACTTCAAAATTGTGGACTACTCTTTGCTTTAGCATCTACATGTATAAACTGAAGACAATATATCATCTCACCCACAGTGCTGCAGGGCTCTCTAAATCACAAGGATGTCCCAATACAGAAAATTTAATATACAAATAGGAACTGCAGAGCCACCATGGGTATGCAACAAATAAAGCACAGAACGCTACATTACCAAAAAAAACCCCGTCCTCGATTCATGCAATAGATGTCATACTCCTTGCACAGTGAATGAGATACAGATCCTTTACAAAATCAGAATTCCATTTTTTCCATGTTTTTCTACAGCGCTATCCCACCTGATACACTCACCTACAGTAATTTACATACTTACCTTCCTCTGTAAAAGCAGCTCCTACCTAGAGGTCTTCTCATTTAGTGCAAACAACAGTCCCCAGCACAGATGTAAGGCTTTTATTTCATTATGGATGTTCACAAGCTGTTCAGCAACACTAAACTCAAAACCTTAACGTTACACCCAATGAGTACATTGAAGCTTCCTAAAATACTGATTTATTTTTTTTAATTAACGTGATACATTGGCTGGGGGATGCATCCTCAATTCACTCAAAGCTACTGGATTGCTTCAATGTCTTTTTAAGTAGTAGAAGCAGAAGGTTTTTAGTAGTCTTTTAGCTCCTAATGCCAAAGTTTCCCCTAGGCTGTTGACCTCTGAAACAGAGTCGCTAGTGACCCCTAGTGTTACGAAGTTCAGCCTCAATTTGACCGATTATGGCAAAAAGTATGATGAATATCCTCCTTTGGCAATTTCGTGTTCTTCTGACATAGCAAATGGTCACAGCCACCACCTCATACTGAGGTTCTTTCCACTTCAGTTTACAAACAAAAATAGTAGTATCAATTTTTAAAGAAAAAAAAGTAGAAGCAAAACTTCTAAACCTCCCAGTAAATTGCAGAATCACATTCCTTCTGCTTTCAAATTTTTTTTTCCTCCTCATTTGGAAGATGGCTGTCTAGGATGGGACACCTACAGCAGACTGGCAGGCATGGATTCGGGTGGACATTTATAGCCTCTTGATCAGTCATTAAGGAATTAAAGACAGTGAACCACAATCCAAGCCAGCCAGTAAAGCCTGGTGCAAACCAACTGCCAGGTTTCTGCAGGGCTTGACTCTCCCAGGTAGGAGTATACGGTCAGTAAGCCAACTGCCCAAGTGACGCAAAAGTTGCTTGCAATACAAATTTTTAATTACAGAAACAAAGAAGAGTCCTACTGTTTACTTACAATTTCGAGTCCAGGTTCAGAAGAAAGCCCAGTTTGTCGTATTCTGGAAGACAAAAGCAAAGGACACAATATCATAAAAACTGCATGCATCTCCTCCGCAAAAGGCACCAAAACCGTAACACTGCAGAAGCGCAATAATTATTTCTAACTGAAAATAGCATAAAAAATATTTCTAACTGAAAATTTTAATTTCCAGTTGCTAGCAGCTGTTATCACAGATTGTTACGTCAAGGTATTTCCAAACTAACATTTCTGAATATCCAGCAAATACCGAAGTGTGTAGACCGTGATTAACTCACAAATAAGTAGAATTAATTGAGCTCCTTTTGAAATCAAAAAAGCAAAGCAATGTTCATAATTTATAAAAACAATCCCCCTAGGTCGTGATAGAGCTTTCAAATTCTTCTCAATTCCTTGTCTATTTCAACCCACAACTTCATAATCAAGCAGCCTTTTTTACAGAGTCACTTGGGGGGGTAAAAATGCTTCAAGTTCAGGTGATGCTGTTCAATAGGAAACTGCAAAGTCAGTGTCACAAACAGGGAACAGAGATAAGAGTGAAAACTGAGTTCCTGTAACTACCATACGAAGGAAGCTTTGTATTCAGTATCTTTGAATACATTGTTATCTTGTAGATCAAATACTTGAAACAAAAAATAAAACTCTTAGAATTCATGTAAGACACCCAAGAAAAACTAACAGCTGTAGTGTCAAGCTTGCATTGGGTCATGCTCAGGGGCCTACTCACACTGAGAACCACGGGGTCTCACTACGATAGGAGAAAAAACAATACAAACATAGAAGCAAAGGATAACCCACAAAGAGCTCAACAATCAGCATGTATTAAAAAAGCACAATCAATAAGCAAACGATTTCTCATAGTCTTTTAGAAAGAGCACAGTGGAAATGAAGTTTGCCTTCCTCATGAAACACCACTAGAATTTCTGCTGCAGAATTTTACGCAAGAGCACAAACAAGCTCCTCACACCACCACTTACCGACAGAACAGGAAAGCCTAAACATGTACCTGAGACAAAGCGATTGCACCAGGTAGGTCAGTACAAACCGTGCCACTGGTTTTATATCCATTAAGATCTCATTCCTGAGTCTAAGGAAAAGTCACTTTTCGCATAACTTATCTAACAGAGGCTGAAGGAGGTGTGCACGAGATCTTGGCACGCACTGTCAGTTCTCTGCCAGCACGCGGCGTGTCCCGTCCCGGTGTTAGGAGCACACCGCACATCATCCCTCCTCCACCCCCTGCCTCCTGAAAGCTGTGCTGCCCCCGTGTGCTGCTCTCCTCCTGACTTCCACAAGAAATTATCTCTGTCCACCCTTATTTCCTCTACATGTAGGACCATGCAGAGAAAGGTCTGGGAAAAAAAATGATGCTTTCAATTTTTATTAACCTTCCTCCTTCCGAAAACATCCATGCTGAGCAAGTGGCAACACAGATTTATTTATTTTACAGCACCTACAGCCAGTGACCAACCTGCTGTCATCCTTACCCTGCTCCAGCTAACAATTCCATCCTTCCCAGCAGGAAATACGAGAGGAAATGCAATAGGAGATGCATCACCTCATAACCAGCACAACATCCTGGGTTTCTACTAACTCAGCCTTTTATGAGCCTTGCAATCCAAGCACCAGGAAACGCAGGTGTACTGAACGCTGAGGGCCACAGATGACAAACCTCCACTGCAACGTTTCATGAGATTTACCTTCTGTTTGTCACATGCTCTTCTCTTTTCCTAGGTTTGAAGTTTTTACGCATGATGTTCGGTAATGATTACTAGCAGAGATAGAAAGCGATCTTGTAAAATGTATGTCATCTATCCTGGAAAAGTCACTTTCCAAAATAGAGTAGGATGTAAATTGTCCTTTCAGGCTGTAACATCGAAACCAGAAGCATCTGTGTCCCCTCCTTTCAGTGCCTGGTGAATTGTGCAGATTAGGGCAGGCAGAGAAATGCTGCTGTCACCACAGCCACCTCGCTCTCACGGGGACTTCTGGAAGTCACGGCATCCCTACTGGCTGCAAAAGGAGTCTCCATCACATGCTGCTCCTCCCAGAAATACACTAGGAGCTTCAAGATTATGGATTCAAAATTGGCTTCCTTTTTAACATAAATCAGTCATTACAGACTTCCAGTGTCATTTAGCTGTGTCACTACGAGCACCACGGACAAAAGTCACTGCAGTGCATGGTGGTGTAGCTCATGTGCTGGCTGGAAGCGGTCCGGAACTGCAAAAGGCAGATAAAAACCTAAATAACTGGAGAAAGCCAAAATGCACATAGCCCAGCTGCAGGAAAAGGCAATTCTTGTCTGGGGCTATGCATTTGATTTAAAACACAATAAAATGAGGACGCAGTAAATCAAAGTGCAACGGGGTCTAACACACAGCGTGGTCAGGGTGTGATGACCACAGGGGATGCACTGAGCTGATCCCACAGCTCACGGTTAGGGGAAGGGGCAACCCCACTTCTGCCCTTCCATCCCGTGAAAATGCAGGCTACAGGAGCCTGCTGCAGCCCTCATTGAGCCTCCCCATGCCCTGACCTACAGCTTGTGCCACCTCCTGCCGCCTTTGTTTAAAGCCTTGCTTGCTAAGTCAACCAGCTGACTTATAGTCAAGTATTCCTCCTTTTTCATGCAGTGGGATAAAGAATCAGAGGCAAAAAAGAGCTGCTATAATGTTTTGTGACCCACACTAGTTTTCGGCATGCCACAGAGATGTTCTTGGCTACAATGAACCCAAAAGCTGCCTGTGTTTGTGGCAGTCATTTCACTTTCGACTTTACCATGCTTGGCAGGGTTTCATACCACTCCGAGAAATGGCATTTCCCACCAATCTCTAGACAAGGCATGTATGCAGCTG
Organism: Nettapus auritus; assembly: GCA_011076525.1. Taxonomy (NCBI): domain Eukaryota; kingdom Metazoa; phylum Chordata; class Aves; order Anseriformes; family Anatidae; genus Nettapus; species Nettapus auritus. Next base: position 21,035,378 of record CM021772.1, on the reverse strand, counting down.
AGCTGGCTGGAATTAACAAATAAAATGAATAAATGGAATAAGGAACTCACTCTGCCCCCACGAGAAGAGCACCATGAAAGAATCCCAACAAGACTTCACCTTCTCAGCCCACAACGCTGAGCCCATAAGGGATAAGAGCAACAGGATCAGAAGAGGAGATCTAAGGACCACTTTGTCATTTGTGCTAGGAAGCTACAGATCTCAGCTGGCAAAGTGGTATGGCACTGTACGGAGGCACAGAAATGAACGAACATTGGAAGTAAGTTTCATCATATGCCCGTAAGATCAAGAGGTCTCCTTAGGTCAGCAATAAAATGCATGTCTCCATTTCCAGGAAGATCAGCATTGAATAACAATTTAATAACTCACAACAGTTTCATAACAAAGCACGTAATGATGGTTATGTGAACACAAGTACAGCCAAGCATAGCAATTTCTATAAATGATGCAAGCCCTGTGCCAAATTCAATGCTGGCATTAACATGGAAATTTCTCCCAAGCATCCAAGAGAAATCCGTCTAACAGGCAGCTAGTGAGAAATGCATTGTCAAATGTCTAGAAACTCCATACAGACCACCCAAAAAGCCATAAGGCACAGTGCACAATATCAATCAAGTTTTCAATTTGCATTTTGCATCTGTAACCATGTAGCTATATGCAAGCAAAATGTGCAAAATTTTTCCCTTATGCTTCAAATCTGAAATCAATAACGCAAAAATTGACTTGGCACGCTGGTTTCATCCTTCCAAACTACCGTGGATGACTGCGCCGTGACTTAAGCGCTATTCCTTTAGCATCTACCTATTTAGAAACGGAGTACAAATAACTTAGCCAGCAGAACTGGAATATTAATTTAAACTTTTGAAAATGATGGGCCACACGCAGCCCTTGCTCTCTCTGCGTTTAACCCGTAATGCAAATTCAGGAGGGAAGGCAGAAAGCTCAGCTGCAGCTGTTCTATGCAAAACGTTTGTGTTTGTCAAAGAAAGTGGTGTGATACTCAAGAGACAGGAGTCTTATCAAGAACAGCTCAGACCACCCCGATACATTTCATCCGGTGCAGTTGGGTCTCAGAGGAATTGGGGCCTCAAACCAAACTAAGCCTTGGTCTCTGTCCACACGGGGGTCCTACATCTGTGGCAAAGGCCAGGTAAAAACGACTTACCCTGCAATGAGAAAGGGTCAAACGACCCGCATTCACCTTGGACAAAGTAAACACATATGGACAGTTACAGAAGTTCAGCTGATGTAAAGCGATTCTGCTAGAACTCAAAAAACAAGAAAGAATTAATGAAAAAAGTCATATGCAATGGATCAACTGAAATGGAAGGAGGAAAGGTTTTCTTCCAGGGTTAAAAAAATACTGCTGGGGATTACTGAGCAAAGATGCAAGTACTGGACAAACAAGCACATGATGTTGCATCCTTTCCTTAGGATTTTCTGCTTTAACCTCTTCAATGATGGAATTTACTGATGAAAGCATTAATTTTTAGACTATTTAAATAGCTGGAAAAAAAAAAAAAAAAAAAAAAAAAAAAAGACAGCATGTCCAAGTTCAGCAGGGGCAGAACTGAGGCCCCCTGGGCTCCTCAGCCCTGCCCCTGCATAGACTGCATGTCCATCCCCTGAAGCCTGTGTTCCATTTTTCCTCACCCCTCATTTACTCTTTTGCATGCCAGTTTAACAGCCTTTTTCTGCAGGTTGTCCAAGTGACGCCAGGAAGAACCTCTAGTCTATGACAAACCACATCCTTGGTGCTTTTCCCTGCACTGTAAAAATGCACAGAACCAACAATATCGGTGAAGAAAACTTCTTAACTCCTACAGCCCAGTGCTGGAAGCATACATCACCAATCATATGTATAAAAAATGATTTTTCAGTGACTTACAACACAGCCTCATTTAAGCTTTCCTTTTCTATAGGGAGCAAAAGAACTTCCCTGACCACACTACTCCTTCTACTTGGAAGGGTAAGTTCTAGAGAACCAGGACCAAAACAAGACATAAAGAGAATATTTTGTTAACAACTAATACAATGCTTTTAAGATGCTGTGATTTTTCTGTTGATATTGAAAAGTCTAATAGCTTTTTTTTTTTTTGACAATATAAATTTGAAACATGATCCCACCTTCCAGTGTAGATTTCAGCCCAAATAGTTAAAATCAGACAGCATTCTACGCAGAAAATAAAATAGGAACTGCAGATCAGTTCCCAACAACAGCAGCAAAACTTGGTTTTTGATGACCATTAAAACTTTTCATAGGCTGTGCAAATTGAGCTAAGGATACCAAATCTGCTCTGTATTTATTTTTTAAGTACTGCACCTGATAAAAAATGGCCGTATTTGGCAGAAATAGATACTCCAAGCACCATCAGCACAAGTGAAATTCAAACCTGAGAGTTCAAAGCAGGGAAACAGGGAAATCTGTCTCCAGTCACAAGCCTCTGTATAACCTGGTGACACTTAACCTCATGATGATACTTCTTATTTTCTCACATTTAATAGCAAAAGGAAGCAGTTTCTAGCTCTATACCTTCATCTTTTCCCCCCTCCCCCATAATTCCTGATTGGGGCCCCAAAGACATCCAGACCAGCTTTACAGCCTGAGGAAAGCAACACACCAGAGGGGTCTCCTTCACTGGGCACTGCAACTACATCATTCATCCCCCAGGCACAAGAAGAACAAATAAGCAATCACTTGCTGATAGTGCTGTACGGGTCATCCATCAGGAGGGTCTTTTGTTTGCTCATCTTACCTCACCTCCAAAGCAGGTGTAATAAAAAAAAAAAAAAAAAAAAAAAAAAAAGGTAATTCCAGCATAGTGCATTTTAAAAGACTCTGCTACCTTAACACAGATTTCATTTCTAAAAGAATTGTCAAGAATTATACAACTCTAGCAACCTCCAAGGGTAGAAAACCAACTGCTTTAAGCCAATTCCATGAAAGGCTCCAATTGGAAGATGAAAAATTTCCTCCTGTGAACTATGTATGCCCTTTTTCTCTTCCTAGGGAGTCATCTGTTTAAGACTGCAACCTTTACTAAATAAACAGTTGTTTCATTTACTGCCATGTATTCACATGGCTAATGGAGTTAACGCTGCCCTACTGAATCATCTGAGATATTCCTCATTTTAGATACTGTGTCGTATTTCCTAATAAAAGTCAAGAACAATACTAACAAAACAGTCATCTATGTTGGCTTTTACTGACCTACAGGATGTACTGACTTGACGCAGAGATGCCACATGATAGAGAGAAAACCCATTAAAGTACTTGCATTTCAAGGTATTCTTTAGACTACTTCTTGGCATGCACACCTCTCCTCATTCGCAGCTGTATTTTCAGTTGGCGGAACAGAGCATAAACGAGAAGACAACAGATGACACTGAACATGCTGGCCGAGTCACGTATGGACTATGCGATTAATATGTGACAGTCCTTGGCAAAGGCTCAAACAGCTCCCACAGTCTACAACTCAAAGCAGTAAAGAATGAAGTAGAACTTCATTAATCAGAAATTAAATGGGGGAAAAAAAACTTTTTTTTTGCCTAATAAAGCCACTAAAACCAACAGCAGAAAAAAAAAAAAAAATCTTTCCTATTTATTCTCTACTTTACAAGAACACAGAGAAATACAGCATAAGCCCACCTCCCCACCTCTCTTTTCCCACCACCACCATGTAGTATTAAGAGTGATAGTCTGGGACACAATGTAGAGAAAAACAGACAAAACAACACATACTAGAACAATATCAGCTCCAAACGTAAATTAAAATAGTTTTCCCTCAATTCAAGACCATCCACCAGAGCTTCACAAATTCTATTATTTAACATTTATCTAAGTTAATTGCCATTAAGCTTAGAAACCAAAGTGAGCAGATTGAAGGATATTTCTGGAACAGTTCAACAGGGTTTGCATTTGCAGCCACCTGTGCTACCAGATTCTCATGGGGAAAGCCAAAGAACAGCAAGTGATCTGCAACTCACCAATGTTTTTCTCTTATGCTAGAAATCTGTCACTATTCTGCCATCTTAATACCTGACAATTTCAGTTGTGTTCCTGTTCTGGCCTCAGTCCATGCCACTCTCCATCCAAAATGCAGGAGATCCAAAATAGTCACCAAATTCACTCTGGTGTTGTACTTAGGACAGACTCGGGGTTCTTCTCCTTCCCAGCAGTTATCTAAGCATCTTCAACAGATGAAGGAAACAGTTTCTTTTGTAGTTCCATCAGCTTCTCCCATCAAAAAGGTTAAGGACTTTAGCAGAAAGAATTACTAGCAGCAAACACCTAAATAAGCACGGATTTAAACTCACAGCTGATTACTGTACTATTCCAAATTCAGCATCTGGAAGCATAGTCTCACATGTGGACTTTCACAAGCACATGAGCTGCAGCAGATAGGTCATTCTAAATTAAATTTTAAAAGCCCCATCTTCCTTACATCAGTGAAGCCAAACTTTTGATAAGGGCCAAGAATGAAATTTAGAAGAAAGGCAACAAAAACAAGTAGCAAGTTAAAATACTCTATAAACATCTTGAGCAAGGCCTCACTAACATTTGGTTGCCTGAACAGAGATGTTGCAACTACAGCCTAAAGATTCAGTAGTTCTTAAGACTGCTACACAATAGGTATTTGTCAGTACTGCAACCAAACACATCTAACAAGAGTGCAAGCCTACAGTCATTAGGTTTTTCCAGCAGTGCATTAGCAGATGGGAAATTTACACTTTCAACGCACTTTTCTCCTAATGAGGCTTAGCAAAGACAAATTTTAATTGTTTGCTCTCACACACAGAAGGTAAAAAAAGCCTTGAAACGGCGAGGGTGTCAATTTGATTTCCAAGGTCCCATGTCTGATTTGCTAGCAACAAAGTAGAACAAAGCAACTGGGGCCTGGGGAAAGAGTATTTGTTCTTTACTGCAAGCAGATGAAATCTAGGTCTACTCAAACAGCCTCTGTCCTGCTGAACGTTTCCAAGTTCAGGGCAGGAAATCATCCTTCCTGAAAGAGTTTTGGCTGAAACACCAGCCTAGACATCATATCAAGCACTTATCTCTGCTGCTCAAACTTTATCTTTCAAGGGAAGGGGCAATCTATAAGATAATCATAAAAACATCTGGCCTCAGGATGGCCAGAGCATCAGCCTCAGACAATTCAGTCTCACTCTGGGCATATTTGACTGTCGTGTCCTCTATCTTCTGTGAAAGGCTACTTTAAGGCTTACTAGCCAGACGATCTTTGCAACACTGAGTTCAGAAAGTCTTATGCAGAGCAACCTGAAGAGTACAATTAGCCGGAGAGGCATATGGCCAGATTTCCAACCTCACTGAAAACCAAGATTTGCACGTGAGACAAAGAGTTAAGGGGAACACCAGGATGAGGACCAACAAACAACTCAAAAAATACAGAAGCTGCAGCAAGGCAGGAGTAACAATTACAAAAGAACAATTCTAAAAGCTGATTAGTATGCAACTATAAGTCAATGTGTACTAGCTTTAAACAGCGTGGAAACGTAACAGTGAGACTATTATTCACAGCTGTCTCAATTCTGACTGATAAAAAAGGTATAGGTATTGTTATGTTTCACAGTATGCACCTTTTGCCCCTCCTTACCCCAACCTGAAACATCACCTACTAGGAATGGCTGGGTCTGGAGCTGCCATTGGTTCTTTCTGGGCTCTGTCTTTTCCTGGGTCTGCAGCAAGGTGAGATGGGATGGACCGCGGAAGCACAATAGCCACAGTTTTTCTCTCTCTCCTTCCTGTTCAACAAGGAAAGCTACCCCTCAGTTGGATAGGCACCACACATCTTGACATCTTATCACACACATCAGAGCACACGCTGTTCAGAGCAAGCTGGTTTCCAGCACAATGAATGCAAAGTACTAAATATGAAGGCAGTAAACATACAGCTTTCAGGGACATTTTTGTGCCTCTCTTCTCAAATAAGAGAGTTTTTGTTGTATTTCTTCAGTGAAGAAATTCAATCTAGTTGCAGTGCAAGGGTTTGCAAAAGATCAAATTTTACTGCCTTGTCCCTAACCAATCCAAGCTTGTTGCGATGCACAAGCAGAACAAAGACCGGCGTTTTTAAAGCAGACCCAGACAGTCCATTGGCTCACATCAGCCTCGTCTCCCACACTCCTTGGTGTCAGTACTCCACAAAACATGGAGCAGTTGAACTTACTTTTCATAAATAAATTTACCACCCTATTGGTAGTGTCATAACGAAGTTTATGGTTAACTCTGATATCCTGCACTGGAAGCTCTCTACAGGGAGAACTGTTTTACATGTGTTAGAAGCCAAAAAAGTATTATGGAAGAAATGTCGTGGGTAATATTTCAAGGTTTTACTCCAGGACAGATTCTGGTCTTAGCTGTATCAATATCAATCCAGCATAACTCCAGTGAAGGTGTGCTGATTCAGACTTGCTCAGCTCTAATCAAAATTAAATACTGTGCTGAATTTTATTCAGAGATTTCCTATTCCAAACCTATGCAACTTCCCCCCCACACTTTTGCAGGCTAAAGAAACCACCACCCAATGCAGAAGGAAGCAGGCAATGACACACTTCAGTTATAATTGATATTAACTAGTAGATGGGAGTTAAGAGAGGTCCTATTCTCCCCACTAGCACACCACACCCGTTCCACACTCAGCACCCTAAGTTTCTCCCATGTCAGACCATGCACCCACACCAGATCATTTCTGAAGTATAGATTTTAAAGCAAGATGCAGGGATGGCAGAAAGCATTTGGGGCATCTTAAACAAGCAAGTAACTACCACTAGCTCTGGGGTTAGTAAACCAGAATTGGGTGTTCAAGCTTTGCCATTAGTGTCAGGCAGCAGGCTCTTTTAAAGTGTGCAGGCAGAAGACAGGTGCTATGTTGGAAGGCAGCATGTTGCTCCTATGAACCTAAGAGTAAAGGCTACCAATCGAGATAAAATGTGAAACCTTTCTTAGGATTATATTTTCTTTTCTGCAAGAGAGTAAATACCCACATCCTTTAAGAGTTAAGGGGTTTAAAGTTATAAAAAAAATCTTAGCTTTCCCTTGCAGTTCACATATTATTTCACATACACTGTAAATTGCATTTTATTGAGTATGGTGCCCACCATGGCGTGCCTTGGCTACAGCTTATGTTTTACTGATAGCCAAATGGATAGTTATTGGCTTCATGAAGTGCCTCCAACACAAAATAATTTTTTATTTCTGGTCCAGTTTAATTGAAGGTCATGCTCAGGTTCCGAAGGAAATAAAGTTGAGCAGCACTTGCCCTGGGGTTTGATAATGCTGGTCAACCTCCACATAATAATAAAGTTTCCAGCCCTATTTGTTGAACTGTGACCCTTTTGCTTTCTCCTTCCTGGAACCATTCCTGCTGTCTTTCTCCAAATAACTCAACTGTTTATTTAGCTGAGAAACTCTCCCAGTAGCATGGAGCAGTTTCTCCTCAGCTGGTGGGTGACATCATCCTAATGCCTTTCACATGAGAACAGGCCGCACCGCGACCGCACGTAACGTGGCCGGGTCATCTTCCTAGCCGGGCAGTGGAAGCGGTCCCACGTGTTAATCCCTGTGTCACGTTAAAACCCTTAATGCTTCCACTAGACTTAGGAAAGGAGCTATTCATCCAGCGTGGCTGGGCAGCTGGTCCCCGCAGAGGCTGACTGTGTTACCTGCCTCCCAACATGGCTACCGTGCCCCGTCAGATAGCGGCCTTGTCACAAGGTGGGAGAGAGAGAAGAAGGCAAGGTTGTACCTGAGCCTATCGTATGTCCAACGGAGTCAAAGGAAAGAACGACTGAATCTGTAACACAAGAGTACAAGTTCATTTTCCCCTTTTTCTTAGCACCATCACTGTAACATTTTCTTGTTATTTTACTTTAATAACTCCTTATGCTCCATTCCACCAGGAAACAAGAACTTCAGCCAGCCAAACAACAGGCACCCAATAATGGCAAAGCACTGGAGAACCCAGCAAATCATGATGTCATTACCCAACGAAGTAGCTATAATTTATTAAAAATAATTTCATTCTATGCCTAAGTAAGTTTGGTAGACCTTGCCAAAACTGAACCATAACATGCTTTTCACTGCTAGACGGCAGAGTTCAGAGTTCTTACGTATTTATTATGAACTTTTTGTCCCCGTTTAGGCACTTCATTATCAAGATCAGCTCTTCCTGACACTCTGCTTGCTAAGCCAAGTACTTTGCGCTTCTTGCCATTCTCCCCATAAGGCATATTTTCCACATCTTCAATCGCACTAGTGGCTCTTACACAGACACATTTGAAGCCATTGACATCCTTCACCTATATGCAACAGGTGTGTGAAATATCCAAGAAATATAACTTCTACTTGACACCCTTTTGTTTTGCCATCTGAGGAGCACATGAGCACTGTTAGCCATGGTCACAACAGCGACTGTTGCTCACCAGCTAATTACCAAGACTTTTAGTCACTGTTACGTATGATGGGACAAACTGTGCTGCAATCGTGCTTTCTAGTTCCTAGTTTTTAGATAAACAACTTCAAATTTGGCCATGTAGAAACAAATATTGCTTGCTTGCATCTAGCATGATTCAGCCTCTTTTATTAGGCATTCATTTTCCTCATATACTACTCCACAGCCTAGAACCCATTTGCAAGATTTGTCAGTAACGGTCTGATATTCTGCTCCACCAAGTGGAGCTGCCATATGGTACAAAGTGCTGGTTTTCTTCCAGCTTTATTCTTGCTAAAGTAACAATTATTTTGGTAGTAAGCCATCTGGTTGGCCATCCTTTTTGTTCCCAATCCCAAATCAAAGCAGAAAGCCCATGGAATTCTACTCCACCACCACCAGAGCAGAATCGGGCCCAGAGCTTAAAGGCATATTGCCAGTGTGCAAACATGGGGAAGAACAGACTGCCATGATAGCACTAATAATGCTGCAATGATAGCACTAATAATGATGTAATGAGAAGCTTTAAACTGACACAGCAACTAATTGCAGAACCACCTCTGACCTTCAGCTAAATGAATGGACTGAATTCCACAGTTTCTCTTTGAAATTTAGGCCTCAAGTGCAATCACATCACTTGCAACATCACAGCAGCTGCCTTGGCGCAAGCCCATAGCACAAGGCAAAAAACACAATCACGATCAGTTTTAGCACTCTGGAAGGAGGTTAAGCTCCCAACAGCATCACCTTGCATTTGGGCGGGTGATAACCAGACACTGACAGTTATCCCAATTCAGCTGACAGTAATTTGACATAGGACAGACCCCTGTAGTTTTCTATACTGTATTTCATCCTTGTGCTCATTTTCCAAAACTTACAAATTCAATAAGAAGGTGTTGGTTTCCAAAATCAACACAGTAAAACCATTCATCTAAATGGATTTTAAAATAATAATAATAATGATAATAATTTTTTTAAAAAAGGTCTGTTCTGTCCCAGATCCAACACTGTGGTAGTAACATTAAAAAAATAGGAAAAAAAAGATTACTAGTCTCAAAACTTATTCCAATAAAAATAAAAATCCATCTGGACTTAACAACTCTATTTCCTCTTTTGGGAGTGAAATTCAGACATCCTTATATTATTCTAAATAGCAAGGGGTTTAATTCTTTTTAACTGTGTTAAATTCATCTGCCATCAATTAATTCTGAAGTATCTCTTTGGGGCTCTACTTGTAAAAAACTGTTGAGATTTTTATCAACATAAAATATTGCTTTGTAGTTATTGCCAATCTGAAATGTCACTCATTTTCCCCAATATATTTTGCATTCAATCACTGGACATGAAATGTTAGGACCTATCTAAGAATGGCTGAAAAGCATTGCAAGCCCCATATTTATCTTTTTTTGCAGGCTGCAATAATTGTATTTAATGTTTCAGTTCCCTAACTGAAAACATTAGCATCCTCCCACAAACAAACACGACCAGCAGAATAAGGATGCGAGCTCCCTTTTCCAATTCAGCCCTCCATGTGGCTATTAGTTTCACAGTTTCAACATCAGATTCACTGAGAATAGCCTGTATTACAGTCAGCCTCCCCAAACCACAGACTTTTAATAAAAGTGTTTATTTCTGGCATTAACGCTTCAGAAAGGAAGAAATAAATGTGGAAAGAGCTGAGAGGATAATCATCATATCACCTTTTCTCCATCCAGATAGCTCTTCACATGCAATGAAATTAAGTGCTACAGGTGATTTTTGTAATAAACTGATGGAGATTTGATAAGCAGTTGAGTCAAGCCTGATTCATTTGCAAAGACGCCAAGTCCTGCTTCCGCAAACACAACAGGAACAGGCTTTTTGCTTCCAGTTTCAAATCTCTTCCAGACATCACTCAGTTCAAAGTCCTCCAGGCTTTCTAGACTTTTTTTTTCCACAGGCAAAGTGGTTGCTTTGCCCACACAGTGCCTTCCCCCAAGCCCCTGAGCCCATTCTATCTTTCAAAGTCAAATAAAATTTAATAAGACACAATGTAAAACATACCCACTTATACGTGCCCCTGGTCTAGGTGCCAAGAAACGCTCATGTCTGAGGGAGCAGCCTCTGATGTTTCAGCTACCTACTTCCATAAGGCAGCTTAAATGTTTTTTCTTCTACCTTCCCAACTGAAGAGCAGCCTTCATGCTCAAATCGTGAAACCTGACACCCAATAACTTGCCAACATGCACAGCTTAAGGCTACACACACCATAATGCCAGCCTTTTACATCTGTTTTCACGTTAGCTTCAATCATTTTTTCAGTAGTTAGAGCAGAAAAAAAAAAAAAACACAAGAAGATACAGCAAAAAACAGATGTAATCCTGGATCTGACCCAAACCATCAGAAGAGACAAAGACTGAAGAAATACGTATTTAGAAGGCACTCGGTGCCAGGAATAACAACATCTGAGACCTCGCCAGCCAGACAGCAGAGCTGCTTTGGGTCACCTTGGGTCCAAGCCGCTGTGGGACCTACATGTTGGGTCACTTCCCACCCACCAGCCAGCTACAGCACCTGAAATCAGCACAAGGTGTCAATCTGCTCCACCACCCCAAGGAAACCAGGGCTGGCAGAGCTACCTGGATTTGCTCCACCACAGCTGTTTTGAGCGGTGGGGTGCCACGCGAGAGCTCATGGTGACAGATCCAATACAGGATCCGCCTGGTTTGGGAACCAGGAGTTCCCAGACAAACTGCAGACAGACCCAGTGCTGCTCTGGGAATGGATTCAAACTCCAATCTGGGCGTACAGCTGAGCTTGCCTTTGAAGGAACACAACTGGATTTGCACAGTTCTGCCCTGAAGTCAGAAAAATTCTGCAAAATGGAGATGACTCCACTCATCGCTGCACTTTCCTGGACCACGTAGTACCTGTGCCATACGCCACCCAGGTATGAGGGCTGATTGTATTTCTAGGCTAGGGTCCCACTTCAGAAGTCCCTGACCCCTCATCTCACCTCCTCACATGCTCTTAGGTGTCCTGCAAATCCTTCCCCCTATTTATTTTGTTATCCCTGAGCTTGTGACAGCCTGGATAACACTACGCCACTATCCCTTGTCCTCAAAGAGGAAAGAAATTACTCATCTTGCTGCATACGGTGTCTAGGTCGAGGCATTTCTGGACAGCATACAACTATCTGACCACTGTCTCTTACAGGCTGCTGCACCTTCCTGCTGTAGTCTCCCAACACCTATGTCTGCGATGAAAGAAACATAAATGAAGATCTAACTCTTCATAAAGGAGTGATGATCCTGACCAATGAACTAGAGAGTTTGTAGGAGACACAGAAACAAGATCATGCTGGAAAACCTCAAGTTTATACTCCAAGAAAGAGCCACAGACACCATAGGGTAAACACCCAATATCCTGCCTGGGTATCCTGCCCAATCTTGTGGGCTTACTGAACCCATGTAAGAGCAAATACACAGACCGACTTCCAGGGCAAACACTTGTACTTGCTTTTATTTCATCATTGATGGAAACGCAGCATAGAAAATGAAAATCCACAGTGGCAATGCAGAATGGCGATGGCAAATATAATCCACGTTTAATAAGGAAACATAATCTGTAAGTTTACTTAAGTGGTGTTTCAGAATTTCAGCGAGACTCTTTACAGCTTCCCTCTGAGAAGCCACTTTTTTTTCCCCCAACAAATTATCCCTGCAAGGATTTGTAGATACTTGTCTCATCCTATTGAGAACCAACGAAGTAGAACCAATAAATTCTCTTATTTTTTTTTTTCTTCATATAAAAAAACAAAAAAAAAACAGAATTTAGCAATAAACAAAAATCCCTGGCCCCTCGACAAGAAAAAAAAAAAAAAAAAAAAAAAAAGGAAAGAAAGATTGCGTGCTGCTTTGGAAGTGGTCCTGAGAAACCACAAACCATTAGTCCCAGAGGAGTTATAAGAGTTTAATAATAAAGGCTTAACACAGCCTCAATATCACATACCATTACAGTAATACGCTCCACAGAGCTAGCCAAACAGGGAATACAACAATAGAGAGCAACATAAGGCTGCAATTTGGCACATCCTCTTACAGAGCTCAGGCTCGGAGGTCTGCATTGATTTCTTGTATGCATGATCACTTAAATTTCTCATTCCATAACCCTGCTCTCCAGATACGCTGATCGACTCCTACAACCTATATTTAATAACATGTAATGTGATTTCTACCTCCAGAGCTTGACCTGAGACCAGATATCCTGCAGAGCTCCACCACCTGCACTGGGGGTGGCAATTGCTGTAACAACATTGAAAAATAAAATTCTGATTGAGAGTCAGAGTGAAAAGAAAGATGTTAGGTGCTGCTTTTGTAGCATGGAACGAAAAGACTATCCATTACAAGAAAAGGTCTGTCCTTCAGCTGCCTCCCTTTTTAAGAGAGATAGGATCAAATACCCCATTAGCCATCAGAATGTATTTTCTATTTAAGAGCAGCTTTCTATGACACAAACTTCCTATACTTATGGTGCAAAATTCTTCATAACTTAGAGAAAGAAGAGGCCAGTAATTACAAAAGTTATCATAATATTTCATCAAGGCAGAAAATAAAGCTCACAAATGCAGTGCCACTCTCAGAAGAGATACTACTGTGGAGATTCTTTTGGCCAGATGACCCATCTCAAAGCACCTCCTGCTCAAAAGGAAAAAGTATTTGGAAGGAAAACAGTCTTATCGTGACTACCCAAACTCTAGGCAATTCTTATGTCCAAGGACATGAAGGGAATTAAATCATTTCAGTTCTGTTTCCCAGAGATATTGCATAGATAAACACTCTTCCTTGGATTTTTTTAAAACACAACTTCATCTTGACAACAATGAAGATACTGTTTTCAAATTCAGATAAGTACCAATACAAAAATAAATACTGTCCAGTGTGTGACTATTAAACAAAAGACCGAACACCTTAAAGGCACCCAACTAAGAACATGTAAGTGTAGAAGCAAAATATAAGCAAATATTGACATAGAAAATGACAAATTTGTACAATGCTCTTTTTTAAACAGATGACAAATACATTCCTCTCATTTCCCAAACGTAAGTGGAAATATACTTTATAAATTATTTTCTGATTGTTACAATTCTGCCTGCACTTCCAAGTTACTTGACAGGTTACCCTTCACTTCCTAATTCTTTGTTTTACTTGAAGACAGATTTAAGGAAGAGCTAAGTCATTTACCCAGTCTGACAATAAATTATTCGGACAGCATTAATCAAGTATCCTATTTTGGCATAAGTATTCTCTCTCCGACCTCATTTATTTTGTTTTACTAAATTTTCTTCTACCGCACAACCGATGTGGATACTTCACCTTCCTCCAAACATGGTGGGATGGCTCTGTCTTAGGACCACCAGTCACTACAACATCTCCAGGGCCACAGCCTCACAGACGCTCTGAGCTGCTCATCTTCTTTATTCAAAACTCAAGGCACTAATTACAAGAATTACCTTTGTGCACCACTTGTCACAGCATCAGTGGAGGTCAGAGGTCATACGGGACTACCCTCACCAGTAATCTTGGCTCCTACGTAGGTACTCCGTGAAAAACAGTAGGTAGCATTCCCATGCTGACACACCACAAGAAGTTACAATTGCAAGCATATTGTTTGAGCAGGTATCCTAACACCTACAATGTGTGAGATGAGGAATATATCGAGACGAGACACAGCACAGGCACCACTTTCTCATCACAGCTGTGCACGCCAACAGCAGTAACCGGAGGGGCTGTGAGTTTTGGCAGGCAAACCACACGAGCAGTTTCTGCTCAGCGCTGTCTCCAACCGATAGCAGCCCCGAGTTCGAAGTTCAAACCTATTCCCTTTATAGGAGGGGAAAAGTCACTCAGCAACAGGATGAATCTTCAGCAACAGGAAACATCTGATTGTAAAGAACATTTCCAGTGAATTCTGGATTTTGTACTTTAATAAACTGCCGCAGTGCAGCCTTGTTTCTATTACACTAAGTTTGGATGCTGACCCTCTGTACCCCTAGTACAGAGATGGGGGAATGTGCTCGTGCTAAATTCACGTAACCTGTGGGGGAAGATGCACCCTAATTTGAGAATAAAACAATTAAACAATTTAAATGGAGAAAAATGCCACGGGGGGTCCAGAAACAGGTGTGGGCTCTGCCCTGGGCACCCCTTCTTAGCTCCCACCTTGGCAAACTCAGGGCCTAGCAAGAGCATGGCTGCACTGGGTCCTCTTGCTGTAACTCTACAGCCATGAAGTCGTTAGATGAAAGAGTTTCTCATCTGTTGAAATACACAGCCTGCTTTTTTGCCAAAGAGCCTCGGAAAAAAGGCTTAGGAGCTAAGAATGGATATAGCGAAGTATCATCGCTTGTCTCAGCAATCTTAGGTGGCACCAAGATCTACCAGTTACACTGTGAACTGCAGAGCAATCCTCTATCAGCTCTCGGTGTCCCGTCACTTAATCAAAAATAGTGTGCAACTATGGGATAGCTCTTAGGGATACGCTGCCTGAAGGACCTTGTACGATCTCCCTTGTGAGTTCCGTGGGGCCTCGCCGACTGACACGCTTGCTGTGGTCGATGCTTGCTGCATCGTCCCTTTTCCATCAGGACGTTTGTAATGAAGTGGCAAATTAAGTAAACAAGAAACAACGCTCATGTTCCACACAGATGTATTTTTCAAACGTTCTGAGCATTCAGTTTTCTTTATTCTGCAGTGAATGAACCGAATGAAAAGACGTGGCGTCCCGCGCCAGCTGGCAAATGCTTCAAAAGGATATTACATTGCTATTGTCTTTGGCGGTGCCCAAACGACTGTTTAATAGCAGGAAGTGCTGATATGTTTCGCTTACAAGGGCAGTGTTTGTTTGGATCCATGACACAACTTTGCAATGCCACAACCAACCCTGCGCACGAGGACGGCGTGGTGCTTTGCTCCAAGCGCGTGGGATTTGCAGCTCCTGGGTACCTGCTGCGTCTGCCTCTCCCAGGGGATGGCCGGCTGCCCTGGCCTCACAAGCTGCTCTTTCCAGATGGGATGGACAGAGATCCCCCAGATGTAAAGGGGAAGGGGAGACCAACGTGGTGCAGGAGTTCAAAGAGAACATACTCGGCTCTGAGGAACACGACACTAGATGCAGCACAAATCTACCGTAGAAGGTCAGGAAAAGCAGCAAGCCAAACTGCACCAATAAAGCTGCTATCCAAGAGGTTCTTCTCTTGACAGGGAGAAATCCTTTAATGAATCCCAAGCAGTTTCTCAGCATTTTAAGGAACTCATTTTTATTGCATCATCTAAAGCCAAGTCTTATATTTTGGTTTCAATTATTACTGTAGCACCAAGAAGTCACTCATACACCCAAATTCCAAAGGGGGACATGCAATAAATTACAAAACAGTAAGACTTCTCTCTTCTAAGCTTAAGAAGCATGTGCAAGGCAGAAAATGGATACTGGCAGCTGGGAAATACACAGGAACAAATGTGAAAATGTGGTTCAAGAATACAGCACCAGCTCGGTACAATAACATTTTCTTGAGCATCAGTGGTTGTATCAGACTTTAATCACAGCAATATGAAGCGAAGCTGTATTTTGTTTCAGTAAAAATATCACATGGGCTTTTAACCTTAAATCATAGTCCAGTAACTGTACTAATGACAGTGTCTTAAACTTACAGATACTCTCACAGCTTTCAAACAGCCCTGGGAGGCAGCTGTACATTATCTTTGTTTTACATACAGAAAAATACCTTCATGCAATTAATAGCAACTAGGACAACAACTATTTTAATGCTCTGGTCTTGTTTTCATGCCTACTGGAGCCATTCCACCATTTTTTCCCTCTTTGTCCTCGGCATAGGAAAAAACCTTTTTCTGTGTGTTGGCTTTTCTGAGCTAGCTCTCAAACCTCCCCTTCCTCAAAAGCAATAACCAGTACTCCAGAAATATAAATACTTCCATCGGGAAACTCACATTCTTGGGTTTGTTTGAAAATGATCTACTACTTCGGATAGTGAGCCAGTGGTCGAAAGCCTCCCAAAACCTTAAAGCATACATCTGGCCTGGCTGCCAAAATAACTGCCAGCAAGTCCATATGGACAGCTTTACCGTGACACTTCTCATCTCTCGTGTCTGCTCACAACCCAAACAAACGGCAGGAGGGAGTAAGGTACGAGAGAAGTGCATGGGTGCAAAACAACTCCTGAATACAAGTGCTATATGGGCATCTTCTCTAGAAAATGGCTACATTCTACTTCTGCATTACAAGAACAGACCAGGCTACTTACTCACATGAAAGGTGATAATGAAGAGAAAGAAGTGTTGGATTGATTTTTCACTGTTGCTTTTTTGGCCCCTCCAGTTTGGGGACAAAAATCTTGTTTTGTTTTTAAACAGTATCACCACAACTGATTCCAAAATCTGAAGAGGCTTCTGGCCCATCAAACCCTAAAACTCATTAAGTTTCCAAAACATGCTCTAAAATCTGGATTTGAGAGGTCCTACACGGTACATGATTTTAGAGGTAATTGATATATAGAGAGAGATACCAAGCATGTTTTCTTTCACAGTTCATGCTTTGAAGAGCAGCTTGTGTGCCTCCAACTTCTCTTTACCTTGCAGCCACAGCAGTTAATCTACACAGGGCATTACCTCCACCAAAAGCTCCACCATGTCCTCAACCAGACACCAACACATGCATCTGAAATCAAGATGTTCCAGAAGTCATCTAAGCATCCCAGAAGGATTCCCCAAAAAAATGTTCCTTGAGTATCTGCTTGACTATGAAAACTCCCATATGCAGATGGGAATAAAACCCCACACAAACTGTAACTTTGAACAGCATCTACAGATTTTCACTTCCTATACCTTCTTTTACAGAAGTGTTTGATTTGAGGAAATTACTTGCTTCACCAAAATGTCAGAAAAATAACCCTGAGATGTACTGGATACTGCGAGCAGGTTGCTTCCATGTGCAGAAACTGCAGGACAATGAAGAAGTTATTCAAACAGCAGCAGCACAAGAGGAAGTTCATCACCACACTACCTAGTCCCTGGACAAATACAGCTGGAGATTATCTAAAGAAAAAGCGTTCCTCCCATCACACCATGTATAAAAGCACAATGAATCTCTTTTAATTAAGACTTGGCAGAGAAACAATACAGTGAGAGAACAGATTCAAGGGCACGCAGAAGGTCAAATACTAAGAAACATTGGTTCCAGTCTAAGATCAATGGACATAAACTTCTAAGCACCTAACTAAAATTCACAAGTCTGTGAAACCAAACACCTACTCATACATTTTTCTTCCCATCTCTCTAAAGTGAACACTAGAAATTTCAATATCCAAATCATCAGATGTGCCACAATTCCGTGCTGAGTCACGCCTCGAACACCCATGCTAACTTTGCTCTTTAGAGCAGCCACCTAGACCTTGAGGACTTTCGGCACCCCTGGAAGAGCAAACAAACATGAAAAGCAGCAACAAAAACCTGCACCCCGGATCAGTGGGTGACTTTAATCAACCCATCAATACCAAGGAGCAGCTTGCTTAAGAACAGTAACCAAGCATCCAGCAGTACCCAGCATCACTGCAGCATCAAGTGGTTTTGACAAAGTTAATGTGAAACTGCCAACTCCACCAAAAGCTGCAACTTCAGAAACCGAGAGCTGCCAGCACCCATTCTTACAGGAATCCAATTTCCACAAAGAAAACTCATCGGGATTGCAGGAGGTTAAGCCCTCCACAGCATTCCACAACAGACCCCATTCTCCATTAGCATTTCCAGCCACCTGCTGAAGTGTGCTCCCAGCCAGGATTTCATAGATTCTCTGGGATTCACAAATTTTAGAGTTTCACCATTCTTGGATTACTCCACGAGCAGAACTCCTCATAAATGGCAACAGTCATTTTATTAACCTTCTCCTAAAACAGCTGCCTCCTCTGACACAGCTTGACTGGCAAAATAACAGCTCGACACTGGCAGGTCTGGGATCAAATAAGAAACAGAAAACACCTCTTGGTTTGTGATAAACTAGCTATATTGGCAACTTTTGGCCATAAGTTTGACTGAAATTGCCTGCACAAAAGAACAGCTGACAGGAAAAGAAGCAAGAGCAGCGAGTAGGGCATCCTATGAACAAGGACTACTGCAGAAGCCCGGGGCACCAGGTCACAAAACATGAGGGTCTGATCGCTCACAGAAAACAAGAAGTATGTTTCTACATGGCTTAAGCTGGTGGTTTTTAAAGCCTGGGGTTGGAGTGTGGGGGGAGGGTTCATTTGGTTTTGTGAGGTTTTTAAACTTTAATAAAAGAGCATCCTTCTCGGCCTGAATAACCTTGACATTCTTTCTCAACCATACTAAAACAAACATGCCCATGAGATCTCCCAAACCAAATCAAGTAATGGCAACGCTAGCCATAATAGATGTTATTCAGTGTGATACACAAACCCTAGCATTTTGAGGCCAAGGTCTCCATATGGAGAAATGTGAGCCAAAAGCTGGATTTAGGGCCAACTTCAAAATTGCACATATGGAAGGGAACTACAACCACCTTAAGATCCTCACTGCATCCAAGCAGGCAGTTATCACCAGCTCCAGGCCCTCAGACATGTGAAAGAAGGAAATGAGATTTATCAGTTACAGCAGACCACTTTCCCACAGCTGGTTTTAATTAAGCTAATTTGGTGGTAGTGACTTATAGCAAGCAGAGCCTTCTCAAATCACTTTGCAAGTCTTTTTGCCAGCGCATTACCAGCTGTACTGACCAGGAATACTAACTAGGATGTTATTCTGCAATTGTCTGAACTATGGCATTTAAGAGTGGGACATGCTCCCCCCTTAAATACCACCTGATAGTACCACTGTTTACAGTAACAGGCTACGGGGAGAAGATGCAGAACATGAAGAAAGGTACTAGGCGAACTCCACTGAGAAAACCACTTGTGAAAAGGCAGCTGGATCCCTTGCCAGAATCCCATTATGCCTTGGACATACCCATGCTACATGAAACTTATTAATGAACATGTGGATATAGAACAGATTTTGAAACTGTAGGAACACAACAACCTATGTAATTCCTAGAGTAGTTCTGCAGTCAACTCCTCTAGGCCAGTTTTTATTTTTTGGATACATACAGGATAGCTTTACCATGAAGAAATGCTTTGGGTTACACCATGATGTCACACAAGCCAGAGCATAGTTAAGCAGTGCAAATTTAAGCTTCATTTCCAGGCATGCATAAGGGGATGGCAAGGAAGTCATTTAAATGACGTCTAACTAGATGAAAGTTTTCCCAGAAAAACTCTGCATGCAGCAAACAGAATCAGAGAGACTAATAGCATCAGTACTAGTATAGGTACCTAAGACCAAAAGACATTTAAAACAGATCTATCAGTAAATATAACTTAAGAACACACCAGAACAAAATAATATTTTGAAAAAAAAAAAAAAAAAAAAAAAAAAAAAACATTTAGCATTTACTCAGAGCTGTACTCTCTAGTTCACACAAGGCATGAATTTCAGATACAAAAAAATCTTTCATTCAGAGTAAAACGTGCAATCTAGCCAGCTCACCACAAATGCAGTCTGAGGCATTAATGCTACTGATGCTCAAAGCCAGAGAACTCACAGAACCAAGCACTCTGTCACAAGAAGCAAGGCAAAGAAAACAAAGCATGTAGCAGGATCATAACCTTGAGCTCCAGGAAAGCAGAATTCAGCCTGCTCAGGGACCTGCTTCAAAGAACACCATAGGATATGGGCTTGGAGAGAAGAGAGGTGGTGCAGGAGAGCTGGCTGATTTTGAGGAGCAACTCCTTCAAGCTCAAGAATGGTCCAGCCCAGCACACAGGGAATTGAGCAAAGGCAGCAGGAGTCCTGCATGGACGAACTAGGAGCTCCTGTCAAAATTCAAATGTAAAAAGAAAGCATATAGGAGGTAGGGGCAGAGCCAGGCAAGCTGGGAAGAAAACAGATACACTGTGCTAGCGTGCAGGGACAGGCTTAGGAAAGCCAAAGCCTGCCTGGAGTTGAATCTGGTGAGGAACAAAAAGGGCAAGAAGGGTTTCTATAGGTAAATCAGCAGCAAAAGAAAGACTAGGGAAAATATGGACCTGCTGCTGAATTGGGCAGCAGAGCTGCTAGAAAAAAAAAGTGCTGTAGAAATGGGCGGACAGAAGTCTCATGAAATTCAAAGGGAAATGTGAAGTCCTGCTTATGGAGAGGAATAACCTTGTGCACCCACACAGGCCGAGTGCCAACCTGCTGGAAACCAGCTTTGCAGAGTAGGACCTGGGAGCCCTGGTGGACCATCAGTGGAAGGAAGGCGAGGCAGCATCGCGCCCTTGTGGAAAGGGAAGAGGGGGGATCCTGATGGGGATCCCCCGCTACAAGGGGCACGGGGACACGCTGGAGCGAGTCCAGTGCACTAAGGTGATTAAGGGATTGGAGCATCTGCCATGGGACAGGCTGAGAGCGCTGGGGTTGTTCGGCCTTGAGCAGAGGAAGATCAGGAGAATCTTAGTAATGTGTATAAATACCCGATGGGAGGGAGTAAAGGCGGCAGAGACAGGCTCTTCTCAGAGGTGTCCAGTGAAAGGACAGGACTCAATGGGAACAAATTAAAGCCAGGAAATTCTATTTAAACATAATTTTAAAAGTAATTTCACTGTGAGGATGAAGATGATTTCCAGAGGTGACTTCTAGCCTCAACTATTTTATAGTTCAGTGAAACACCCTTGCTCTAAATCAGCATTATCTCATGGTTTTAGTGCAAGTACTTCCAGCCACATTAGACTGATTCAGAACAAATGCAGAAGGTTCCAGGTAAATGCAAGAAAGACAAACCTGCCAGTCTGCAAATGGCATGATGTTGTGCAAAAAGTCTCAATCAGCCTCAAAGTGAGAGCTGAGGCCTGCAAGGAGCACAGGACAGATCCAGTAACTGTAAGGTTAGGGTTCACCTACAAAGAATTTCCTTTCCAACATAATGAAATGCATTGTTACAGCTACTATTTGAGCCCAGAAGCGAAAATCCAAGAATGATCCTGTTGAGGTCACAACTGTTACCCATAATAAACCGTTCTTTACCACGGGCTCTCCAGAGGAACGGCTGGCTTAGCAGCATGCAGGCCGCAAACAACCAGAGTTACTTCACAGGACCCAGGCAGTTTCTCTGCATTTGTTCAATATATTCAATGTCAGTGATATCTCCTACAATGACAACCTCCTCCATGGAATTTGGAATTTCACAACTGTAGAAAACTTGACGTGCAAAGCAGCATTTCTTGACAGCATACCAACAAATACACCCATAGTTGGATTTCCGACAGCGTAAGTATGTTACGGTACAGCTGGAATAGGGCAGTGACCAACCTGAAGACATTTTGCTCTCACCAGTATTACCAATTCCAACCCAAAATTAACACTAACCTCAAGGTGTACTTACACAGTACTTTGTCAATAAAGCAATAAAAAGGCAATTTTCACACTACGTGTCCCAGCACACCACAGCAGCTCTCCACCACCACATCTGTGCCAAGACAACTGCTCTCAGGGTAGAGGTTTTAAATTGGATCACTGAAGAAGTATGAGTCAAAAAAAACACCAAGAATATCTCAGAAAAAGGCAAGTACACAGTTCCTTACAGCAGGTTAGCCACCAAAATCAACATACCATGTAACTAAAACCCCAGAAACTTAGTTTTGGAAAGCTCAGGTCCTTTCCACAGAACTCAAATAATCCTTGGCAAAGCAGTAACATTCCTTAAAAGCGGGTCTTAAATAACTGCACACCTGTCGACATTCAAATAAAACAACTCCATGGTGAACAGAGGCCAGAGACTATATAAGAATGTGGTAAATAAAACAGAAGAGGAATGATTGTTAAGGCTGTTCAATGAGAGATTGAATAATTGCAGCTTTGTCCACAAATCATCACTTTTTTAAAAAAAAAAAAAATTAACCTCCAGAAGAACAATTCTCCACAAACCTGTCCAGCATAATGAGTGCCTCAATCTAGAGCAAAGAATAAACAATCTTTACATGGTACTTAAGGAAAAGAAAGCTGTATAAGAAAACACATCTTTGAAACACTTTCTGTGGCAGCAAAAATAACGAGGAAACATTCATGCCGACCTAACAAAATTAATAGATTGTCACAAAACTACTTACGAAATTAATTAATAGATGGGATGAAGATGGTCTTGAGTGACCCAAAGATGACTAATAACATGCCAAATGTTCCAATGACCAATATACCAGGAGCAAAAATATCCAAGCTCCATGCTCACACATCAACATTTGAAAAAACTCATTTTGTATCTTACAACAACAGTACCCTCTACTGTTACAGAGCAGAATAGCACACGATGAAGCTCAGCCCTGACCATCACAGACACCCAGCACAGGAACAGCTACCAAGAACATCTACATAGCTTTATCAGCTATCTAGTCTCCTGTCAAGATCTTCCACGTTTGTTGTTTTCTTCACACAAGAGTCAGGTTTGGGGTTGGTTATGACATATAGCTATTTTTTTTCCCCAAAACTTTTTTCTGTAATTGGAAAAAATGTGTATATGCATGTATAAATATATGCATACACATTATTTTTACATATATAAAAACACCTATCCCCTGGAAGACCAGAGACTGTCAACACTACATCAACATCTTCTGGATCATTTCCGTAAGGCCAAAAGTAGCTTTCAAAGGGGGTTTTAGATTTTAAAATTAGTGCATCACAGAAGTCCAAACGCTCAGATTCTTCAAAAAGATCAGTTGATGGCTATATCCCATCTGCAAATGGCCCTAGGGGTAACAACACAGGCAGACTCCTCTACTTCTGACGCCTTATGACCACCTCCTAGCCCCATGCTGTAAGAGGGATGCAGCATTACATTGCAGATTCAGCACAGCAAGAGGAGAAATTGGGAGATCAGGCAGAAAGTCCCTGAGCTTCAGCTTGGGATGAAGTTTCCAGGGCCATTCACTGAAGACCACTGTGAGCGGGGATTCAACACAAGCCATGGACTTCAGGAGACACAGCCCTCACAGTGCTGAGCTGATGAGCTTTAGCAGCAGAGAAATTCAGAAAGTGGAAGCACATACAGCCCTTCTCAGGTCATGTGGAAAGCAAAGGGAAGTAGAAAAAGCACTGACTGTATGAGCATTAGAGGCAAAAAACTCCCAAGCTTGATTTGAAGCACAGGCATTCCATGCAACACCTGTACGAACAGACTGCAAGAAGAAAAAAGCATAAAAGCATGGAACATTTAAACAAGCCTATGAGGTTACAGTTAATGTCCCAAAATGAACTGTGGATACATATATTTCAGTGTGATCCAGAACTACACATCATCTGCCTTCAGAAATAATAAAATCCTTCTGTACAGAGAGGAAGGTCTCTCCCTGTTGAGGGCAAATTTGATTCACGCAGAATCACCAAATATTTCATCTGCAGTTCACTTTTGGAGTTTTGCTTAGGATCAACTTATAGATTTTTAGTTTTAAATTTTCCCCTTGAACTTTTTAAACTTGAACTTCCATTATTCTCAAAGTGAGCAGCATTAGAACAGAATCCCTTACCTTGTGAGTGATTAATCAATATCACAAAAAATCAACACTTTGAAGCATCTACCATCGACCAGATCTAGGCACCTGAAAAGGACTCTGCCATTCCTCAGAGGCAATCAATCGGGTATCTTAATCCTACCCTAGACAGTTAAAATTATATATCAAAAATCTACTCTATGAATTTATCCAGGCTGAAAAGCACCTATTTGTCTCCTGTATAGAATGTCTGATAAATAGCAACTGTAACCCATGGGTATGGAGGTTAGCTTTTCCTCTCAAATGGTTTCTCATCTTTCACTGGAGCAGACCCAGAACCACAGCTTTATACATTCCAGGGCAACAGCAACAAGACAGCCACATATACAGCAAGTATACAAAGATCTGAATCTTGGCAAGGGGTCACGGTACCCCTCCTGCAGGCTACAGTGGTGTTACAGGTTATAATGAATGGCAAGCTGATCTGAATCAACACCGCAACACTGAGACCCCAACGTCTTTGCACTGAAAAGCATGATCAAGAATATAACCACAACCTACATTTCCTACTCCATTCATACAGACAAAGCCTCAAAAAATAATAAAAAAATATAGCAGTCTGGAGTACCACACTCCCAGAAAACACATGGATAAATTGCAGGGTCTAAAAAAGAGCAGTAAGAACGATGGGTGTCTAGAAAACCTAAGAAAACAAGACTGAAAAAAAGACTATCAACTAGCCTAAAACACATAAACACATGTTGAGAAGGGGAGGAGAGTATTAACAAAAGCTCACCATTGACTTGATTGCAATCAAAATGATTTAGGGCAGACATGAGGACGAATCTGTCTACAGGGAAGAATAATTAAGCACTGGGATAGATTGTCCAAGTTTCCATCATTAGGTTTTATAGAGTACTTCTGACATATGCTGGCATAAAATTATGCTAAAAATATTGTTTCTAAAGTCCTGGAGAAAGACCTCCTGCAGTTCTTTCCAAGGCTATTTTCTACAATTTCCTATAAAGGAAAATATTTTGAGAGGCCATTGTTAAAAAAAAAAAACAAAACACACACACAACACACAGCTTCTAAAATGAGTAGCAATATTTAAGATAAGATAATCAAGAAAATAAATATTACTAACAGCAAGTATATTATTGTACAGATTAAAAAACACAGGACAATCAGTTTACAAATTAAATATTTACTCAAGTACCTTAGAAAGTAAACGAAACTGTAATACAACAGGAAAGGAAACTACCTCGCAGTTCCAGCTCTCACTCTTGGTTGTTTCTTAATGCCAGTGAAGGAGCTGGGCTAAAAGGCAGAGCCCAGAAAACAAAAACGCAAGCTACTGGCACTGGAATACACAACATAAATATTAAAATAACTGAAGTTTTATCAGTTAAAAATTAATTCTATTTTTTAATTGAATGCATTACCTACAGATTGGCTGTCCGAGACCACTATTCTCATTTTTCAATATCAGGGCAGTGATAAGAGATACCTTATAGCAAAAGCCATATATATATATATATATATATGTATATATTAATTCAGCCTAAGTCTCAAGATGGTCAAATCACAGCAACGTAACCTCATTCTCATTAGTATGATTGCCCAGCATTCATCTAGAAACGCGAGACACTTTCAAGCCTGCCCTTTAAGAGAATCCAAAATTGTTTGCCTTGCTGCAGAAACATGAGGGAAGAGAGAAGTTAAGAACTATGGACTTGCTCCTGTCTTCAAGAAGAAATTTCTGATTTATGTGAGCCTGCACGAGATCATAATCCTGGCTTGGAGTACAGCATCCAACATGTAACTGCACAGGATTTATATGCCATGTGATAGCACATAACCACATTTCCCTTAACATTTTATGAGACCCAACAGCCATTCCAGAGACGAGGCTTCACACTGCACAGGATGTACGAAGGGAACCACCCAGCAATCAGCGCAACATGCAGCCTTCTGGAAACATTCATTCCAATAGCTCCCACTAGACAAGGACAAAGGAAATACTACAAGTATATCTATTTTTAATTAAAATGCTTTATAAGGTGTACACTGGCACATGCTAGGAGGAACAGATAAAAGTTATCTTAAGAGGAGGAGGCTTCAGGAATATACTCAGTTGTCTCTTCTTTCAGTTAGAGTTGAGATTATGTAGTTTGTCACTGACCACTAACTTCCGTGCCTTGGAAATCTCACCTTTAAAGGACAACAAATAGCTTACGTGAAAAAGAGAGACAACTGCTACTGCTGTGTGGTCGCTGCAAGACAAGGCAGTTACGAGCAACTGGATGAAAGGACTCAAAAGGTAGACAAAGTGGCAACATGCCAGACTATGGACAACACACATCCTGTTGCAAAGCTGAGGGAACGCTGTAAGTAGACTGCAGGGGTTTAAAAAATCAATGAAGAAATTCATGGGAGAGATTTAAAGAGCTTAGTGTGGATCCCTGACAAAAAAACAAACAAACAAACAAAAAATACCTCAAAAATAGCTTGGAAAATAACATCTGCACTGTATGGGAAACCGCAGAACTTGATGGTCTTGAAGAAAGAGGTCTAGAAAGTTGGAAGATGACAAAATAATCAATACAAATGCTCACAAGTATTAGAAACAACAAACACAAGTACACAAGGGAAGCATGAAGGGTGATACTCCTTTTGGATGCAACACTCATCTCCCCAAAACAGGTTGCAAACCCAAATTTGCAATCACTTTAGTAAAGATCAAGCTTGTGTGCAGCACACCAAATATCTCCACGTTTTTTATCCTAACCCAGGCATGCCCCTAGCTAACAGCCAGCAGCAGCGATGCGGCAGTGCCCGCGCAAGGGGAACCAGTGATCACATGCAAGCCTCCCTTGCAACCATCAACCTCACACCAGTCCTTGACATCTGATTACACAGCAGTCTGCGATACCCATTCTCTTCCAAGTAGTTCTTTGTTATTCTGGGCTCACTAAATAGCTGCTTGTCAATTACGCAAAGGCTAAATTACTAGTGGTGCACAAAGAGCCACTGCCTTTCCTCCTTGACATTTTCATCTGTTGAGCTCAGGAGCTTCCAAACAAAGCCCTGGTTATCTCGGAATTCCCCACTTCTCACACTGCCTTTGGGACTTCACTGCCTACATACATAACATCTGCAGGAAGACAAGCAGACATATGGAGAACATTCTCAAGGCCCATACCATCCTGAGTCCTTCAAGGGAAGGAAGTGATGGTGGCCACAAGTCACAGCTCAGGAGGTCCAGACAGGACTTCAGGAAGAACTTTTTCACCAGGAAGGTAGCGAGACATGGAACAGGTTGCCCAAGGAGGGTGTCTGCTGTCTGATGTCTGGTTTTCAGCTCATCTGTGTTCCTACTCCCTGAACTGTGACTGCTTTTGGACTAAGACTCTTCAGAAGCAAAAGCCTTTTTGGTAGCAACGCCATTTCCTGTGTTGTTACTGCACATTCGTATCATCCATTCGATGTTAAGCGTCCCTTCATTCATCTGGCACATCTTCAGTGAGCTCCAATATAGGCACCACACACCTCCTGTACAACAAATGCATGATTAAGTGGCATTTGAAGCAGATGACGAAATAAAAGAAAGTACACAGAGTGATTTAACAGACATGAAGCAGAAAAAAATAGGGAAAAACAAAACAAAACAAAATATTCTAAAAAACAATGAGCCCTCTGTCTCAATGCATCATGCCTGGTCTCTGGGGAGGGCTACAGACAAACAAGGGATTGTGCGGATCATCAAATACCAGGATGCTAACACATGACCTATGAGGACAGACTGAGCAAAAGGCTTGTTTAGCCTGGAGAAAACAAAGCTCTGGGGAGACAAAATCACAGCCCTCCAGCACCTGCAAGAAGGCTATACAGGAAAACTGAGCCTGGTTCCCAAAGTGTTGCATGGCGGGACAAAGGCAATATGTGTAAGTTGAAGCAAGAGAAGCTCAGACTGGATATATGGAAAAATCTGTTCACAATCGAGACAGTGAGGCCTTGGAAAAGGCTGTACTGAAAGGCTGTGAGGTCTCCATCCTCTGAGGTTTTCAAAACCTGAGTGGATAGAGACCTGAGTAACCTGGTCCTAACCAGTAACCAACCCCATGCTGAGTAGGAGGTTGGACTAGAAATCACACAATGCTCCTTCCAACTATTATTATCATATAATTTGCAAAATCTTACTCTGTTCTTGAAAGCACTGAAAATTTTTCAAAGGAGAGGAAAAAAAATCAAATAGGAGAGTATATTGCAGTTGTATTTACTAAAAGAGATCTTTTTTCCACTAAAACTGAAGTGACAGTGGCTAAACGGACCCAGAAAAATATATGGATATAAACTTGGGTGAGAGAAGGTACAAAGATTTGGTTTTATACAACAGAATAGAGACAGAGGTTCTGCTCCAGAAATACACTGCCCTTAGCTCAGTGGAAACAAATCAAGAAGGCACCGATTGATTGGCCACCCCAAATTACCTTTAATTTACTTCTCATAATCAACCCAAGTCAAAAAAACAGAGTATTATTAAGCTTTTTTTGCATTTCAAAACAAGGATATAAGAAAGTAACAGAGCAAATAAATCTCCAGAGTTAGTGTGACTTGGATATTTCCCACTTGTAACTTATTTCCCCAGCACAATTCCAAATTTAACTCTGCTTTGCTAGAATAAGCCTACTTTTATCTTCAAGCTGATCTCACATCCATAGTTACCACATATGACTACTGTACTTTCTACCAGGATTTAAACATTGACCACACTATGTCTTCATAATCACTTTTTTTTTTTTAATAACACTTACTTACATTTAGGTCAATTTTACCAAAAGCTAATAGGAAAATTAAATTATTTCACCATCTTCTTTACTCACTTATGCTTTTACCTGGACTTAAGGAGTGCTTTTTCACACACATTTAGCTTGTGAAGCTTAATACCACAGGAAGATGGTGCCAGAAGCTTATACACATGTTTGAAAAGGTATTTCTCCTCATCTAGAAGTCCTTTAAATTAAACTAGTTGTTCTGAAAATAGCTGAAGTAACAAAGCATGGTGGTTTTTTTCAGATTTGTCTGGATTTCCCTCCCTCTGCAATAACACAAGCACGGTACCCCAGCACCTTGCATCCCTGCATAATGTCCCCCTATTCTCCCCAGGTTCTTTGGGGAAATGCATGATAATTTCAAGTGATTTTTTTTTTTAAATAATAACCCAATTATTAGTACAAAGCTGAAAAATACCTTCTGAATAGGAGCGGCAGAAGGCAAAAACAAAAACCCATTACAAGATGGGACTTGATCAGATTATGAAAACGGATACTGGCAACTGGATACAACAAATAACCAAATTCCTTCCAAATTAAGTTACTCTAAAAGGAAATGACTCTGGAGAAGGGATTTTTGACTTAGAATTTACTGACGCTCACCCAGAGAATGGCAGGTTACTTCGTAACTGCACACGAAAGAGGAACACTGTGATTTCATTTATTTTTTTGAAGTAGTATTGACCCAGCACTCGAGATTTTTGCACTGCAGAGTGCCGGTGAGGGGCCAGGCAGCAGACATCGACTGCCCTCAAGTGGTACCTGCAATAACCGCACGGCTCGGTGAATGCAGCCTCCTCACCTGCCTGCGGGACTGGAGCTGATGCATGGGCTGAAGCACTTCAGCCTGCCTGGTATGGATCAAACCCAACATTTCCAAAAAGCTGGAGCAGAAGGGAAAGGAAGGCTTCTGTATTTTCACACTGTATCAGTTTCCTGTTCGGATCCATTATACAAACAAGTTTCCCAGCGTATCTGAACGCTTGCCAGCAGAGAGGGAGCTGCTTAGCCACGGGCTCAGCAGAAGCTTTTCCATTACAGCACGTCCCAGAGTCAATTCACGTTACCTCTATCATGTTATTTAGTCTTTGCAAAGATTAAAGCATCTAACAACAACAAAAAAAAAAGTAATCAGAGGACAAAGCAAAAAACTTAATTCCTCAGAAAAAAAGAAGAAGTCACAGTACCACGTGCTACTTCCACTGAAGTGTGAGGCACAATGTGCCTTTTTGAAAATCACTGCTTATGGGAACAGACTAATATAAATCATGGGGAAAAGAACTGTTCACGCAGGAAGAGGTGATAGGGATACTGCAGTTCCTGGTGCCTCATCTGGAGCTCTCAGGGAGAGATCTGGCAGCAGATCCCACAAGCCTCCCAGATCCCACAAGCCTCCCAGACGCTTTCCCACAAGCACGAACAACTCTTTGATCCCCCCAGCCCCTGTTCCACAACACAAGCAGCAACGCTGACTGTGTGCTAAATGCTCTGACAGCTTTTGTCCAGCCCTTCTAGCCAAGCAACTGCAACACGTTAAGTAGTCTATCGTACAGATACTCCAAACTTTCCTTAAGCAGGTCCTCAAGAAAAACCCATTATGAGATTAGCTAACATCATGAAACAGGCCGAGGATAAAGAAAGCTACTTATGGGGTAATTCCACTGCTGCAAAGGCACAAACAAACGCACCACTGCTGAGCCAGGCGTGTTTATGCTACAGCAGCATTATGTCAAACACAGCGATTAATACACAACACCTGAGGGGGGCTTTTTAACCTTTTGGCTACACTGCTAAGTCTTAAATAAAATCAAAGTAGCCCAGACTTAAGCAATTATATTCAAGTGTGCAGGAAAAAAAAAAATTACCTCCGTTCTTTTTTATGCTACAGCTGCAAAGGTTGCTGGAAGGGATCGAAATACCCAGCACCAAGTTCATTTTTACCCAGCACTATGCAACAGCAGGTTTCTGTAGTCCTTCATCCATCCTTTGAAGCGGGAAATGCAACTTGCATAGGAGAACATATCATAAAGAATACGTAGCTCTGGTTTATGAGCTATTTTTAATTCTTGATTTAAAAAAAAAAAAAGTAAGTTTTAATAACTATATCAAGAAACTTAAAGCATTCAAAGGTCAGGATGCAGTGAAGGCAGTCTCTTTACATTGTGGCATGCTCTCTATTCACAGGACACAAACTATTTCTCAGATGCAAGACACCATAATTATAACACTAACTTATTGAGAAACAGCACATGCGGCACACACAAGTAATATAACATTGTATTGTGCAGAACCTTTCATATTTTCCTAATGTGAATATGGCCTTTTTTCAATGTGCAAACCTCTCAGAAGTTCAGAAATATTCAAACTACATCCTCAAATATGAAATAAATTTAGAAAATTCAATCAGAATTAACACTTTAAGAAGTAGAATTCATTTCACAGTCTTTACACTGCATTAGCTCAGTCTTCTGCTTCTAATAAAGTACTGGACCCGAACACAAAAGGACCAATATAGAGAGAAATTAATGTCGTAATGACTCATATTTAATAATAATAAAAGCCTTCCCAATGCTCAAATAAGGCACTTCTAAGCAGAGATTACAGCAACAGTGCTAACAAAAATGCAGAATTACTAACTTCCGAGCAGCATAATGGAGAACCGCCTATGCTCTATTTAGAACGTGACAGAATTGTGTGAGGCAAGTCTCAAAAGGCATAAAAGTCTCAGCAACTAAATTCACAGTAATTAGATTTCTAATTTTACCCAGAGCATTACTGACTGCTACAGTTAAAACTGCCTGAACTGTTCCACTATTCCGCACTTTTCAAAAGCTCACGTTTTCACCCTTTGAGCACAAATTCTAGAAGTTTAGTCTGTGCCTGAACATTTTTTTTAAAGTTTAAATAGAAGAAAATAGAGTTCTGTGGCTGAGTATGGAGAGCAAAATTAAACTTTTCCAGTAGAGAAAAAAAAAAAAAAAAAAAAAAACAACCTACCTTCAAAAAGAAAAATGCAGTTGTGGTATTTATGCAGCTAGAAAGCATGAAGTGCTGTGCCTTTGATGTGGTGAATCTGAACGCTGAAAACCCCAAACCAGCACACACAACTGTTCAGGCACTTGCACAGAAGCATCTTAGTTAAGTTCTACGAGCCTCATCATCCCCAATTACAGCACCTACATCAAGCCACCAGCACTGCCCATGCAAGCCATCACCTCGCCAGCTTTGTTACTGACACTACACTTCTAAAGAGTGCTGTGTTTGTACAAATAGGAGCAGATAATCTCTGCCCCAAGCAAGCAACTTCAGCATATTACTGTTCTCTCAATCTAGCAGATGCAGAATGCATTAATACAAGAAAAGAAGCCTCCTTTGGCCAACTGGACGCTGGACTGAGAGCCTGGAGACCTTTATTCTATTCATAGCTCTGCCCTTGAGCTGCTGTGTGACACGGAATAATTTCACTTTCCTGTGCCTCCGCTTCCCCTGCCTTCCTGAGTCAGGCCTGTTTAAGCTACCACCCTTCATCCTCAGAAACGTGTGTCCGTGCTTTTTTTTGATTAGGATCTCTAGACACAATCGCAATTGAAGAGCAATACTTACGTAGCATTACCGCTGTTATGACTCATTTCTGACAAAGATAAAAAGATTTAATTGTACATATAAATTATTAATCTTGTCAACATTTATTTAGAGGAAGCCTTAGTGTGTGGGAAGCCCTCAGCTACTTACCCGTTTGAAAAACTGAACGTTTATTGATTTCTGTGCCCTCACATTCTTACTACTTCCTTTGAAGCATTCTATAGCTACGCTGCGTTAACTCTGCTTGTTCCAAGAGGTAAGGGGCATCCTTACTCAGCTCAGATGAGTAAGCAGCTCAGATGAACCTCAGATTTAACCAGTGTTCCTAGTGCTGAAATCCAAAAATAGCTGAGAAAAAAGTGGCATGGCGTAACAGGGACCGAGTTAAACTAGGATGGCTCCTAGCATCATTTGAAAAAAGTTTAAGACAAGGAACGTTTGTTTGCAAGCTTCTAAAATTGTAAATTTTTTTGGTAACAGAGCAAGAAGAGCGAAATTCTGACCCCCAAAGACACGCACCTTTGATTGTGCAAGCGTATGGTTATTTCACAATACTAAGAACCGGTTATGAAATACCTTATAGTTTCTGTACCAGACAAGAATTTCGGTGCTAGCCTCACGGGCTATTATTCCCCAAGAAAGCAGTGCATACAAGAGCGACGTACTCCTATGGTAGAAATCAGCCATCTCAGGTTCCAACATCTACTCAGGATATGTATGCAGAGCACAAATTGCTTTCTGCTTGGCGCGTGGGTACCCAGCTGCACTCCTTGGGAAGCGCAGAGGCATGCAACTCGCTGAGCTGCACCTCGCGACCCAGCCGTACCGTCCTTGCAAGTCATCGCCAGGCTTGGCTGGTGCCTTCCCTCAGCCTGGCACCGGGATGTAAATTCCGTTTCCAGCAGAAAAATGAGCTCTGACAGCAACAAAAGCACCAAGTAGCTTGGCAGAAGACAGCAATCTAAGAAAAATCTCCAAAACATGCCTACATGTGACAGACACGGTCAGAATCAGTACTAAGGCCATGGCCAGACCGCAGCTGTCCAGCTCAAGACAAAGCACAACCAGCCTCCTTTTGCCAGACGTTATCACCCCAACAACATCAGCAGAACTGATGTGAGCACAAAAGATGCCCAAGGCCAGCCTACCTGTATTAAGGCCGGCAGAGAAAGTCCATAATCTAGCCATCAATACGAGTGATCTGTTCATCAATATTCATCAAATCAAACGACTGCTGGGGTAGAGCATCGAGACACAAAGGCATGAACGAGGGACTCAAAAAGTGACGAGCCTGCCACCATGAAGAGAAGCCAGAGCACCTGACTGCTTTGGATGTAAAACTATCCTAGCGTAGGAGGACAGAGAAGTACTTATTCCTGCACCTCGCTTTCATACTTTGCTGGGAAGTCAATACTGGCTCATAACTGGGGGCTGAAAAAGCTAGAAAGGAGACAGAGCGAGTACAAGCGCCATGCTACAGCCGCTCCTGGATCCAGAGGTGCTGAGGGTGCTCTGCTCTTACTGCCGTCAGCAACCTGTCCCTGGAGCTCCCTAAGCACACATCCACCTAAATTCTTTGACCTACCTTGTGAAGCACTGCTTGAAGTTTTTGCATTTAGTTTCTAACTCTTCCACAGACCTCCAGAGGCACTGCCGGTGAGCAGATGGCTCCTTGTGTGCCAGCAGCAGAGGGGCAGCAGCCACGGGTGAGCAGGGCATCGAGCACCAGGGGCACCAGGAGCGCCCGCATCCGCCTCCAGCCACAACCACGCTGCGGAAGACACTGCCATGACCTGAGCTCCAGGAATTCAGGCTTAGCCACGCTCCTTATTCTGGCAGGTTCCCAGGGAGTACAAAGTAAATTGAACAGCGATAACAATTTCTGGGCACCAAACCTATTTTTCAGCCTTCTGCACAGAAAAGAGATCTGACCACAGCTGGCACTCTGAAGTTTCTGCTTTCAAGCTCAATACAAGCAAAACATTTCAGCCCAACAGGAGAATTCTTAGAAATGTTAGGGTATTTTACTAGGCAACTGACATTTTAACACCACCACCACCCTTTTTATATATATATATATATATATATATATCTTTATGTCTAATAATCACTGCTCTCTTGATGTTACTTCCTATTTTGAACCCTTATTCCAAAGAGGTATCGCTGTGATACCCGTATCTCTAAAGCACTGGAAAAGCAGCAAAAAGATGCCTTGCATTTGTTGCTGGATCCATTTTATTTGTTGCTGAGTCCGTTTTACCTTTCCAACCATTTGTTATCACTTTTGTTACAATAAGTACAGTGTTAACATGGACTACAGAAGAGCTGAGTAAAGAAACCGACTATGAAGTTCCTAATAACTCTGTGTCCAGTCTCTTCCCCTGCAAAGAAAATTTTTTTAAGAAGCAACTGTTTCAGGAAGCCCATGCTGCTACAAAACACTGCCCAAAACGGTTCTCAAAAGCAACTAATGCCCACAAGGTTAACATCTATCAGGTCTTTCAGCCTGAGGAGGAGCAGCAGCAGCAAAAAGTCCATGGTAAAGAACAAACACACACCCCTGAGGCTATGGCCACAGACAGCGGCAGAGGAACAGAAATAAACGCTCAGCATCACCATTTGTTTGTCATCCCCGCCAACAGGGACACGAGTGCCTCGTAATCCCACCGCAGAAAATGATGTGCGCCCTCACCAACCTAACCATAAATCCAGCCAGCTGAGCTCCAGCCACTTTCAGAGATTTACGCTCGCAATGCCAAGTTGAGCTGGCCCCGAAATGTTATTTTTACAGGAGCACTCCCGCACTTCTTTCTCCTGGCAAAGGCAAACATGGACGGTAACTCCCGGACAGAGGTCTGAACACGAAGGTAGTGCACGTATTTCCCCCCAAAGGGGATGAGTTTGCCTCCGTGGCCTGGCTGCTCACTGGTGCTGGATGTTTTTTAGTTGGCTGTCATTAAAGAATGGAATGGAAAGCAGTCAGAGGTCAGGGTTAGCAAGATCCCCTCCCTCACTGTAGGACAAATGACAATGCCAGTAACTCAAGCTACAACTGCTATAACCCTGCCACATACCATCACACGTATGGCGAGGCTTTAACCACACGAGAAAGGGCATGCGTGTTCCAAACCCTTGTAAAAGGATCCATTTCTTCAACACATTTTCAGTCCTTAACACGAGAATTGACAAAAATACCATTTCATTTTGAAGGAGAGAAACCATACGCGGAAGGTACGAGTTTGATTGCTTTTTATTAATTTAGCCTTATTTGCTGTGAGACTGGTCTCCATGGAAATGCAAGCAGACGAAAAACCTGCAACCAGAAGTGAGTCAGTTTTGCCTGTTTATGTCTCCTCAGTTCCCATAGAAACAGATATTAAAAAAAAAAAAAAAATAGAAAAAGAAGAAAAAGGATAAGGGTCCTGAAATACCTTCAGAAAATCTCTTCCCAGAGCTTTATCTCTTTGGCTTCCTTTCCAGAATTAGAGTTGAAAATAACACTGAGCAACAGATGACGGAGTAGTGATTTGATTTTGTTATGGAGACATCAACAGAAAATACCTGGGGATGATTCAGAAGCCACATTTAAACTGAGAACTCAAAATCTATACTTACAAATTGTATTAACTTGGGTTTTGACAAAAGTACCTGAAGTAGAGCGTATATTTTCAAATTAATTCGATGCTAATGTAGATACAAATACAATAGAGAACGGGAAAACACGGTCACACTGTCCTTGTCCCAAGCGTATTTCAATACTTGGAGAGGCCAAAAAAAAATGCTGCCTTGGGGGAATGAGTCCAATATTTCCATAGCCAGGACATTTTAATGGAATCATTCCCTTCCTTACAACATACTCGTTTTGCAAAATCAGCTATGCACATACCAGGTTAAGTAACAAACATCAGTATTTAATTTTAACGTGACCACATTCTGCCCTTCACAGCTCTGGGTAACAGAACATTCCTCCGAGCAGATCAAGGAGATCCTGAGGCGCTGTCAGCAAGGCTCCACCTCCATCCTACTGTCCAGAGAAGCCAGGGCACCTTCTCACACACTGTCTCCTTCACAGTGGCACAAATACCATCTCCTTCCTCCTCAGAGCCAAATGTACCGAGGTATTGGAAAGGACATGAGAGAGAGTTGTTAGGAAAGAGGCTGCGGTGCACATCTCAGCCCTTCAAAGCCTGCTGCTATCACGACCATTATTAATTAAGAAATCCCTGGCAACTCGCTGTACGTAAACAGAACTACGATTACCTGCTGCTGTGAGGTCCTTCACGTACGTACAGGACAGCTAACCCTGACACCAAACGCATTTCCTTATCTATCTCCCACCTCACGTTATCAATTCTGCACGCTCAGCACGCCACAACGTAACCCAGCACTTGGACTCAGAGGGACTGCCTGTCCGCGGAGAACTTGCAGGAAGGGGCTTCTCTCTTACAACTACCACCAGAGAGCAAAGCTGCGTTATGGAAATCAGGAAAAGAGAAAAGAAAAATAAAATGGAAAAAAGGAAAGCTCACCTCTACCCTAAATACTGCTCGCACAGTCCCAGCGATGGCCAGAACTCACAGCCCTCCGCGTTACACACCTCTCTCCACACCAAACTGCTGCTCTGAGAGCTAGCAGCATCACCGCACACATGAAAAAGGCAAGGCTGGGGAAGAACAGCCCATCACCGTGCTCAAGGGGGTAAGAGAGGGGTCACTGCCGCTGGCAGCTTGTCTTGAATGGAAGAAGCAGCTGAGCCTAATTCAATCTTAATTAGCTCACATTAGCCGAATTCAGTCTATTCCTGTCACAGGAAAGATAAGCCTGAGAGAATTAATTCCTTTCAATTCCCTGTTGTGTTTTGGCAAGGTGTGTAGAGTCACACAATGAGGAGAAAGATCTCTCAAAACTCACAAAAGCATCGCTCAAAGAGGGCAGATTTAAAGTTAGGCAGAGATGGCAACAGAACCACCGACGTGCATTTTTCAGACAGTTCAGAAGTTTAGCTCCCTTCTTGGAGGTGTCAGAAGTGGCAATACATGACATACCTCAACTCTTCGCTCCTTACTGTAGCAGCAGAACATACAAGCACCCACGTCTCGGTGTGAGCAGAGTTCTTACGTTCAAATAACCCCCTAACAGCCACGTACAGGCATTTTCTAACACGTTAAGTGAACAAATCACACGAGCACCAAGTAAGCAGGTGAAGTACTTTTCACCGTACTCTATGACAGCTTTGATTCCTGTCCGTATTAAATACAAGTGTCAAGTTCTCTAAAAGCAGTCTCTGAAGAGATTACGAGGGTGTCAGATACCAGGATCAGCTTAGCTCCATGCCTCCGCTGGCACAAAGAACGGATTAGAGAGAAAACGTATGTGACCACGGAAGCTAGGGAGTCACCGACACCAACCAAAGTCACTGGTCACGTGTAAAAGGAAATAATTGAATGAAAAAGTGGCATACGCATAAAATCAATACTCTCAGATGATTAAACACCCAGGAATTAACAAAGCGAACTTCGTTTTGCCCTTCTGGACTTGAGCATTGTATCAGTCACGAAGAAATGCACAAGGTCACAGACTGAATAGCTATGAAATAAAAGCACACGCAGCTATCCAACACCATCTGCCTTTGTACTGATGAGGCAAGGCTCCCTTCAGATAAAAAGAAATATAATTGCAATTTTATACATCATATCATGTTACACGTGCTCAAGGAGGCCTAATCACGGTTAAATGAGCAACCTCAATTCTGTTAGTTGTTAACTCCCAAATGCTTATTTATAGAAGCTTAACGTTAACTGCTCATCTCGAGTTTCCCTATATAGGATTTTAAATTTGCATTTCAGGTCTGCATAGGTTCCTCGTGTATAAAATTACTTGATAAATAAAACCTTTTTAGTACAAACAGAACTCTAACGATCAACTGCCAGCCGCTACCACCTTCACTGCTTTCAAAAGCAACCGTATAAAAATTGTCCCCCTTACATCTGACTGCTGCTTACGCTAAACTTGCAAGGAGCTTCATGTGATATTTAAGACAATCCCTAAAAGTCTCTGGAAGAAAAGGAACGATGGTACAGCGCATACCAATTGGGACAACTGGCAAAGATCAATAAGCTAAATCTTAAAGCTGGCATCACTGCTCTGTACCTGTTGAAGGAGCTTAACGCAAGGCACCGCAGTTTCCAGGACTAAATGAAGAACACATTTAAAACACGAGATTAAAATAAAAAGTAGACATACACCTAAGAAAAAGACAGTGACATCACCTCCTGTCAGCACACCCTGGGTACCTGCAAGCTGCCAGGACGCCCAACACAAATTATTCTGACTTAAGCCATCTTTTCCGGTAGAAGCATTCAATTTCTGGAAATCCACCTCTGCCTACAACTTCGCTGTAGGACCACAAAATGACCACAAAACCCCCAAGAAACTGACATGCCTTAAAACAAGAAGTCGTACACAAAACCAGAGCCACAAAATCCAGAGGCAGAACCTGAGGAAATTTAGAAGCTTCTCCAGCACCCTGGTACGTGGCACAAAGACAAGGTTCCTCCTCCGCGTTTAACAAAGTTCATGCACAGGTTGCAGCCTGAAGGGTTTTGCTGTGCACATGGGTTTTTGTTTGGTTTGGTCGGGGTTTTGTTTGGTTTTTGATCTTTTTGTTTGTTTGTTATACAGGCTGGGGGGAGTCTGGACACAATTTCTGATGCAATGAAAGAAGCAAAGGATGGCACGTATTGCAATTTGGCAACGCAACAGGACAAAGCTGTTCTTTTAACTTCATTCTGCACTTATTTCCATTCGGGAAGGATTTTGTATGTATCATTGACAGAAGAGCTAGTTTTCAGGTCACAATCAAGATTTTGACTCTCTCCCTGAAGCACAAACCTGAACAAAACACTCTCTGTCCAGAGAGACGCCGTGTGTCTCCTTGCAGAAATTCAGTCTCGTGATACCTGTTCTAGCACAAGTCACTTTAGCAGTCCTCCTGTCAAACTCACTGCATCAGTGCAAACAGCACCTCCAAGCCACCATCTGTCATCACACACAACTTCTCAGAGCATGTAACAACAGACACGGAGCGTGCAGAAGGAGAAAAATACCATCAAGCTTATTAGGCATTGCAGCAGGAGCCTCCAGCAGCATGCCCAGAAACGCAACACAGGGAAGGAGAACTGGACCGGTGGCTGCTGTTGGACACAAGCACAAACCTTCTGGATCAGAGTTTCTCAGCCACTGATCCAGAGCATCGGCTGGCTGCGAGACATCTGGAACAACCCGGGGAGCAGCTGCAGAGAAGGCTGGATTGCGTTTGGGGCAGGAAGGGGAGAAGAGGGAATTGTTTTTATATTTTAAAAAAAGGTGATTCTCACATGCAAGCAAGAAAGCAATCGGCACAGGCAGAACTATAGCTGAGTAATCGAAGCTCAGCCTAATTTCTATCTCATCGCAACCAAACCCTCCCACGGCATTACCGCGCCGTACAATCCTCAGATTGTATCCGGTGAGGTCAGATGTCTCTGTGGGCTTCAAAGGGTCGGGAGACACCGCTTTGGATGACAGAGAGCTGGTGGTAATAGCGTGGAGGATGGGTGGAAGGTGGGGATTTCTGAAGGGCACAGTGAGACGGTGAGAGAGCCACAAATAGGTGATCAGGGGAAGGAATCAAAACCCACTGGAGGACAGAATCTTTGTCTTTTTGTTTTAGGGGATGGCAAAGGGGGAGGGAAGGATTCAGGGAAGCCTTGGCACGTAACCTCTTTGTATTGAGGAGGAATCACAAGCTCAAAGGGAATGTTCTGCGGGGGACTGGGGTCCCTAACGGAGATTTACAGGGCGTGAACCCCACTCCGCACCCGGCAGTACAAGCAGAGCTCTGGGTGACCCCGGCTGGGAGGCGCTGCAGGGGGGCAGCACCCGCGGGGCTCAGCCTCGCCCTGCGGCACCGCCGGGCCGGGCCCCCCCGAGCACAGCGGGCCCCGAGCGGCCCCCGGCACTTACTGGAGTCCTCCCAGCGCAGGAGGTGCAGCTTCCAGGCGGAGTAGTAGAGGAAGCCGAGCACGAGGAAGAGGCAGAGCGCCAGCAGCACGTTCCGCACCAGCACCAGCACTCCCATCCTGGCGTCACGGCCGCCCTCCTACGCCACCTGAGGGACCGAACGGCAGCGTCAGCGGGGCACCGGCCCGGACCCGACCCCGGCCCCCGGCCCCGGCCCCTCCCGGCCCCGCCCGTCCTCACCCCGCCGCCACCGCCGGCCCCGGGCTCTCGGCCGCCGGGCGCGGGCCGCCGCC
>CM021772.1:20658870-20994249 GCA_011076525.1 Nettapus auritus | reverse complement strand
GGGGGGGGGAAAATATATCGATATCTATATCTATATATTCTGAAATAAAAGGTACCGCAATGAATAGCCCCGCGTTTTCAGGGCAGCAGTGGAAAGCAGCGATGTCCTGCTTCCCCTCTCCGCGATCCACTGCTAGCACGAGGAAACGGCCACGTGCAATGAAGGGGCTGTGGGTAGGGCCGCTGTCAGCTCAGCGGCAGTTCCTGCGGGGGCCGCCGCCCGCGGGCGGACAGCGTTGTGGCGGCACAGGCCGAGTCCTGCTCAGCCCGCTCCCCCGGGGGGGGGGCAGAGCCCACACAGGGCCCGTGGAGAGCCGTGGGGCCCTGCTGCTCGGAGGCAGCCCAGAGATCCCGGCTTTACGTTCAGCACAAAGGAAGCCATGCCAGCTCGCTGCATGTCCTTACAGCCGGGCTCACGGATCCATCGCGGTTCTCCACTGGGACACAAGGAATGCACGGGGCACGCTGACAGCCCCCCGGGCCCTTTGGATGCGATTTCCGCCACACGAAGTCTGAACAGATCCATGCCGACAGCCGGATATCGCTGGCACCAGCAATCCCAGGGGGTGGAGAGGGGCCAAAACCACAGCAGCCCAACCCAGTCTGAGGACCTGCCCCCCGCTGAGCGCGCAGTCCCCCACCTCCCCAGGGCCGAGACACTCAGACACCAGTCGTGCTCACCCAGCCGAGGCGGCTGCCTCCCCTCCAGCTGCGCGGCTGCTCCTGCAGGCTCATGTCCTCAAGCAGCCCCAGCGCCTCCCGCTCCGCAGCTCGGTGTCAGGAGCACTCAGCTCTCGCTTGCCCCTCTCTGCACCTCTCCATCCTTCCGGCCAGGTAGCGCAAGCTCCCTGTCTCTGCAGCATATCTGCTCTGGACGTGTTCTGACCTCACCTAAAACACCGCAAGTTGACCGCTCGTGCACTCAGAGCTCAAACCGCCTGCTCGGCGGGCACAGCAGGTGACCTGATTTTGATGAGGAGCCAGATAAGTGGGGACCTGTTGCGTGGAGGCAGATAGCAACAAGGCCGGGGCTTGCCAAGGAGCCTGGGTTTGTCGTTCGGAAACTCTACCCCATGCTATCAGGTGTCGGCGTGCTGGAAGGAGCCCAGCGTGAAGTCAGGCAGCCTACCTGCCTGGAAAAAGCCAGGGAGGCGAGTGCCATGCGTTTATGGAAATCAGGTACCGCCACCTGGCAGCTAACAGCCACGAGATGAATTACAGCAACGATTAGTGGAGTGATCTGGTTCGAGTGGCAGGGCTTCAGTCTGAACATGTTCCTACTTAGCTTACACATTTCATTTGCAGGCAGATGTCAAGCTGGATGTTGCTAGGAGAATGACAGCAGGGGAATAATTAAGTCTGATTAAAGCCTATCATATTGCCGCACTACTTTCTGGAACACTCTGGAGCTTTTCCAGCAAAACTGACCCAATGCAAGGGCAAGAGCAGTGGCACATCCTGGGGCTCACAAACCCACTTGCAGTCAACCCGCTAAGCCCTGGGATGGAGCCCGTGTCTGCCCACGTGTTTGCAGAGCGTGTCCCACAGCATCACTGCCTGCAGGCTGGAGGAAGGGCTTGGGGAGAGGACACACAGCAGCTATGTCAGCAGGACCAGGAGCAGGTGGTGCCTGTGGGCGTCCCACACCCAGCTGCCCTGCATCAGCCCCGCCAGCTCCCCCGGGCACTCACACCGGTCTGGGTATAACCCGGTGCCCACATAACATGCATGGGCCAAAGCTCCCCTCTGGTTCAGCCTCTTACATCCTGATAGGGCTGGGCCACATCCTGGAGACGTCCAGCAGAACTTCCCCCTTCCCTTCCTCTGAAAGCAGGCTGGCACATCAAAAGTGCTCCGCAAACACAGCTTGCGCTTGGTGTCGTCAGCCACAGGCACTTCCTCTGCAGCAGCACCTGTTTGCCTTTTTGTTTGGTAAGGTCAAACATCACAAGGTGTGACACGGCCAGGTGAACGACAGCGATGTGCTCTGTCCTCAGCAGTAAATAAAGTTGTGCTGTAACTATCCACACTGGTTGCCACACACACACATCTGTCTCCAGGCTCCCTCCACGGCGAGCCTGCTAACCTCATTTGACTCTCTGCCCTATAGAAATTCTCATTCTAGTACTCACGCTGTAATCCTTCCCCCCAAATTACATGTCATCCCATCAGCCTTGATACTAATTAATGTAATACATTATTATTAATTAAATGCCACTGAATACCACAGCAAAGATCTCTTTCCAGTAATAGCTAGATGGGGATTACCTCCGCTGATGCACAGGCTCGGGGAATGAAACGTGGGCTGCTACACACTCATTTTGTCTCCATCACTCCAGCCAAACTCGTTTTTATCTCCCAGGCTTGTCATGCATTATTCCTAAACGCGTGCTCTGCGCTCTGGGGAACACGGCGCTCAGTTTGTGGGCAGCACTTTGCCTTTCTGCTGCTCCGGCCGCCCTCAGAGCAGCCCCACTAAATAGCACCGGCAGCAGTCCCTCGCGAAGCGCGTTAAAACAAGCCAACCTCTGCTGAAAACCCCTGCCCCCTCCAGATGTTTTGAGCAGCGTCACACTCACCGCGGCGAGGGTGGCTGGGCAGCGGCAGCCTGCACATCGCGGCCACCCCACGCTCCCCGCCGTCTTCCTCGGGAGAAGGGACGAAGCGGTGCTGCCGGCACGCCACGCGGCGGTTCCTCGCCTCGCCTCAATCCCAACGTGCTACGTCTGGCTCGGACGTATTTTCCGAGAAGGGAGCGAGGCTGGCTGTGACGAGGGGAGCTGGCTCTGCCGGTGCTCCTGGGCTGCGTCAGGCGTCCCTCGGACGAGCAGCCCGCACCCCCTGCCTTCTGCTGGACTGCAGAGCCTGTCAGAGCCTGGCATTTTCTTAGTGACACTGTGCATATGCTGCGAGCAACTCCCCCCCCATCCGTCTTCCTGACGGATAAGCAAAATATATGGAGTTGCTTCATTCTCGAACCGCCAGGCTCTTCCTCCCACCCTCAAGCCACTTTTTGCATTTCTGATCTACGCAGCCAATTTTCCTGAATCCTTTTCAAGATGCAAAATCCCACAAAGAGCCTCCCTAATGCTCTAGCGCAGGGATTAGATCTGCCTTTTCCTACTCCCGGTCTTAAAGGAGTGCTTTGGTCCTTGCTGCCGTAGCACCAGACTGAGCCTTCACAGCAGGTCGTCCCAGACCTTCTCCAGCCCCACCACTTGTCACCTGGGCTGCTGGGGACACCTCTCTCCATGCACGTCCCTCACCTGCTCCCTGCCCCAGCACGGTGAGTGCCCGGGGTGACACTTCCAGGGGACCGGCCGAGCTGAGCCTGGCGGCTGCAGCAAGGTTGGAGCTCTCTGGGAGCGGACATCCCGGCTCTCATTAGCCGGCTGTGCGAGGCAATAAAGGACAGCAAAAAGCACAGCCGTGCCTGCCAGCTTGCAGGCTGCTTTGGGTGTGAAGTCAGCGAAATACTACGCCGTGCTCTTCACGCCGCGCCCAGCCCACGCGCAGCGCCAGCAGCCGCTCGGGAACGCGGCGCGCTGCTCGGTGACTGCGCTCCGCAAAGCAGCCTGGCACAGTAAGGAGCCGGGGGGAGTTTCCGCGTTTAATGCTGCCCCTTCAAGAAGCCAGCTGAGGCTTTCTTGGAATATTCCGCACTCCGAGGGGTTTCTTTCTCCCCAGCAGCCCTGCAGGGAAACAGCCGTGAAGCGAGGCTTTTTCCCAGCCCACGTGGAGTATGACTGAGATGATTGCTGAATAAATCTGAATCTCACAAACCAC
This sequence comes from Nettapus auritus, assembly GCA_011076525.1. Taxonomy (NCBI): domain Eukaryota; kingdom Metazoa; phylum Chordata; class Aves; order Anseriformes; family Anatidae; genus Nettapus; species Nettapus auritus. Next base: position 20,990,464 of record CM021772.1, on the reverse strand, counting down.
GGGAACCGCAACGGCAAGAACCTGGGTGGGACACAGGGGTGGCGGGGGACCCGCTCCCATAGCCCGGATAACTCGCAAACAACATTTTGGTAATGTAACTGCAGCTCCTGTTGAAACACACGCGTTAATTTTTAACAAATACTCAGCTGGGGGGAGGCCAGGATCTTTCGAACAGCTAAAGCGATGAGCAGAGAAACAGCAGACTGCTTTGCACCCAGGCTGCCAATGGGAAGGCACAAACGCAGCGAACGGCACCCCGCTGCTGTCGGCACAGCACAGACCAGGTCGGAGAAACTGCTCCTTGGGCACGAGGAGAGGTCTGGCCGCTAAGAGCACCCGTGCAGCACGCTTTGGCTTTTCCATAGGAGTCAACGATGACGTAGGATTTTAATTTAAAAATGTACGATAAAGGATTAATAAGGCTCACGTTAGATTAACTGCGTGCATTAACAACTAAGCTCTGAGGTCTGTCCACGAGCCAAGATTTAATGGGGAGACATCAACAACCGGGAACACGTCTCGACCCCCAGCGACTGCTTCTTGGTCAGGTGCCATTTGATATTTTTTAAAATCAGTTATCCAGATGACAAGAGGCAGGCTTACATTTGTGGCTGATCCAAACACCGAAGGGGCTGCTTGCTGCCACGGTGCAAGACGAACGGCCCGACGGAACAACCCCAGCCCACGGCGCAGTCACAGCCCTGGCTGCAGAGGAAGGTGCCTGGGAACAGCCAGGACGGGCTGTACTGAGGGACGGAGCATCTCCCGGAAAGCAGAGGAGGTAGGGAAAGAAATGTTTAAGGAAAAAAGCCAGCGAGTGAGCCATCCCCATGCACAGCTGCTGCTTGAGCTTGCGTCGCAGCGCCGCAGCTAGGCGAGAGGTGAGCCAGAGACGTGGGGAAGGCATTGCCGAGCAGAAGCAGCTCTGGCAAAGCCAATTTTGTGCCAGATTCAGGTCTCCGAACTGCAAAACAGACACGGGAATCTTAAGAAGCAACACCATGACAACGTATCTAAGGCCTGGAAAGGAGGCAAAAACAAGGCTGAGAGACAGGAGAATGGGCAACTCGGCTGCATCGCGAGACCATCCCCTGCCATGCTGGTGGGAACAGAGTGATGCCAAGGGTGCACTTCAGCCCAGCAGAGAGGCGTGCAAGGTCCAAAGGTGAGAACTTGAAGGCAGAAAAGCACAAACTTCACATTAAGTACGTTTCTTAGCCACGCGGTCACTAAAGGCTCTATCTGTCGCTCAGCAGCTTTAAAGGAGCTCAGACTGCCTTCCAATTTCATTTCAACCACACGACATTGGTGGCTAGGGCAGGAAGAGCTGCCACACGGTCACGCTTGCCATTTCACCCTGGCTCCATCCCTTTGAGCAGACTGTTGGGCTGCCACCATGTTGAAAAATTGCTCGTCCTGGTGGTTCTGGGTTGGTTTTGGGGTCAGGCAGCAGCGGAGATGAGTGCTGCCTTCCTCGGGAACGCGGGGCAGATGCCGGCAGGCTCTCGTGCCCCAGTTTGGCACCCAACCCCGCGCCCCAGCCCACTCCTGCTGCCCCCTTACCAGCACCTCATGGCCCGGAGCTATTCCTTCTGCCTTCACTCCCCTTCGCCTTGCAGGGAAGACCTGCACAGGGCTCAGCGCTGGGGGCAAAGACCGTGAGGTCTGGGTGCTGGGCAGGGAAGCTCCTCCTCTCCCATCCAAGCAGCCCCAGCAGCCCTCAAGAGTGGCTCAGCCAGAGGATGGACTTCTTGACCCCCTCGCACACAACTTATTTTAAAACTAGATAAGGCACAGCTTGGGATGGCCCTGGGGTGTTACACAGGCAGGCAGCCTGCGACCATGCTTGTTTCTAGGCCTTTGCCGAGGGACACTACATTTCACCCCCTGGAGCTCTGCTACTTTTTAAATCAGCTGTGCTGGAGCAAGAAAGCCTTTGTGCAGGCTCATGTGGTGATGGAGCCACACGGCAGCGGTCCTCTCTCCCTGCTCTGCTACCTGAAGCCCATCTTATCTCCATCTCCTCCCTGGATGCCCGACGAACTGAAGCCTCTTAACCAGAGTCCGCCTGCTGTGGCCGTAAGGCACCACCCATCTTCCTGCACCACGCCGAGCACCTTTGGTGCTCCTCCTGGTCTCTCCCATGCGCACACAAATGGTCTGGTGCCAATAAACACAGCGTAAGTCCAGCGGTTCACAGAACCCACTTTGGATTCACAAACCTCCCCAGTTTGCATAGTTCTGATCTCTTCCCTGCGCCTTGAGGACACGGCTGGGAGCCAGCATCAGTCCCGGAGAGCTGCGCTGGGAGCTTCGCAGAGATGTCATTTGCCATGACTTCAGACAGACATGATGCCCACAAGCCATTTTGGTCATGCTGGACACAACAGATGCATGTGGACGGGCACACTGCAGATGTTTCACACCATCATTGATAGCCACGTTCCTTGCATCACTTGGTCCCAGCACTTCCATGCCCCGCAGCGCTGCACGACAGCTGGGGCCGCATCCTGCAGCGCAGGGGCAGGGCAGGCACAGGGGTGCTGGTCCGCAGCACGCTGCAGGATGCGGCCCAAGCTTTCATACTCTGCTGCAGGGCATGAGAAGCTCTCTGGGAGATTCAGCATTTGGGCAGCCTGCACGTTCCTGCAGCCACTTTGCATGACGAGCAGTTAGCACAGGTAGCCCACAGTTCTTGGTGCTGCGTGTGCTGGTGAGACACGGGCTGGCAGCAGGGGACACTGACAGAGCGCCCAGAGCAGCAGGTGTGCAGAGCTGGCAGCCACAGGGGACTTGGACCTGGTCCCAGCAGCTCCAGCTTGTCCCCTGGCGCTGCAGCTCGGATGTGACCGCAGCCACCAAAGCCACCACAGCAGCTCAGGGGGACAGAGCTCAGCATCCCCCCCTGCTCCCCCCAGCCCCTGGCACTGCCAGCACCCAGGCTGTGGCTTGGCACCATCACCTCCCGGCAGCGAGGTGTCACTGCCTGTCCACAGAGAGGGGCAGCCAGCCCCTGCTTCATGCTGAGCTGGGGGACGAGGGGCAGGCTCCTTTCCCAGACCTGTCCTGCAGCACCTCACCCCAGAGAGCGGCAGCAGCTCACTCATGTCTTAGTGGAAAGTCAGGGGACTTTCCAAAGGCTCTGAGCTGTCAGCCTGTGCCCTCAGGAATATGGCCACTTCCATCCCACAGCATCGCTTCTGTTCAGGTGTCTCCATCCTTCTTCTCTGCAAGCTAGGAAACACCGTCAACCTTAAGAGCTGGTGAAACCTGGGGTTCACAAACTGGATTTCACAAGAACAGCAAAACTGTGCAAGCCCGGAGGGAGAAGGAACACCTCAGCACGTATTCACTACCATCTTCACAGTCACTTACATATTGCTTGCCTAAGGCCAGCTCTGCCTTATAAACTGCACTCAAACCAGAAGGGTCGTCCATGGATCAATGCACATATATCTGATGATACATATATGGATTTCTACGCATGCTAGATCGTCCTCCTGGCTCCCAGCTACACGTGCTGGTGGTGTGGGCACAACCAGCCCCAGCACTGCTGCCAGCAGCCCCATAGCCAGGCCAGGCTGTGCTGCCTCTCCCAGCGGGGGGCCATGGCCGCAGCCCCTGAGCATCCCTGCCGGCCGCCCACAGTCCCCATCAGCTGTGCGCTGAGGCAGGGCTGCGAAGGGCACCTTGCCACCTGGGTGCAGACCCAGCCTGTCATCTCTTGCTCATCGGCACGGGAAGCCCTAAAAATATGCCGGGAGTGAGGGGCAGCTGTGCTGCGGGCTCCGTTAGGCTGACGGGAGCGGCTGTCCCCCGTGGAGCAGCTCCCGCCTGGGGCAGCGCCAGCTCCCCACCGCACACCTGGGCACAGGCGCTGGGGACCCCATGACGCTGCCATCTCGGAAATCTCTGCGGCTGAGTAGGGGAGTGAAGCATCCCGGCTGCGTGCAGCATTGCTGCCTCCACGCCGCGCAGGGCATGTGGGCAGCGAGGCCGGGATCGTGGCCGGGACGGGGCAGGAGGAGGCAGGAGGGACGCGCTGGCTCTCACAGGACCAACTCTCACCCCCCAAGCGAGAGCAGCAGCCCAGTCCCCAACAAACCTATGGTGGCAGTGGGTCCTCTGCAGCCCCCTGACAGGCTGTACCAAGCGGGTAGCAGCCTGGTGTCCCCAGGACGTCACAAGCAGCCCCCACACCCCATGCTGTGCTCCTGCCGCAGCCCAGGCCATCGCACCCCGGCACAGCCAAACCCCACCGCCACCCACAGGCTGGTGGCCCTGGGGACAAGGCCGTGGTGGCTGGGCCGCATCTCCCTGAGGGATGTGCTCCAGGCATGGGGCACTCACAGCCCACACGGAGCCATCCCCAGGGAGCTGATGTGGTGCCGGTGGCCTGAGGGACCTCACCTGCTTCTCCTAGGGCTCCGGGGCGGGTTGTGCTGGAAGAGGGGCGAGCCTGAAACACCTCTGAGGCGCCGCGCAGGGCCCAGCTGCAGCCAGACATGTTTGCTAGGGAGGGCAAGGTCTCCCCCCAGGTATGAGGCGCCTCCCCAGAACACCACACAAGGGCTCCTCTGTCCAGGAAGAAGGAAGGAGCCGGGTGTCTCAGCCCGCCTGGAGAGGGAGGGGATCTGCTGGGGGAGGCGAGGACAGCCCGGCCCTGAGGGGATGCCCCCACACGGCCCTGCTCCTCTTCCTGGGAACCATTTGTGCAGCCCCTGCACTGCCAGCACAGGGCTGGAGGCCACCAGTTTGTGGGGTTTGTGTGGCTGTGGCAGGAGCGAGCCAGGCCCCCCACAAAATGGCAGAGGCCGGGGGAGGCAGCCCTGAGCCTGGTGTGGGGGCAGCACAGGAGCCGGGTGCCTGGGGAAGGCTCCCACACAGCGAGAGGCCAGGCCAGAACAGGCAGGCGGTGGGGTAGCAGAGACCCCACTGCTCTGGGTACAGCTTATCTGGAAAAGCCCCGGGCTGAGCCGCAGCAGGCTTGCAGTGCTGCCTGGGGCTGGCCCATCAGGTGCTGACGTGCCTGGCCCGCAGCCACGCAGCTCCATGAACGTCGCCTTTCTTCTCCCTGCCGCACAGCCCTTGGCAGCCCCTCAGCCTCTCCGGCTGGGGAGGGAGAAGAGCCAAGGTCTGTTTTTCTGTCCCTTTCCCCCTGCCAGGCCCTTCACAGTGCTGAGGGCCCAAGCTGGGGTCTCCCCTGCTGCCAGGATGAGCACAGCAGCCGCCTGCTCCACCAGGGATCCAAGCAGGACGCCCTGTTACTGCCCTTCATAGAAGGCAGAATTAAGAGCATCGAGTCCCCTGCCAGTCCTCCCAGGCACCAGCTGTTAAATGGTGTTTGGAAATACCCACCCAGCTGGAAACGAGAAAGCCGGCAAGAACTCACCCCAGCCCCTTCTCTGGCTGCTGACACAGATGCTTCCATTGTCCTTCCTTCATCCCCAAGCTCTGCTGGGCCTGGGCAAGCAAACCTCATGTCCCTGCTGCAAGACTGAGCAGCCACACTGCTAAGGCATGGGATGTAGGGGCTCCTTGTCTCCCATGTCCCTGTGCCCAGGAGAACGGCCCGGTCTCTCCAGCAGCAGCAGCCAGGCAGTGCCACGGCCCACTCCCCATTTTCCACAGAGCTGGCTGCAAATTAACGGCCCCTCTGCATGCAACCTGCAGCCAGCGCCTGAGACAAAGGCACCAGATGCTTTGTTTCTTATCCTCACTCCCAGTTTTTATTTTATTTATTTTTGTGTGTGTAACTGCTCTTGGGTATGAATAATGAAATTTGAGTTAAACCCAGCTGTGAGATAAAGTGCTAAAATAAATGCAAAAGGGGCAGGGATATTGTATTCAAGATGAGCAGCAGCATTTCTTTGTTCTGGCTGAAAATGACAGCCCTGGCAGAAGAAGCAGCTTTGGCACACACTCCTAACCACCTGATGCCCATGTCTCAGACTTCGCTGGAGGTCCATGTGTACCTAACTTAGAGATTGTGGACCTGATGCACAATACTTCTGGAAGGAGCTTGCTTTTGTCTAACACATACCTGTGTATTACACATGGTGCAACCAGGGGTGCTGTTTGGACATGAGACTGCCTGGCAGAAATTCTCTAGCTGCAAATACAGGTTTCTCCTACTGTATAGTGAGGACTTAAGCAGGGGTATGAAGACATCCAAGGACACAAACCATCTGCCTTGCCTAGTCAGCAAGGAGGCAGCTCCTCCCTCAGCCAGCTGCAAGTTGTCTTCATCCACAGATGAATTACTGGGATGCTGGGTCCTCCTGCAGGACAGCGACTCTCTGCCAGCACAGACAGCAGGCCTATTTCATTTCTCACTTGCATTGTGTAGTGAAGGTGTTCACAGAGCTATGCAAAAGTGATGATTTTTCTTAAAAACAGAATTGCAGACTAAGGAGACCTCTTTTCAGGCTCTCTCTACCTCCTCCTTTTTGTCTACGCACATTCTGTACCATTTTAATCCTTTTCCAGTACCCTCCCACACGTTTCCTTCCTTCTCTAGGTGCTGTCAGAACACTTCTGACTTCAGCACGGTCACATTACTCATGCTGCAGCAAGGAGGCTGTGGCAATATTCCTGCACAGATCTGCCTCAAAGATAGCAATCGGGTGAATGTTTCCCATTCCTCTGCAGACCAGGCTGGTGTGGTCAAAGGAAACCTACTGATACACCTACCTCAGCTACGCTCATTACTGGAACCAAACAACAACACATTTATCCCACCTCAAGCATAGCACTCTACTCATGAGTGAAAAATCTGAAGCTGCTGAACAGCTCTAACAGCAATACGAAGAAATGAAGAATGATCATGGGAAAGAGAAAAAAGGCTCATTTTCACTTTTAGCAATACCTCATGTTGTTCATGTCAACTTAAAATACTTAGGTTAGCATAAAGTGTGGAGTAAGTCAGACTTAAAGGTTCCACGCAATGTCAAGGAAAAGGAGATGTTAACATTTTCCCCAACCAGAAAAGCTGCCTCCAGGAATATCTGGCATTTTAGACTTCAAAGATATGGGCTGAAGTAATAATACAACAAATAATCAATTTATTCAAGGTCACTCAGTGTGTCAGTAACAAAAATCCCTGACCTAAAGTAGAAGAATCTCCTTTCCCTGACGGACAGTTTAGCAAGTGAAATTCAAGAGTCAACACTAAGCAAATAAGAGCTACCTGACTCTGCATCCCGATAAGATTTTCTGATGACTGCTATTCTGGCACTGCCCCTCTCTTGGCTACAGAGCAAACTTAAGGCAACTCAGCTCTTACTGCAACTGTCTCAGGTCTGTACTTGAGTCAGGAAGGACCCGTAGTTCTATCCTTGCTCTGGTTTAAGGGCTGTGCTCCACTCAGTCCTTAATTAAAAGAACTCTGCTCGGCATCTCTGAAAGGCACCTGAGAAATTACTGGATAAGCATTAAGGAGATGAGTACCGGAAAAGAATAACGCTAACAGAACAATTAGAAAAACGAAGAGAATTTCCAAGTTACATTGCTTTAAGATTTAAATTAGTCTAGAGATCATCCATTTTGAGATTAGATTTATTACTTGTTCAAATTGAAAACAAAATACAGGCTACCAGAGTCTTGTTTTCATCCCATGTTTGCATTTAAAAAAACCAAACAAGCACAACTGCAGACATGTCAGACAACAGGAGCCCAGTTAGAGAATGGAAGAACAGAGATGCGTGGAAGCCTTCCGATACGCGATCAGTCAGAGGGCTACACTCCTCAAACAGTGCAGAATCGGTCCAACCCCAGCTCAAAATACTGGGAAGAGAGCAGGAGCAAGCAGACCAGATTCTGCTTCTGACAGTACTGTCTCTGGTCACCCGAGAGGTCTTCTGATGGAGAAAGGCCTCCTGGAAGGCCAGCCACAGGCAGAAGAAACATTACTGCAACCAGGTGCTTTAGAAAGAATACAGTCACCTTTTTAAACCTTATAAAAAATTACCACTGGCTTGCCAAGCTCATCCTGAACAAGGGCAAGCCACGATTTGTTTATACTAAAAATGCTTTTTATGGGTCCAACCTGAACCAGTCACAGATGGAAGCTTCATGAAAAGTGAAGTGAGGAGGTCTACTGCCTGCAGCATCACATGTGATGGACCCAACGAAGGGCCGTGAGAGCTCCCAGGGGGCATTCTGAGCAGGATTTCCTACCGAACACTTTGAAGAAGCCCCTGACTAGCAGATACTCTGGCAGCACCTTGCCCTTACTGGAATGATGCTGTAACATGGATAAACACGCCTAAAAACAAGCCATTGAAAAAATTGTTATCAGTCAAGATCAAACTCTAGGTAACTAAAAGCAAATGTACCTTTGAGACAGCTGCTCTATAAAGAGCTTTTATTGCTACCTGTTATACTTCAAGCCATAAACCCAATGTTTTTTTTGACAAGTCAAATAATACAGATCCCCACCCCCGAACATCAGGATCACCAATTTGAAGTTCACAGACAGGAGCCAAAACGCAGTTCAACCACTGCACTAGGATAAAGTATGTTCACATTTGAACGAGGCAGCACAAGAACTGACAGGAATCTCGCAAAGGCCCTTTGTCTCGGAGTGCAGGATGGCAGCGGTCTCCAGCACAGTGCAGCCAGCTGACAAGAGCAAAGCCTGGAGCCCGCAGAAAACGCAGCAGAACAAAGCTCCTGCTCCAGAACAAGTACTAGGCATAGAAGCTCTTGGCTCAATACTCCTAGAGGTGGGTAGCAAAACCTGCTGCAGTTTAACAGCAACAATCCAAACAACTCCAGCTGTTTTGTACTAGACCATCAGTTTAGGATGAAGCTGTTTAGAGCCAGGTGTTTGTAGCACAGGTAGCACATGGCACCTAAAAGGTGCGGCTGAGTTCTATGGCGGTTTGAGGAGAAAGCCTGAACACAGGCTTCTTTTTCCCCGGAGGGAGAATGGCAGATGGTAAAAGGAATACATTTCTCAGTAATATGCAGGTAGTGTTCAGCCTACGTGAAGTTAATACCATATCTTAAGATACGCTGAAAGAACAGAGGCAAGTTTGTTAAGAACCTGCCAGCTCTTCTCCACATTTGCTAATAGCACATCGCTTCAGAGAGGCTTAGGTATAGGCTACGACGCCGAAGTGCAATTCTGCTTCCATTGCATAGACCAGAGTACCCACAGCTACTAGACTCTTGGCCTTCGTAGATCCTAGTTTTATCAACTATCCCCCATTCATCAGAAAATGATTTAATACCCTGAGACCAGGAGTTTTGGACATTAACAAAAAAATACACAAAGGAAAGCCACTGTCTCCTTTCAGAATCTGTTTAAGCCTTCCAATACTGATGAACAAGATACTCCACCACAAAAATGAGACAGAGGAACTCCATGAAAAATTGTGGTTGTGCAAATCTTTGCTGCTCATATCAGCCTCTTGACCCTATAAAAATGTAGGGATGAGGAAGATTTTCTTTATAAAAGTTGTAGTTTATTTCTTTTCTGGTCAAGAGTTGTATCACTACACAATACTACATTTTATTGCTAATCACAAATTGATGCACCGGGGTTTCAGAATAGTTTGGTTTATAGCGTTCCTATGTAACAAAAGGAAAAAAAAAGTTACAAATCCAGACTTTGCAGACACATTGCTATGTCCCTATAGAAGCAGGGATGCATTAGGTCTGTTTCACTAGAAAATTCTCCTCTCAAACTGTTTCTGGAGATCATCACCTTAGTTTTCTCCAGCAGGAAAGTCACCCCATCATCCCATGCAAAAGGAGGTGGCCAATCTGCTCCACAGCCTAAAATCCTTTTCCTACAGAACGGGAAAGGAACGTGTATTTACATGGCTCCTGCTGTGCTGTGTTAATGCTTAAGTTACTAGGAGCAAGTTGGCACATCTTTGAGGTACACCTACTACCCAGCTTAACTCAACTTCCTGTTGCTGAGGTAGCAAGTCCTCTCCAACGCAACTGGGATGTGCCCTACTTACTTCATAGAGCTTATAAGCTCTATAAAAACGCTGTGATAACCTTTGCTAGACAGCAACACAGCAGCACTCCTACCTCAGAAGAGCACTGCGTAGCTCTTCAGTAATACATCCAGTTCAGTGCATGCTTGATCTGTCACAGAACCAAATTTGGCTGCTGTAAGCAAAAGCTGTGGCCACACGAAGGGCAGCGCTGCCACAGGAGAGGTACTGCACTGCCTCCGGTACCACCGCCCTGTCATACCCAATACTACGATGCTTGGATTTCAAGAAGGGAGACTTAGAACTCCGTCCCGTTGGTCATTATTGCCTTAGTGGGCGTGGGAAGAAACTCAAAAGAAACTCTTTGGGAACTGAATGTCTATTGGGAGCTGAATGCTTATTCTTGTTAGAAGGCTGCACTGTGCAGGGCTCCAGACAGATATTTTTTTTTTGATACTGAGGCACATACAGTTAAACTTATGAGTAAGTAAGTCAAAACAAGCATCAGAACAAAAATATTAAATGGAGGGTTAAATAATTTGTCCAACAGGGTTCAATTTCACATTTCACCTGTTCACACGAGCACCTCCTGTCTGCTTGGATCTGAACAGCCTACAGCTCAACCCTCAGAAAGGAGGTGCTGAGAAACAAGAGCCTGAAGCTGCTTGCAACAACAAAAAAAAAAGATTGATATAAATATAAAAAAGAGGTTCAATGTCAAGCACCAGTAATACTGCCTGCTCAAGCCCAGGTGTAGCCACCAGGGAGACTCCCAAGATCAGGAACATGACTCAGAAAAAAAACAATAGACTTTGTACTATTCTGCAGCTGCCAAGATTCCTGGCTACAACTCCCAGAAGAGTTTGCCACCTGTCATATTGTCTCTAATAGAAAAAGCAACACTGCTCGACGAGATGAAAGCAGCACCCCCTTCAAGATGGCTTATTCAGTAAGGACCCAACTTCAGACCAGGAGTCTGCAGGCATCAGCTTCAGCAAATGGGATCTGTTTCACTATAGAACAGCTGCCTTTCAGCTACTGCAGAGCATCAGCTTTTTAGCTTCCTTAGAAAAAAAACAAAACAAAACAAAAAACCCTGGATTTGAAGCATCCAAATATGGCCTGTTGTACTGGAGCGTTTAAATCCTTGGGGAAAGTGGGCATCTTCTTCCTCTGCCACAGGCAGCGCTTACTCCATGATGGCCCGGTACAATGCGGGTTCAATGTAATCTTCCCGGTAGCGTGAATTGATCACTCTTTGTCTCTTCCTCTCTTGTCTGACCTCCTTCTCTGCAAAGATCTCCGTGAAGCGCATATCTGAAGCTATTGACTAAAAGAAAAGCAGAATTAGCCACCAGAACACAGATCAAATCCCTGCCTACACGTCCTCTTTTTGCATGAAAGAGGAGACCAAGATGGGACACCTGGGAACATTCAGACTTCTTCAAAAACTGACCTTGACAACAAACTCTTGGGTTTCTGTACAAGAAAAATATTTAGGAAATTGGATTTAAAAGTCTGGGGTAAGTTAAAGTGAGCTGTATTCAGAAACCTAAAGAATCACAGCTTTCATATTTAACTGAGCAGCTAATTTAAATTCAGTCACTTTCTTACTAATAAACACTCACCTGTTTCAGCTTGCACGCAATCTAGTACACTTCGTGCCTTATGTGGCAGGCAGGTTCAAACAGCTGGTGACAGGAGTCAGCTATATTACATGCTCTTTGTTAAACCTCCAAAATACCGTGTGCCTGCAGTAGGTGTGGAGGACCATGCTGTAAAGCAAGACACCTATCACACTGTCCTGAGTTGCAATTTTCATAGCTGGAAGCATAAAGCAACGGAACATGGACCCAGAGGCTGCAGAATCTCCATCCTTGAAGATAATCAAAAGTTGACTGGAGGGAGCCCTGAGTAACTCTGCCCAGCTTCAAAATTCAACCTGCTTTGAGCAGGTGACTGGAGCAGAGACCTGCAGGGGTCCTTTTCCACCAGAATTATTTTGCAATTAAAAATAAATAAATATGGCCAGCTTTCTTAATGCCACCCTACGAAGAGGTTTCCAGAACCAAGGGGAAGAGGAACTTTGCTGCTCTTTGCAACAGAAATACCCAATGAAGCTTACAAGTACGTGCACAGAGGGGGCAGTAACACGTGCTGTCTCAAACAGTGACTCCGTGCTACAAATTCCCATTATTTACAGAAGAAGAAGGAGACTCTCTCCTTTTGTAGCCTGATCAAACCACCAAGCTTCCTAACAACTGAGGAGAGTATCAAATTGTAAAACTTTGCTGCTGTGCACTCAGCGTGCTGTTCAAGGACAAATCAAGCAAGAATTAACGTGTTTATTAGATGTTTACACCCTGTTTACCTACCAGCCTTGACTTGACTCTCTTAGGAAGCTCTTCATCCAGGGTGTATACATCATCCCTTTTCACCATCAGCTGGGACCCATCTTCAAATTCCACCTAAAAGAGAAAGGTAAGTCGTTCTGTCAGAAGTCTCAGAAATTAGAAGACTCCCACAGCTACTCTTGCTTTCTCTTCCCTGCAGAAGCCTTATGAAATAATCTTCTACCAATTGGATTTTACATGATACATACGCAGGTATGCACACGAGAGCAGACATTAACTGAAACCTCACCCAATCCCATGACAGCGAAAGTAGCCAAGTACATTTTGGGATATTCTTGTAACACCTGACGAGACAGTCTGGTTGGTCACTAATATATTGCCTTAATATTCACTCCTTTGGAAGCGTGAAGGCAAGATGCACTAAATAGCGAGAACAAAACCAAACTTCTTTTTAGAAATAGGTTAAGTTTCAGGAACTGAGTCAGCTGAAGAAAAGACCAGTGCTTTTCAGAAGCTGAGACTTTCAAGAAGGTAGCCAGATATAAGCAGGGCTGCAAGCAATCACTGTTTTGCTGTTAACTCCAGTAACTGTCATCGCTGAAAACATTGAGCAACTTCCTCTCAAGCATTTAAGCATGACCCTACTATAACTCTGCTAGCCTTGCAAACAGCTCTATTTGAATCATCAAATTGTTGTGAACAATAAATTTTCAGACAACTCTGTACCTGGTACATCTGGATGGCATGTGATGCGACAAACTTGGCTCCATAAACCTGTCCATCTGTCCATCTGACCTGCACAACTTCACCTTCAGCGGGAGGACCTAACTGAAGGCAGTCTCGACTCTGCAGCATAAAGGAGGAAGATGGGAGAGAAGCAGAAGGGTAAGCAGCTTCCTTATGCGAAGACTTAAACAAAAGGGTAATTCATCCCACTCACATTAGGCACACTGCACAGCACTCCGTTATTAACTCCATTTTAGGGACTGAGAAACATCTATGTCACCTGTATTTGAATCCTGACTGTGTGCCCAATTTCAAAGTACTTCATGCAGGAATAGCATGAAAGTAGGAGCAAGTTTTCATTCAGACTTACCACTGTTAAGCAGCTAAAGATTAACTGCACTCCATTACACCTGTTCTTCAGCTAACCTCAGTTAACCTAAGTCAGCCTCATGTAACACCTTTACCACTGTCTTGCAGCACATCTCAGCCATAACTCCCCCTAGGTATGGAACACCTAATAAATTCCATCATGAACCTGCTCTGGAGCAGCGGGAATTGCCTCTCCTCATGTGCCCCCTGTTGGAGCCAGACTCCTACTGCGTAACATACCACGATGTCTTCTGGATACAGGTTGTCACTGAAGGAGCCATCATCAAAGTTGACCTCGTAGAAAGTCTCCTTCGCAAGGCTGACCACTTCGCATTGATAGAAGCGACCATTCTTGTGCTTGCTGATGACTATCTGTCCAGGTGACAGATCTTGGAGTGCAGCCTTAGCTCGCTGACAAGAGAAAAGCATGTTTTAAACAAAATGACACAAAACAAAGAATGTTGAGGCACACAGCCCTGGTGCTGGCAAACAAGGAAGCAAAATATTTTAAGCTCAGGTGAGTTACTATACTCAAGACATCACCAGCAGCATTTCTGGGAAAGTTCTACCTCTAGTATTTCAAATGCTTAAAACCTAATCAGTTAGCTACAGCTGTCCCATCCTAATGCAAGCTACTTAGTAAATTAAAGTAATTTTTCAGAGATGAAAATGCAAGGCCTTTCTTTCTATTAGCGAATACAGTAAATATTCTCTAATCCACAGCGGTGGTTTTGATGGCTAGAAGGGCTACACGGGAACTTTGTAAACTAATCAATCACTTAAGCATGAAATTTTATGACAATTCACGCAGCCTTCTGGAGACCCAGAACTAATGCCTGCATATTAAATATCATGGCATGAAAACACTATTATTCCTCATTACAACAGCCACAGGAGGAATGTAGTACTCTCTGTCCTTCTGGGCTGCAAACCAAAATACAATAAAGGACCTAAGATCACTCAGAACAGCAGCAAGACTGAGATCAGAATCCAAGATCAGTAAGTATCATCAGAATAGCCTTCAGTGAAGTTTTAACAGAATTACAGAATCAAAAATTTCTCATTCCCTCCAAGATGCTGCTGTTTAAATCCTGGGAATCCCACACCTACTCACCTCTGCCTGAGATGGGATCTTATGCCTGAAGCAGGTAATGAAGACAACAAACGGCCAGTCATCAGGCTGCATCATGACTCCTGCTGCTTGGGCACAGCTGACATGAAAGGAAGTAGGACACCGACCGTGGGAGCACTGTACACAGCAACCTGCGATTCTCTTTCTTCGTTTTTTGCAGAAGACGCATTTCTGTGGATAGGAAACTAAAGGTTACTGGTTGGCAATAGTTTTCACTCACACAAAGGACCATTTGGTCCAAGTATCTGATGCTGTGCCCTTTACTCTGAGAGAGCATTGCTCATCTTTGATAAAAAGAAACAGAAGGCTAACAGCTCTAGTTCATGACAAGGCAAGAATTAACACATTTAGCTAATCCCAAAGGTGAAAATATACATTAAATATCTATCTACTATCTAAACATGCACAAGACAAGTGACCAAAAGACTTAAGCACCAGGAGATGATGGATTTATAATTTATATATATATATATATATATATATATAAAATACTCCTAAGTCAACAGGGTCTTTCAGCACCTGGCTATTAAGTTTACATAAAAACAAGCACAAGAAATTAGCAGCTAGAATACACAGCACTGAATGAATCTTGGGGAAAGCACTGTAAGGATGTCTTTTAGTTACTAAGGCTGCACTGGAACTGGTTAACAGAAGGTAAGCTAAACAAGTAGTTAATTACAGTAAAGGAGCAGCTTCACCAAATTCAGAATCATGGCCGAGTTCCGGTACATTTTTTGGAAAATACTTTTGTACGTTATATGCTTAGGACACAAAAGAGTTACTGCTGAAGACTTTTCTAGTGGATAACCCCATTGCAATAAGACATGATACTGACTTCAGGATTTGTTTCAACCTGCAACGAGTATACTACTCATGTTAAATGCTAAAAAGTAAAGCGAGCCTTCAGGGAGCATCAGTAACCACCAGATCAAGCAAATATCTTTCTAACAAGAGTTTATATTTCCTCTGATCTCTGTCGTACACAAACAGCTGTATATTTTCTCCTTCCAGACCAATACTTTCAGAATTAGCAAGATGAACAACAACAAAGGAAACCCCAGTAGTGAAGCACAGGTGCTCCTTACCAGTCTGAAACGTTGCAGGGGGATTTTGCCAACATCTACAGGACTGCGCTCTGCGATGTTCACAAATTTTGCCTCCAGTACAGCTACAGCACACATTACATGAACCCACCTATCAGGACAGAAGAGGGGTGAAAAAAAGGTGAATACACACTAGGCCAACATATGATGCTTTGGTGCTTAAGTAAATATAGTTGTGATTACACTAGCATAAACCTAGTTCCTGCCTGATCACAAAGACTGAGAAAAAGCAGCACCATCTGTCTTCCTATTACTAGCAAAAGTGCATGTATGAGGCAAAACACAAGACTTCTTCATACTTTCGATCAGATTTAACAGAAGAGCAATTTAGTGTGGTTTATGCTCCATCATACCACAACACATTTCATAGAGAAATCAAAATCTTCTTTGAGAAGGTACTGAGAGATGTTATCTCATCTGGAACCTTATTTTCACATGGTGTGTTACACCTCTGCACCTTGTGCTTATAAAAAACAATGCAATTATCAGCTGCCATCAACAGAATGAGAGTACCATACTACCTGAAGAGGTGATGATTGCAGCAGGCAATGTGGACACAAACACGCTTCAATATAGGTTCTCCCCTGCCCCAGTAACACAAAGCGTGAAAAGCGTTGCTGATTACTCCATTACACCAAACACCAGCATTTCCTTTACTAGCCTAGCCTCATCTACAGGAATTGAGCTGCTCCCTGAAGACAAAAAAAAAAGGCTGTAACACTCACTTGTCATCATTGGCTCTCTGCAGGGCTCCTCCTCGTAACGAACACAAACAGCAGTCCTGTCACAAGGAAGAAACCGTTAGCTGAAAGAGTGAAATCCAGAACAATGCATCACAACTTCCTCCTCAAAATACATATCAAGAGAAAAAAAAAAAAAAAAAGTTTCACTGTCAGAAGAGAGCTGAACACCTTGGACAGCTCAGCCCTTTAGCTCTCCAAAGCTACTGCCCTGAGGACAGCAGATACAGACTCCAAATCTGTCAAAGACAAGCACACCTACCACTGAAGACTTGTTCAACTTGTTTGCTACAGGTGCCTTCTGCAAATGCAATACCCTATACTTTCTGAGGATGTCTAAAAAGATCTGGAATAAGTTGAACAAATAAAATTCAAAAGGTTGGGCATTCTGCCTCCAGAGCCTATGCAGCTTTTTAAAGAAAACCTTTTCTTCTTGCCTTCCTCACATGTGTGTGCCTTCCTAGCTGTTGAAGGTAGGTTCTTTCTGCTTTAAAAGTAGTAGCTGCCATACATTAAGACAGACAACTGAGCTATTTCCACGTTCATGCAGAACATCTGTTGACTCACATGAGCTCAGCAGCTTTGCACTAGTTAAAAGGATTACATGACTACCAACTTAAAAGAGACAAAATATGACAGGGTGGCTCCTAAACGTTCTCCAAAATTGCCTTCTTTTCACAAGAGAAAATAAGCATTTAACACTATGGAAATCAACTTTCTAGCAAGTTCCCATAATATACCACATTCCTCATAAGATTCTTAAGAATGGAACTTTACCTCTTCTAAGGCATTTTCTGTGCACCTGGAACACATCCAGTCTTCAGTGGCCTTGTCAGGGGGTACACCGTAACAACCTAGAACAGACACATTTCAGTTAGAGCTACCAACAATCAGACCCATTCCCCTAGGGTCCCGAACTAAAGCAGCAGTTAAAAATCAATAAGCCTAGAGATAATGGTGTGTATTGCAAGTTGTTCATGCAGTCAGCTCCATATTTCAACAGCCACTGCAAATATACAGCATTCAGGTAACGGCTGAAATTGGTGTGTTTGTAGATGCACAGAGGCTTACGAGGATGGACAGACTTTGCACAGAACACTGCATTGAGGGTTAAGTCGGGATGCACTCACTTGCATGAACGCAGACTTGGCAGTTCCTGCAGGTGATGAGTACACTGGTTCCGTCTTCCTCCAAGTAGGGGGTTGAAAGATTGAGATCGGTGCTGCAGCCAGTTGTAGTGAAGCACATCTCAGGAATCAGGGGTTTGGTTCGGATCTTCCCATCCGCAGCACCTGGAGTTACTCCAGAGCTTTGACTGTTGCCTCCACACTCTGCCTGTAACAGATATTTTTCTTCTTCACAAAGGAAGGAGGAGTATTTGTCTGGCATTTTGCTCCAATTTTTCATGTGAATGGGTAAGGGAAGTGAGTTCCCAGACTTGCTACAAAATACATTTGAACAAAAACCATAACCACAGCTCAGTTCTTGGAGCAGTCCTTCCTTGCTGCCTGATGTAGACAGACACCTGAAAACTGCAGCTGGAGTTTTCTGCTTAATAGCATTTAGAACACAAAGAAGCAGCTAACAGAACTTAAGTTATCTCAAATTGTTAACTTTATCAATTGCCAGCACTAGTGGAAACAGTACATTATACAGCTTCCATGGAGAATTTCTAGTCCTAACAAGAACCTCCTATCAGGCAGAAATAGCAAGGTCAAACAGAAACTATGGTCTTTGGTTTTCATGGAAATTAGGAACTACACGCAATGTAAATGCTGGAAAAAAATTGAGGTCTTTATTTCCAAAATTACAGTAAAAATATTTCTAGAGCCACTCTAATTGTAGTGATCTTGAATAAATCAAATAATCTTAGCTCATAAAATGGAAAGGGAGGAGCTATCACTAAGTTGCAGGGGGAACGTACTAGCAGACAACTACTTATCTACTACTTTGCTCAGACATAAGGAGTTCAGTGTGGGATTTCCACCTAAGCATTTAGCCAACGTGCTAATGGGGTTTGCAGCCTCTTCTCACTCTGTGCATTGCTACAGCTGCACTTTGCTAAGGCACATTTACAGCTCATAGCTACTGTTGATGTGGATATACTCAAAAAAAAAAAAAAGACAACTTTCTACCTGTGCCATCCACAAACAAAATCTTAGCTCACATTACTTTAAAGAAAAGTTCTCCTTGCTAGCTCCCCAAAGACCATGTGCTATATATAAATGGACTTTAAATGTTTTTTTAAAAAGCGCAGAAGTGAAAGTGTCACTCTGGAAAAAGGAAATGGATTTTGTAATCGATTCCAGCAACATTCAAGCTCCATTCTGTGGTTCTAGCAAAAACCACAGAACATAAAAGCTTCTGTTGAACAGAAGAGCGAGTCTCTGGAAACACGCAGACAGTCCCCATCAGAGGTGTGGTGAGGTTCACCAGATTGTGCTCTCCTGGAACAATTCCTTGGAAAGACTGCAACACTGATATAGCTTTTATTAAGTAGCAGTGCCCAAACTGACAATCATGGTAAAAACTTATTCAGGCACCTCTACTGTAACACTAACAGACCAGGACTACATACCTGATATGTCTGGAAGAGCATACAAACAGCGCAGTAAGGAGACTGCTGGGCCATGGTCCGGTTGTATTCTTTTTCAGCCTCAAAATTTGGTGGCCGATTCTGCCACAGCTGGCTCAGCGGCTTGGCCCAAGCTTCTGTCTCTTCAGCTTCTTCTTCAGGAGTCAGTTGCTCCGATGCCTCTGCAACAAGAGATCATTACTCAGTGATGATGTACCCTTTTATAGATCCCTTCTTGCAAATAAAACTAAATAAGGCAAGACGTTATGAATGGAGATGACAAAGACCACCACAAATTAAATGT
Source organism: Nettapus auritus (assembly GCA_011076525.1). Lineage (NCBI taxonomy): Eukaryota > Metazoa > Chordata > Aves > Anseriformes > Anatidae > Nettapus > Nettapus auritus. The sequence goes on along the minus strand of CM021772.1, from coordinate 20,971,208 downwards.
ACAGAAGGGTGATGGGAGTCAGTAACCTAGTCTCATTTTTAAGAGGCCTCTATTAACCAAGCAGCCATGCATCGGATACAAGACAGGCTTATTGGGCAAGAACAGCATCAGCTCCAAAGCACAACCAGACTAAGGCTGTCAGCCAAAGATTCTATGTATTTAAAGAAAAAAAATATATTTACAACAATTACTGAAACGCTCTAAGGCTGACTCTGTTACGCAACAGACTCTGGTACTACTTGAATTGTCCTTTCAGAGTTGTAAACTTCCAGAGAATGGAAAGAAGAACACCATTCGAGAGGAAATTTTAATGATGCAAGCACAAGAAGGTGACAAGCACCTTGTTTGGGATGCACAGGTGTAGCTTGCTGACTGCAGTGAAGAATGCCATACACTGCCCACACAAGCTGGGGCCATTCTACCGTTTCCCAAAGAGCACAAGGCTTACCGTCATCACTAATGCAGTCTTTAACCAAGAGCGGGTGATGGCGTGGGAGCTTGCTCAATGGCTGGCGACGACCCTTGGACTTCTTACTCTCCTTCATCGATCTTATGTACTCCTTTGCTGCCTGGATAAGGAGAAGCAAAATCCAGCAGTCAAGTTAGCACGTGTACTTTTGACCTTTAAAAAAAACATTTTGGAGTTAAATGATTTTATTTCTAACAAACAAACTTCACATTTAATCTTAGCAACCTTTTAAAAAAGGAACTACTTGCAGCCCTTCTGGAACTACACAGCAAAACTCAGTTTACGTTGATTGTTCAATTCTGTAAGAGCTCTGTTGAGCCATTCAGAGACGTAGCATAGGTCCCAACGTAGCTTTTTATGCAAGTCTACTTATATAAGAATGACATAAAAGACAGAAATAAAAAGGAAGACAAATTGAATGGTTCAACTCAGAGGGGCCACAATAAGTCTCAAGCATTCTGGAAAAATAATGAGTTGGTATGTCAATGACATTCAAAGTTAAAAAAAAAAAAAAACTTAGAGTTCACTGGCATCTCAAACTAACAGGCTTATTTTAAACGGAAGGAAACTTTCACCTCATCTTCTTATTACTTGCGTTGGTGTCTTCCCAGACAGACTGGAAGGAGGAAACTAAAACAATTGTTACTTCCTCTACCCCTAGCCTAATGTAAAAATAAGTGACACACACTGACAAAATTACTACTAACCTGACAAGCAAAGCAATAAAAGCAATGATTTAAACAGCCCAGTAACAGTAAGTCTCTCAGCAGGATAAAAAGCACCCTTTCTCTCAATCTCTCATTCCTTTAAAAGCAGAAGTAAATCTTAGATTAAATGTGTTTTTCATCTTGTAAATCTTTTTTTTTTAATACAGCAAGACAGAGGAGAGCACATCGTCTCTGATCCCCTACATAGAATTGGCCGCTAAAATTCTCAGAAACAAATATTTTTTTGTTCAAATGGGCATTAGCATTCCCAGTTACCACCTAATGGAAAATTTGTTTTGAAATACACCATACTGGGGAGGGCATCAACACCCACTTAAAATTTCTTCTTTTCCCTGTATGGAGTATGCAATGGAGACATCACTATCAGTTGCACGGTATCTTCAGTTTAAATATACATGAGAACTCTAACTCATTTTCAGCTTTATCAACAGATTTGTCCAGTTGCTGCTCCATTTCTGCAATTCTTCAGTTTTGAAGATCCAACTATTGTCAGCCTCCCACTAGTTTAGCACAGGCTTACTGAGGGAGACAAAGTTATTTGAGAAAACAACAACAGGTAAGATGTTAATTACATCCTTCTTCTGGTTTGTCTAACCACGGATTCATTAAACATTCAAATTTATGTTTTCCCCAACCAGTAATTTTGTGTTCCATTATTTCTTTCCAAAAAAAGGACTGAGATGTGCACATGTATGTTGTTTTATAACAACATCAAACAAATTAATGTGCTCATAATAAAGGGCTGGATTGAACTAGATTTACTTTAGGTACAAACAGGCGTCTGTAGCCATAAAAGGACCTGGATGAGCCTGTAACACTACCGTCTCAAAACCACCAAGCTACATTTTCGCTTAAAGCACCTGAATAATTTAGAGAAGTTCTCAAAACAAGGGATCTCCTTGTTTTCTGGAAGAGGTAAGAGAGTAAGATGCTCATCCTAATTTTCTTGTTGTTGTTTAGCAAATCCTATTGGTGTTAAAAAACAGGTTATTGACTAAGCAACCCGCCATCAAAAGAGCAATGAAGTGAAAATGTCATCTGCACAGAGAGAAGTTGTGTCACAGCAAATCCCTGACCACGTAACGCAGCCCTTAAGCTTGCCGTACTCACGCCATTCGTACCTCTGCCAGTTCTTGTTCATTCACGCTGGCAGTAGCACTGGTTTTCTTTCCTGAAGTCTGTTCACTGTCAGATCCACTGGCATCCCCTTTAGCGTAGCTATGGACTGTAAGCACCCCAGCTGGCCCAGGTACAGTTCTTTTTGGCAACAGATCAGTCGATTCAGAGTCTGAAGAACCAGAATATGCTGGCGAGCCGGACTGAACGCTGCAAGTTGCGCTCTGCTTCGAAGTCGGCAAAACTGAAGTAGAATTTGAAGCATGCGAAATGGAGAGGTCCAACGCAGCTGCTTCTTGCTCTTCCTCTTCTTCCTCCTCAAGCTTCACAGCTTTCAGTTCTTCAAATTTGGCCAAGCCCCCACAATCTAGAAGAAAGGATATACTGAGTCTTTCTGTAGTCTGGGCAGCAGAGAACACAGCCTGCAACCACTTGCACAAAGTCAAATAGGAAAGCAGGCTGCTAGACAAGAAAGAAATGTGACACTAAGTCGTGTAAACAGGAGATCATCAATTCAAACACCTATAAAATCGTGGTTGCCTTGGAGAGAGAGAATAGTAGCATCTGCTCATTGCATCTTACATTACGGGAACCAGGGTACATCAAACAAAGCTAGCAGAAGGTGGGTTCAAAATAACAGGAGATGGTCCCTCATACAGTATAGCTAGACGGTGCAACTCCTGGCCACATGAAGCTGTGGATAAGAGCTTACAAGGGTTCAAGGGAGACTTAACAGAAGGAGGAAAAAGAGACAAACCAATAGAGGATCATTAATTGTAAGTTCCAAATGTCTGGAAAACAGAATACAAGGGAGAGACATCACGTACAGATTTACCCTCTTCTTATATTGTTCCATAGGCACCTCAATCCTTCCTTAAAAGCAAAGATAAGTGGCCCTGTACAAGCCACATTAACTTCCTCTAGCATACTGATTACAAAGAAATATGTGCTGTAAGAAAACAGACAGCACAGCAGAGCCATGCTACCAGGCAGTGTGCTTATGCTTTACCAAGCAATTGTACAATTGCTTAGTAAACAGGTCACACTGTACAAGTGCTATACAGAGGAACTTACACTACCGTGGTATCGAATATACTTCAGTATGCCAGCAGACAAAATAAAATCAGAAGCCAAAAGCCAGAAACACCCATTTCTTAAGCAAGTCTCTTGCAATACTTCCTTTCATTTCAGCTGAAAACCAACATCCGCATGAACTACCTGCATTCAAGCAGATACAGGATGGCTGCCTACACGTGCTCTTCCCCTACATATAAGTAAGTATTTTTAACATGTAATTCTCACTGGGCTGTTATCCATATATAGGCTACAAAAGCCTGCAACTCAAACTGTGTTTATCTCATTGAAAGTGGTGACTACTCGAAAGCGTCAGCCCCATCTAGCTAAAGGGCACAACCTAAAACTGTGGTAGCTCTACTCACTGGTCTCAAAAATTAGATGCCAATATCTCAAGTCTGACGACAGTAAGTTTCTGACATGCTTTCCATGGCTCTGACAAATTAGTGTCTGCCTTTTTTTTTTTTTTTTTGGGACATGACAACATTCTACCACCTTCTTTGAGATAGCACCACAGACTCAGGTCTAGCAGCTTTTTCTCTGAAGATTAATATCCTGTCCTCCAGTACCGGGATAAAAGTTGACACAGTTACCTGAAAGCTTGCGCCCTTGTTCACCCTGCTGCCCAGCTTCACTTGCAGGTACCTCACAAGGCTGTGCTGTGTCTGCTTCATCCCGCGCAGAGCTCAGCTCCTCCTTGGGGAAGGCCTCGCTCTCACTCACTTCCTGAGGTACTTCCAGGCAGACTCTGTGCCTTTTGGTTCCTATGCGATGCTTGGGCACACTGCAGAATAGAAATTCACACCAGGTTACCAAACACATCACGAGTTGGCTGAGCTTATGTCTGGACACACAAAATACAGCCTGGTCTGGGTCACGTTGTTTTATGATACAGCATCTGGCAAGCTAAACAGTTTTCAAGTTATTCTGAAGTGTTTCCTTTTCCTTTATAGAAGCAGAACCAGTATTCCTCAGCACCTGTTAACTGTGTAGTAGGCACCTGTTAACCGTGTAGTATGTTCTAGCCAGACATTCTTTACCTTAAAAACAAAATAAACGAGCAAAGATTTAGGAGTACTAGCTGACGCTGGTTGAAAAACCTCAGGCGATTAGCCTGTCACACACCAACGTTGCAACTTGGAGCACTGATACTACTGGACTTTGCTACCAAGTACCATCTCACAATCCCAATACACCTCCATTTTCTTCTGACCTCCAGATGTACGGTCAACACCTTCAACACAGGCTTTGGACATCTGTCCAAAGATGAACAACTATCTTCCAAGCTAGTGCATTTCTCATCTACAACAGGATATCATAACTTGGATTAAAACAGTAAAAAAAAGAGTATAAAAATAAAGAGTAAACCCTACTCCCAAGGGGGAAAAAAATAGTCCAACTCCAACTGCTACTTTTTTATGGAATAGCAAACAAATTGCAGCAGGATCCAATTGCTAACTATTGTAATAGAAAAGCAGAGAACTATGCACAGCACTACCTTTTTGCCTCATCCCCATCCGCCTCCTCTTTACACGTTTCTCCTGTTTCCATTTCCTCAGCATACTGCTTCCCACTCTTGACTTTTTGCATAAGATCCCCTTTAAGGAACTCTGCCGCTTCCGGTGTCGGAAGAGTATGGTCAATGACAGTCACGTCCTTCCCGGCCTTCCAGAGCTTGTAGCGGTCCGGCTGGTACTTCCTCACAAACACATCCATGGAGATCTTCACCATGTCCTTCCGGCACGAGCACTGGAGTCACAGAAAAAAAAAATCAAGTAAGGCTACATACTCAACAGCTTTGCTCTGCACTCCCACATCACTTTGCTTTCAGGAGCTTAAATGAAGAAAAAAAAAAAAGTTATCCCAATTTTATGGTTTTATGTGCTCCCAGTTTTAAGCCTCAGAACACTCTCTCTCATTAAATCAAAAGAGCACGTATTAAGCTACTCACTAAAAAATGGGCAGAAAAGTCAGCCACAATGAAACAGGAAAGATGCTACCGCAGTAACTACGAAAGAAAGCTCACCAACTTATTCACACGGTTGCTGGTGGGTGGTAGGAGCTGAAAGCCTTAAAAATCCACGGGCTCATGCAAGAACAGCCAGCAAAACCAAAGACTGTAACGAGGAATCCATACAAACTCTGGGCCTACCCACAGCAGCAGAGGCTCCCCTTTTCTGGTTATAGTTAAAACCAGTGCATGAAAGCATTCACTTCAACATAACTTCTGAAAATGTATCCATGTTTGTAAGGCACCTCCTACAGGGATGTAACATTATCCAGTCTAAAGGTTCCTTGATAAATGACTTAAATTACTGAAGCCATACTCGAAGCTAAATTGCCAATAAACAATGGTTAAAATACCAGACAAAATACTGATGAGTCCTGACCACTGAGCACACCTTTGATCTTTGGAAAGATGCTAGTCAGTCTCCTGCTCTTCTCTGAAGCCTCACTTGATCTACACAAGGTGAGAAAACATGTTTTCTGCTAAAGAAAGATATGAGGCTGACTGGACAGCTCAGAAAGTGAACATCACATCTTAAATTGGACACAGCGCTGAATTCACTTCCTGAGAACAAACACCAGGGGCTTAAAGAGGAGCAGAGCATCAGGCACTGTATTCAGGTTATCTGTATGCAACAGACCACTTACCAGTACAGACTGCTTCCCGTACTCAATCCACCGAAGAGTAGCAAAGTTGGTAGATTCAGCACAGTTAAATCCATGATTAAAGCCAGCGTGATAACTATAAGGAAAGGTTATCATGAACTCTCCAGCTTCCTGCGTCACCTAGAAGGCAATTGAGACACCGCACTGTTATTCACAGCTTAAAAGTCAACTCTGTGGGTCTGAATAAAAGCAGTTTCTGTACCCCGCATGCAACATATCTGCAAGCCCTACCCACACACAGCAATTGGAGTTACTTGCTGCAATGGGTAGACTTCATACTTGTCTTCATTATTCTTTTAAGTATTTGTTTACTAGAAGGCAACACTCAGCTTTTACTAAAGCACAACAGAACTGATCAAAAATAGTACAGAAGTAGCTACACATGTGAAATACTCCCTGATAAGCCATCCGGAGTTCATAAAGACTCTCACGTGTATTTACTGCTATTTGGCTGAAGAGTATCCAGCACCAACTAAAACTACTATCCAACACACCTTGGAAACTCATTGCTGTTCTCACTCGAGTACAACTCTTGGTCATCTCCTCTACAATGCATCCCCACTGCCTTGCAAAGGTTCATGCAACCCTTCGGCTGCCCCTGCAGATGTAACAGTACTTCTGAGTAAGGACTCAAAGACCAGACTACATTTATACTGCTGGATAAATGGAGGTACAGTGGGAAAGGATTACTTGTCCTCCCTGTTCCTATTTTCCTCTCTAAGCACCTGCTATTGGCTGCTGTGTGAGATGAGACAGGGCTGCATGAACCTTTTGACTGTGTGACTACTTTTCTACACCTTATCAAACGGGATGCCGTATTTCTTCAGAATCGATGGAGAGATCAGGGTCATCTTGTGACGGAGAAACGCTTCACAGCTCTGGGCACTTCCCGGAAAGAATCCTGTTTAAAATAAAGGCAAGGAACGATGTTATTGTTCTGCTGTGAATTATTTTTTCAAGAACTTCTACTAAAAGTTATTGTCTGAACAGTATTTTTCCCTAGGCCTAGAAGTATGGGCCATCTTGTTCGAAGTGCACTAGCTTGCATTCTGAAGAACAACTCCTGGAGATGTCCTTAAGAGATGCCCATTTGAAAGAGACTAAGACCACACACAGACGGATCTTCCCTCGGCTATAACCTTCCAGATCTAACAACCATTAGTAAGAATTGCACGGTTACCTTTGGCAAGTCTCTCCAGCCGCTTCCCATGCTCTGGAGGGATAGAGTACCTGCAAGTCATAAGAACAACTCTGTTAAGTTCAAGTGACATGACAGAATCTCAAAGTTTGACTGGAAACCATAACAGGGCATTAAGGCATGAATTACTGGTTGTTTTTCTTTTAAAAAATCCTCCATCTCCACACCATCTCTTTCAGGGTTTGACGATACAAAGCTAAAAATCTTTATGAAGGACTTTTTTTGTTTTTTTTTTTCCTTATGGACTTTATCCTTAAGAAAATCAGAAGCCAAAAGCTGACCATCTCCTCTAGGGACTTTTACTTAAGCAGCCAAGGAAATAAGAAGTCTGATGCACGTAGTTAGCAGATCTGTGCATCAAAGCGTAAGTTAGAAGAAGAAAGGGAGGAGCACTTCCTAACCTGAGTTCACAGGCCTGCAATATACCCAGTACAAGAAGAAACACAGAACAAGACAGAAAATGGAATCGTTATCTTTCAGCAGCTCAGCCCAAGGCTGGACTAAATCATGTACAATTCCACATCCTCAATGCGCACAACTTGCAGTGTGCTTGTTAGCACTACGTCTCCCTCTCTACAACCTTTGTATGAGTGCCACAAAACTCATAGCTGGTTTCAGTTGCTCTGGCCAAGCCAACTACTTAGATTTCTTTTGATCTGGGACAGAGTGTTACAACCTTGATGGAGCTCCTTGTTGAACAAATCAGACTAAAGCATCAGCAAAGTTAACTTTTTCCACTTACTACTGTAAAAGAAGCGATAGCTAAAAGGTTTAAACTGACTCAATTATTCTGTTTATTCCCATGCTATTGCCACCGCATGGGGTTGCTCGCTGGTCACATGGCGCTAGCTATTATTTCTGACTTCAAAGTTGTATTAAAAGGCAGCCAAAAATACTAGTTTCCAACAAAATTGCCATGGAAACAATTGTTGAAGTTGCTTGAGAAATTCATTTGTGAACAGAAGGGAATGATTCACTCTTAAAATGCAACCCATACTACAGAAAAATTCAGAAATGTCCCCTAAAAAGAATCACAAAAGCCTTGACACTGGGCAAACCAGCCAGCAAAATCCACTAGCCTGCTTTTCTATCCAAGATAAACAGCTACGTTTCAAAGTCTATCAATAACTGTGACTGCACGATGACAGGCTTACTACCTCTGTATGGCCATTTTCGAGCTCAGGAAATCTTAAGTAAGTTTTCCAGGTTCTGGCCCTATCACACCAGATACTGTCCACCGGACATTATATTTCTGGAGAACTTTTTGCATCACAACAGCAAAAGATTTCCTAAAGGTAACCAAACAAATTCTGCTGAGGACACGTTAATGGTTGCAGATTCCTTACAGGTTTCTAATGCTTTTTTCATCAGATACAACTGCACTGCAAGATAGGAGGGATAGTAATTTCTTTACTCAACTCTTGAAACTTCACCACTTCGACTCCAATATTTTATGGTATTCTTTTCCCACATCTAGAAGCTTCCCTAGAAAGCCTTACCATGACTTGGGTTCTCCAAAATGCAAGTAATTAATACTGTAGAGATCCATGTCTTCAGTATGCCAAGCAAACGAGGTTTTCCACATGCCAAAATAGAGGTAAGGAGTATTCACTCCTTCGATGGTTATGCCACTTTCATTCTCCACGATATCCAGGATTGTGTTCAATCTGCCAATATTCCACGCATCAACGTGCTGCAAAACAGAAACCTCGTGTTAAACGGGCACTACAAAGAACAAGGCCACACAACTAAGACGACAGTCGCAAAAAGTTATCTGATGCTTGTGATCAAACAGCACCTCAAGACAAGTCATTTACTGGCATGGTTCAAATCATTAGCGAGCTCACCTGAAACAAGCTTCCCATGGTGTTACCTTACATACCGATTGTTTACCAGACACTTTTATGGAGAAAAAGAACTTACCAGCTGACACAGTAAGGATTAGGAACGAGAAGAGTCATGAAACTACAGATTTCACACAGCAGAGAACAATAGTGCAAGCTTGAGCCCACATTCTAAGAGATGGCAGACTGAACCTTCTTGAGCAGAAACAATTTTCATCCCCAACTTCTTTTGTTTTTTTAAAGTAAATTAGCATTTAGGAGACTAGCCACCAGAATACACGCCCTTTTCATGTGTTTATCATCCTAACACACAGTGGCTACCGAGCCATGACACAAAAGCAAATGTACTAACGGACACCAAAGCAGTGCACGTTCACTGATTAACACTACTCAGGACAAAGCACCCCAAGTCAAACAAGACTTGCATGACAGCAGTTCTTTCATTTTTTAAGTCGACTGTACTACACTTAGTAAGTGTACTTGATAAGTGTTAACACTAACAAAGTAAGCATTACACTTAGTAAGTGTTAACAGTTGAATACTCACAGAGGTTCCCTAGATCACTACCTCTAGTAGACTTTTTTAACTATCTGGTTTAAATGGGATCTGTATCACAAAAATCCAGCTTATTGTGCTCCTTCTTACTCAAAAGCTGGAACTCTGCAAAGACTATCATTAACTCTTTGTGAAAGTTAGAGTCAAATGCTTCGTAAGCTTTTATGGAATGCAACACGACGCATATAGAGGTAACTGTTACTGGAAAACCAAAACCGTTTTACCTTCTCATACAGCGTGCCATTAACATCAGCACCGTAGATGGGGGCGTTGAACGTAAGGTTCTTCCAGTACTTTCGTTCAAGGTCTTCAAAGTCTGTGTAGCGGGGTGTGCAGTACCTAGAACAAACAAACAAAGCCAGACTTTGCAGTTTGATACTTGAGGAGTTTAAAACAATGTTCTCCACCACTGAAGGAATTAAAAGCTACAGCAGATACCTAACGCATGTTATCAGCCAGACCCCTGCCCCTCCCAGAACAGCAATCACAGCTGAGGCTTGGAAACCAAGGGCCACAAAGAACATAACCTTCCGTTTCTTAGTTTACTTTCATTTTTGCTTAGTGCACTTTTCTCAGCTCAGAATAATTTTGCGTTTTACTTGTTGCTGCTCAGTGAAGAAGGATGCGTTTGAAACCGGAAATGATACAGAGGCTAACTGGACAAAAACAAAAGTAAAACGTGAAAGCAAAATCCTGAATTCCCAGACTCGCCTGCTTGTAAACCGGCCAAGCACACTCAGTTTACCAACAAAATACTTGTTTGCTGTGTCTGTTCCTCCTTACTCTGTACCGGCCTCTTTGTGCACAACCGAGGGACCGAGCCTACGCTCTGACACACGGCCGATGCCAACCTATCTTCCAGACCATCCCAGTCTTCTGGGAATCGCTCCTTTAGAGAAGCACAGCCTCAAAGCTACCGACGCGTTCCGTTCCTCCAGGACAAGCTAAGCCCCAGCAGGCAGCCCGCAGCCGGCCGTGCCCGCACCGCTTCCGAGCGGCCCTTCCCAGGGCTGTTTCTCCTCGCAGCCCTTTGAAAGCGCGTTCAACCCCTCTCCGGGCGCTGCTGGGAGCCCACCCGGGCGGCCTGGCAGCGGGGGCGGAGGCCCGGTGCAGGAGGCCTCCCCCCGCCGCCTCCACGGCCTCGCCCCGCCGGGGGCCGCGCTCGGGCACCTACTTGTCGCTGTTGGCGATGCGGCGGAACTCGCGCACCGTCATGGCCTTCTTCTGGATGTTGTACTGCGTGAACAGGCCGGACTGCCCCGTCACCACCTGCTGGATGGGCGCCGGGATCACCAGCTCGTCGATGTCGTCGTAGCAGCGCCGCGGCCTCCACTCCTTGGGGGGCACGATCTGAGGGGGGAGCACAGCGTGAGGCGCACAAAGGGGCCGGGGGGGGGGGGAAGCGGGGCCCTCGGGGGGAGGCCGAGGGGGACGGGAGCGGCCCCACCTTGGCCAGCCCGGCGCGGTGCGCTCCCTGCGCCTCCACGTAGGCGATGTAGCGGCTGAAGTCGCGGAACTGCTCCATGCTGGGCCGGAACGTCATGATCCGCGCGCCGGGGTTGGGGCCCTCCAGCTCCGAGGCCATGGTGCCGGGCGGCCGCTGCACGGAGGGGAGCGGGGAGGGGGGGCGGAGGGGGGGGCAGGGGGCGGGTCAGCCCCGCGGCTCCTCCCCCCGCCCGGCCCCGCCGCCCGGCCAATCGCCGCGGGGTCCGCGCCGGCCCCGGCCGCCCATTGGAGGAGGGCGGCTGCCCGTCAAGCGCGCGGCCCGCCCTCCCCCTCCCCTCCCGGCCCGGCGCGGAGGGATCCCGGCCCCCTCGCGGCGCTCCTCTCGCGGCTCGCCCCCTCCCTCTCCGCTCCGCTGTATCCCTCCGCACCACGCGCCCAATGAGGCCCCGCAGCACGACGACGCCGACGCCACCTCGGCCGCTCCCCACCGCCCCGCCCCGCCCCGCCCTCGCCGCCGCAGCCAATCGCCGCCCCGCTCTCCTTCCGCGGCCAATAGGAATTCGACGTTCCGTCGGGGCCGGCCAGCGAATCAGGAGGCCGGGAGCGGGGCGGTTGCTAGGCGGGCGGGGGCAGGCCCGGAGGCCGTCGCTAGGGGGCGGTTGCTAGGGGAGCCCGAGGCCTACTCGGGGCCCGGCCGGGCCCTGCCCGGGCACCGCGGGGCCGAACGGGGCCAGACGGGGCTGAACGGGGCCGTTTGCCCCTCGCAGTGCTCACCTGGGTGCCAGCGGGCACCAAGCGTTAACACACACACCCTCACACCGTGCTGCCCCTCACACGGGAGCCCCGCCAGGCGGGCAGGGACGGGGAGAAGTGTCCCCATGGCCAGCGCACCTCCACAGCCCCCCATAACCCAGCGCTGCCCTGGGGACGGCCGGGGGCTGTTTGCTGAGGGGTACACAGGGCCCGAGCGCCTGGCAGCGGGTCGGGGGTGCTGGCTTCCGCGGCTGGAGCTGGCTGCGATTGTCACAGGTCACAGTGAACCGTTATTCAAGAAAGCCCAGCTTCTTAATATCAGGAGATGTGAGACGTTCTTTTTGTGCTGACAAGTGGCAAAATGTTGCCATGAGCAGGAATGCGTAGGCAGGAAAGCTTGGTGACATGTAATTGTTGCTGTGGACTGGGATTGTTTATTAGAACTGGCAAAAAGGCAACAATCAGCTTTAATTGGTGGGAAGAATTTTCCCTGATCTCAAGACATGAACCAGGTCAGAACAGGAGGAAAAAAGAAAAAAGTAATTTTTTTTTTTTTTTTTTTTAAAAAAAAGGTCACTCACTGGGAAACTTTACAAATCAAAATGGCAGTGTTGCTGAGAACAATAAATCCAGGACTGTGGGGGAAGATGTTTCCAAGTTACTGTGCAGAATAAGCCCAGATTTGTTCAGTGGTGCTGCTGTTTCTTTTCTTTATTTAATAACTGTTTTGCCCTTGAAAACAAACAAACAAACAAACAAAATTGGTGTCCCAAAAGGCAAAGTCTGGGGCAGTGTGTTATTTAGCATTGCTAGGAAGCAAGTCAAGCCTAGATGGGGCTTACACAGCTCTCTTGCTATAGGTACTAATGGAATGCATAAACAAAAATAAGAGCACAAGGGCGCCTCACTGCCCATTAATTTACCTTTGACTAGCTGCCATTTACCTCCCGTCCCACCTGCCAAACTGCTCACTTTCTGCAGGCCTTGCCATTTACAGAGCTGGTTATCTGACTGTGCATTGGGGCTACCTCAGAAAAGGCATGGAAGATTTTTGCTGTGAAAAAAACCACAGCACTAACTACCCAGCTGCACTGCTCGGTGTGAATGTGATCAGTCTGAAAGACAGGTTCCAAAAGAAAGAGGCCAAATTCCTCCTTTGTGCATCACCTTGGGACCGCTCACTCAAGGTTTGGTGCACGGTAGCGCTGTGAATTCAGGCTGCTGTCAAGAGGGAGGGAGTGACCTCGAACCGGTACCAAAGAAAATGGGGCAAAGAACGCCAGCCAGGATAAATTATTTTTGGCCAGGGAAAGCTGAGAAACGCAGACCAGGCATAGCAGTGCCAGGCACTGGGCACAGGCAGCGTGGCTCATCTGCCTGGAGCACAGCACAAGTCTACGTGTTTGGGCTTTTTTCCCCCTCTTTTGTGAGATTTTTGGAGGTAAATAAATGGAAATAAACGTTAAGGGAACAAGTAAATGGAAATAAACAGAGGAACAAGTGCTTTCAAGCTGGAATGACTCCAACCCTCTTGGGCTGGCTTTAGGAGAGCAGTGCTTTGTGTGAGGAGGCAGGTGCAGTGGGGCTTCCCCCACAGACAGCAGCTGTGTTGCGGCTCTTTGACCTCACTGTCCTCTTGGGGACCATCCCCTTGCCAGGAGGGCCCAGCCTAGCTCTTTGTGAGCCTCCTGGGCCTCTCTGTGTGCGGAGCCTTTCTTGGCTTTGTGAGGCTTGGCACAAGGCTTTTGGTTCTCCCCCTTTGCCTCTCTTTCTACCCAGCCTGTAGGTACTGCCTGACAGGTGCCTCATGTGGCAAGCAGAGATGTGGAGCCTGCAGAGGAGGTGGGTTGGGAGCGTTCTGTCCCTGTGTTTTCCCTGGGTTGGTTGTAAAAGGTTTGGGCTAAGAACGAGTTACCACAGGGGGAGGGAAGCCCCGAGTGTTCTTGCAGGATGTGTGTGCAGATGCAGACGTGTCCTGGCAACTGGTGTTCCCAGTGAGAGCAAGGCACTGCACGGGAAGCCACCCAGGGACGAAGGGCTCGTGCCGTGCGTGTGGCCCTGCCTGGTCAGCGCTCAGTGAGCAGCACAACTGTGCGGTGAAAGCATCGTCACCAGCTGCAGCTTATAGCGGCACCGCCAGAGCATTCTTGCTGAGGCACAGGCAGGTGCTTGCTACCTGCTGCCCAGCTGGCTGGCTTCCTGCAGCACAACGGTTACAGCACAGCCTCTTCCCTCCCCAGATGCGCCCACGTACAAGCAGCTGCATGCTCAGCCATGTGGCCTTGCCATCGTGGGCCCTGGCAGCGCTGCAGAGCAGAGCTCCCAGTGCCAGCGGTGCTGGCGTGTGCCTGTGCACACACACGCCTGCGCACGTGCTCTGCCTCACAAGGGCAGGAGCTTGCTGTGCCCTAGGACCTGCAGCCTCGTGTGGAGCTGCCCCGCAGCAGAGCGAGAGAAAGGCTCGGCCAGCCTGGGGTCACCCCAGGTGGAAGCGCTGGGTTTGAACCAGTTGGGCGAGGGGGAAATGCTGCTTTGCATCTGGTGCATGCTCAGGCATCGGTCTGACCTGGCAGGAAGCGTGACATTAACAGCTCTAGCAAGGGCAGCGAGCAGTGCGTACGATGCCCGTGATCACATCAGGAAAAGGCTCGTGAAGGATGGACAGGTGGTGGGGCCCTGTCCCGCGTGGCTCTGCCCCTTGCAGCGGCCTTTCCTTTGCACGCCTGTGCTGTCTGCAAGTGCTGCTCCCTAGCAGCCGGCTCTGCCCTGTGGGATGATCATCCCTGAGTGCTGCTCTGCACCCCGGGGCCGGGCAATGGTTTCACTGCTCAGCAGTAACTTTGCACATGCACCTGTGCTCGGTGCCACAGATGGGCATTACTGCAGCACCCCAGGAGGCCGGGAACATCTCAGCCTCCTCCAGGACTCGTATTGCCCCCACCGCCCACCCACCAACACCTCTCTTTTCTACAAACCCACCAGCAGTCTGTCGCTACCCCAGCACAGTCCCGCAGCCAGGGAAGGGGATGCAGGTAAACGCTCTTCCAGCAAAGCTCAGCATCACCCCGGGAGATTTGCAGGACGGCATCCTGCCACGTCCTGGATTTCTCTGAGGATTAATAAGAGGCACGAAAGCAGCTGGGCAGGGCAGGGCAGGTCTCACGCCATGGGGACCCTGTGGGAGGTGTAGGGCACCTGTGGCTGGGGTGGGCCTGCAGGAAAGGACCTCTGCCAGCAGGCTGGGGAGCACGTCCATCACCGACGGACTCCAGAGCCTCCTCTTATTTCTGAACAAACAGACAGCACAGCCAGCTTGTATGAAACCCGATTATTCAAATTTATTAACATCAAGAATTATGCAATGATGCTGTAGATTTTTTTTTTTTTATTAACAAATAGAAAACAGACTGTATACAACAGTGACCCCTACAGCACTATGCATCCACAAGGTAAAAATGAATGTGTCCTCCAACATTACCAACCCTGGATCGCTGATTTCAACATAGCTTGGATTCTTAACATTCGGAATACATGTGATAATACAATTAGATACCCTTCCACCACCTTTATTCATAACTCAATGCACTTGAAAGAGGGCTGCTCACTCTGTCTTTAGTGCAAGCATGATATAATAAGGAGTATTAATATATAGTACCATTAAATTAAGTCCAGTAGTCTTGCCACATTGGTTCATTAGAACGTCCTGAAGTAGCAGAAAGTACAATATTCTAATGACTTTTAACATTTGCAGGATAGCAGAAATTATAGATACACCCAACCTCTGAAGCCATGTGTACTCCCCCTCCCCTTCCCTGCTTCCCGCGGGGAGCAGCGGGGGCCGCGCTCCTTGCCTTTGTAAAATGCTCCAATGCGCCTCGTGGCTGAGAGGTGACAGGGTGGCGCTTGCACGGACAGAACCGTGGGACTAACAAAAGGGGCCGTGTCTCGCTTCTTCTATCCCAGCCCCGGGGAAGCGCGGGGCCGCTCGCTCCTCCTGCCCCCTTCCCAGCGAGACATACAAAAAGGGGCTCCCAAGCCAGGAGCCCGGGGTTTCGGGTCTCTCATGAACAAGGTGACGACAACTCACGTCGTGTCGGGATCTGCCAATACGCACGGTCACTGGGTCGGTTTAACACGCGTCGTGATAGGACTGAACAGCTTCCAGCTGACAAACGGGACCGCTTCCCAGTGACCCCGCATGCCCTCCCAAACCTACTCAGGAAAAAATGGGGGAAGGGAAAGGCTAAAAAAATAATTGGTAGCTTAGGTCCAGTTCCATGAAATTTCATATTCTACAGAGGATTTAAAAAGCAGCCTACGGGGAATGGAGCCGGGCAGGAACCACAAGCCAGCTGCTGCAAATTACCAAGGAAGCTGCACTAAAATGGGCAGAACCAGCAGTGACTGGGCTGAAATAAACACAGGGCGGTAAAAAATGTAAAAGCAAAAGGAAATTAAAACAAAAACAAAAACCCAACTCCCAAAGGTTTGGCGGGTCCAGTTCTGCCTCGGCAAAACATTAAGACTTGCAAAAAAAATAAAAAATAAAGAGAGAGGAGATTATAAAAACCACTAGTAACTATTTTACATGTTTAAAAAAAAGATCCCATTCCACCCACCTAAAGCCTCGCTGTGAAATGCAGTCGCGTGAGAGAGGGCGAGAGATGCACATGAGCAGAAATGCAGCCAGAGACTGGAAATGCTTTTGGAGTCAGATTCCCTCGTTTGGCGCTGGGGCGAAGTTCCTAAATGCCGTGGTCAGAACTGGTTGGCGTGGAGGTCAGCTGCCTGGGCAGCGCCTCGGTCTGTACAGAAGGACTGAGGAATGGGCGGCTCTGGCTCAGAGGGACCCGTCTCCACTCCTAGACATCCCCACCGCGACTGGAGGAAAGCACTAGTTACGTTGCATAGTGGTCGAAGCTGCCGAGATACTCCAGTGCCGCTCTGTAGCACAGCTGGTACTGGTCCTGCAAGGCACCGAGGGGGGGAGCGTGAGAAATGGGGACGTGAGGACTTCGGGCAGCGGCGCTGCACGTGTGGAGACGCCGGCTCCCCTCCCTTCTCCAGCACCGCGGGGAGGAAGGGCACTCACCTCCGTCTGCACCATGGCCGGCCGCTGTGTCCGCAAGGTCTTCACCGTCTGGAACATGTCCACCACCCCCTCGTAGCGCATCCTCTCCAGCACGATGCTGAGCGTGATGAACACGCCTGTGCGCCCGACCCCAGCGCTGCGCAGGGGGAGCAAGAGGTGCTGTTAGAGACCCGCCGGCCTCAGCGAGAGCTGCCCTCCCTGCCCCACTCCTTGGAGCGGTGCCAGTGTCCCCAGCTCGTGGACCACGAGGACCTGCTCGGCGGGGCCAGGAGAGGCTGAAGGGACACTGCCAGCCAGAGGCATCCTCACAGCCCCATGGCACCCACTGATTCTGCCTCTGAGTCCAACTGCTGTGGCACCGTGGCCTGCCCAGAGATTGTTCCATGGAGCGACACAGCAGAACGAGCAGGCACTGGGTTCCTCTCATCAGCTGGCAGAAATGCTGCCAGTGATAAATATCCATCCATGGATATTGCCCTCTCCTCGTCCCCCTGCTTGCCTCTTGCAGGTGGATGTGAAGTGTGTGGGAGGTGCTGGGTTGGGTGAGGTGGGGGGCATCTCCACGGGCTCTCTGCTGAAGGAGAGGTGGGTGCCGACCCGTGCCACTCACCTGCAGTGCACCGTGATGGGCCCGTCCTGCCCGAACTGCTCCTTGGTCTTGTGCACCTGCCCGATGAAGTCGATGAAGCCCTCTCCCGTCTTTGGCACGCCCTGCTCAGGCCAGTCTGTGAACTGGAACTGGCGGATGGTCCGTGACTGGCCGTCCTGCGGGGACAGGGGTGTTACACGGGAACCCTGGGTGAGGGGACAGCGAGAGGGACTCTGCTGCACACACAGCAGCTCGCTGTAGGTGAGCCCGTGTTATTAAACCTGGCCCATGTGCACAGCGCAGGCAAGGCACGGCCTGGTGCTGATAGCGATCAGTGAGCTGCTCACCGGGCCGACACCGCTGGCAAGGAAGGAACTTGCGGTGAGAGGAGCAGCAGGCGTGGGGCAGCAGCCCCTCCTGCCTGCAGCGTTAGGCAGCTCCTTGCTTTTTGGTCCCTCCAGGAGCTGCTGTATGCTCTGCTTGCTGCCCAGGGCTGGGCAGAGACTCTGGAGCCAGGCAGCCAGATGAAGCACTCACCCTGGCATCTGTGACCTTGAACTCCCGGAGGATGTACTGCGGCATGTTGTACTCCGCCATGGGGTCCACCACGAAGTACTGGTAGCGGGCGGAGCGCTCCGCGGGCCAGTACTGATGGCACTTCTCCTGCGGATGAGGAGCACGGTGAGAAGTTAGCACCGACACGCTGCTGCTCCTCCCTCCCGCTCCCGGGGCTGTGGGACCACAGGGGCAGCCACGGGACACCCCAAGGCTGGGCTGGGGTGGGCTGGGAGGTGATGCCTGCAGAGATCAGCCCCGCTGCCCCCTCCTCCCCCTCGTAGGACTCGTACCCGGCCCATCTCGCGCAGCTTTGTCAGCATCACCACGATGGTGGAGTTGTGCTCCCAGAGCATCCGCCAGAAATCCTCCGTGGTCTCGGCCAGCGGTCCCTGCGTGGCGATGTAGGCCTTCTGCTGCCTGCGGCAAACAAAACAGAGCTCAGACCAGCTCCCACAAGCTGGGGGGCCGGGAGAGCCGGAGGCAGCACCACGTGCTGCAGGAGACAGGTCTCCAGGGCTAGCCCCAGACGATGTGGGAGGGATGAGGCTGCCCAGCACGTGTCTTCTGAGAGCTCCCCACACGCGTGGTGGGCACCACCGGGCACAGGATCCAGAAAGGCTACTAGTCCTTCCTGCCTGAGTGTCCCCATGCCAGCCCCTCCCTGCTGCTCGTCCCCAGTGCTGCTGCACCGAGCCCGCTCGGCACCCAGGCCTGCCCCACGGGGCTGAAGGCCCAGCCTGTGCTCGGGGACATCCCAGCTGCACCTCCTGCACGTTTACCCCCTGCAGCACCCACCTCCGCTCCCACTGCACGGGGAGGCACAGAGCAACCGAATCAGGTCACCTTGATCACGCGTACCGCCTCACAGCTAGGGTGGTGAGGAAAGCACTAACCCCACAGTGCAAACGTTGTTCTTTGGTTTGGGGGCACCCAGCCTGGCACGCCGTGTGCTGCCGGCCACAGCTGGGCAGCGGCTCCCGGGGCTCCATCCACCACTGCGTGGCGCCGGAGCCCGCTGGACGAGGGGCTGCATCCTCCCACCGCACACTTGGGCTCGCCGCCGGTGCTAAAAATTAATGAACGTGCTGCAGGACAGCTGTAACGTGCAGGATGAAGACAGGGGCTGCTTCAAGGTGGATTTATAAGACATCGTAAAAAAGCAGGGAGTGGGCATGCGTGATGGAACAAAAGAGCTAATAAAGATACAGCATCATGATGCCTGCAGGACCTCGGGCCAAGTGATCTCTGCAGATAACACCTGAGGAAGATTGCTCCGTTCAAAGGGAAGGACAGGAAGAGATAACTGCTCCTTGGGGGTAGGCAGCAAATGAAATGGTACCACCTGCTGCGCTGGCACCCCCCTCTCTGTAGCATCAGTGAGCGGCAAAACCAGCATCACGCCGTCGGCTCCAGAGCTGCGACTCGGCGGCTGCGGCTCTGCTGCCAGAGCCCGGGCTGCACAGCTCGCAGCCACACGGGCAAGGGGGAGACGAGGCGGCTGGGACAGCTCTTCTCCAGCCCCTTCCTCCCACCCCATTATTCTGTCCCGCCCTGAGGGAGCCTGGCTCGCTGCGGTCTGGCTGTGCCGAGATGCTCCCGGAGCTGCTCCCTGTCTGCTCCCTGCCTCCTCTCGCCCCTGCACAGATCTCCCCTGGGAGCCCTCCCCGGGCTCAGCTGCTGGAGCAGGGAAGGAGGCAAAGAGCCACTGGGCAGGCAGCGCCGACACCTGCTCCCTTTGGCCCTGCTCGTTGCTCCAGGGAGGCCACCAGCCCGTCAGCAGCGTTTGGGCAGTGGCACACTGGAGCAGGACCCTGCTGCGTCCATTGCTGCATCCCCTGCTCCTGCGCTGGGTGACCCGACTGCACCGGTGCACAGGGAGACGCAGGAGCGAGTCCTGTAGGTGCGTCACTGGGATCTGGTCTGGATTATCGGCCAGGGACTGCCTGGGAAGGAGATGTGGCCACTGGGCTGTTTTCCTGCGCACTTCTCTCCTGGCACTTGGCATCAGAGAATACACTGCCAGCAGTTAGATACAGAATCCCTAAGTATTATTGCCCTCCTAGATCTCAATTTGTGCTTTCTAAAAGGTTTCCTGGAGAGCAGAACCCAGTGATGGGCTCTCCAGTGTCCAGCACCAGCCCCATCTGAGGATCCACAAACTCCCCAAAATCAAGGTATGGGTGAAGGAGCCTTGAGCTCCTGCCTGGATCACCCACACAGTGCGAGCATGCTGCTACTTCTGGTTGCTGCAGCTAGCAGAGGGGACAGGTTTGCATTAGATGCTGCAGATGTAAAATAGGTGTCAAGGAATGCCTACCAGAAGGTGCTATAGAACACCGCAGGAGCCTGCCAGCACAGCCTCCTGCCCCAGCCACGTGGGCATCTGTCTACGGCAACACAAGCAAGCCTGGCAGCCCTCACTCACTAGCGGTCTTCACACATCACAACTGAAGCTTCTGAGAGGACGGAGACGGACAGAATGCAGCACAGTGATCCCCGGCCTGCTTCCAGGCAGCCAGGACAATCCTTGGCAAAAGGGAGAAAGCAGCCGTGCCCTGGTTCCCTGCGTGGGCCCTTACCTGTACCCGTCTATGAAGCTGGCGTTGATGTAATCGGAGCCCTCGACACCCCGGATGGGCTGCAGACAGACTCTTGTCAGCTCGTATGGCATGATGTTCACGAGGCGGTTCTTGAACTTGTTGCATGGGAGGTTGGCACTGATGAAACGTGAGGTATGTGCTTTAGAGTTGGCCAGCAGCTGCAAGAGGAAGAGAGAAGTCAGACCCCGCTGGGCACACAGTGGTCTGGGGTGAAATTGGGACCCTGGCAGCAGAGCTGGCAGGGAACCCTGGCATGAATCCACGTTCCTGACTCTCACCAAGGGACATCCCCTGGGGACCAATCCTTCTGGGCCTGACGGAGGGCTCTGTCTCTCTGAGGAGGCAGGCTGCACCTGGCTGCTGCGTTTCTCACTAGGTCAGTCCGCTTTTCAGTGCTGCTTTCTGCTCACCTAGCTATGGCACAGCCTTCTGCTGGCTTTCGGCGCATGGCTGCAGGTGACAGCAGTTCCCCTCCAGGAAGCAGCATGGGGAAACCACCGGCACAGCCCCGAAGCTGCACGCAGGGGAGCAGAGACCCACACGCTCTGACCCACAAAGGCCAGCACATGATGCCGTGCCCCTCGCTGAACCGGAGACATGGGCTTGGTGGCACCAGGGAAGGAAGGCTTTCCATCTCCCAACAGTGTCTTGCTATTTACTTCTCACCCCAGAAGAACCCAAGAAAAATGTGAGAGCTGTGACATATTTAGGCAAAGATCTATTCTGGGTTACTGCGAGACATTTTATGATTTTATGGTTCCCTTTGAGCCCTGTAAATTGGAGTCATGGTAAATGTGTTACTTAGATCTGCTGGCAGAGACATTCAAACAGAAGTATCCTTTTTTTATTATTTTTTTATTTTTATTTTTTCTTTCCAAGACTCTCCCAGCATCCCCCGAGCCACCTTTCCCCCTGTGTGTGGCAGCTGGTCCTTGGCTAGAGGAGGACAGGGGCCTCTTTGGGAAGCAATGCAGCCCCACGAGACCCTCCTGTATCCTGCTCCCTAAGGTTTCCCAAGCAGTGGATGCTGCCAGGGCACAGAGTGGGGACAAATGTTCTTGTTGTTCTTAAGAGAACCTCACAGAAACAACATTTTTTTTTTTTTGTATTTTTTAAAATAGAGTTACCGAGCTGAGCCTAATTCTGTGGCAGCCCTGGGGGGGCTTTCAGGGCAGGTGCCACCACGAGGAGGTGACACCTTCCTTGCTCTGCAGAGGCACCTCCACTGCCTCACGTCCAGGGCACCGGCAGCTCTGCTGACCACAGGCCAGAGCTGCTCAGCTTGTCCCGGTTTATGCAGAAAGTCAATATTTTGCCTCACCTGCTCCTTTGCCATTTGGTGGGAATTCCCGGGGTGAAGCTGTATTGCTGCAGTTCATTTCACAGCCTGCATGGTCTGCTAGCTGCCTGCATGAACTATATTCCCCTGCA
Organism: Nettapus auritus; assembly: GCA_011076525.1. NCBI lineage: Eukaryota > Metazoa > Chordata > Aves > Anseriformes > Anatidae > Nettapus > Nettapus auritus. The sequence goes on along the minus strand of CM021772.1, from coordinate 20,949,082 downwards.
TGAGTTCACTGGACGAATGCACCTCACCTGAGAACACGGGCGGTTACCAGAGCTCGTTTCCATCTCCAAGGCTGTAATAAATATTTGCAGCAGGCAGTCTCGGATACGGATAGCAAAATGAGGGCACGGCTTCTTAAGAACAGTACGACTTAAAACACTGCTTTTACCAATCCTAGCCACTGAGGCTTGGTGTCTAGGTGGTTAAAAGATAACAGAGCTCAGCATTGAAGAAATGAGACTATAAACGTCTCACATATTTAAATTGGAGCCGTTTCCAGACAAGTTGTTCACAGTAACATCAATTATCACTAACACGATCTGCATCTGATTTCGGATGCAGCTCCTGCTGCACAGTGAACCTAGAGCAGAACGTGCTGCTGAGAACTGCGCATCCATCTGCCTTTTATATTCTCCCCAGAAGCTGCCAATCCAGGGGGGGACCACGGCTGACACAAGCTTTACAATTCAAATGTACTTTAAATCACTGCCTACCTGGTTTAGAAACACACAAAAGAGTAACTGCCTGTAACGAGCCGGCTCCCTCCTCTCCCAGCCCCTGGACGAGCGTTGCAGTGGGGCTGCGTGGGCAGAGACAGGGCCCCAGGGAAGGGGGCTGCTGGGGCTCGGACACCAACCTTGAATTCCAGCTCCATCGCAGTAACGCTCTCGCCTGGTGGCACCTGGGTCAGCTTCTGGATGTGAGCGAAGAGGTTGCGTGCAGGCACCTCGGTATTGCCGCATGTGGCTGCTTCCAGCAAGGCCTCGTGGATGAAGATGTACTGGTCCTCCGTCTGCACCATGTAGTTGCGCTGCGAGCGCATGCACGTCACGTGGCCGTAGATGTCCACGGTCTTCTCGTGCTTCATCCGCTCCAGCATGGCGTCGATGACAATGAAGCACCCGGTTCGGCCCACGCCGGCGCTGCGGGAACAAAGCACGAGGCCTGAGAGGACGCCATCCCTCATGGGCACCAGGCAAGCTCTGCTCTCGTGACAGGGAGCAGCCGTGTCTAGAGCAGAGAGAAGGCTGCTCCCCATGCTGCAGGCTAACGAGCAGAGCACAAACAAGAGGTGACAGGAGAGAGGGTGGGGGGCTACTCAGCCCTTCTGCTGCCCCCCTCTCCGTGCAGGAGCAGAAAGGACACGGTGTCACCCTGCTGGTGCAGTGACAGGGAAGGAGAAATGAGTTTGACGGCCAGGAGTGACAGCATACGTGTGGAGCTGGAAGACGTGAAGTCCAGGCTGGGCTCCAGTGCCAGGGAAACCCATAAATTTCATGTCTGGTTGTCCCCTATCCCGGGTCACTGTTCCCTAACCCATAAAACGAGGCCAGCCAGCCCCAGAGGGAAAGCAGAAAGGCGAGGTCATGCATTTCTATGCTGAGCCCTTCGCTTAAGTACTGGAAGCCTCTCTGCATCTGTTGGAAGGGCAGCAGCAACCCCCAAACTTGTTACCAGGAGAGCGCCCCGAAAACAACAGACGCTGTCATGGCATGTAAACACAGGCAGAGATACGGAGCTAGACATTTCCTCATTTATGGTGCAAGTCAGATCCTTAACAGGGCCTTAATATAGCTTGTTTGTGTGTTAATTATATCCCACTCCCATCTGAAACAGAGCATGAAAGAAGAGCATTAAGCACTGCTGGTAAGGCGTATGCCGGAACAGCAATGATGGAGTGGTTTGTTCAGTAATAGTCCCCACTCGGCTGGTGGAGATAAATCTTGCCTGGATAAGATGCCGAGCCTTAGCAGACTAATATTTTTGCTTAAAGAGCTCCCTTTCTACCCTGCTAAAGAGGTCTACTGTAAATACTGTGTATAAATGTTGGTACAGGTCACTGCACGCGTGTCTGTCAACGATGTGCCTCTGAAAGGTACTACCTACCTATACCGGGCTCAGATCACTTCATCTTCAAACTGCGCTAGCATTTTTGCAAGAAAACCTGTGTTTTGGGACTCTCTGTACAGCAGTGCTGTTTAACTTGACATAGCAGAGGCAACGCAACCTTCACTGCTGGACTGCTGTCGCTAATTGCCAATCTGTTCCCAGCCCAAGCACTTGGTGCCCGTTACGTTGCCGTGAAACCTTGGCGCAGGACCAGGAGGTGCCACTTTTAGGGGGACAGGGCAGAGCTCCTGCAGCCAGAAGGCAGGAGCCCAGGTGCAGCTCTGTGAACTCGCCGTCCTACCTGCAGTGGACAACCATGGGCCCGGCATCGGGTGGGTTACAGGCCTTGACCCGTCTCAGGAAAGCTAGGATGGGGGTAGGGTATTCTGGTACCCCGTGATCGGGCCACGCCATGAACTGGAACTGTCGCAGCTCTCGCTTCTCACTGGAGCCGTTCTGTTGAGGACAAAGAAAAGTTTCCTTGTGAGGACAGTCTCACCCTAGGAGGGGAACCCACTGCTGGGGTAACGAGGTATCCAGCCGGCTGGGTAACAGCAGGCATTTAAGGCTGTGTGTGATCATGCATTTATTGGGGTTTTGCCACTGAAAATTAGGAGGCAAAATGCAGCTACCTTGCAAGGCCTCTGCTTGGATGCTCTGGGGAAAGCAGCAGAGCGGCTGTGAGGAGTGGAGCAGACGGACAGGAAGGTGAATGACTCCTGCACAGCAGGGGGCCACTACACTCACTGCATGTTCACAACAAAATGGGTGCTGTGCACGGATGGGGTGCAGCAAGCTGTCTCCCTGCCCCTCTGCACCACGGCTCCCTGGGATGGCCGATCAGCACCGCACCTCCAGAGGGTGCCTGGCTCCTGCCTCACGGGGTGAGGGATCTGTGCAGCAATGTGGGAGGACTGGCTGGGCGAGCGCTGGGGACAAGATGCCTTCCCGGGGTGTGAGCAGGTCCCCAGCATGGCTCTGAGCCCGCGCACAGCCTGCTTGCATTGCTGTGCCACGCTGCTGCTAGCGCTGCCTCCGGGGATTGCCCAGCACTAATGAGGTACGCAGCAGGCAGCAGAGAAGGGCACACAGCAACGTCAGCACGGCTCCTCCATTTGCATTATTAGTGACAGCGGTGCTAAAAATTCCCTGCCTCCCGTGTTGTCCATCTAATGGGAGGACAGCTGTTACATGCACACTCGCCAGAGGCAAGCGTGGCCTCTGCTCGGGGGCCCTTCACAGGGTCTGAGCGTGTACAGAGGAGCATCAGGTGTCCCGGCCAAAATCCGACAGCGGCCAGATGCACAGCCTGTGGCCCACGCCTGGCCACACGAGGAACAAGCAGCTGCCTCTGCCTGGGGCCACGCCGCAGCCCCAGGAGCAGCCCAGCCCGTGCCATACCTTGTACAGGGCAAAGGTCCTGACGGTGTAGGTCGCCAGCTCGACTGTGTCCAGCAGCGTGACCTGGATCATCCCGTAGGTTTCCGTACCCCGGCTTGGCCAGTACTGGTCACACTTCACCTGCAGGGAGGAGAGGAGAAAGGGTCAGTGCTTGGCTGGGGCCTTTGGGGTGAGAAAAGGATGGATGTGGTATAGAGTCACTGTGCAACGGGTCCCAAACACCCTTACTGTCTCCCACCCGACCTTCACAGCTCCTCCTGCAAGCCTGCTTGGCAGAGAGCCCCAGTACATCCCCAGGGCCCCAGCCCTCCTGCTCCTTCCTCTCCCTGTGACTCCCTCCCTGCTCATCTGCTGATGCCCTCCTCCTCCTCCACTATTCACAGCTCAGCATTTGCAACCGACTCCTCCGGCTTTGTCGTCTCCAGCCCTGAGCTCCAAATTTCATCTGGCACCTGGCTCCCACCCCGCAGAGCCGCAGCGCCCGGCTGACAGCAGGAACGCTTCATTCCCACCCCTGTGCACCGCACCGAAAATGGTTTCCCGCCCTAGGAGAGAGGAGTGAATGGAAGATCATCTGTGCTTGTCAAGGAATAGTAAACTTAATTATTAGCTGAGCGTGTTTACAGGGGAACATGTGGGAAGGGAAACAACAGGCTTAATTAGAAATCAATGAACTTCTGCCTTTTAATTGAAGGCACTTTAAGCACTGTGGGGCTTGTGAGAGCGAAGAAGCCACATCCTGCACTCTGCCTGGTTGCCGGAGCACCATAGCCTGGGGTCAGACGGATGCATCTGCCCCCGCTTTTTGGGGTCTGCTCCCAGGAAGCCGTGCCCTGGCACAAGTGCCCGGAGCGGGGCTGCCCGCTGGGTGCCCGGCACGTCCTGCCCTCCGTCTGCTCTGCTGCCTCGGGTCTGTGCTCACGGCATGGCCGGCCCTGTGCCTATCTCTGGAGGGTTCTCCTCCTCGCCTGGCACAGAGCAGCACGCTATTTTACGCTGACTGGCTGCAGAGCTAAAAACTCGAGGTCACAGACCTTATTCACAGCTAAACTCAGCCTGTCCTCATGAGCGGGTGGCAGCTGCAGCCGCATCCCCGGCCACCGGAGCTTGCCTCTCCCGGTTTGGGGATGACGTGACCCCTCTCTAGAGGCGGTGAGGGGACGGAGGGACAGCCACTTGCCTCGTCCCCCTGTGCTGGCCTGCCCCTCGCTGCAGCTCGCAGGAACGTCGCTGACAAGCGGCACAGCACGGCCCCGAGGCTGACCCGCGCCACGGGGACAGCGGTCCCAGCGGTCCCCTCCTGCCACCCACGCGCCACGGCGCCGTGCGAGCTCGAGCACAAAACAAACTTCAGAGGAGTTCCCTGTGAGGGATAATAGCAGCGCCTGGGCTGGTAATTGAAAATTATTTATTCATGACCAGATAAGAGTCAGTCACATTTTCTGCCAAATTTACCCATAATGTTTATGCCCCATTTTCAAGCTCTGTAAATTTTATGCCGAAGCCGATGCACTGTGGCACTAAAGCAGATAAGAGATGTTTTCTTCTGGCGGTGCTTGCTTCTCATTAACTTAAGGAGCACAGTAATGTCCTCAACAGCCACTTACAGCAGCTCTGCTGAGTGCTTCCTGTCCCTCCCCTTTGGTGCCCCGTGCCCAAGAGCAGCCAGGCACCTCTCCTCGGCTCGTGAGCTGTGCTCTGCTCCTGGCCTGTCTCGCAAGCTCTGGCTGGCATCGAGGGCTGGAGCAGGACCCGGCTGCCAGTGCCTTCTTGCCCCAGATGCCCTGGCTGAGCGCCCCTCTGCACCCCTGCCTGGAGACACGGAGCTCCACAAGATGTTACAAGCCAGGGATGGCTGCTTGGGGCTTGGACAGAAGGAGCCAGGAGCTGCTCGGGGAGACCTCCCTCCTCCACCCTGCTCCGCCGGGCTCTTGAGGATAGCCCAGGGAGGGAGAAATCCTGCTTTAATGCCTCTGTCGTGCAACGCGCCCCAGCTGGGACACGCCACGCTCGCAGCTCCGGGAAAGCTAATCTACAATGTGTGTTTCTGAACTGCCACCGAATGATTCTGAAACTGATTGTAAAGCTTTGAAGGCAGCTAAATTGCACAATCCAGCCATTTCTATCCTTTATGTGCCTCTCGCTTTGTGAAAACATGAAAAAGGGAGGATGATTTGGACCATCAAGCCAGCCGAAATTGCAGACCATAAAAGCTGATGCTCTTTAAAGATTTTTTTCCCCCTGCAGCTCAGGAGCCCTTTAAAGCAGTGTCACCCCCACAGGGCTGCAAAGCTTCTGCTGGTCCTGGTCGGCTTATCTGCAGGCAGCACTGCCGAGAGGGACCAGAGAGCTCACCTGGGAAGGAGGCAGAGCCTGCCCTGCGCTGGGCACCTCAGCACGCGGCCCCGCTGCCCGCCTGCAGCTGCAGACAGTCCTGTGCCTGCTCTGAAGCCCCTGGACAGGGGGACTTTCAAAGGTCACCCATGGTAAAGCCTTCAGCTTTCCTCAGGGCTCTGGTCACCCCTGCCTGTGACAGGGCCTCCCAGCCTGTCCTGTCACCAGAAGACTGGACCCAGCCCCACCACGCTCACCGTGTTTGGGACAGAAACCAATGCTGCAGGAGGTAATTAGGGGATGACACGACAGAGCGTGCTGGGGGGAGATAATGCATGGCTCAGCAGCACAGACACGTCAGGCAAAGACAAGTGCCTGGGGGGTCGAAGGGAGCTTGTTATCTTGGAGAAACACGCACCTTGGAGTGCCTTCCCACAGCTGAGCCGCCCAGAAGTTGAGTGAGTCAGGACTCCGGGCATGGATTTGCTTGGCAACCTAAAAGGGCTTTTCCTTGCACTTCAAACACAAGCTCCACGACTGAAACGCGGAGTCACAGAGCAAGTCCCTGAATGATTCCCCACTGAAGAGAGTGAACAACCAGCACCTTCTGGTCTTGCTCAGCCCATGTGCTGGGCAGGCTGTGCCCAGCATTTTTACCTCCCTTTTTGGGTTGGGGAGGGTGACGGCTGTTGGGTACAGGAGGTTGGGAAGCACGGCACAAATCTGGGCTGCATCTCCAGAGGCAGCTCCTCTCCGAGGAGCACTGCTTTCCCTGCAGGCTGTAGGGCATTTGCAGAGCCGGGGAAGCCTGTGAACAAAGCCTATTTTCATGCAGGCAGGAAAAGCAGATCTGTTTTGCCACGGTGATCTGTTGCTCCAGCTGCTTTCTTGCAGCCAGCGTGGGCTGGGACACCCCTACGAGCATTTTGGTGCCGAAGCTTTGAAACGGAGGGAAAGCGTGCGGGCAAAAGTTTCAACTGAACCCAAACTTGACAGTTTCTGCTTCTCGAGAACGATCTTATTGGGCTAAAAATAACCAGTGCTTCACAGCTTGAGCGCACAGCCCCTTCTCCTGCTGTTGGCATGGCAACGCTAAAATATTCTGCAAGCACAAATGCTCACCACTAAAATTTTACTTTTAGGAACGCGAGAGGCAGACGCTGCCTCCTGCTTGGGCAGCCTTTGCCCAAAGGGTGCATCTGGGCACGGGAGCACGTTGGTCACAGCACAGGAACTCCTGCCTCAGGGGCTGCGCAAGGCCCTCTGTCACGAGCCACCACCCGCGGCGAGGGCTCTTGCTCCACTCCTTCCTCTCCACCTCGCGCCCTTCCCACGGCTTGCAGGCAGCTTTGCATTTATTACATCAGAATATCTAATCTTGGCAGCACGAGCCCGCCGTTTATACATGTTGTCATTGGACAAGGCACAAATTAGCCTTCTCAGTGCAGCGAGACCCCGTCAGCCGTTCCCTGCATCGCCAGAGCGCTGTCAGGCTGCGGGATGCTGCCGGTACCACCCACCCGCTGCAGCTCTCGCCTTGTGGGATGCAGCCCCCGGGCTTTCAGAGCCTGTCAGCACTCCCTCCACAGAGCTCTCCTCCTTTGGCACCAGTGATGTGGGCAGGGAAAGGCTGGATGGGTGCGCACAGACATTTGGGCAAGGCAGAGGCTGTCGGGTAGCACAGTGACGGGAGGCTTTGCCACCCTTTTGCCCCCCAGGGAGATGCTCCCAAGGCACTTGTTGCTGGGGTGCCCGCAGCAGTGAGCTGCACCACCGGACCTGCCTCTTCCTGGGCTCCTTCACGCTATGCACTGCTCCCACCCCTCTCTTTTGCTCATGCTGCCAGCTCCAGAACAGAGAGGAAGCACACGCTGTACCCTGGACTTCTCCTCCAGCCGGGTCATCATGACTATCGTCGCTGTCCTCTGCTCCCACACCATCCTCCAGAAGTCGCTGAGGGTTTCGGGCAGGGGTCCCTGCGTTGCGATGTAGGCGTTCTGCTTCCGATAGCCATCAATGTAATTGGCGTTGATGTAATCACTGCCTGGGACCCCTGAGGAGAAAGAGAACAAAGCGTTACTCCAGGGACACCCCACAACCCTGTGCCTATCGCTCTGCTGGGTCCTGCAGGCAGGGGCAGAGGCTGGTATGTCCACAGGGCTCTGAACATGTCTCCTTCCCAGGGTGCGGCCAGCATCTCTCGGGTCCCTGCAGAGGACAGGGACGGTGCCTGAACAAAGAAGAACCTTTTGTAGCTACCACATTAATGCAACAATCAGGCAGAACCAAAGCGGAGAGACAGCTGCCACCCGCACACAAAGGGAAGTTCACAAGCAGGAATATTAAGGAACTCGTTTGGCCCCAAGCAACTGATTGAAATAATTGTCTTAAATTCACCAGCTATTTGTTATGGTCCTGGAGCACCTTTCAGAACGAGGCTGCTTCATTTGTTTGCCTCTGTTAGCAGGGGATGTCAGGCAAGGGATGTCCTCCCACCCCTCCTGCAGGGACCAGCACCTGGAGGAGCCAGAGACCTTCCTCCCACCGCCCCCAGACCCTCCTCGGGGTGAGACCCTCGCTGCTGCCTGCTGGCAGAGGCTGCTCCAGCTCTTGCCCTGCCTCCAGCACCCCGAGGGAAGGATTTTCTTGTAAAGGCCTTTAAAATGCAAACACGCAGTTACTAAAATGAATGCGGCAAAGCGCGGGCCTGGGGCTGTGCTTCCATACTCAATTCAGCACGGGCTGCCGGGCTGCCTGGCTGCCGGGAGGGAAAGCAGCAGGAATCTCCTCGTCCCCCAGGGAGAGAGCATCTGCATTTCATTAGAGGAAGGAAGCAAAGCTGGGGGGCTCCCCCTCGCCCTTTTGTCCTGGGCATTTGTTTTTTTTTCCTGCAGGTCTCAGCAGCCTCCAGCAGTAACACAGCACAGCTCGGGGGGAGCAGCAGCAGCCAGACCTGGCAGGGCACTTGGGGAATGGCTCCCAGGAAGACACAGGCACCACTAACAGCAACCGAGTCAGGCTGGAGAAGAGGGACTGTCCCCCTTGTGCTCACCCCACAGCTGCCTAACTAAGGGGGTTCACCCGTGATCCTGCACCCCAAGGCTTTGTATCACTGCTGCTGCTGCTACGAACAGGTCCTGCTGTGAGGGACCACCTAGACCTCCCCCCCTCCCCTAAAGGATCAGTGGTGCATTAGCATTAGAAAAGACATTTCCATCCCAGGAAAAAGGATGCCAGTGGCTGCAGGACCACCTGTATGCAAAGCCAGTCTCTTCCCCAGGCAGGGGGTGCACCGAATCAGCTGCATCTTCCTCAGCACCCACGAGCAGATTTAGGTCTGATGCGCAGGGCTGGGTGCTGACTTACGAACAGTGAGGCTGGGTGAGCCTGGGTTTCGGTAGCTCCTCTGTACACATGGGGACTGCAAAGCAGGAGCTGAGAGCAGGCGTTAGGCCGGCCCCACAGATGTGCAGCATCCTTTGCTGAAGTGCGGTGCTGGTTCTCATAGAGCCATTGGTGCTATGAACACCAGGGCCCAAAGCATCTCCCACCACGCAGGGGGACGTGTGAGCCTGATGTCCCAGGGAAGGGCACCCTCAGCTCTGGGTGTTACTTGGGCACCAACACCGGCAGGTCCCAGGGGAAGATGCTGGCCCTGCAGCCATGCTGGGGTGGGGGCAGTAGGGCTAGCATGCCCTTGACCTGCTTTCGGGCACCTCTTGGTGCTCAGTGTGTCTCAGTGTTTGACCCTGCTTGACTGAGAACAGGAAAAGAGACGGTTCCCTGCTGCAGCCGTGTCCAGTCATTTGCTGGGGTGCCCACCCCGGTGTCACTTACCATCGATGGAGGTCAGGATGACACGGGAGTGGTCATACGCGATCACGTTTGCATAGCGATTTTTGGGTTTGTTCACTTCCAGGTTGGAGTTCTCCCAGGTGAACTGCTGCCCGGGATCGATGGACTGCGGAGAGAGGGGGAGGGAGGCAGGAGTGGTTAGAGCCGAGCAGGATGCTGCAGCACACACGCATTTCAGCCAGGACATCTGCAATTCCCTGCACGCCTTCCCCCAGGCCAGACACACCTGCCTTGGCTGTCCCAGACCACGTTGTTAAGCCAGACCACACCAAAACCCCGTCCCTGGTGGAACCTGCCTCCAGCAACCTGCGTGCAAAGCAGCCCCTCGCTGGGGCAGCCCTCTGCTCTTTCTGCGTGCTCATCCTTTCCTCGGAGCTACCCATCAGCCGAATCTTGGTCTTATGCCAGGGCTCCACAGAGACCTGACTGCGCAGTTCTTGACCCAGAGGTTTTATTAGATGTTGAACTGCAGTCTCCTGAAATATAGCACGCCCTGGGTACCTCGTGCCCCCGGAGCTTTGGGTATTAGTGTCCTGCAACACAGCCGATGAGCTTCTGCCAGGGAATAGTCATGAAAATTGATAGGTTACTATCCACTGCTCCAGCTACTTATGCAATGTAAACATCTCTCGTTTGAGTTAATAGAGTGACAAGGAGCTATAAACCTGGAGAACAGACGTGGTTATAAATCTTGGCCTAAGGCCTGCACGCCATGCATCTGCCTGAGAAGCACACATCCCGATCCCGCGCCCCGGCCTCGCACACCCAGTGCTTCCCCCTCAGGCCATGGGCTGGTGCCCACACCTGGGTGTCTGCCCGGCTCCTGCACGGCCCCACGGCCTCATCCCAAAGCTTCTTGGTGTCATGGCTGGTGCACAAAGGCAGGGGAAAGTGGCCTGTCCCAGAAGCACCTCCGAGACGGGACGGCCTCTTGGGTGAGAGGCAGGTGAGGCACCCGCTGAGGCAGCCGCCTCGTGCTGGGACTTGCTCTGCTCATGCAGCCCTGGGCAGGCCCGGGGCAGGCACCTACAGCAGGAACCAGTCATCCCATTAACCCCCCCAGCGTTACCAGCACAGGCAAAGCCTTTTTAAAACCCACACTCCAGCTCGGGCCCCTGAAGCTCTGGCAGCCCACAGGCATTGAGCAAGCAGGCTGGGGAAGCACCGCGCGCTCTCCTCTGCAGAAATCCACATCCATGGCCTGGCGGAGAGCCACGGCCGGAGGGTTCTCGAGCAATAAAACACCCGCAAGTCAGCCAGCTCCGGCTCGGCCGTGAGCAGAAGGCCAAGCTGGGAAGCACAGCTCCCTGACCGGGCTGACCCGGACAGCCCCCTCTGTCCCTCTGCTCAGCACCATCGGCCACCATCCATGCAGAGGGGACACCATCGCTGTCCCCTAATCTCCTGTGCCACCAGGCAGGCGCTTCCCACACTGGCTGCCGGCACTGAGCTCAGGCACTGCTCTGATGGCTGTGCCAGCCCCGAGGGCACTGCTGCACAAGCAGGGCACAGACCAGTGCCATGCCAGGAGGCAGTCACCTGTCCCCAGGCCACCGTCCTGTCCTGCAGCAGCACGTCGTCCGCAGGCGGAGAGGCCAGCGCTGACGGAAACGCACGGGAGGATGTGACATCACAGCGATGCTAATAGGTAGTTTGGGAAATGTAGGATGTAAATAGACATTTCCCACAGAAAACCTGTAATTTTCTATTATTAGTGTAATAAGCAGGCAGCAGCAGTGCTCGGAGGCGCTGCGGCAGGGACGGGAGGAGCGAGGCTGCAAGCGCCGCTCCTGGCTGGGAGCCCACGGCCTGGCTGCCACGGCCCCGCACGCTCCTCGGTGCAGGAACCCCGGTGTCTCTTTGGGGCACTTGGGTCCAAACCTCCTGGGATGATGCTTTAGCTGCTGAGGAGCAACAGAAGAAAGCAGCCTTACCTGCACCCTGGGAGCACTTGCTGAGCGCCGGGCACAGGTGGGTGCTGGAGGAGCTCAGCGCACTTGTTGGTGCTCAATCCATGCTGCAAACCTCTGCCAAAAGGCTGCAGGGCTGCCCACGCTGCGGGGTGCAGCGAGATTTTGCCCGGCAAACCTGAGTCCTGCCACGGCAGTGGAAAGGGTTTTTTCCTCGGGGAGATGAGGCTGCCAAGAGCCCCCAGAACCGAGGAGCGGCATCAAGGTGCTGCCATTAGGGTTAATTGCTTTGATGTGCAATGAGGATGTGCAGAAATGGTCTAATCATCATCAGCGTCTTAAGAGGGCAAACAGGTGAGAAAGTCAGGAGTAATACAGCACCTGAGTGCAAAGAGGGTCTAATTAAATACTCCTGCAAATTAGTGACTCATTTAGAAGTAAAATGATTAAATTTAAACTCTGGTGATGAATTAATGTACACCTGTTCCCCCCTTTAAGGCAAACAAATGAGTAAATAAACGGGAGGCTGATGGGCTGCTTGGAGAGCAGTTGAAGCCCATTACGTGAAGCAGCAGTTGGCAACTCTTGTGCCATCTCCACTTGATGCTCTGCAACCCTGGTCTATGGCACTGCCTTGCTTCCCGACTTTGTTCCACAATTGCCTGGCACTGGGAGGCTTCTCTAGGTCCTCTCCGGGGCTCGCAGGAATCACCGCTTCGTCCCGAAACACAACGAGGGTATCACTTTCAACTCAGCCTTCCTAGAAAGCAGAAGGGCTGGCAAACTGGAAGGAAATGAGCCAGGAGCAAACTTAAAAGCACTGTGACTTTCAGTTTTGCTTTGCTTTAAAAGTGACAGGGGAGATGTTGTAAGACAGCAAGTGCAAATTAAGAAAAAAGCCCAATTAGTAAAACTCCTCCTTCCCAGCATGGAAGTGCAAGGAGCAATCTCTCTGAAGCGGCTCAGGGATCCCTGCTGCTACTGCCATCAACATAAAGACGGAGCCAGGCCATTGAAACTGGATTGGAAAAAGGCTGTTTCCTCGACAGACTCGAGAGCACTTTCCAAATGCCTTGAAAACATCCCTGGGTGCCAGTTTGTCTCTTGGATGCCATCCGCCTTGGGCTTGCTGCCCCCTCAGCGCAGCTCCAGGACCCGTCTGCAGGCGTCCCTGCTCCGTGGTGGGGCACGGACGGCTGGGCCACCGTGGGCTGCGTGGCCATGGCCCCGTGCTGCTCCGCGGCCCCGGCTGCTGCACAAGGGCACGGCGAGGGGAAGGCGCTCGGGCTGTTAGCGCTTCCCAGCCTCCTGCGAAATCAAGCACATTAGCACAGGCATTGACCGCTGTCAATCTGCGCCACGTCTCAAATGAGGCCATAATGCGCTCCCGAATCAATGGCTGGCACTGCTTCAGCCTTATTATTCCTGTTACCGGAACGTGAGCGCTGCGTGCCTGCCCGGCCACTTCCCGATTAGCCCATTACTCTCGCAACGTGCAGCTCCCCGGGGGCTCTCCGGACCCCTGGAGCAGCACCCTGGGGCTCGGCGCCCCTGGGGACCCCAGTGCTGCTCCTGCTGCCTGAGCGGGGCCTACTGCTCCTTGCCAGGGCTGCAGGCATTGGAGGCACGGTGTCCTTGGGGGCTCCGGGGGAAATGCAAGTGAACAGGGGATTTGGGAAGGCTGGCAGGTTGCCCTGGAGCGGCAAGCCAAAGGGGCTGGGCATAAGGGGCGCCCTCCCCAAGTGGCAGTGTGGAAAAAGTTCTCTCCTGGGCAGGTGGTGTGGGTCAACGGCAGCACCCCCAAGGGAGCAGGAACCTTGTCTGTGTTTGCTAATGGTTGGATCCCGCGGTCAAGGTGCCGTGTGTGTGTGCACACTCGTTTGCACACTCATTTGCACCACTGCGGGCATCCCTCAGCTCCGGGCAAGATCCTCAAGGCATGATCCTGCCGAATCCAGGGGCTGCAGCGTGGGAAGGCGGCCCACAGGAGGAGCTCCAACACAGCCACAGCAGCCGCCACAGCCTGCCGATAAATAATTAAGGGCCTTGGCCTCCCTTCTACTTACTTAATTCCATTAATCCCACACTGTAAATTCACTGTAGCTCTCACTGTATGCTAAAAATGAAATACCCTCCTGGCACAGCCGGGCCAGGACGCATGCCAGGCCCTCGCTCTGTGCTCCCACCAGCCCTGCTGCAGCTCCCAGCCTGCAGCTGAGCCTCTCCAGCGGCACCAGTGGGAGCGGGGGGTCCGGATGGGACCCTCGGGGCGAGGGCAGACCCTCGGCACGGGAGCCTGCTCTCGCGGTAGCCGGCACGCAGCTCGCTCTGTGCCGGCTTTGTCGCCCCGGCGGCTCGGCCACACGGGCTGCCAAGCAGGTGTGAGCAATGTTGTTTGTTCCCTGACCTGCGGGAATGGAGGCCGGGGCGTGCTGAGAGATCTCTGCCGCCCTCCCTGCCTCCTTCGCAGGCGTGCGAGGAGGTGCCGACAGGTCTTGTTTCGTGTCACCCGTGTCTGGGTTACCCCGCTACCGCCGGCACGAGCGAGGCAAGCGCCAGACTGATGGCTCTAGGCAGCTGGCCTCGGCGGTTGAAGTGCTGTTAAATATTTGCTCTCTGCCTGGGGTGCCGCTGCTGCTGGAACGGGAGCCGTCTATTAACAGCCCTGCACCCTGTGGAGACGTCGGGCTGCTCTGCAGAACCACTCGACACGCAGCCTTTCCACGGCACAGCCCAACGGCGAGCGGGCTGTAGGGGTTCAGCGGGGAAACCTGCCTCCCTTGGCTCTCCCTGCGCAGCTCTGCTATGCCCAGCGTGGCAGCACGACCGTGCCGTGGGGACACGAGGACTTCTCAAGTGCTGGGTCACTGCTCGCAGCTGGGGCTCCCGCTGGGGCTGCACAGCTCCCTCCCACCCCTGCTATTTCCACAGCCTCTCTGCGGATTCCTTACTCAGCACTGCCCAGCAGGCGTGCCCTGCCCTGTCCTGCCCTCCGGCCCTGTCGGCACAGCCCCAAGGGGAGCTGTCACCATGCCAAACCCAGGAGCGGGATGAGAGCAGCCCCATCGCACCAGCACTCCTGCGCAGGCAGCTGCCCATCTCTGCAAACTCCGTCCAGGATTATTTTTTTTCCCAGTATCTCAACTGGGAAATGACTGCAATGATCCCCACATGCCAGGATGGGGCAACCATTCCTGCTCTGGGCCCACCCTGGTGCGAAACACCTTATGAACCCGTCATGTTTGGTAATTTCTATCTGCTGAGGAGTCCGACGCGGCAGAATGCAGGGGTAAAAGATTACATGCAACAATCAGCTACTTAACAGCTGCTTCCACGAGAAAAGCACAACTGATTGGTGCTCTCCACCAGCCGCGATACTCCAAAGAAAGAGAAACGAGAAGAGAGCGGCTCATGAAAACAGCTAAGAGAATTTACTTAATGCTGTTTTTTTCCCAAGCAGCTCCCACCGCTCGGCATCGTGCTGCAGGCTCCGGGTGGTGCAGACCTCGTGTGAGGACGGCAGCGCCCGGGCGCCGGCTCCTGCCGCAGCCCCGCGGCGCAGCAGAGGCGCAGCTCAGCGGCCATCCTCGCTTAGCATTTCAGCTGGACTCATCACAAAGGGCCCAAGGCAGACAGATATGACTGCGTACTTCGGCACTGCACTCACAGGACTGACACAAAAGCACAAGCAACTGCAGGAGAAGCACATTATTCCTCCAAACATCTCCCAAGCCACAACACAGGGCTGGAGCCAGTGAACTCAGCTCCTCTCTGGCTTGGGCAGCGGTGTGCGGAGGGACAGCAAAGCCTCCTCTTAGCATCTTGAAGCAAACAGGAGCTCCGCGCCTCCCTCAGATACAGGCAGCTCACCCTCTGAACTAGCTGGAATTCGTCCCTCACCTTCTCAGCGCAGAGATCTGCTTTCCCTTGCCTGGCGTATATAATTTTACCTCGTGGGGAAATGTTCGCATCTCATCTCATGAATCAGTACCAGCGTGCTGCAGGAAGGGGAGGCCACAGGCACCAAGAGATAACAATTCCAGCAGAAGTGGTAACACATGCAAAGGACACTTCCCAGATTTATTCCCTCTTTAACAGGATGGGAACCGAGGTGCTCGGGCTGGGGGTGCAGTGCAGGATGCGGGGTGTCACCGAACGTGTACCGCGTGGCCGTGTGTGAGCGCCGAGGCAGCACGCGTGCGGGTGGGGACAGAACCCAGCCCGGAGGCACGTCCCTGGGGGTTTGCAGCTCAGGACTGCAGGGCGCAGAGCTCGCTGTGAGAGGGGGCTGAGCCTGCCCGGGGGCAGCGGGACATCAGCAGAGCTGAGCTGCAGGGGCTAACGCCAGCAGGGTCCAGCAGCATGCAGTGGGTACAGGTGCAGAAAGCAGGGAAGGAAACCCAAATGCCTGCTTGTTTTTGAGGGGCTGCCCAGGAGAGCGGAGAAGCAAAGCCCAGGCGGGTGGACACAAGCTCCCTTTCACTCCTTCGGCTGTAACCATGGTGGGAGCACGGCGCGCTGCAGCGCATTCGGCCTTTTCCCTGCACGAGCCATGCTCCGACCGCTCACGGCGCGTTCCCACCGCTCGGGGCTGGCAGGGAGAGCTGGCAGGCTCCCAGCCTGGCTCGGGGCCCGCGCAGGCGATGCCGCTGCGGGGGAGGCATCGCTCGCAGCTCCCGAGCCCTCTCCGCTGGGGGTCCGACCGAAGCCCCGGTTGGCAGGGCTCTGCCCCAGTGCCAGGCGCGCTCCCACGCTCACCTCGTACTCCTGGGAGAACTTCAGCCCGTCGTTGGCCTTCAGCCTGTCGATGTTGTCGGCGAGGTCCGTCACGGGGATGGGGGGGTGGTCGCGCATGCCTGCGGGTGCGACAAGGAGGGAGGGAGGAGAGGGAACGGGTCACAGCTCTGCGCGCCCGGGGGAAGGCTGGACAGCAGCATGTGCACAGCAAAACCAAGAGGTGGGCGCGAGGCGGACACATGGGACGGACGATGTGAAGCGCCGGGCGGGATGGATAGGAAGTCGGCGAGACCGCGCGGCATGCGGCACGCGCTCTCAGAGCACACGGTTCAGTGAAACAAAAAGAAAAGTGATGTGCAGAATGGGCATGACCGGGTGAGCATGCTCAGACACTACAGCCACCGGGCACCCAGAGCAGGCCACGCAGCGGGCAGCGGCTCGGGCCGAGGGGGTGCTGTCGGTGCGATTCTCAGGCTCCCACACGGGCTGGGGTTGAACACGGGGTTCTCTGGCACTCTCATCAGCGAGGGTTGAGGCTGATCCTTAGCCCTAACTACGGCATTAGCCAAGAAGAAACCTGCCCGGACCGGTGGCGGGGAAGCCCCTGCAAGCTTATGAGCACAGCGTTACGGGTGGGCGGGCATCGCCCTGGGGAGCTGGGGAAAGGTGGGAATGACCCGATGGAGGAACTGCTGCTCCCCTGGTCGGGGATGGCGTGAGTCTGAGAGCTGAGGAGCAGCTCTGCTCGCTGCCTGGCAGCTCGGTGTCTTCCTGCGGCCGGGGCAGAGACAGCTCCAGGGCCCAAAGCCTGGCTCTGCTGGGCTGGGACGTGCAAACCACCGAGCTCTGGGATTCAGGGCTCAGCCATCGCAACCTCCTTCCCTGAAGCTGAGACGGCGACTTGGCAGGAACGCGGCTGTGAAACACCTCATCCAAAGCCTGGCTCATCCAAATCCCAAGGCTCATGACTCTATCGGCTGCTCTGTGGGTTTCCCAGAGCCCCCATGTGGGAAATAATGATTATTAATAGGCTGGAGCTGTTGATTCACACCCAGGGAGATGGGCTGGAGCATGGCCAGGAGATTCTCGATGGCTCTGGAGCCTGAACGCTGCCGCAGATGGCAGCGGTGGGCCGCCGAGGTGATGGAGCAGTCCCCAGGCTGGGTTTGTGCATTTTACACAGCGGTGACAAGTCATTAGGTGATAACAGGGACGTGTCACTGCACACTACACTGCAGCTGCTGCCCAGCAGGGCTCCTAACACCTCTGCCCAAAGCACCTGCCACTGCTGCACAAAGGCAAGCCCTGATCCAACATGTGCTCAGCCTTCCGGCACTTGACAATACAGGGCTATCCACGGGTGGCCGGACAGCACACGGACAGGCGGGGAAGGAAGGATCCCTCTGCTGCCTTGTGCTGAGGTGCTCCTGCAGGTGGTTCCCTGTTTGCCACCGGGATCCCCGAGGTGGCTGAACGATGCTCAGGTTTCTGCAAACTCTGCTCACTGGTGCCCGAGCTCCAGAGGCTGCAGCTCAGGAGCCTTTGTAGCGCCGAGCTGCTATGGATGAGCAAGTAAATGAGGAGAACAGCATGGGACCAAGGCAGAAGTGTGGGGCTGGAAGAAGAAAGGCTGAAACATAACCACAGCATGTGGTTATCCCAGTGTGGTCGTGTATGAAGCACAGCAGAGCCACGGACCACAGCGGAGCTGCAGACATTCATCTCTGCTGAGAAATTCAAGGATATCTCTCCAAAATTCAGCTTTGCTAGTCAAAGGAGCGTTGTAGCACCGAAGGAGCTGCAAGAGCAGAAGGGGATGAAGAGGCAGTCGGTATCGTCTTATGGTGAACGTGGAACAACAGCCACATGTGGTGCAGGGTAAGGCAGAGGAGTTTGCATGGGATTTGTGCACACTACCAGACATGCTCTTCTAAGGATTCTGGTGAGAGAAGATCGAGCTCTCTGCCGGGCTAGGAGGTCTCACAGAGGCTGCAGGACAGCAGCCTGCAAAGCCCTTGGCTTTGCCCGTGGGGTAAGCGTCTGTGCTAACTCTCCCAATCCTGAATGTGGATGCCCAGACTCAGCAGGGAGAAGACAATTTCATGGTTGTTTGAGAGTGAACTTGAAGCTCACAAGGCAAAGAAGAGACAAAGGGGCAGTTACTCCCATAGCCCTGATATCACTGCATCCCTTGGCAGGCGAAGGGCTGCCGCAGGAGCCTCCTGGCAGCCCAGCACCCGGTACCTCCCCTCCGGCCACACCGTGCTGTGCTGAGGGAGCCGCGGTGCTGCCGTGCCCGCAGTACCCGCGGGGCCCGCGCGTCGTGGCCCAAAGTGGAATCACTGCTGATCTACAGTCTGCTGTGAGTGAGGGTGACCTTCATGACATTGAAACAGAAATTACATTGACGAGAGAGAAAGGGAAAGAAAAAGCAAAAGGTGTCAAAGATAAATAGAGGAGTTAAAACTAACTTGAGATATTCGGGCAACTGGGGACACTGGCACCTGCAAAGAAAAGAAACGGGGCAAGAACAGAAATCCCATTAGCCTTTAGTCATCATCGCAGAGGTTCAGAAATGGAAAGACAGAGGTGAAGACGCAAAGGAAAGCACCACCTGCACAGCACCAGAAGCCTCCAGAACAGGCTTTTAACTCTGCTGCTGACAACCCAGTGGTGGCGGTGTGGTTAGGAGCAGGAGCGGGTGCAAAGGCCTCCAGCTGATGCCGAGAGCCCCAGTTCCCACTGCACACCGCTGGCCGGGGCCTCGTGCCCGAGGGGAGGCCGTGAGGGTGGGTATATGTCGGGTACAGGGAGGTGTGTGCTGCTTGGTGGCCAGGACTGCCCGCAGCCCCAGCAACCTCTGCTTGGTGCCCCAGAGCCTCCAGCTGGCTTGCAGCTCCTCAGCAGCACAATGCTGCCTCCCTTCATGGCGCACGGGGACACTGCCGGTCCCGTATCCTGCCAGCCACTTAGCAAAGCAGTGTGTTAGTGCACAGAGGGGAAATAACCTCTGTCTGAAGTAAGAACCACAAAAATGAGAAAGCTTAATATTTAATAACAGTAGCCCAATTAATTATGCATTAAACAAGGTTTTCCCTGCTCAGCACACTCCAGCAGGGAGGCCGGCTACTGAGGCGTGCAGGGCCAGTGGCCAGCACCTCTTGTCAGCGCACCCCCGCAGCACCGCCTCAGCTGCCGGCGGGTGACAGGGGCAGCAGCACGGGCCTGCTGGGCTCGCTGGCTTTCGTGCCTCCTCGTTAAGGAGTACAAGCCCGTCAGGAGCTGGAACAGTCATTTCTAGCCACATGGCACCTGCTTCCACCCCACAGAGCCTCGTTAGTGATGGGGGGACGTGGTGCTGTCACTGG
Organism: Nettapus auritus; assembly: GCA_011076525.1. Taxonomy (NCBI): domain Eukaryota; kingdom Metazoa; phylum Chordata; class Aves; order Anseriformes; family Anatidae; genus Nettapus; species Nettapus auritus. The sequence goes on along the minus strand of CM021772.1, from coordinate 20,929,589 downwards.
GTGGGGAGCGCTGGTTGGAAGCATTTCAGGGCCCTGCTGCCTCCAGTGAACCGCGCTCCTGGGGTTGGTTTTATCTCTCCAGAGAGATCTGCAAAATTAACAAATGAGCCGGTATCTCTGGCTTATTCTTAGGTACAGGTGGGAAAGGAAAATTCCCTGAACCTCTCCTCTCTCTGATGGCAGCTCTTGACCCTTCCTATAGCTCTAGCAAGGGATGCCCTTGCTGCAAACACCCAAACTCTTTGTTGGAGCTGGAGCGGGTGCCTGACCTCTCACACTCCTCCACGCAACGTGAACCACAAGCACACAGCAAGATGTCCCCCGTGTCCCTGGGCAGTGGCACATGTCAGAGACTGGTCCCCACGCACAGGCTCCCTGGCCATTGACCAGGTGCCCTGTTCAACACCTCGCTCCTCCCAAGGAGCCGCGAGCTGCTGCTGACTGTGTGCCATCCCCACATCTCATGCTGCTTGCTGTCATCTGCCTGTTGAGATGTTCTCTCTCCACTGCAGGTGCCTCCCTTGCTTCCTACAGTGTTTTCCTCCTGTGCTGGTCTGTTGTGGCCAATTAACGTGCCAGGTTGGCTGACAACTGCCAGGCTGTTGCTTCATCCTACCCACAAAAGCTGCCATCGGTCCTGCCTGGGAGACGTAATTCCTCTGGCAGCTGCTCTGGCACAGAGGGAGATGTGCTGGTGAAACCCACGCCACCGCAGTCGGGGCTGAGCCAGACCGCTGTGAGTGGCAAGAGGAACGGCTCCGCTTGCCCTCCCTCCCAGAGGCAGCATGTTTACCTCAGGAAATGGCCCCTTCAAAACTCTCCTGTTAGACGAAAGCTCTTAGATGAATGAGCAGCGGGAGGAAAAGGAAAGTAGGTTACAGACCAGGAGGAGCTGCAAGTTAGAAGAGCGCTGTGCCTCATTTATTGCTGAACTGCTCCCTCCATCACAAAACCCAAGCCCTCCTCCACTTCATCTAAGACTCAGGCTCTCTGAAAGGCTCTGAATGAGTTGGGGCGAGCCCGCCTCTGATCGCTACAATGACAGGCACTGTGCTTTCAGTGCCATCAGAGACAGACAGACACAAAGCAGCAGCATGAGACCTTTCTGCAGTGGGAAGTACAGCTGCCTCTGCAGGCTGGCAAACAGCTACAGCCTGAGGCACCAGAGGCCAGCGCAGGCATGACTGGAGATGCTCTGCAGTGAACAGTCAGATTCAGAAAGCAACAGCTGTTACTGAACCATCATCTGGACTGAGGCCACTGAAAGCAGCAGTGCCCTTCACTGGGCAACAGCACCGCCCGGGGAACAGTGCGGGCTGCAGGGAGCTCTTCGCCCTTAGCTGAGCAGAGCAGGAGAGTCAGCACACTGAAGATCCCAGGACGAAGCTGCTGGGACACCCTTGCCAGCGTAAGAGCTCACCCCGACTCTTCCCTCCTCTGTGGCCAGCACCACACCAGCTGCGCTCAGTGCTGAGCCCCAGCCTGGACCAAGCCAGCGCAGCACCTGGGAGCAACGTGGGTGCGGGTGCTTGTGAGCTCTCCCAGCACTGCACGGGGGTTCCTTCTGGCTCACGGTGATCACAGTGGCCCTGGCTGTGTGTGAGCCTCATGTAGGACCGGACACACAACGGGCTGTCCCTGTCCGGGTTCCCAGCCCTGTGTGCCTGCAGTGACAGGGCTGGGGAGAAGGATTTGCAGGCAGGGTGGCTGCCTGGATAACCCCGGTCTAAGCCCTATCTGTGCTCCTGTGACCACGAAGGTGCAGAGCTGCTGCAGGAAGGACTCCGACTCCCCCTCTGTCATGGGAACCTGGTGAAGGGGAACCGGGATGGGTGGGACAGGAGGGGTTTGCTGCTCCTACCTGGAGTCTGGTAGTTGAGTCGCCTCATCTCAACCGGGTCAGAGGAATGGGCCAAGAGCGAGTCCTTCAGGCCAATGGAGTGCTCATCCTTGGAAGAGGGGGAGTGTGCCCTTTTCCTGTAGACAGGGGATGGAGACAAGCAGGTGAGCTCTGGCAGAGCCTGGCACAAACCACCCTGGAAAGGAGTCTGGGTGCCCATGTCCCAGGTACCCAGCTCCATCCCAGGCTCCCCGAGCTCCGGGCTAGTCACATCTTCTGTGCCTCCCGTTTCCCATCTATGAAACAGGAACGGTTGTATTTCAGAGGTGGCAGAGGTTTGATTAGTGAGGCACGTTGAAATGTGATATTCTGCATAACATTTACTAGAGAAAAAGCAGACAGATGCAAGATCTCGTTCCCTTGTACTCCCTCTAGGAACTATTTCCTGGAGTGGAAGGATATAATCCAAATTTTTTTCTCACGTATTAGACATATTTAAATATAGAACACTGTAATATAATAGTGTAAAGGCTCTTCAGGGTGTGTTTTATTGGGCCATTAATATACGTCTTGAATGGCTGAAGGCACCCAAGGCGTGTATTAATGGAACAATAAAATACACTGTTGTCTCTTCATGCTATATTTATGCCTAAAGCAATGCCACCACCTCAGGCTCTTGGTGGAATTCACAGGCAAGGCAGGGACAGATCCAATCAAGAAGCGGACAAGTGAATACTAAGGAAAATCTAATACTGCAAACAGGCTTTCTAGCAATTCTCTCAGTCCCACTTCTTGCTCTGTGTTACAAGTGCACTGGATATTCCCGTGCAGTAAAGAAGGATGTTGGGTCTTCTGAGCCTGTGCTGATCCTGGTGCTTTGCCAAGGTGCTGAGCGTGCAGCCGTAATACGCAGAGATTTTGTCTCCTGGCTACAGCCTGAAAATGGATTTTGCCTGATGGTGAACCCTCTGCTGACCTGATGCTTTCTGCAAAAGAGGGAGCTGCACCGCTGCTCGTCTGCACAAACGCTAGCACGTTTACCATCCTGTAAATCGCAACAGTCAGTGTCTGCTTTCTCCTTCATTGTGAGGCATTTCAAAGCACCCTGAGAGCTGCCACACTCTGCGCACAGGCAGCTGCAGCTCTGGACGGTGGTGATCCTGAACCACCCATGATCAGAAATGCTCTTACAGGCACAGGGCACTATCACTTCCCCTGCCCATGCTGGGCTGGCAGTAATGGTAATAAATTAAGTAAAATTTCGTGCATAAATCACGAGTGAAACCTGCTTTCCCTCTGAAACACAGACTGTGAGCAAGCTCCATCTGTAGCCCACGGCTGCATCAGACACTGGGGTTGTTCAGTGGGGAGGACCAGCTTGTGAGTCTTACAATACTCTCAACACCTCAGAGGTGTCTCAACACCTCAGAAGCCTTCTAGCTGCCTGGACTGAGACAAAAGAGCCGGCAGACTAAGAGCATTGACAGAAGGGAAGAAAAATACATGGCAAACAAATAAAGCACTGTTCTTTCTCCCAGGAGCATAGCAGGATGTGCCATGTGCTACTGCGTGCCAGTCCCTGAGCCCTTGAGCAAGGTGGCCTAGCTTTGCTGGGGAATGGGCACGGCATATAATTAATGTTTGTCTCTCTCATTAGCCTAGCTGGGGCCACAGCTAAACAAACCTCCAGATCCCAAGCTAGCTACTGCTACTCAGGTTCTGTTCATTCCCATTGTAGATTTGAAATTGTGAGCATGCTGCACAGATACCGCTGGGAGCAAAGCGGGAGGATAACAGAGATCCTTCCGAGCACGCAGGTGGTGCTGGACGCAGACGTGCTGCTGCGTGGGCCAGGACGCCGCAGGGACACGAATGCTGAAGGTGAGCACAGAGGGCTGGCGCTGCTTCCTGGTGCTCGACCCACACCAGTCTGGGTTAAAGCAGAGCTAAGACAAGGTGGACACAGCATCTGTGGGGCTCACTTACAGACTCCCTGGGCAGAGGGGGAGGGGGCCATTTTCCCACCTTAAAGATCAGCCAGCACTTTGTTTCTTACAATGCCTGGTATTTGCTTAAAGCTTCCTCATTACAGAATGCAAGAATGCACCTGCACTCTTGCTGGAACAGCTCTCAGTCTGAAGTGACTGAGAATACAAAGAAGCACCTATAACTGCTGCTGTTGTTTCTGGATTTTTAATTTAATTGCAAAAACAATCTAGGAGGTCTTTAGGCTGAAACCATCTCCCTGCATCAGCCTGTGAGAGGCTAACAATTACTAGGAGGCTGATGCCTTTGAGGAAGCAAAATCTTCCTAAACCCCCAGTGTTGGCAAGCCCCGTGCTCCCAAAAACAAAGATGCTCCTTACTAGCGCCAGGCTTGATATTTAAATAGGGAAATAGATTTGAAATTTTAGCAAAACAAGAAGATAAAATGGATTCATACCTTTCTTGTTTACTAGATCCAGGGAAGAGCAGAAACAGAAGAAAGGAGATGATCACTGACATAGAAAGGCACTGACTGCACATGCACAGCAGAGCTCCATTTAATCAGACAACAAAAGCAGCTCCCTTCCCCAAGCTACAGATACACATAAATAGTAAATAGAGAGTCCAGGAGGAGCAAAACCTTGGAGCTGAGCTGATAGACAATATGACCGGGTGTAATTGAACAGGCTACGCAGATACATGCAAATGCAACCTGTGGCTCCTTGCAAGGACTAACAATCACCTCGCAGTACAGTTACAGCTCTGGCAGGAGGCTGCTTCAGCAAGGACGCAGCAGCCAGGACCCAGGGGCCTCAAGTGGTGAGCTCCTACTCCGATTCAGCCTGTCACATCCACGCCCTGTTCTCACTAAGACCATGTTCCCCTGTCAAAATTCACAGCAGTGGGGGCACCTGCCAGAGATCTAGCAGGCAATTTCAGCAAGTAAGTGGTACTACAGATGTTCTTAGTACTGCAAATCCAAGCTGTGAGAGGAGAGAGTGGTCAGACTGGCTTTAGGGACAAATCTGCTGCTCTCCCCTGTCCCACTGCTCACAGGTTTCCAAAATCCACAAGCAGCTCTGTGTCCTGGGGCTGATTATTACCTTCTGCATACCCAGTCCTTCTGCAATCTTTATAAAGCAGCCTTCTGCTCTGCTGGTAGAGACCCTCCTCCTCCCTGCGACCACCAAGGACTGTCTACCAGGCACCCCTCAACTGAAGGCTGGAAGGAGTCTCAAAGGTGCCACCTCCTGTCGTGCCCGTGCTGTAACTGCAATGCCCTGGACTAGATCTCACCTTTTGAAGAGGAGTATAGCGATGACGATGATGATGATTAGTATCACAGCCAGGACAGGTCCCATCACCCACAGCATCTCTGGCTCGTCCTGCTGCTTTATTGAAGCCACTTCCATCACAATCTCATCTGAGTAGGGGCTGGCTGCGTATCTCTTCTGAACAGCACCGGCAGGAGAGGGAGAGAATAGCAAGCATCCATTAGGCTAAAGTAGCGGCCACATCCCTGAAACACAGAGGTTTTCCCCTGCCTCTGGCTAGCAGAGAATGGTGATGCTTCTTAAACGCCGGCAGCACACCGCACGATCCTCCCTCCGTCAGCATCAGCAGAGGTCACACTGCAGGAACAGTCTCTTCCTGGTGTGAAACATTCCCGTGCCAGCAGCCTTCTGGCTAGCAGACTTGGCCCCGAGGTGCCAAACTGGAGCAGCCCAGCTATGAGCCACTTGCCAGCCCTGGATTCTCTTGGAGCCAAATCACAGGCTTTTGAATCCCAACCAATTGCACAGTGGGGCTGGCTGATGATTCCTAAGTGGTTCATAATACCTGCTGTGCTGATATCAACACATCTCTCCAGGACAGGGCTATATTAGGAAAACCCCTGCTGGGCTAGGCGGTTTTCTTCAAGGAACGAAATGACAGGAACATTTTCTTCCTGGTGTCTCTGCTCTGATAAACAGACCTTGGAAAGGGGCTCATGCTCACAGGCCCCTTTCCAGAGATTTCTGCATTCTGGCAGCCCGGTGATTTATAACCTGAAGGGACAGCTTTCTAGCCCCACCAGCAAGACAGGATTAGCAGAGACCCAACCCATTCCTGCAGAAAAATGACCCTGCACCTGGCTTGTTCTGCTGCTGTTGCTAAGGCTTACGTAGCCGTGTTGTCCCTTCGCAGCTCAGCCTCGCTGGGTCAGAAGGGTTAAACGCTGCAAAAAGAAATCCTTTCCCCCTGTTAGAGAGGGCCAGTGCTGCAACAGTTCAGTGCCTGTGGCTTCTGAGCAGCACCTGCTGCCCTGCCGTAGGGACCTAGAAATGCTCTGCTCTTTGCCATCCAAAGTTTTGGTCACTGAAGAGGTGACCGTGGATCTATACATCACCTGCTCTAAGGTCGAAGTTTAAACATGCGCTCCATGTCTGCGTGCATGTGAGGGGATGAAAGAGAAAAATCAAGCATGCTGGTGTCACACAAGTGCACGTCCTGGTCTCCTCTCAGAGGTGCCCTTGATCCCAGCCAGGCTGGCTTCACACACGTGTGCAGCACAGAAAATGATCTTCTCTGTAACATCCTTCTGGCAGCAAGCACAGTGCAGCACCACAGCTCTCTCCTCAGATTTATCAGTGGTCAGAGACGCCACCGGCTTGCGGGGCCAAGGGAGAGGCTCCTGCTTTGTCTGCCAAACTTCCCAGCCCTACCAGAGCCTGTTTCAATGACCATAGCTGATGGCTCCTGCTTCAGCTCTGTTCTTACATCAAGTCTGCTTGGGACCACTGCAACACATCAGCCTTTTTCTACCTGCCTGCTTCATCTGAGGCAAGCTACAGCCCTGAGCACGGCAGAGACCAGAAGATGTCCCAGCAGGGGTGGGAGGTCAGGGCAGAAGGCCTGGGGCTTCTCTTTGTAGGGGCAGGGGGCTGCTTAGAAAGGAAGGCACGATGGCTTTACCCATCACTGCCCAGAAAGGCCAAGCTGCAGAAGGTAGGGGAATAGGTACGGGGATGCCGCTCTGCGCAGCCAGGTAATGTGCATCCATCTCAAAAGCTTTGTGCAGGAGGCCAAGATTCACATTTCTGCAGGCACACATTAGAAATGGCTCCTTCCAAGAGAAGGCAGAAGCCAAAGAGATCAGAGGGACCGTTATCTTGGTGGCATTTCCAAAGGCAGACTGTGAGGTACAGGTGCCCCTGATCTCACAGGTGGTGTTTCAACCCCTCACCCACCCCACCTCTGCTTTAAAAGAGTCCAGTGCTACACTTGCCTGCTGACACGAGAGACACAGCAAGCAATTTCAGAGGAGCTGAGCGGGGGAGATGGTGCACAGCCCTGCAGAGAGTGTCTCATGCTTCAAATGAAAGTGTGTGTGATGCAGCAGGGGATGCAGGAAGGTGGTAGCTAGGAGCAGAGCGTGAAAACCCCGCTTGCTGGTGGCTCACCGGAGGGCTGTGGCAGATCTGTGCTAGGGAGGAGACGATGTTAGTCTGGGATCATCTGGTTACGGTCAGCTCTTCTTGACAGGGATTGCCAGGACAGCACACCCCGAGGCCTCTGCTTTACCTTATTGTTAATCTGCGGCTCTCCTCCCCTCACCAGTGTGCACATCTTGCACAAGAACACGTGAGCTGGATGAGTAATGAAGAACTTGACCAGCCCTAATGAGGCATTACAAGCAAACGAGGCTGAGGAAGGAAGCCGCAGCTTGGAAGCCGACCAAGGACCCTGTACATCTCTATTATTCCCATTATTTACACACTAGCCACTGCCACAGCCACTCCTGCCCTCCCTGTTTACAGCTGGACACTGATGCAAGGTCTCAGCGTGCTGCTCCCTGCTTATTGCACCAGCTGCTCCCTTCCCCATCACATGCCCAGGCGTCGCGTGCCCGGTGACACATTACCGACAAAGGCACGGCCCATTTGCCTCCAGCAAAGAGAGGCACGGGAGTGAGAATCTCTACACAGCAGGCACGTGTGCAGCTCACCCTGCTGCCAGCCCTGCGATAGGAGGCAGGTTTGCTTTTCCAGCTGGGAGAGAGATTCTGGCCAGAGCAGGACCAGGGGAACCATCCTGCTCCCCAGAGCCTCAGCAACCGCTCTGTAGGACAGGGGCTCAAGGGGCTGTTTTCCCCAGGCATTTACTTGAACCAAAGCAGAATTAGGAACACTCCCACACCAACCGTGTGTCAGGCTCCCACCTGCACTGAGCCCCCCCAGCTCCGCTAGGAAAGGCTGTGCCTCCCCAGCAGGAAGCCCTTACCGTGTCTCCGTCCTCCAGCGAGGCCAGCACGAAGCAGCGATAGCTCAGGTCCTGAGAGAGGGGCTTGTTGTAGAAACCTTTGTAGTTCTTCTCATCCCCCAGGGTGAAGGTCTCGGGCAGCACGTCCACTTGAGCAGCAATGTAAGGCTTCAGCCTGTCTGCCTGGCGGCGCTGGCGCCTGCTCTGATTCCCCTGGCTGATGGCCTCCAGCAGCTGGGGACAAACAAGGTGCATCACTACTGCTTCGCCCAGCGTGGCACCGCCTGGCGCTGCTCCCTTACCAGCTGTAGGACTCAGCAGGGAGGAAAAAGGCAGAAAAAGATACTGCCTGATCTGGACATGGTACAAAGAAGCCAGAGGGATGCGTGTGTGTTTAGGCACTGCCGGAGCACGCATCTGCAGACCCTCACTGCAATTACGTCTCGGTTCTGGGCGAGCCCTGAGCCCTGGGGTGCTGACAGTGTGTGGCAGGACTGGGACAGCCCGGCTGTCACCCAGTTAGTGCATCCTAGTGGGCTGCAAGGGAACCGGGATGTATTTTGTGGCCCGAATATTGGCATGGACAGCAACTCACATTCTCTACAGCCACTGGATGTGAAATACAGCTGATACTGATGTAGAGGGAAGAAGTGACATTTGCTGTGTCTTTCCCTTCTGTCAGTGCTTCAATATTTCACCTGCTGCTGGGTTGCAGGCAGAACTTTGTGTAAATCACAGAGTGATAACAGATTTCATGGGATGTTCAGAGTAAAAATGGCAAATTTCATAGTCAGCCACAAATTCGTGAAAAAGGATATAAACACACAAAAATTCAATTACACTGCTAAGAAAGACTCTCAGATGTTTAAAGATGTTTTTCTAATGAATAAAAACGAATACCAAGCTTGGAACAGAAATTCTAATTTAAAATGAAGAAAGAGGCATGAAATACATTTCACACACGAACGTATCAGTGCGGCATTGTCAGGGCAGCCAGGGAACGTCAGTGCTATGGTGGGGCCGGGGACAGTGACGTGCACACAAAGCTGTGCTGCTGAGCTCACTCCCTCTGATATGAGAGCTAGGTAAGGCACCCTCTTCCCTTTCCTTTCCTCTCATCAGTCCATCCTCGCCCTCTTATGAACAGCCGTGTTAGAGAAAGCACGGGGAAAAGGCAGAGGGGAAGCCTTTGGATGGTGGCGTTTGCTCCCCTCTTGTATCTCAGCTGAGATTACAGCTGAGCTTTTGGGGGCAGAAAGCACAGCTGTATGTGTATGACACCACGGGGCTCCCGCTGTGCTTGAGGCTGCTGGATGTTGCTGCCACCTCTACACGTAACACACCAAAAGTCTGCACCAAAGGAACGCTAGGCTTGCACAGTTCAGATCCTCAAAAACTAGAAAATGTCAGGACTAACATCACCTGTGCAAAAATAATTCAGCTGTCTGATACACGGGCACCATGTTACCATCCTTAACTGCATGGTCACATACTGTCTTCTCTGTAACTCCCTTGCTTTGCTCAATACACAGGACAGACAGTGCTTAATCAAAGAGCAGCTATTCCATATTTTGCTTTCTTCTTTGCATTATGCAGCCTGAGGCCTTGTTTATTGCTTACTATTCAAACCCAGCTCTGAAGACAAAATTAATAATTTCCTCGTGGGCTTTTCTATGGTGCTGATCACTGTAATATTACAAGTGCTTCACAAACATTAACGATCTTATCTTCCAAACACCCGTATGAGGTGAGATGAAAGCGATTATCCTCATTTTACAGATGGAGAACAGAGGCACAGGGACGTTAATGTAAAAAATGTCCACTAATTTTGAATGTCAAATTGAAAAGCTTGTTTTGTTTTTAAAGAAAACGCAGCATTTTTTACTTCACTGACTGTATCCAGCAGAGCTCCTATTGACTTTCTCTGCAGCTAGGGATGCTTAGGCTGTGCAAGGAAGGCTCCAGGATCTCAAACTGAGCACTCCAAAAAGAAGCAAGACAGTGGCTGCTAGTACAAAAGTTGTTTTAAATCATTTGCCCAGGTCTAAGTAAAACAATCAGAGATAGAAAACAGTTCTCTGGATAGCTTTTTAACTATGTAAAGCACAAAATCAAACCATCCTTTCTCATCCTAGTCTTCCCTTTCTTGTAACAGCTTCCAGCTTCTGCAAAGAAATGATGCAGGAGGCCTATGGGTGGTGGTTCTTCATCACACAATTCTGCTTCACATGCAGAACAGATCCACCCGTATGTGGAATGAGCTGGGACCCCATGGAAATGGCTGTGCAATCACGTAATTAAAGATTAACGATAAGCAAGGGCTGACTTGCATCTTCTAACACTTTGTAATTTCTCAGTGCTTAAAGCTTACAACTTTTTTTTTTTTTCTTCTTAATGGACCTGTGTGTGACTTCTGTGAATTTGTGTGTGTGATTTCTTGGAATTTTTCCTAATTACTTTGGGTGGATGGTGTGCAAAGCGTGTCAGATGACCTGGTAGCCCCTTCCACTACAGCAGCTGCTACAGACTCCTACCTGGTCCAGCTCCATCTCATCAGGTGTCCGCCAGCGAGCAGTCAGGCTGCTGGTGCTCTGATCCGCGGGCACCACCACGATGTAGTACCACCTGGGAAGGAAGGACAGCATAAGCACTGGACCCAAAGTCACCTCTCCAGCAGGTCACCGAGTAACACGTGCCATATCCCTCCCCGAGATGACCTGCTGCACTCCTTGCCCTCTAAGCAGTGGAAGGGCTCAGCAAGGAAGAGGCCAGCTTCCCAGCTGCACCAGAGAAGAGAACACTCCTGTTAGCGCTCATTAGGTTAATGAAGATCTACAGACTGTGCTCCAGAGGGTGGTGTAGGAGCTGCAAGAAGGACATTTATATAATCGGATTGTAGCAAGAACCCTGGGGGAATTGTGCTTCAGCACAAGGATACCACAGTAACGAATAAGACTTCTACAAACTCGCTTTTTTAATCTCCTTGAGGCTTCAGGCATTATTTATTTAAAGGATATTATACAGTGTCAGAGAAAGTCCCTCCTGATCCTCAACTGTGTTTTTGCTGGTAGCATCTGGAGTATACCCACCAGGGCAAGGGCAAACTGTCAGAGAATTGTCTTAATTTTATTGCACATAAATATTTGCTCAGGAAGAGCCAGCAGTGTGATTCCACGTTATGGGCAGACGCCTGGCTCTGTAGTGCAGCCTGCTCTGAAATTCCCTCCCAGGTTACAATCCTGACCGGTTGGCAGAGACTCGCCCTGTGCTTTTCCCTATCTCCAGCCCCCCCCAGCCCGCCTTCTCCACCTGGGGACAGCACCTACCTAACGGGCACGGTGGTCTGGACTTTGGGAAGGCTGAGCGTGAATTTTCCCTCCTGGATGTACTTGTCTGTGGCGATGGGTTTGCTTTGCAGGACATCAGGCGCAGTGCGGATCGAGACGAGGTGCTGGAGCCCCCCAGCACTGCTCCCGCGGTTCATTAGCACGAAAGAATAGTCCGTGTCTGGCTGGAGGTCACTTATAAGTTTCTTCATCGAGTGGCCGTCCACCTCCACGCTCTGGCTGTTGTACAGAATCTGAAATGGGGAAAAGGACAGGCTCATGCAGCCGACAGCTGCTGATGAAAACTCACGCTCAAAACAGCAGCGGCGGAGCCGACAGTTTGGCTCCGGGCCCTCCCTCAGGTGGTTCAGCTACCCTGCGCTTCGTAAACAGCCATAAATCTTGCCTTAAAGAAGAGCAGCCCCGGGCAGAGGGCTGAGCCGTGCTCTCCGCAGGGCGGCGAGGGGGCACCTGGGCAGAGCCCGGCTGGCCAGCGGGGAGCCCGGCGGTGCCACGCGCGCTGCTTTCGGTGCCGGTTCGGGGAAGGGCTGCAGATGGCTGTGTTTTGCCCCCGCGCAGATTTGAATGGGTCTTTTGTTCCTCGTCTCACGAGGCTACACCACACAATATGCTTTTGGTGTAAAATCCCATCTGCTTTAAATCGGTGCTGCTCCCGTGCCTCCCAGCTGATGGAGCGGTTAGTGCAGAGCTTCCCCCTCCCAGCAAGGTGACCGGGGGGTTACGTGCCTCGTGCCTCACCGACAAGCTGACAAATCCTGCGCTGGGCTCGCAAATTGGTACCTGAAACAAATGGCGGCTCCGCAGGTGTGACACCCGTCACCATGACAACAGATGCTGGTGCCACGCAGGGGACCCGCGCTGCTTTTCGCTGCCGCGCTTGCAGAGAGGGGCAGGGAGCAGGACAGAGCAGGGCCACCGGTGGCCCGGGGCAGCGGGTGGCCCCCGTGCACAGCCCCCCTCCTGCAGCCCAGGCTGCCAGCCCCTCAGTTAACAAGGTTTTGTCCTCATCCTGCTTCAGACACACCTACTCCTGCCCAAGGCACGGCAGCCGTGAGTGCTGTCTGCCCGGGAAGCTCCATCCTGCTCTTGCTAGAACAACCCTCATACCCCAAAACCCCGGTGCTGGCTCTGCAAATGCAGAAACTCAGACAGATCCCGGAGACAGAGACGAACGGCGTGTAGAGAACTGGAGGGAGCAGAGGTTGTGCCCCAGCAGCAACAAACCAGCTTGTTTCCTTCCACCGGGCAACCTTCCAGCGTGGCAGGGGAGCGCTGCATGCCTGACAGAGGTGCAGAGCCACGATGTGCCAAAAACGGGCAAGGGCAGAGCTGGAGCATGTTAAACCACGGCAGCTATTACACGCCACAGGCAGAGACCACACAGTAAAACGTGCTCTCTCCAACGAGGGCCTTCAGAGAGAGAAGACAGCTCCGTGGAAGAAAAATTACTTGAAGTCAAACAGATCTCTTGCCAGCTGAGCCTGCTGCTCAGGCTGATGCAAGCAGCAAGGGAGGGACTGAACTTTCCTTCCAAGCCCCCTTTTTAGCAGGTGGCAGCAATGTGCAGAAAGCTGCTGGCTCCCTGGGACAAGGGCAGCTGATTAGCACGGCTCTAGTATTTAGTGCTGGGGCTGGGAGGTGGGGGGAGGCCCTGCAAAGCAAGCAGAGCACAGGGAGCAGGCTAGGCCTGGAATGTGCACCTCTCCTTCTATAGTATCCAAACAGCTAGCCGTGATATGCTTCAGATCCTCTTCTGATCACTTTGCATAGAGGCTACAATAGAAAAGGAGCCCATTTCTTGTGCTGCTGGCTCCTGAGGGTGCCAAAAACTGAGAAGGGATTCCCAACTGAGTGGCACTGAGGAGCCAGAAATGGATGGGAGAGAATCCCCCTTATTTGTTGACGTGTTTCAATCTTCAGGGATGAACTGCAAAACTAAGTCCTAAGTACTAAAATAATGAAGAGGTTTGCAGGGGCAAAGCCTCTGCTAGACGCCCCACGTGCAGTAAAGGCTGTCAAAAGTAGGATGGCTGGAGAGCCTGCTCTGCTCTGAATCCCCTTCAGATATTTTCTCCTGTGCTTTAAATCCCTTTGTCTAGAGATGTGTGTCAGATGGGTGCTAAAGCAAATGCAAAAAGGTAAAATGAAGAAATGTCTCTTGTAGCACTGGGATATCAGGCAGTTATTTGGCAGGTTTCGCCCTGCTCTGCCACACAAGTCAGCGCAACCGAGACAGGAGTGGTAGACCTCACGTTACCTTAGCAGCTTTGCTGTCTGTCCCAGCACGACCCCTTGCAATGATACTGCTGCAGTGCAGGTCCAGATAGTCCAGACAAGAGCAGGTCCTAAGCTGTCCTGGGGAGCAGCGGGACCTCACCTCATTTGCTCCAACACAGATGAGCAAAACCAAATTCCAACATTAATAACTGCGTCAGAATGATACCAAGTCCACAATGAGTTCTGTTGCCTCTCAGATGAGCGAATTCTCATTATGGAGCTTTCCCTAATAAAGGCATCACCAACTGCTTCTGCTTGTGCTCTAGGGAAGACACTTGCTCACCAACTGCCTGTGCATGAGGCATCTGCTGGGGACACAGCTGTTCTCCTGGGGCAAGCGGAGGCCAAAAACATGGTCAGGCACTTCAGTTCAGCATTTCCCTGCTTGCTCTGCATTGGAACCAGCCAGGACACAGTCCCTGATTCAGCTCCAACACCAGATGATGATTTCCACTGCCATGCACAGAAATTTGTGTCTAAAAACAGTGAAATTAGCATTTGCAATGCTTTCCCGAACCGTTCTCTGCCCTCCCCTTTCTTCACCGTTGCTGTAGCAGTTCCACATTCCTTCACCTGCCATAACACATTGTCTTCTCAAATGTTATGCACCATTAGGTAAGGCCTCTACACAAACCTTACAATAATATAAGGGCTCAGAAACACTCATTCGTGTGCAGCTGAAGATGCCTGGGAGCTCAAGCAGGAACACTATTTAGAGGTTGTATCATGGCCCACTGGTAACTACTTAAGTCAGCAGCAAATTTGGCCCAAGGGCTCTGAACTGCCAAACATTGCTGACTAGCCCATGGATTGCTGTAAAATGTCATTTGTGTTGCTCTTACTCACAAGAGAGAATTTGCAAAGCTAGAAGCTAGGTGGGTCCAAATGTCACTGCTGAAGGTCTGTTGCTTCATTTCAAGGTAGCAAAGAATGTACTGAACTAAAAGGTGGAAAGGCATGTAGTGTGCAGTACTGCAGAAAAATAACTACTGGATGGAGAAGCAGACAAAGCTGACTTTTTGGGGGGCAGGAGTACTTACTGCATTCCACGGGACACAATGCCAGAAAGCACTGCCCAGGATTCTCGGGGCTTATTTCTGAACCTGCATCATAATCGTCTGGAAAATGTGCTACTCCTTCTCCCCATTTGTACAGCACCTTGTGATGCTGCTTTCAACCAATATATCCTCCATCCTGCTCTTCAGCTGAAAAATGTCTCAGGGAAGTGCAGTTTCCCCAAGGAGAAGGTCACATCTGTCTTACACTCTCCATGAAAGCTCCAGAATGCCTTTCTACAAGCATGCTGAAACAAAAAGGGAATGATGCCTCTGCTCCACCACAAAGGCTGGGCAACATTTTACAAGGAATTTATCTCCTGGACCAGAAGAAGCTGTGAAAATTCCCTGAAGAGAACGAAAACCTTCATTATTGATTTGGTAGCAGTAACATTTCCTAAGGTCTCAACTCACCCTCTATAAAAAAACAGCACCAGTCCTGCTTGTGCCTCACTATTCATTGTCAGAACAATATCTACTTTAATTAAATCTGTTAAAGTAGAATATGACACCCTTTGGGACATAGATTTAGCGTGAGACTGTTTATCAAGTGTAGATAATACTAATTGTTCCCATGGAGATTTAAATGCTATGCCAGTTACAGTATTAGGCTCTGGCCTCAGCATCCCATGTGCCTGAATTAGAGGAGAGAGGTGAACCTTGTTTATAAAAATACCAAGTCCTGAAAGTTAAGGATTTCTTTCGAGCGGCACAGTCAGTGACTTGGAGCTGACCCTCTTAGCTCCTGGCCTCCACTCGTGTGTGTCTGCAAGCCGGGGAATATTAATAGAAAGAAGACACTATTAGAGAAATTTCCTTGTAACACTCTTGTTTGCATGACTGCTCTTCAACCAGCAAGTGCTAATGCCATCTGCTCCCGTGTCATCCGAGGGTTAACCCACCGCAGGGGCAGACCCTGACTCACTGTCTGTGTCAGCAGCTGCAGCTATGAGGCTGAGACAAGACATCGGCGTCATGCCTGATCCCGGCCACCTCCAACCAGCCCACCATCCTTACGCATTAGTAACGCTCCAAAGGTCACCCTGTTCCTTCCTCGCAGCGAGCTGTCAGACAGAGCTGTGGGCTTCGTACCACAAGGATAAGGGAAGGTGGAGCAGACTGGTTCTTCAGCAGAGTGCAAGGTAACAAGGATCGGTGGAGTTCCTTGCGGCCATATATCTGAGTGCTGATCCTAATGCAGCCTGCACCTGAGAAAGCTCTGAATGCCAGGAGGTCTTCACAAAAGCCTTATCTGCTTCAGCTAAACTCTACGTGTCAACAAGTGTCTGCTATTGATCATGGTAATTTAGCTTTAGGATTTAGACAAGAGAATTAGCAACAAGGAAGGGGAGGTGCTCACACACGTTGATACGGATGCAGCTCCACATCTTCTGCCCACTCCCCGGGCCATGGCTCCTCCACTGCTCATACAGGCCTTGTATTTGCATTTTAGGCACAGCGTGGCAGAGTTCATGGGCAAGGAGGAAGAGAAAGCATGCTGCTGCCAGCCCAGGCCACCTCAGCAGAGGCAGCGGACAGCTGCTGGGACTGGGTGGAAGATTATCCTTAGCAATGTGACGTGTTGGTCTCTTCTCCTAAGGGAGAGGAGCTGTACTGGGATCTGCAGAAATTTCCACCCTGTCTGTGTCTTTTACCCACATCAGTGGATCCAAACTGGGGGACAAACAAGAGCACGAAGACACTGGGTCATCGGTGTTGTCTGCAGCCTGGTGGATGACACTACATCCAGACCTGTGGGGTTCCAGATTGGAACTGTGTGAGCAACCAGTGCAACTGCTCACCAGCTACACATCGGTAATCTGGGGGTCCTGGACCAGTTTCCACTCCTCTTAGAAAATGCACACTCTAAGTTTCAGGGACGCTATGAAGGGGAGAGCGCCCACTTAACAAAAGTTGCTCAAAAGCAAGAGCAGGTACCTAATCTGGGCTTGGAGATCTGGGCTCCGCAAGACCCCAGACCAGCAAGCAACGTGACCTTGCTCTGCTGGTCTCCTGCCTGATGGCCTGACAACACCATGCGGTAGGACACGGTGCTGCCTTCCACTGCCCTGCTCACTGCCACAGGAGGAGCTCCCTGTCCTCTGCATCCCACCCTTACCTTAAAAGGCACTGCAGATTTATAGGAGTCAGGCACTTCCCAGCTCAGCAGCACAGACGTTTTCATGACGGCGTTGACGCGGAAGTTCTTAGCAAACACTGAAATGAAAAACAAGATCTTTGAGCACTGTAAGGCCAAGTCAGGAGGGAGCCAGGCAGCAGCTCAGCTCCAAGTCTCTTTGTCTAACTTAGCAGCAGAGGTCGGAGAGTTCAGCTACAGCAGAGAAGTGAGATATGAGGAGAAAAGAGCAGCAGCCTTTTACCAAGTCCCAGTCTCCAGTGAAGTGTCCGTTTTTGACTATACTTTCCAGCATCACAGAAAGGGAGCCGTCGGCTGAACTGTAGCCTTCTCTTCCCCCCTCTGCTCGCACTCTGCTGGCCCTTTGCCATGATCAAAAAGCAGTGGTGCTCAGGTACTGGATCTGCAGATGATCCTACCCAGCTGTCTGCACCAGTTCGAGCAAGAGCCTTTCAAGTACAGATAAAACAGCAAAAGTGTGCCTGTGGAGCGATGAAGGCAATTAAGCCACCACCAACTCCCCCCCAGAACGACAACTTGAAGGAAACCTTCACTGAGCCTCCCCTTGCTGAACTACTTCTACGCTAGGGAGCCACACGGTACCTGATCTCATTAGGCAGAGCCAAGGGAAGCGCAGCCTCGTGAATGAAAGCAAAGGTCCCTGTCCTGGAGCCAGAGTTTGCTGTTAGGGCTTGTCAGAAGGGCACTTACCTTGCTCGACAGGCATGGTCCGGGACTGGATGCTGGGGCTGAGCGGCCCAACCCCCTTATTGGTGCGGGCCCTCACTTTGATGTCGTAAGTGGTATCGGGCTTCAAATTCGTCAAAGTGATACTTGTGTCCTTGGTGATGTTAACCACGTCCTGCTGGCTATTTATGTCTCGGTATACCACCGTGTAGTTGACAATCTTGCCGTTTCTTTCTGCCAAAACCGGGGGGTCCCATGCAACCTCTGTGGTGGAAGTGGTGAGACCCACCACGCGCAGGTTCTGCGGGAAGCCACTCGGCACGTCTTCTGCGGTAGTGATCTCCTTCTCAAACTCCTCTCCCGGACCGGCTCTGTTCTTGGCAGACAGCTTGAAGAGGTACGTGGCCCCCTTGTGCAGATTGGTCACAGTGTAGTGATGGTCTCTCTTCCCGAAGTCTATCGTGTTCATCTTCTCCTCATCAAGACGTCTGTACTGCAGCCGGTAACCCAGCAGCTCCCCTACCATCTCCTTGGGTGGGTGCCACTGGATGAGGGCTGTGTTCATGGCTGTCGTGCTAATCATCATGGTGGGCTTCCCCGGGACTGCAACATAAACACACAATGACCATCTGTAGCCTGGGAGGAGGGGGAGGAAGGACAGCTTCCGTGCTGCTCAGTCCGTGAGGATTGAGGAAAGTGGGAAAGTTCAGACAACAGGGTGAAGAGGACGACAGACAATTCACACGGATAGAGGCAGACTGACCCTAATCCGGTGGCGAGGGAAGCTGGAGCCAGCCAGCTCTCGGCTGCCATTTTCCCATGTGCTGCCATCTACACAGGCAATAAATTCAGCCACGTCCAGCCCCCAAAATCATCCCCTTTTACAGGAAAGGTTTAAGGTACCTCAAAGCATCAGATTTATCTCAGAGAAGATCTGAATCCCGTGCTCCTAATCAGTGATCTTCAGACACTCCAGCTAGTGCACAGCACCAGGCCACGCTGGCCCCAGCGCAGTTCGACAACAGACACAAGCCCAAGTCCAGCGCCCTGGTCTGTCTGGAGGAAGACTAATTTCATCCTGAAACCTTGCAGTTTTACCATCTGCAGAGGCAGCAAGCGGAGCTGGGCGGGCCGTTTGCCATCAGAACACATTTTGGTTTAGCTGATGAACAGATTCGTGATGTCAGTGCCGATGTGAGAGGTGAGCACAAGCGTTCCATGGGATTTTTGGTTATGCTGAGCAAGTCAAGGGGTGTTGCCGTCATGGGTTAGGAACTGATGGCTTTAAATTGATGGTTTAATACCTTGATCTCCTTCAGTTAAAAAAAGGATGCGTCTTCACTCCACATCAGCTCAGATTTGTAAACAAATCAACTGATCGGGAAGATACTCAGAATCAAAGGGATGGGCCACGGATATGAAAATGAAAATGGGATTGTAGCCAACCCTGGCTAAATACCCTTGCACAGTTTCGAAACATTTAAGCCCAGAGATGAGCACAAGAGAATCACGTATTTGATGGAATTATGCCCCAATTTTGCCATCAGAGGGCGATACCAACACTCCCCTTTGAGGTCAAGCCTGCAGATGAGCCAGTACAAAGGCAGCTCTGGGGGTGGTTTTGTAGGTATTTAAGACATACAATTAAATTTCCACTGCCAGTGCCATCCTCCTTGCACTCATAACACAATGTCTAACAGCAGCCAGCGCTATGGGACACATTATTTTTAAAGTTGATTCAAAATATTAACTTTAAATGTACATCATAACATTGGAAGACTCACCGTGGTTTACAGTGCAACACTGGGACGTTTAGGAAGCTTTTCCTGTTCATAGGACAGCTGTTGCAATTTGATGAACAGAGCATACATCATGGTGAGGCACAAGGGAGACAGCATTTGAGACTGTGACAGTGGAAACTACCTCTGGAGCTCCCCGTATGCAGCACGGAGGAGATGGCAAGCTGTTCCTTGTTTAAAGGCACCAGGAACAAAGGCTCTCGGTTTGCACAAGCTGCATTCCCACAATAACAAGTGGTAAATACCGTTCCTGTGGCCGGTGTGACAAACAGCAGGATTATAATTCGTAGGACAGGTCTAGTGAGTGGGAAATCGAGGACAAGACAATGAGAACTAGCTGGAGCCACCGCCAAAGGCAAGCTTGACAGCATCCGGAGGAAAGCACCTGGTGAACTCCTGGGTGCCCCTGCTCCTGGCCGAGGCTCCTGTGTTGCACTAGGCACAGGGTACACGTTTCTACTGAGACAGCAGAACTGACCTGGCTGGGATCACCAGACCTAGAAGCTGTGTCCGCAGCACTCCTACGGCAGGTTTTGTTGCGTTCCAGATTTTACCATGGCTCTAGGAGCATGTTGGCTGAGCTATGTAAGGCAGGGAAGGCAGCGGTAGCAATGGCTGGGGGAGCTGAGAAGCGCCTCTGAGGAGCCCTCCGTGCCAGCGGCCATCCCAGGCAGCGCTGCAGTCGCCACAGGAAGCAAGAAATGGCACTCGCCTAACTCCTGCCGCAGCAGGGGACAAAATGAGGACAGGCTGTGACTCCAAAGCTGAGGGAGGGCCTGGACTTTTAGATTTCCTCTTCCCAGGTCTCTGGACTACGCAGATGAGCTCAGACCCACAAGCTCCATTGCTCTCTTGCGGGCCCTGGCAGCGTCCATCTGTTTGCTGCACTTTGCTCAGGTGATCCATTGGCAAAGCCTGTAAGGAAGGGCTGGAGATCCCAGGAGTATGTGCCTCTGCAGCACCTCCAGCCCTCTCGCTTCCTCCTGCACAGGTGCCGTGGCCGTACTCCCTGGGCACCTCCCGGGAGGTTTCACCACCACCCCTGCAAGGCTGCGGTCCCTGCTCCCCGCGCTCACCTGCCCCTGTGGTGGTGATGACTTTGGGCTTGCTGCGGGCGCCGTCTCCCTTGGTGGTGTAGGCAGCGACGGTGACGGAGTAGGTGGTTTCTGGCAGCAGGCCTCCAATGACCGTCTCCTGGGAGTGCGTCCACGAGGCGGCGAAGAGGCAAATGAGAAGAGCAAATACCCATTACCAGAGTGAGCAGAAGGAGGGCGCTGGGGTCGGTGTCTCCAACAGCAACACACGGGCATGCTCACAGGCACACACTCATGCACGACACCCCAGCACACACATCTCGCCCCGCTGGCACCCCCATGGAGCCAACCATCGGTAACTACCACCGCTCCACCACTCACCTGCCTCTAGCTCGGCCCTCCTGGAGACCCATGAGCAACCTGTGCACAGGAGAAGGGAACGGTCTAACCCCCGTGCCCCTTCCCCACAGCCCCTGCTGAGAGGGAGACTTGCTCTGGAGACAGCCCCCCGTGAAGGCAGACCGGCCCAGGGCCGCAGCCACCCCACAGAGAGTAAGAGGACCGTGGAGCTGTGAACCAGAGCAGAAGCCAGTTCAGCCAGCGGTGGAAACCTCTCGGTGGCTCCTTTGGGGATTTTTATGGTTGTCTCTTCCAGCAGAGCCGCGGGGAGAGCAGAGGGGAAGGCGGGCAGCAGTGAGCTGGGGGAAGGAGCACCTGCAGTGCCGCTGCACCACGTTCGCCCTCCCTGCCGGGCATGGCAGGGACAGACGGGGTCAGCACAAGGCACTGGCAAGACCCGAGGGAAAACCCTGCGCCGTGGGAGGTCTGAGAGGAGGAGGCAGGGCACTAGCATCCTCGCATGCTCTGGCTTCCTCTGGGCAGGAGGAGGGCACGGCTCCACACTTCAATGCGAGATCAAAGCGCGGAGCCCCGCTCCTCCCTCCTGGCCTCCAGCGGCAGCGTGACTTGTGCCAAGCCCGGCTGGCCAGGCAAAGGTGCGAGCACAGCAGCTCTCCGCAGCCCAGGGCAGCTACCCCTGGAGGGCCTTCAGCTGGGGGTGCTGTGAAAGGGACCGGGACCATGAAAACTACGGACGAGGGCCCTGCGGTGGCTCCCAGAGCACAGCCAGCCTCCCAGCACTCACTCGCACAGACACCCACGCCGTTAAAGCTGTTGATTTCCAGTCGGTGCTGCTGGTTCAGGTTTCCCTGCCCAGGCTTACTCATCAAAATCACCCCGTTACCATCGCGGAACCAGCCAGCCCAGAGAAAAAAAAATCAACAAGCACCAACAAGAACCCCGCCAAAATCACCGTGTGAACCAGAGTCCCGTCCCAACTCCGCCCCTGCAGCAGATCGTGTGTGCGGGTGAGTGGACACCCAGCCCGATCGGTGCCAACGGGCCCGCGGGGGAAGCACTCACACAAAACCTGCAGACTCTGAACATCCCAAGAGAATTCACTCCTCCCAAATCCATGCAAAGAGGAATTCACACGCAAAAGCATGCCACCGGGAGCAAAGCGAGCGAGCTTGGAGGAGGGGAAGAGAGACGAGGGATGGATGAAAGAAGGTCTGATCGCATCGTGTAAACGCAGTGCTGGCATGACAAAGCCACTCCAAGCGCGACTCTCCCCTGTAAAGCAGGAGGAGAAACGCTTCGTGCCGGGGAAGCTCGCAGCAGGGCACGTAATTGAATTGCTGACTCTAAAAAGGTCATTTTCGAGTTTGTTCCTCCAATTTTATATTTCAAAATTATGTGGGAAAAATTGGATTTAACTGTTTAAATGCGATTGTTTTCTTATTACGATCTGTGTTTCAGCCAAAGGTCATGGTTGAGAGTGTAGGTTATTTTTCATGACTACAATCAATGTGCTTTAAAGATTATATATCTAATTTTACTGTGTAACTCGGTGGGCCAACTGCTGCAGAAAGTCGGATGCACCTCCTGAGTCGATCACTTGAGCCTGCCTAAAACTGCACTGCAACAAGCTGGAAATACAGATTATGGGAAATGTCAATTGCTTTTCTGCATTTAGTAGCAATCTAAATGCCAATTTTCTCTGGATTTGCTGCTTGTGGAAGGTTTCACAATGTAACTCTCCAGCCTCGTTAAGGGAGTGAAAGGGATGTTTTGACAGCACTGTGTCTACAAAATTCACAAATCGATTTACCAAACCCCTCTTTTCCAACCTGGAATACACACAAGTGGTACTTACATGGTCGACGGAGTCCTCAGCTCTCCACTGATGGGGGAGAAAGGAAGGAGGAGAGAAAAATGGAGACACAGAATTTTAAGGGGCAACGTGTAGGAAGGGGATGACAACGACGACGACGACAGCAGGGGTTAGCAGGACTGGGTGGGGGGGATTATAACACTTAAACGCAGAGGGTCGGTTGGCACAGGCTGTGCCAAGGGAAGGAATGGGACAGAGCAATTTTCTACATGCTGCTAGCCTGTGCGGAAGGTCTGAGATCATTCACACAAATGGGGGCAAGGAGCTTCCTGCCCATATTGATGGAGAGATCACCACTTCCTAACTTTGCGGTTGTTTCCCTTTCTGACTTTGTTTGCACTTTTCTGCCTCCTCCACCAGCAGGAGGAAGAAGGGACAAGTCTCTGGGGATCAGTATTGCCCCACAAGCGGCAGCACTCACAGTTTTGTGGGCTGATCCCCAGTTTCTGTCCCAGTGATCCCCCAGCCACCATCTCTTGTTGAGAACTAAGGACTTCAACACACAAAACCCGACAGGGACTGTCTGCTGCGAAGTACCAATATGACATTTACAGACCTTCAAGAAAGCGCTTTGGGGACTTCAGAAAACTGAGAAGGGTCATCTTTTGAAAACAGAGTGAGGCTGAGATCTTACCCAGAGCTCCACACCAAGCTGCTCCTCTCCAACAGCGCCACATGGCTTGGAGCAAGGCTACAGCTGGTGCCTGTACCAAGGGAACTGCTCCTCGCTCCCAATTACACAGCACCAAGGCAGCAAACAGCAAACACTCATTTGGCAAGAGCAGCCCTACAGGTAAGTCTTCTACACAAAGCATTTCCCAGTAAAAGATCACGTGGGATCTCAGCCATGGCAGCTCAATTATGGCTCTGGAGAGAGACCGTGCAGGTTTCTGATGGGATTTGGGGTTATAAGGCATCAAAACTGAGAGGCATGCCAGCAGCATGGTTCTTTGTGGTGGATGCACCAAAGGGAGGTTTGCAGAGATCACAGAGAGCTCTCTCAGCCAAGGTGATGCGTTACATCTCAGGTTACTGAATCTGCCTGGAGGAAGCACCGGTCGATGGGTTCAAGCACGGAGATGAAAGTGGAAGATAGGTATTATTGCCCCTGACTCACAGCGTGAGCCTTGGCAAGCCCTGCGCTGAGCTTGAACCGCCAGCTGTGAAATGGCGCTCAGATCCTGACTTTCTCAGGACACTGGGAAGCCTTGCTAATGCTGGTGAAGTGCCTGGGAACCTGCTGATGCTGCGGAAGTACTAAATGGTATTAAAGCTACAAGTTGTCTTTTGTACTCAGGCTATTTGAGGTGGCTTTCACAGGCTGGAGCTTATCACAGTGGTAGAGAACTCTCCTCAGAAGTAAAATACATGGCATGCCTTCAAAATATTTGCTATTTTATTTTCTGAATTCACAAAGAAGCAGCTATGGGAGAAATGCTCCTCTAAGATTTTATTACAGTTCACTTACTTCGTGCCATAAGACTGCAAGAGAATTGTCCCGCTAAGCCATCTTAAAATTTAATTTCAGCAAAGAGGTCAAGCTGTCCCTAAAGACTTCCTATAAAGTCAAAAGTCAAAGCCCTGACTAACCACTGTTGTCCCCAAAGGTCCCCTTTTTAGCACCTTGGTGTTCCTTCCAGTGTTGTGTGCTCAGCTGAACCCAAGCCACTGCTGATGTCCTACCCGCACCGGCCATCCCACACCACAGCCAACAGCCACGTGCTCTGCCCTGCTCATCTAAAGCCTGACAAAAATCTTGCTAGGAAGGACGTGGGGCCTGGCAGCTCCATTCCCCCTGAAGGACACTGCTGCTCCAACACTGTTCCTGGTGGCTGGTGGCCGCGTGGGTGGTGGCACCCCGAGCTGCCCCAGCGCTGTCCACGAGCAGCTCCAGGAGCAGACGCTGATACCCCAGAGCAAGGAAGAGCAAGGCCACTGCGTCTCGCAGCTCTCACACCACAGAGGGGAGATGATCATCCACTAGGATATTAAGCCAATGTTTTATGTTCAGACTCTGCTTGCTCCTACGTTTCAGTGGCCTTTAATCTTGTATCAGAGTGCAGAGAAACACCTCGAGGTCTGTGTTGGAGGAGTAACAGTGAAAAGCCAGGCCTGCATAAATAGCCTGATATAAATTCAGTTTCATTATGAAAATATCATCTGCGGATCAAAACATTTCCTTCCTAAACTTGCTCAATTGCTTCTTAAATGCTTGAGATTGGTCAGTAAGACAAATTGATCTGAAAGGCCCAGGAGCTGTCATAAAAAGAATTCAGACAGTGCCGTGCGCGTGAGGCAGGATGGCTCAGGGAAGTGCTAAAGCTAACGGTCTGTATTTATGGCAGCTGCAATGCCTTAACGTTTCATTTTACACTTCAACACCACACAGTATAGTCATGTCTCACCAGGGAACGGCTGCTTTCCCTGACCAAGGCTCTTACGAAAGACAGACTCCAGCCTTCTTAAACAGCCCCAGCTAAGGGAGGCGGATATCGGGGGTTTCCTGCAGATCTTTTTCTCTGCTTCAGCGACCGTGGTGCAACAGTGAAACTCCAGATGCAAGCTCAGGGCGCTGAGCCTGTTGGATAAGAAGTCTGTGGGCTCCAGAACTTCTTTGCCCATTACTGCAATGCCTTCTGGATTGTGCCTTTCTGTTTTGCTCCACTGACGAAGCAGGGTGTATCTCACCTCTGCACCTAGGTGCGCGCAAGCAGGAGGAGTTGTTCCAAGTAGATCCTGATAAGGATCCCTGACTAGCGCCCAGCAAAAGGGGGAGGCTGAAAATTCCTCTGTGTTACGCCTGGGGTGGGCACTGCCCAGGGAGAACAGGAGTCTCTGCTTCCCATCTTCTTTGATCTCATTCCAGCAGCTTGAAGTGCTTGCTGTTACCTCTTCCTGCT
The DNA here is from genome assembly GCA_011076525.1 of Nettapus auritus. Taxonomy (NCBI): domain Eukaryota; kingdom Metazoa; phylum Chordata; class Aves; order Anseriformes; family Anatidae; genus Nettapus; species Nettapus auritus. The sequence continues at coordinate 20,904,052 of CM021772.1, read as the reverse complement.
CTTCTGGTGGGATGTGCATTTGGTCTCCATGCTGGATGGAGAAGTGCCACCTGCGAAGACCACACAGTCTTCCTGTAAGCCTGCAGTCCTTGTGGGCTGCTTACATCTCCCCTGCTATGACTCTGCAGAGCAGGAGGAGGAGGTGGCAGGAGTCTCTCCACAAAACCAGACCTCCAGCTGTATCCAGCCAGCTCCCAGCAGAAGCAGCAGATGCCACGAAGTCGAGAGCAGGGGAAAAAGCACGCCCCAAATATGTTCCAGTCTGGGATGAGGACAAGCAGGCTGGGAGCAGGACACAACAATCCAACGCCTAGATTCACACCAGGTCCAGCTGCTTGTCTTGGAGGGTGCTAACAAGAGTGGCAGAGCTCAAACAAGACCCCCAGTGGTGCCCTTGCTCCTTTCAGAGGCGCTCTCCGTGCCGGAATGATCACAGCCAGGAACCTGCACCCCCAGTGGCAAGATGTGAACAAGACCCGGGGCACAGGAACAAACCTTCTGCCATTGCCTGGCGCGGGACCTGGCTGAGCCACGAAGGCAGGGGCTGCAGGAGGTGGTGTGGGTGGGATGCTCGCTGTCACTGGGCGCTCCTCCCCAGGAAACAGCCACTTCGGCTGGTCCATGAGTCTGTCCGTAGGAGTGAGAGCTCAGACTAGAAGGCACATGAAGCCTGATGGAGGTCATCAGTCACAGCCACAGAGAGGAGTGAGAAGCCATCACAGGACCTTCCAGACAACTGATTATTCTCCCTAGGCAGGAGGCTGCAAAATAAATGTGATCTCTCCGGCACCTGGGCCCCCACTTCACTGCTGATGGTTGAATCCTTTCCGCTCCAATGGTTTTGAAAACTGAGAATCTGTATTATCTGCATAGCTAACATCTCCATTCCCTTTTCTTCTTCCTTTCATCTTCGTTTACTCTCTCTGTATTTCTCATCTTCAATCATCAAAAATCATGAGTCAGCTTTAATACCAGTGTCTTTGTACCATCTGCAGGAAGCAGATTATGTGGCATATGTACGTCCTCAGAACCAGCAGACAGCCTGTCTGGGCAGGAGGAGGGGTTCTGCCTACATGTCCTGAGACTTTCTGCTCTGACCCTAGACTTTCAATCAGTTTAATTATCTCCTTGTACATCAGTTTAAATGCTATGAATGTTTATGAGTACTGAACAGGACTCCATTACGTCCCATGACCTTCAGGGACAGGTGTACCACTCAATCTTTGTTTGCTTCCATTGAAAATACCTCTGGCTGTTGGCAAAGACACGTGCTGCCGGACTAAAAGATGGCAGCTTTCAGAGGGTTCTTCAGCTTCTGGAGCAGATGCATTTCATCACAAGCACAGGTCATGCCTGGCTTCTCGCTCTTTCAGGAAATAAAAAGCTCTTCTAACAAGCCGGAGAAACCTCTTCCCTGCAGGGTCATCATTAGTTTATCCCATGAGTGACGTGACTCCTTCACAGCAGTCACTTCTGCGCAACTGTCTCATGGCCTTCACCTCCATTCAGGAATTTCAGCAGATGAACTCAGCACCATGTACGCCAGCAAATAAATATTGCAGCAGTCAAGGACTTTCCCACATAAATTCACCAAATATGAAAGACTGGTAAGTGGTTTGACAGGACAGGAAACTTTAAGCAACTCGCCTCCTTGATGACAACTGCACACGTTCAAAGCCATGCAAAATCCAGCAGTCCTTGGAAAGTTTCTGGCTCTGGTTCGTTAGTGGCTCTGCACATTAGTGTGGGGTTCCTTCCTCTCTCCAAAATGTATATGAGCAAGGAATGAAAGCAGAACTGGCTGGGCAAGCATAAAATATGTGAAAACACCAAGAACAACACTGCCAGCTTTACCCACCTACGCCTGAGACCAACCCATTAACTCCAAACTCCAGCTGAACAACAAAGCACCGATTGTTCAAACAACGTGGAAGATTATATCCTCCTGGAATAAGTAAAGGGCAGCAAGTAGCTTTTCTAATGATTAAAATAAAGCCTCATCTGAAACAAACAGAGATGTGCCCCAGATAACACTGCGAGGACCCTTACAGCATTTTCTCTTTAAAGTTTTCCCCTTCCACATTATTACTGAGTTTTATCCTTCAGAGTATGAATGGGGAGTAAAGCCGCCTCTGTGCACTGCACTCCCCACTGACAAACGTATAAATGATTCACAGCTGCGTTCAGGAGATAGATCAATTAATCGTTGCAGCTCTCCAGTATTTATATTGGGCATCATTCAAGCAAGCCAGCTCTGAATCGATTACTCGTCGCTTCCAACAGCAGCAGATCCTGTACTTCATTTATACCATTATCTTTGTTGAGAACAGCACGGGTCATGCACGTTGAAGGACCCTTGCTCCAAAGAGGAGTTGTGTATCATCACAGGGCACCAAAAGCTTCCTGGGACGCTAGGAAAGAGGCTAGTACTCTTTCTGGGGGCTGAACAGAGCCCACAGCCATGCCTGTAGCTCTGGGTGGGAACGGGACCTTGGCTAAGTGCCAGCGAGGTACCCAGGAGACTGCATAAATAAGAGCAGAGCGTGGCAGGACGGCAGAAGGTAAAGCTGTTTACAGGCAGTGTGGGCCTGCACCTCACCACTTCTTCCAGCCCTTCCTGGACTCAGGTGGCTGCTCTTTAGCTTGGTTTTTAGAAGCAATTCAAGGTCAAGTCCCTGCCTAGCACCAGCAGGAGGGAAGGGAGGCTTTGCTGAGCTATGCCAGGGCTGCCCAGCCTGGCAGCTGTCTCCACCCGAGGGTGCCCAACTACCCCACGTGTCCCACAGGCAGGCAGCACCCCACGGGCTCTGCCCAGAGATGGGCTTTGCTCTGCACGCAGTCAGCAGCACGAAAGCAGCAGACTCGAGGCTTATTTACAGCTCTCCGAAGGGTTATAACCTGACCAGCAAAACACAAATTGCTCCAGCTGGAGTCTGCACAGGATGAGGCAGGCAGAGAGAGGTACACGGGGGAGAAGGGGGAAGAGAGGAGCATCACTGATACATCATCTTTCCTACAGCAGCTTTTTCCTGATTAAACTTTTTACCGGTTTGCAAGCCACGGTCTGTGGATAAGTGTTCCCCCTGCTCAGGCAGGGCTGTGTCCCACGCTGCAGAGCTGCAAGGGGCGGCCGAGAAGCGCTTGGACCCAGCCAGCCCAGCCCTCCGCAGAGAGGGAAGGTGCCATGCCCACCAGCCTGCGGTCCCCGTGCCATACCTGTGCCTCTGACAGCATGACGTCCTTGATCACCGGCTGCCCTCGGGGCTCGTTGTTTTCCAGCTTCACGTACGTGACCTGGTACCCCCGGATCTGCCCGTGCTGCTTGTTGGAGATGGGCAGCTTCCAGCTCACCCGGATGGCGGTCGAATTCACAGACTCTACCTCCACCTTTCGCGGTGGGGCACTGGGCACTGTAACACACATGGGACAGACACTTAGCAGGCACCACGCAACCGCTGTCAGCCAGCTCTTACTCCTTTGCTACCTTCCCTCCGCCTCATTGCAAGGATGACCCTGCTGGCACGAGTCCCCTGCACCTGCCCGGGAGGACGTACTGTGGTTTTGCAGTGGCCATAACCCTGACCTGTCCCAGGGCTTCTGCTGCTCTCAGGGGGAAGGAGCAGGGCTGTGACATGCACCAGTACCCCTACAAGAGCAGCTGTGCCGCATCAGATTCATTTCTTGTCCCCCAGCAGTGGCCAGAAGCAAAGAGCAACACAAGAATATAAAGCGTACGGTAACCGCTTGCAGCTCAGGGTGCCCTGCAGCGGAGGCAGGGGTTTGGAAGCCCTTTTTGCATCCTGCCTGTCACTGCACACCTCCTCCTCTCAGATCCCCTTGCGTGCATCTAAACGCAGCCCAGCAGCCCCAGGTAGCACGACTGGGTGCTGAGCCTGCCTCGCGGGGAGCCCTGGTACCTGCCACCAGCCAGAGCATGTGCATGCTCGTCCCCTGCGGCAGCAAGAGGTTAATGAGGGGGAAAAGCACCATCCTAAAACAATAACCCAGAGCTCAGAGACAGCAGTCACTGAACTCAGACAGATAAAGGGGCCTGTGGGGATTGTGACAGCTCTACGGACTGTATTTCATGCACGGCTAGCTGAATGCTTTTTGATAATAAAATGAAAAATTACACTGCCCAGAAAATATCAATTTTCTTGCAAGGTGAGGCCCGTTTAAAAATATATTTATACCGTATTTACCATTTGGAAAAATTACCTCCTTATTACTTTTTGCTCTTGCATCGACTGTGACAAAAATGTCAATGCTAAAAAATTAGCCTCTTGGCTGCTCCCGGAGAGCTCCTGCCTCCCGAAGCAGCTGGGAGCGGAGGTGCGCGCTCCCTGCAGAGGGTAGGGCTGCTAGGACAGTGCCCAGCACCCCGGCGAGGGGCCTGGGCTCCATCCTCTGCTGCACGTCTCCTTCCACCTCCCAGCGCCCAGGAAAATCCCGGGGTTTGGAACCCCCCTACGCCCCATTTCTCCACGCAGCAAGAAGCAATCAGTATTAGATAATTAGGGATGGACAGCTGACAAGCAGACATAATGAATGCTGCTATTTCGACCAACTAGATGGGGAAGAAACAGCTACCCAGCAGGTACGCGCAGTTTTTAAGCCGCAGGGCAATTCATTATTTTCCCCAGATGTCCCTCTTAATTGTACGTAATTAAATAAAATAGAGAAAGGAGGAATGGAGCGTTTTAGCGCTGTGAGGCCAGCCCAAGATAGGGGAATGGAGGGGGCTGTGCCTGAGTAGTTACCACCTCCTGGCTGGAGCAGCCTACGCTGTAATCCAGCTCACTCAGCGCAGTGACCTTGGACAAGTCGCAGGGTTTTCCTGTCCTAGCAAGGCACCTGCCCCCACACACAGCCAGGAGCCCGAGCAAAAAGCAAGATCCTCCCTGAGAACCGCAGGGAAGCTGTGTGTCAAGCTCTGCTGCCAAGAGAAGGCGAGAGGCCTTGGCAGGACACGGTACAGGGACGTTGTGGGGACACGCGAAGGTGTGCGTGTTTCAGGGCACACCATCCTGCTGCAGGAGGGGAAGCTGCCCCGTTACGGGAGGCGTGTGCTGCAGCCCAGACCCAAGAGGGAGAGTACGATTTGTTTTCAGACGGCAGTTTAGCATTTCTCATTCCTTTAGCGTGGCTATCTATTGAGCATCAGCGTGTCGGAGGGATGTGAAATCGCTCCTGACAGCTGAGCTGGAACGTCCAACCCCAGTGCCCAAAAACTGAGAGAGCTTGCTGCGACATTTCTGGGGTAGCAGCTTCCCCTGGGCTACAAGTCTGCAGAAGGAGAACTGAAGCAAACAATACAGGCAGCAGGAGACACACAGATGTGTTTGCCAGCCCAGGCATGCCGTCAGTGAGCATTCCCAGACACCGCTTCCAGAGCCATGAGACGAGGGGACAGAGGCAGTCCATTTAGGGGAACCGTAACACGTCTGGTTTCAATTTGCTACTGCCTGGACAATGCAGAGATCATCCTTTCTTTGCCCGGATGGTGCGTCTCTTTCTCCTCCCATTAAATCTGCAGCTTCTGGGGTCAGCGTGAAGCCATGGAAGTTCCTACTGTCACCCTGAGCTCTGGCACTTTCAAAGGAAATGGCTTAAGTCACGATGACATAACTGACAGCCCTGCTAATACAAAGCAATTTCTCTTTAAAGCTGTCGTTTCCAGTAAAGTGCTCTGTACGTGCGATATCCTGACTCTTGAGCAGAAGAGCAGATTTATATAAGCTGTGGCTTGCCTGGAAGCCGGGGCGGGAAGCAGCTTTCCTGCGATATCTACAAGTTTCAAATGGATTTCATTTCTCCTTCTTAGTTTGCTGGATTTCAGGTCAACAAGTAAACTTTAAGTCCTGCTCTCACAATGTGAGAAGCCTTTGGCTGGCAGAGCCACGTTGCCTTCAGGAAAAGGGAACTCACCACCATACAACGCCGGAAAGCCGAAGCACCGTGACGCCTTCACCTGCTGCCTGAAGCAGCCGACCAAAGCACCGCTCCCGCCAGCAACCAGTCCTGCTGAGGAAGCACGCCCAGGGATCGCATCCCCACTCCCTCTCCCCTCCTTGCAAACAACTCATCTAGGGGAGCAGCGGTCACCCCGGGGTAGCTGAGGGAGCAGTTCGGTAACACCTACCATCCTCATCAGTGCGCACGTGCACGGGGATGCTCTCCGGTCCTGGCCCCACATCGGTGTGAGCCCTTACCCACACCTTGTACTCGGTCCATTTCTCCAGGTCCTTGATCTCCCAGCTGGAGTGCTCCCGTCCAATGCCATCCACCACATGCTTGGTGCTGTCATCTCCTTCCACTGCCTGGTAGGCAATGGAGTACTGGGTGATGACCCCATTGCGGCTCTGGGCAGGCGGCGGCACCCAACTTACCCGGATGGTGGTGGAGCTGGTGCTTACACACTCGACTTCTTGGGGTGGGGCGGAGGGGGCTGGGGATAAATAAATGAAGGAAGTGGCGAGATGAAGGGAAATGAGTGGAAGGACAAACCAAAATGCACAGGGAACTTTTACCCAGCCAACTGAGCGCCAAACGGATGCACAAAACGCAGCCCGTAGCTTCCTGGGCGTCTGCCTGCCTTCCTTGGGGGTCACCAGAGATGGCACTAGGGGCAATTTGTATTTGTAGGCCTGATGAACAGCGTGGAGACAGAAGTGCTCTTCTGCAGCAGGGAACAGCTCCTCCCAGTGCAGTTCTGGACGCTGACTTTACCAACACAGCAAACGGGAGTAAAGGGAGAGAGAGAGACTGGTACGGAGAAGGAAGATGCTCTCAGAGAGGATCTGAAGCAGATGGAAACCAGAAGAGGCAGGAAGCTACAGAAGGCAGGAATGGCAGAAGGAGAAGCTCACACACCAGACTGCACGAAGGCTTGCAAAAGGCCGCTCCCAGACAAGTGAAGGAAACAACAGAGGGCAGGGAAGGCAGGTGACTGAGGCTGGCTGGAGTGCGTCCAGGCAGAGTTTGAAATCCCGACCGTCAGCAGTGAGCAGCATCTCGCCCAGGTGGGAGCCAGGCGCCGTGCACAACCAGGAGGTAGCACGGGTGTGCTGCTCTGCACCGGCGCCTCGTACCTGGCACTGACTGCTTCATGCCTCCCGAACTGGCTACCTGCCTCAGCAGCTTGCTGGAGAGGGTAGGCAGGTCTTGATCCCTCCCAGGTGAAAAACCACCTGCATTTTGAGGTAGCTTCTAAGCCCCAGCAGTGCTAACTGACCACAGGGGGAGGAAAAGCATTTGGGCAGTGGATGAGGACCAGTCCTGTCCACACAGCATTGCTGGGAAAGAGAAGTGAAACAAATCTGGGGGGACGAGAGGAACCAGGAAAGGAGAGATGACCGAGGGTTGTGGCAATCTTGCAGCAGGACAATAGCTCTGCAAGGCTGGAAAAGGCAACAAAGTGGGCAAGTGCCCTAGTGATGCTCTGCTCCACCCAGCGCCCTGGCAGCATGGGAGCCCTGTCACAGGAGCATCTAGTAACAGCAAAGCACAGCCCTGCAGAGGGGTTTGTGTTATCCAGGCTGTGCCTTGCTGCTGCGCACAAGGGGAGGAGAGCTGTGCTCAGATGCTTCTCACGAGGGCAGAAGCCCGGAGAAGAGAAGGAGCCCATGTGGTTGTGGAAGGGACAAGGGAGATGGGTGCATCCCTGGGTGCGTGCACAGAAAGCAAGAGCCCCAGGCAGAGAGGGCAGGGCACCACCACCAAAAAAGCACACACAGCTGCTGGAAGGCTAGGAAGACATCTGGCCAAGCAATAAGGGAGTATAAGGCATCTTGCTTTGCTGTGGTGAGGGAAACTGCACTCTTCACTGCACCCAGACACCCAGAAATGCAGGAAGAGAAGCTGGTGCTTCTCCCCATGCTGCAGTCCTCAAAGCCATCAGTGCACCTGAGCTTGCCTTTCGGGGGCACAGGGACAGTCTGGCCTGCCCGGTCACAGGAGAACACAACCTGCATCACCCCAGACAGCAGCAGGGAGCTTAGCTAATTGAAACACCCAACAATTCTGCCTCAACCGTGCTGGGCACGGGATGGCAGTGGAAGAAGATGTGGGAAAGCTGGAGACAACAGGACCTCCAACGCCACTGGTGACCTCTGCTTGCTGGGAACAAGACCCGCTTGCTTGCAGACGCAGCTGCAGGCGGCATGTAACCCTCAGTGTCCCCTTCTGTGCTCAGGGACTGGGACCATCCCTGGTGCCTGGGAAGAGGAAAGATGGAGAGCGGGCAGAGCTGGGCTGCTGCTATGGGCTGCACTGGAGGAAAGAGAAGCCAAAGCAATGTGTGGAAGGAAGCAAGCAGTTGCCTTCCTGAGGCAGGCAGAGCGGAAACGGCCCTGCCATCTGGTGTTCTGGAAGGGAGCAGGGGTAGAAAATGAATCCTCACACACCTTTGCTTCATCAAGTAGAGAAGTGGCAGGGAAGAGAGCAGGAAGATAGAGCACCAAAGCAACAGCAAGAGAGACTTCAGGGAAAGCATAAGACACAGAGCCTGGTGGCATCCCTCAGAGGGGACAGGTGAGATGTAAGGAGCTTGGCAAACCTTTCATTTGCCACTTTCTGCAGAGAAGCCTCTCACAGCAAAGACTTGCTCTGGCTTTGGGCCTCCACAGCACCCTTCAGGATGCGGCAGTGAGCTCCTTCTCCAAAGTTTTGGCTGGCAGCTGGCAGGTCAAACGCTGGCTGTTGACTGGGTAAGAGTCACACACATGATGTACAAGGCACAAACTGAGATAAACACTTAACGAAAGCAAAATAAAACTTGGTAACATAAGCAGGATCAACTTAAAATGCGTAAGGAGTGAAAGTGTCCCTGCTGGGGTCAGCAGAGCGCAGGGGGGTGGCAGCACGCACCCACAGGCACACGGTGCAAACGCTGCCGTCTCCGAGCCGCTCCATGCGGCCTCCCCTGCTGGCCCGCAGCAGCCCAGTGCACCCACCCAGCCCACCTACTGCTCGTGCTGGGAACAGGCAGCCTCAAATCCACCTTCACACTTGGAGTGAGAACAGCATGTTAATGGTGAGGCCTGACGGGCACGGAGCTGCTGCTCCCCTCCTGCAGCACGCTGAATGCCTCAGGCGCTGCAGGCTCCTGGAGAACTCCCCCGTGCTCCTCAGCCCCTCGGAGCAGCCGTGCTCGTACTTTTTGCAGGGTGCCCAGCAGCTAAGCAAGCAGCTTAGCAGGAAAGACGGCCCAGGAGGCAGCTCTCTTCTCAGGTGGGAGGGTGTGAAGGGGCACTGCACCCCTGTGGCCTTCCTGGACAAACATCCCCAGTGCTCCTAAGCAGGGATGCCAAGAGAAGAGCCCAGCAGTGGCAATGCAGACACCCCTCTCCAGCCCGTTAATGACTCATTATCAATGATGTGCCTCCTGCCTTACCCTTGTCTGGCTTGTCAGGGCCAGGAACAGAGCCTGAAGACAGGCTCTTTGGAAAGCAGGAGTCTGTCTGCTCCTGCGGTTTGTGCCCCACCTGAACATGTCATCCTCTGAGATCTAACAGCCTTTCTCAGCGCAGCCAGATGGAAGAGCACAGGAAGGAGGCCAATTTGTAGCTGGGAGCAACAGTCTTCCCAGATTAATAAGTTTTAAGGTCACAGGGGACCAATCCAACCATCTAACACGAGGTGGTGTTAAGTGCAGACCAAAGAATTTCTGCCTGGAAGTCATTTGTTGTGCACACAACTTCTACTGAGCTACAGCAAAGCTTTCTGAAAGACCTATTTGACTTCGAGACCCCCAGGATGTAAGAATCCACCCCGCCCTGGGACTCCTCAACCTGCGGTGTGTCAGCCTCACTGAACAGCCCAGGAGTAACTGTCAAGCACTTTTCTTGTAGAATAAAGAGTGCCATTAGAAATCTTCTCAAGTAGGGGCCTCTAAGCCATGACCCAGCCGTTTTTTGGATAAACTGAAGAACTCTGAGGTACATCATTGTAAGGAGGGTTCTACTGGCCAAACCAAGCTATTCCTGTGGCTTTGGGCTGAATCTTTTCCAGTCTGTCCCCATCTCTCTTCCTGAATAGATGTCAGAAGCAGTCAGCTACTGCTCCACTCTCCTGTGAAGTGACAACCTTAAAAACAGACCAGTATGAGACCTCCTGTGAGCAGACAGCACATGGAGCAGGTCATGGGAAGATGTCCACAAAGCAAAGGCTTCTCTTACTTGGACTGTTGTGAGACTGGAGGACACGTTTACACACAAGGCTGTCTTTGATTAACTGTGTTCGAGGATATGAGCATCCACTGACAAAATTAAGAGGCAGAAGGGTTGCTTCAGCCTTTGCCTATCAATACAAAAGCTATCTGAAACAGGCATACAAATCCCCCTACCCACAGCTTGTTCTCGGTGTTCAAGCATTTATAACTGCTTGATCCGAACCGCTCTCCTTTTTCATACCTGTCTATCTTGCAGCACCGAGGCACCATTAGCTCACTTAACAGGGTGCAGGAATCCTTGCGACTGATATGGTAATGAAGCTGAGTTTCCCTCAAAGAGAAGGTCGTTCCAGCAGTGAGCAGAGCTGCTCTTCCCTGCCCGAGCTCCCTTTCTAATGGCCGTCTCAGGCTGGCTGCTGCTGTGCATGCCAGCGCCCTCCCTGCAGGGAAGGCTGGCTGCCTTTGCCAACTGCTCACCCCACATGGCTAGTAAATCCCAGACAGACGGTGAAAACGGAAATGTCTTTTTTCCCCTTTTTAATGCTCTTTGCATAATAGCAAGCCCAAAAATCGTTAGTGAAAACGAGCTTATCGCAGGGCCCTTTGATAGCCCTAATCTGCTTATGCGCAGCTCTTTGAGCTGCCAACCAGAGCAATGCGAACTCCAGCTCTGTGATCACATGGGGCAGAGCGAGGATGAAAGTGATATTGCCTGGGTCACTTCGTTATCTAGCCTCCCTATTAACTCTGCTGCAGCTCGTGCTGGTTTCCCCCAGTGCTGCAGCCTCAGAAGCAGCAGCCTCGCTTGCTCACACAACCCAGACAAACATCCATTCTCCCAAGCTCACTCCTCCAGCTACCTGACAGCCACGGGCACATCTGGCCTCAAAAGATGCCTCACCTTGCCATCAAGTGTATGGACCAGGGAAGGACTCCTGGAGACGCAAGGCTGCTGGAATGGGGGGTGAAAATCCAATGGTTTGGAGACAGTCACAGTTAGAGCCAGCCAAACACCCATATGCTGCCCGTCCAGACAGCTTGTCTGCATGGGAGTAAATTCATAGAGATGCACAAACCCACTCAAATCAATCTCTCCAAAGCAATTTCCCAGTCTGTTTCACTCCTCCATCAGTTTTTATGAACCTACCCTTAGGGAAAGACAGCATGATCAAAGGGACATAAAGAAAGAACTTACCACTTGGGTGCACCCCCTCTGCCAAAGAGCCCTGATCCAAAATCTCAGCTGACTTTCCCCATGACACCCTTTAGCAAACTACACGCCAGCATCCCTGTGGTCACCCAAGGGCAGAGGCACCGAGCTGCTCCGTGCCCAGGTGAGGGGAACTGGACTGCTTTTGCTTTGTCTTCAGCAGCGCAGTGTCAAACACTTACTGGATTGGGCAGTTCTGGCTTCGATGGTGGGGGTGTAGACTCCTACCCCCAGCTCAGAGCGGGCACCCAGCCGGAACTTATACAGCGTGTCCGGTTTGAGACCTTCCACAGCATACGACGAGGTTGGGTCAAACTCCACCTTTTGCTGGCAATGAAGGGAAACACAGGTTATTTGGTGTACTTGGAGAAGAGAGAAAAGCTGGTGCTCAGCTCCAACATTGCTTCCAACATGTGGTGTCTGCCTGTGAAATAGTGATGCCCTCGTCCCCAGGCAGTCAGGACCTCCAAATACACCTGAACAGTGCTGACTGAGGGCTGGTTTTGCTGACACTTCACCTGGCGGATGCTTATTTCGGTTAGCTTTCATGCCACTAGAAACCCGGGGGAAGAAGAGGACCACGGCACACTGTGAAGCTGCCACGGCACAATTCTTACTGTGTTGCCCTGATGCCCGCTCTGATTTTGATATGTGTAGAGCTGAACTTTTAGCAATCTGTTAGTAAATGTGGAAGGGCTCTCTCTAGGCCATCCTCAATTTGTTCTTGAAGTGCTCTGGAGACTCTAGGAGCTACAGACAGATTTTGAAGGCTGTTTCAGACCCATGTGGATGCCCCACTGGCCCGTCCAAGCATTTAAAGACACCAGCAGTACGGATACATCAGGGATGGTGCCACTGCGTTCTGGAGACTCTCCAGTCTCAAGCTACTACTAGCTTCCTTGCTGGGAATCAACACTCTCTGCTGAGGTCACTTACACAGGAGTCAGAGATTGCTGTCCCCTGTCACACGCCTGTGGGACAGAAGAAACACGGTGAAGTAAGAGTCCTGTTGTTATCCCAGCTCAAGCAGAGCCCCATCTCAAGCTGCTGAATGTCTGGCTCTAGGTGCTGCTGAAGCAGAGATACCCACCTGAACGCCATCCTCTCCTTCCCAGTAGAGCAGCTCGTATTTGGTAATGCGTTCCTGAGAGGCGGGCAGCCAGGTCAGCAGGATGCGGGTGTCAGACTCTGCCTCTGCCTGGAAGTCAGCTGGCTGGGCAGGAACTGAGGACCAAACATATGATTAGTGCCAGGAGGCAGATGCAGGGAAAGGAGTCTCATGGCTTTGCAGAGGTCGTGCTTCGCCTTGGGAGGATCCTCACTCTTTCCTTCTGGACCCTCCCTTCTTCCCTCTCACCAGTACGGGGCTCTTGGAATACCCTGGCCAGCAAGCAAGCACCTCTGGGACCCAGCAGGTGACGATGGGACCTATGCTTACTTCCAGTGCCCAAGTCTACATTACAGCTCCTTGCTTACATGCGTGTACTCAAACCCTGGCATGGTTGCATAAGTGCCAACATACAAATCCAGGGCCTTGTGTCACATTTTTATCCATTACAGCGCAGACAAAACAGCGGGCTGTGTTACTTGCACAGAGATCAATACCAGTTCCCTGGTGCAAGCTGACAGCTTAAATCTGCTGGCTGCGGGGTGGGGATGCCACTTGGACACAATCATTTGAGCACCGAGTGCAGCTGTGACACCTGGTGTGGACCAGACACGCAGCTGAGCCACACAACGCCGGGTCAGGGCGCGGCGGCACGGCACCTCACTCCATACGTACCCCCTTGCTGCGTTTTGACCTGGATGATGTCCGAGGGGGGCCCGTCGCCCACCGAAGTGAAGGCCAGGACACGGATGCTGTACGTGGTCCCTGTGATGAGGCTCCCCACGGTGGTGAGATGGCTGTCGTCGGTGTTGTGCTTCTGCCACATGCTCAGAGGCAGATGTGGGTCGGTGGTGTAGTAAACGCGGTACCCTCGGATCTGTCCGTTTGGCTCCTCCGGCTGCTCCCACTGGACCAGCATGGTGCTGGCGCTCAGCATCCGTGCCTGGACTTTGAGGGGGGGACTTGAAGGAGCCTGCTCTCCTGTCCGGGCCTCGACCAGCTCGCTGGGGGGACCCCTGCCTATGTTATTGACCGCAATGACCCGGAACTCGTACTCCGAGAAGGGGCTGAGCCCACCGATGCTGTAGCGGGTCGTTGCCACACCGTCCACCTCCTGGAACTGACCCTCCAAGGATTTGGACTTGTACTGGATGACGTAATACGAAATGGGGTCGGAGTTGCCCGAATCCCAGGTGAGGGTCACGCTGGTAGCTGTCGTTTCAGTCACTAATGGCTCCGTTGGAGGTTTTGGCAGCGCTGCAATTGGAAGGCAGAGAGGTGCGATTTAAATAATTCAGTCAGCTCAAACCCTGCAATGTGCACGGGGATAAAAATGGAGCTGCCACCTCCCATTAACATTCTTCTTTAAAAGGCAGAAATCATTTCATACTCTAGAACATGCATTTTTATATTACCATATATTGCTTGAAGTGGTTCTTAATGGAAGGATAAACAGAGCAATCATGTTATTAGACGTGCTTGACGCACTTACCAGCAGCAGGCTAAATAAAGGTAATTCAACGGGGATGCAGGAATGTTTCTGTCATGGGGGTTCAGCTGGCAGTGGGAAGGTGCTTGCTGGGCTGGGCTGGCCCGGCCCCAGCAGCCAGCTTTACAGCTGATTTACAAAGGGATACAGTAAAGCAATCAGAGCGCTGCAAGTCATCTGGAGCTACGCCCCTGCTCCCACAGAGACAGCGCCCTGGGCCCCGGGGAGGTCATGGACAGTGCTGTTAGATGGGTTGATGGGGGAATGCCTTGCGAGTATTACAGTGCATGCAGGGGGGATACAGCCAGAGAAATTACCAACTTTCACATCGACTATTTCACTGGGTGGTGTGTCAAACTGCAACCAGACGACAAACTGTTACACAAGAACTCAGTGACACTGACATCTCTGAAGTGTTAATGAGAACGTGGCTACTGCAAGCAAACATTTCCAGATTTGCCATTTTACCAAAAGAACAAAGAAAGAGAGTACGCATGAGAGAGATCTGCAGAGTACACAAACACGTTAAGACAATGAGTGAATTTAAGTCTAAAGTAAGTTTAAACCTCCTACGAACCACTCTAGGTAAAGTCATTAGTGACTTGTAATGCAGCCGCGCATGAGGTGGAAATCAGAAAAACGCTCAGCCCAAATCAAGGTTCCCAAGTACTTCATTTTTTTGGCAAAACCATCAGGTGTCCAGCTGCCACGTGGTTCAGCTGGAGGGCAGGCTCTTTAGCACAGGAGCGTGCCTGCCCTGAGCGCTGGGGCAGGATACCTCCAGTGGCATCCTGAGTACTGAGAGAACCAGCGAGGGCTGAGCTGGCATGGGAGGCAGGGGTGTGCAACCCACAAACGCCACACCACTACCATGGAGGGCCAACCCAATATTAAACCCTGAAGCAGGGCACTTCCCACAGCATCCAAGAAACCGGCAGCCTCTCTCAGGTTTGGAGAGCCATTAAGAGTGACTCTCCAGTGTGCAGCCTGCCTGTCTGCTGCCTTGGGTGCACTTACTGCAATCAGTGCTGCATCACCTTGCTTCTCCCAGCTGCCCTGCAAACATTTACTTCCCAACAAGCACAGGAGCAGCAACACTGGGTGAAGGAGCTGGAGGCGAAGGCAGCGAGCTATCCAGAGTGAAAGTGCAGATAAGACAGAGAAACCAGGAGGAAAGCAAGGGACTGAAGTCCTGGGTGGCAGGGGACACCACGCAGGCCACAGAGGGAGCAAGGCACAGCCTTCCCAGGTCCAAGGGGGTAAATACCAGGAACCATCAGTGCAGTGGAGCAGCCCCCGCTTCCTCTCCACAGCCAAACCTCCTCCCCATCCTGCCCCTTTCTTTTCCACACCCTCGGGTAGGTACTACAACCAAGGCAACCCCCTTCCTCTGTAAGAAAACAGGTACCACATAGCAGGCACTGCGAGGGTGTGTGGCTGAGGTTAAAAGCGGCCTCTGACTAGCACCAGGGAAAGGAGAATTGGCTGTTAATCACCAGGCCAGAGAGGGCTACGTCTCAGTTCTGGGATTTGTTCAAGCAGGGACTCGGTGCTAAAGGTGGCCACAGTGCACGAGGGGGCCTGCGAGACCAGGCAGACTCAAAGGATGACACAGCTGTGGAAATCCGAGCTACAAATCAACTGCAAGGAGGGGAGAGGGACAGTGTGAACCTGCTTGGCCCTAGATGGGAAAGGCAGGACGCACACTTCAGCCTCCCAGCAGGGAGCTGTCTGTGCGGGCTGCCCCGTCCCCAGAGGTCAGCAGTCAGCAGTAACATTCCCTTTTGGGCAAAGCTACCTGTGAAACAGCGGCAGGAAGCATGTCTTAAGGACAGCAACAGAAGAGGAAGAGAAAGGGAGAGGCAGAGCAGTAAGGGAAGAAAGAAAATTGTCGGGAATATACAACGATTTTAAGGTGCGTACAGCTCCTCCCTGCAGGGTGGCAGGATCCTCACCCTGACAAGGCACATCTGTGGGGTTAACCTCCTTGTCCTGCCCTTACTGCAGCAGGGAAAGACAACACGTGCAAACAGCTCTCTGAATGCAGACAAACACAGCTCCCCAGCCCAGGTGGCCTGCAGCTGTGCCCAGAAACCACTGGGATGAGCATGGTCCCAGTGAGGTTCCCTCCTGAAACAGCAGGGACCCAGCTGACACAAGCCACGTGTAGGGGGAGGAGAAACGGCCTCCAGAGCAAACACTACACCGTGAGCAGAAAAAAAGGAAAAGACACAGGAGACTGAATTTGGGGCTGCAGCCAAAATACTCTGGGGAAGGGCTACGTCCTTGAAACCCAAGCAGGAGGAAAACGAAGAATAACTCCTTACCTTTGACAGTGATCTGGGCTGTGGCTTCAATCATGCCAAGGGAGGAGATGGCCACGCAGGTGTAGTTGGCGGACTGCACGATGTTGTTGAGCTCCAGGACGTTCCTGCCGACGGGCATCTCGTCTTCTTTGGTCAGCTCCTCCACGCCAGCCATCCACTTCACGTAGGGCATTGGAGCACCTACCGCCACGCACGTCAGGTTCACGCTCCCCCCTGGCATCACCTCGTGGTTGCTCGGAGGGATTGAGAATCGAGGAGCAACACGCCGCACTGAAACAAGGAGGAGACAGCTAGTAGGGTGGCAGAACCAGCAGCGAGCGCTCAGTTGCACTGCAGGGGGACGCGAGGGGGCTTCAACAGTTTTGCCTGTCTATCCCTTGGGACAGATAAAACGAAGCGCAAAAGCTGTTCGCTGCTTTGCCAAATTGCGCACACTTTTCTCTCCTTCCTTAGCCACTGGCGTCTTATTAGAAGAACTCATTAAGGAATGGCTCAGTCCATTCCCTCCAAACATAGTCCTTTTAAATCATATTACTAACATGAAACGTTTCTCCATTTAAATTACATCCCTCTAATTAGACAGCATGCACAAATGCCAGTCACACAATCTCTCTGTGCAGGGCCTACTGAAGCTCTGCAAAACAGAATTGCCTGCTCAATTTATTAGCTCTGGAGTAAAGCAACCCGGCCCCTAAACCTCGCAGGGTTTGGGCAGGGGCAGCAGAAGGCTTTCTTTCTGAATTAGCACACGTGTGCTGCTAAATAAAATATAATTCCTTTCAAAATGTAACTCAGGTTCTACATCGGCTCAGAAAAAAATAGTCACCAGAGCTGCATGACATTGTCAGGGCCTGAACGGATCACCTTGCTGGGCAGGAGAGAACTAATCCTGACAGATGTGAGATCATATCCATTTTGACAGAAGAGAGCGGGGCTGGCAGAACCCTCCCCACCTTCGTGGCAGCACTTTGGGAGATGTATTCCTCCTTATTTCATTGCACAGCTTCTCTTCCTATCAATCCCTCGCTAGGTATTTCATTCAAGACTTATTTGTAAGCAACTCTCAGCTACAATAAAGCTCTAAAGCTGCCTGCCATATGCATTCCCGTCAGGGAAACGACACTGAGAAATGAGGCCCCTTCTTCAGGGTTAGTGTTATGGGCCTATTTAAGCAAGGGTAGAGAAACAACTGTGCTCCGTAAATCTTTGTCTCCTCTGGGCAAGCTCACTGTAGTCTGTAGTTAAAAAGGGAAACTGCCCGAACGTGTCCTGCCCAGCGGCCCTGCTCTGCTCTAGCCTCCTCCACTGGAAAGGCGGCCCAGAGCATCAATGGTTCTCACCTGGCTGGCACCCGGGGAGCCCTTCCCTGCCCTGACAGCCCTCCAGCGGGGCTGGTGGAGCTCTGGGGAAGGCGGCTATGGGGCAGGAGCCTGAGCGGGGCCTGCTCGCAAGGCGCCGTGGGCCCCACCGCGTCCCCACGGACGGCGCGGGCGCTGCCAGCCCAGCGAGCCGCGGAGGTGGCGGTGCTGCTCGCCGCGCTGTCCCCAGAGCACACCTCGCTAGCGCTCCCTTTGATGATTCATCCCCAAACCAACAGGCCTGCAGAAATAGATTGAAGATGGAAGCCCCCACGCTAGCATGTACAACAGCGCTGAGGCTTCGTGATAAATTAGACAATGCTGTCAGCATCGCGTGTGTACTACACGTCGTCTCGGTGACAACACAGGGCTCATTAGCTCCTTGCCAGGCAGGGGAAGGATACTTGCTTTTCTTTTCTTTTTGTTTTAATGTCTATATCCAAAGTCTTGCTGGTTGTTTCTTTTAATCAATTATTAAATCTGAAATCAATAGCTACATGAGCGATCGCCAGTGAGGCGTTACCTGACTGACGGGGCAGCGCTCCCCAACCGAGACTGAACTCAAAGTGTACTCAAGCGCTACGCGGTCATGAGAATACGGAGTTAACCTGATGGACATGGCAATGGTTTAACATGATGGCGTGTACTTCCAACCAAAGCATCCCAGCACCGTTCATTAAACGTCAGCTTTTGTTTTCCAATGTACATGGCGTCGAATTATTTCAGCTGTTCAAATTCCGTCCCCATCCAAGGACCAAAACCCACCCACACCGTATTAAAATAAATAAATAAAAAAAAAGAGCAAAACTTGGAGGACAAAGCCATGGGTGAGCACAGAGCGCTCATGCACATGCACCAGGCAAACGGGCCGGCAGGCGCTGGAGGCCACAAGTCAGGGAGCAAGCGGTGCCGGGGCTGAGCAGCGAGAGGGACGGTGCACAGCGACTCGGTGCGAGCTGAGGTCGGAGGACGGAGGCCATGCAGGAGGGTCGGAGCCCAGCATGCACCCAAACCTGTGAGACCAGAGGCAGCACACCCCACACTGGCTCTCAGGACCTCCTGGGGACAGGCCGAGCCCCGTCGGTGCCGCGTCCCCCTCGATGTGTCCTGCAGAAGCGGTGCCTGCCCAGGGAGCTGGCTCCGAGCCGGGGCCAGCTCACACCTCGGGAGGTGGGAGAGGGTCAGGGCAACGCTTTTGTTGAGCAATCTGGCCTGGATGAGCCCTGGCAGGAGCGTGTGCAGAGGAAAGGACGGGCTCCACCAGCCTCCTGTCCTCACGGAGGGATGAGTGGCAGCTTCTTGTCCCAGCCAGCACAGAGGGAGAAGGGGAGATGCTGTCAGTTAGCATTAGTGAGAGCTGGCAGAGATCTCACGGCAGCTTGCAGAGCACCATCAACACATTCCTCGGGCTCAAGCCAGTGCTTTAAGTCTCTTGCTTTTCTAGCATAGGAGCCTGGTAATGATTTAAATCAGTGTAACCCCTCAAACAGCGGCATTCTTCAGAATCTCTGTCCAATTTACAAGTCAAATCTATGGGCTAGCACAGCCCACGATGCTACTCTAACTGCTTCAGAAAATTTTGTTGTTCCTCATTTATTGCGGCAATGAAATTTCCCTTTTTATTGTAATTTTCTTGACAAGAATTTGCAATTTTATTTTTTTAATCTTCTTTTTGGATAAAGATCTGAGGAGGTGGTTGGGAGGTTTTGCAAGAACAGCACAGGGAAGATTACTGTGAATATCAAAACGATTCCGATGGACAATAGCAGAATTCGGAAGTTCAGTTAAACCAGCAGACTGTCAAAAATGAGATTCATCATCGTTCACCCCAGGTCCAGGCAGTGCAAGGGCTCTGTGCTGTGCACTGCTCAGAGACTGCGCCCTGGGAAGTGCAGCACAACCCTGGGGCGTGAGCGGCAGCGCGCAGCCCGAGCCTGTGCCCCGACCCCACAGGACAGGGAGGAAGGACGGCGGGGAGACGGGGGCATGGCCGCGGGGAGGAGGGGAGCAGGCAACAGGACAGCCACGCAGGGTGAGATTGAACAACGTTAATAATTCAGCATGCATTAACATGCACATTCCTTGCCTTGAGAGCAAAGAGCCAGAATCGATTGCCCGGGAGCGGCTCTTCCTCAGGTCTCAGGTTCCCTCTGAGGGTGACGTTACCCCCGGGGAACTGGGAACCCCCACCACTGCTTTCTGCAACGGGTATCAGCTCTGAGCTCTGGGAATAAAAGCTTTCAAGGCTCACAGGCCCATGCTGTCAGCCCCTCTTCAGCATGCTGAGACACTGCTGGCAACACAACGGCACCGGGGGGACATGCCCGTGCTTCCCAGACGCTGCGGTGCTGCTGGGGCAGGGGAAACCCGGCTGCTCCTCCCTGCTGGCTGTCTCATCAGCACAGCCGAGCCAAGGGCAGTGCCACCACCCCTCCCTCCAGCGGTGCGGGGACCTCGTCTTTCCTCACCCCAGGCACACCTCTGCCTCGCCCCAAACTGCCCTCCTCAGCACCGCCTCCTCCGAGCGGGCAGGGCGCGTGCAGGAGCTCTCCTCGATGATCATCCGTCTGCACGGTTTACTCATCTGTAGACACCTTTCATCTCTCCCTAGCGCTATCATTTCAAGGAAGGACTTCAAATGGAAAGTCAGTTGCTGGTGTCTCACAATCTATTGACAGAATCAACAGCGGGAGAGGAAAAATTGGAACCAGAAAAAATGCATTTACAGTCTAATCTTGTGCTCAAACAATGCTGTACTATTTATGCTTCCAATGCATCCTTGAGTGCTGACATTTTATAGACAATTTCCAAAACAGGGCCTTGCCATTTTTGGATTATATTTCAGCTATAACTTTTAGGTCTAATTATTTGCGCTGACAACCACATATAAAAGAGGATATATCATTACAGTGGTGCAGCACCGGAGACACATCAGCATTCAGCATACTGACATACTAATAGCAAAGTAAGGGAGAGCAAGATTGTGGAGCTATGCAATTTGCATTCACTCTCTGAAATTTCTCTGATGAAAATAACACAACATTAAGGAGGAGAATAAGAGGAAAGATCCACTGTATCAAGATAAAATAACTCGTTAATAAATAACCTTGTAGCAGTCACAGAGCAGTAATTAAATGCATGGGTGAGCAGTACACAGTTTTAAGTAAAGCTGGAAAAACGTAAGATGTAATTATCAGTGCCAAACAAATTATAAGCGCGGCAAATCCCATTGGAATATTTAGAAACTAATTTCTGGCTTCACATTAAATATTTGCATACGTGGGTATTTTTGGTGGGCTGGGGAGGAGGGGTCGGCAGAAAGAATGAGAAATTCCCCGCTCCCGCCGGCTTGTATCCATTCTCGGCTGCCTCCCCTCCGCTAAGCCGCGCGGCTGAAGCGTTTAAGTGCCCCGTCAGAGGGCTGCTCTCCAGAGGTGCCCGAGCCATCACAGCGGTGCTCCAAATGCACTGGAATCCGGGAAGCTTTGGGCCTTGGCTTTAATTTCGTCTCTTTTCTTCCCTGTTCTCATTTCCCATCATTGTCTTGGGCTCAGGTAATTTTATCCTCTATGAAATCTATTTTTAGAGGGTAAACAACCAGGGCCCCGTGTCTCAGTACAATCTAAATGAGAGCACGTTCCGGGGAGAGAAACGGGAGCGAAGTCAGTGTACTGGAACAACTGCTATGACAACTTGTTAAAACTTGTTCCAGCGATGATTGTAAGATCAACTCTCGCAGCTGCCTGATGGCACGTGCAGAGGGGCCGGGGTCTCTTCCCCGCGCCACCCGGGAGCAGCCCCGGGCCCCGAAGGCGCTGCGAGCACCCTGGGTGAGGGGCAGCTCTGGAAGCCAGCTCAGGGCTTCTGCCAAAAACACGGGCCTCCAGCGAGGTCTGGAGCTAGATTTAATTTAAAGGCGGTGCTCGCCTTTCGCTACTGTCCTTCAGTCACCTCCGGCTCGCTCGGAGCAGGGCAAAGGGTGACCTGGGTTTTGTGGAGCTCCTGCGCGTGCCACCATGGGCCTCCCTGCGCCATCCTAGGAAAAGCTGAGGCCTCCACCAGCGCTCTCTGCTCTCCTGCCAGAGAAATCAAGGCCCGACCCCAAGGAAGAGAGGAGAGGCAACTCCTCCTGTGCCCTTCTCGTTTGAAGGGCCCTTGTCC
Source organism: Nettapus auritus (assembly GCA_011076525.1). NCBI lineage: Eukaryota > Metazoa > Chordata > Aves > Anseriformes > Anatidae > Nettapus > Nettapus auritus. The sequence goes on along the minus strand of CM021772.1, from coordinate 20,882,228 downwards.
AGCACAGAGAAGTGGCCACCACCAGCGTGGGGACAGCTGAGGAGCAGGCAAGGTGCCATCAGCACGGCCAGCTGCCCCAGGCTTTGATCACTCCAGAGAAAGTTAGAAGTACTAAAGCTACAGGAGGAACTGAGGTGCCCGATCTCCCTAGCAGCTCACCGGGGGCTGGAGATCTCTGATCCCTGCTTCCCAAGACCTCTCTCGAGCCCTGGCCAGCAAGCAGCAGCAGCAGTTCAGGGGTACTGGATTGGCGCCTAGCGCAGGTAACGGCTGGAGGAGGACCCCACGTAGAGCAGCATGCACCCCTTCCCACCCTACCGCTGAATAAAACCATCTTGGCTGGTACTGGCATGCAAAACGCATTCTGTACATTTCATACCTCAAGCAACACAGACATGCAAGCAAAGTATCAATGCCATCAGCAGAGTCACAGCAAACAGTAAGCAGATTCATCAGGCACGCTTTGGCCGTGCCTGGAAGGGAGCCAGAGTCGGCAGGGCCCCCTCCCCTTTGGGGGATGGCTCTCCTCTCCCTACTGGAAAAGTCCCATCTGACGTGGCGTACTGTAGATGGATAAGAAGTGAAAAGGACCAACCTTCTCGCTGATCTGAGAGATGAAAGTTTGTTTTGTTTGATGGCAGAGTGCGATGAAGATGAGGAGGGAATAAAAAAAGACAAGGAAAAACACAGAGAGTAAAAACAGGCCAAGCTTCATCTGTCCGCACACCACTGAAACGACAAGACAAGACTACAGAGGTCAGCCAGGACTCCCCACCGGGCACACACACCGCTCCGTGCCGTGGACAGCAGCACGCCACTCTCGCACCGCTCTGGCCCGGGGCAGGGCCGGCCCCTGCACCCCGAGGCCGGGCGGAGGGGACCCACGCGTACTCACGTGGAGGGGGCTTCGGGGCCGCCCCGCGCCGGGCCAGGTGCCGGGAGCACAGACACGTGCAAAACACACACAGCAAGGGACTGCAGCCATCACGCGGACGGACACGCTCCCACGCACCCGCTCCGGCTCGAAAGGTGATGGCAAAGGCACTTTAAACCCATTGACCACACACTGGGAAGAGCGTATACACGGAGATCCGAATTTTAGCACGTGTGAAAGAAACGCTCCAAGGGGCGGATGGAAAGTCTTTTGCCACGAAGAGCGGCTCCCCCTCTCCAAACAAAGAGCTAAACGTAGCAGAGAGGTATTAGGCAAGTGACAGACATGCGCGGTCTCAGCTGGGCTCAGTTTCGGGAGAGCCTTATTGGTACCCTGTGCTGCGAGCGAGAGATGGACAAGAAATCAGAAGGACAAAAACACCCAGAGGGAATTGAGCAGCTCCCAGTTTTTGTTCCTGCGGGAGAGACAGTAGAAGGTTAGTTGCATTTTCCTTATAGACAAAGGAGATCTCATTTCTCTAGCCGGAGTGACCTCACTCCAGCTACAGGTCTGTGGCGTATCGGCTGTAATCAAACCCTCGCCGAGAGAATACCGAAGTGGATCTGATAGTCAGAGGCTGCTTGTGAGTCACATTTTTGAGGGGAGAGGGAGAAGGTGGGGGGAGGAATTTGCTTTCCATCAGAAACACTGCGAATTAGAGAACAGCATGTGGCGTTACACGGTGCGCCGTACAGTCAGCCATTGCCAAGGATTAGAGGACAGGATTTTAACCAACACTGACACTGTACAGACCCGGCAACAAACTGCCAATAACAGCTACAACCACGGCCTATGAAGTGTAACGGAGCTTGGAAGAGAACAGCGAAACAGTTGTTTTCATTTCTTCACTTCACCTGACGCCAGGGGACCTGCACCAGCCAACTTGGAGCTTAACTGGCGCGCGAGCGAGGGCCAACGCCACTGAGGTCCCTGCTTGGGTGTCCTTGAAACACACGGTCCTGGGTTAACACACAGGCCTGGGTTAAGGCCTGGATTTCCTCTGGGACAGAGAAATCACCTACTAGTCTACAAAACATCAACATAAGGCAACTTTTCATCCTGTGCCCTGTGGTGGGAGGGAACCTCTGCATTGCTGCTCCCAAGCCATCCCCGTGTCCCTTAAACTCCTGGAGTGTATCGCATCTGCACGGCCTCAGCAGACAGCAAGGGGCTTTGGACTTCTGCTCAGCCCTTCCCAGCCTCGAGGATTTGCTTCCTGCCCCTGCCCGGGAAGGGCCACACTCCTGGCGAGCAGGAGCACCCCCGAGCAGCTGCATTTCTGGGGAGCATCTGAACGGGGCAACACAACCCCCAGCTCCCGCAAAGCGGGGCTGCGCGACTGAAGGGCAAGAGCCCGGCTAAGGGTGTGAGCCCGGGGAACGATGCTCCAAGAGCTACGGGAGCACCCAGCCCCACTGCAGAAGCCGAGGAAGGGTCAGTGGCCCCCAGGTTTGCCAAGGGGGGTGCTGCAGCTGGGGGCCGGGCAGCGGCACTGCTCTGGGGAGCCTGCTGGGGATCGCCCTGCGTCGGGAGGCGGCGTTGGCTTTCCTGGAGTGTTGACACTTCAGATTAGAGCTGGAAAGGTGAGGAGGCACATGTGAAACACGCTAATTCAAACAGATTACGTTCTGGTCTGTCAAACAGGAACAAGTTCGGGGCCTACTATTCGTCACTAATTGCTGGATTATCTCTTAATCTCTAATTATCTTAGTGGTTCATGGGGAATAAAAGCCAGTAGCAGGGCATATTGGAACAGCTTTAACGAGAGAGGGAACACCTGGGCAGAAAGTTCTCGGTCTTTTCCCTTGACTTAATGCTTAAACAGCTGCTGCTTTATCTCAGATAAACCCGATAAATGGTAAATTGAAAGTTTCATCTCCTTACAGATCCCATTCACATCCTCCCTTATCTCCAGTTCCCTATCCGTGTCACTCCTAAGCTGAGAGGCATGCTTTACCATTATTTTTTTCCTAACAAAGGACCCTGAGCAGTGACAGCCAGTGACACCTGTCCCCCCAGGGGGCTTTAAGGCTGGTGTTACCCCTGTGCCCCCTCGCAGAACACCACAGCTCACTGCACACTCCGCCCTGTCCCCATATGGGCTGTCTGTCCCATAACTTCAACACGCCGGTCTGCGTGCAAGACAACGCAAAGTCACAGCCGAAATGCCAAGCCCAGAAGGCAAAACCAGGCCTCCCTTTTGAGAGCCAGGTCAAAACGGCAAAGGAGCAGAGCGAGGCCGTACCAGAGCCGTGTCCGCCAGGCCGGAGTGTCGGGTGGCTCCAGCTCTGCAGACAGAAATTCCCATGCTGACTGAGTGTGGCTTTCACCCTGCCGCAGACACGCTCGTCTCCTGCAGCAGCAGCGATGCTCTGACCACAGCAGCTTGCTGCAGAATGAGCTTGGGCTTCTGGCAGGTGTATTGTTGGGCATTGGCTCCCCGAGACAAGGCAGGGGGCTGTGGCAGGGATGCGAATGCACAAGTCAGAGTCTGGATCACGAGGCCAAACAAAGGAGCAGATTTCTAAAGCTGTTCAGGGTGGGCAGCTAATACTTTCCTGAAAGCAACGAGAAAGTTCATTATCCCAATTGGCTCTGCAGTTCTGCTGGGAGCTGTCAGCATCTGTCCCGTGCTGAAAACCCGCGGGTGTCATGCACGGCACCAATATAAAGGCAAACCAGACATTTTGGAATCCAACAGACACAGAGGTTTACAAAAACCCAGAGGGGGACGAACCTGCTCCTGCTTATCTCCAAAAGCACATCTTGCGTCTCAAGGACTCCACATAAATCGAATTTCAATTCTTTACAGCTTTTAGAGGTACAGGGGAACAAAAGGACAGATTGTCTTTTTTACGCCAGATTACAAGAGAATAAGACAACCTCCCATTACAGGCTCTGAACAATGTGCTCATGCCACAGTGATGAGTATGTCCCATCCTGGAGACAGACAGCATGCTCGGGCTGCCCAGCCATCGCTTCCCATTCAGAGCGCACACACGTGCACGCATGAATTCAATTAAGAGCAGAGAATCTCAGAGCTCCAGAGATGGATTTCCTAACCCTTTGTGCAGGGCGATAGGAACGGGGAGGGATGGACACTCAGTCGGCACAGATAGGCAGGCCTAATTGTTCCGCAGATGTCTGTGCAGGTCGTTTGGGGAGGAGGGGGAAAGAGGTTTCCAAGTCCACTTCTTTGTTGCGTTGTCGTGCACGGAGCCACCAGCCAGCCTCGTTCTGTTTTCCATAAAGGTCATTTTACAAATAATCAGGCTTGAGCCTTGCATTGTACTTTTAACTGCCAAAGGACTTCGCAGGGAATAAAACTGTTAAGCTTATTTAGTTGAGTTCTATAAAGCACACTGAAATCTTTGGATGAAAAGTGCTAGGAGAAGGGCAGAGAACTATTATTTGTTAAACAGTGATCATTATAATTATCATGGCGTAGCAAAGCGCTCGTAGAAAACACCGACGGTGCACACGTTTCTCCCCTGGAACAAAAACACGACAAGAATATCCACTGGAAGAGGTGGGGAAAAGGAGAAGTGGCAGAAGCCTCTGCCTGGCCCTCCTGCTCTGAAGCCAGCCAGCTCCAGCCCGAGGGTGCAGAGAATCCCAGCAGCAAACGTCTGCTGGTGCTGAGCGGCTCTGGCTGCACACCTGGCTACGTTCCCCACGAGGCCGCTTACAGCTAGCTAATGTGCATCTGACCAAACTACAGCTGCTCTGGCTTGGGTTTTAGCAATAGTTTCAGCATGGAGCAGTGCCCTGGGGCGAAAGAACTGGAGTTAAAAATACTGAAATCCCATAAAAAGGAATGTACTTGCTTCATCAAGGGGTCACTGCTCTGCGCTGCATCGCTCTCTTGTAGCATTAGTTTGAGGTCAGGACTGCACCGAGCGTGCGTGGGGAGATCACGGCCCCGCAGACCCACAGCCCTTCCCAGCCACACACCAGCAGCTGAGGGGTGGTTACTCCGTGACCTCTATCACGGACTGTTTTTGCTTCTTCTGATGGTGTGGGGCAGACATCTGTCTGCGGCAGCAGTCTGCGTCGCCTGCTCCGATCCAAGTGCCTGTTCGTGCTTCCTGTCATCAGACGTCTCCCTCGCCAGCCTCCGCAGTCCCCGCTCGCCGATGCTGGCTGCCAGCCCTCGGGCACCAGCAGTGCCCCTCTCTGGACAAGAATTGCCACCCCTCAGCCCTGACGAGAGGCGGGTTTGCTGGAGCACACTGCCAGAACGAGCAGGGTTGTTAAGAAACACGCTCCCCGTTATCGAGCTGCTTCTCAGGCATCTCCAGCTCTGGTCGCTGAGTGTCTGACCACCACTCTCAGTTTTTGTTCTTCTGGCAACACCCTCAAGCTTTGACTGCTGTTGCTATTTTAGCTGTTTTAATATTACATAAGCACAAAATGTCCTTTTAAAAGGCTTCAAGTCTTGTTGCTCCAGGCTGGTGTCAGTCATTCGGAATTGTTATTTGCACAAGGTCCTCACTGCAGCAAGTGCCGCGCAGCTGCGAGTGGCCATCTCAGCGACTTCCCTCCACGTCTGAGCCGAGGCTGACACCGAGACCCCTGGTGTAAAACCCTGCGGAGGCCAGAGAATCGCTGCTGGAGAGAGAGCTTCAGTCCTCGTTTCATCTTGGGTGACGGCTCCTTAGTGAAACTTGGCAAATGAAACTCCGGACTCCAAGCAAGTTTCCTTGCTGCCACATGAAATGCTGGCCTGGCCTTTCAAAGGGCTGACTGAGAAAGCAGATTTTTGCAGTAAAACCATTTCTATTTACTGCTGTCTGATTTACTTGTCTGTGATTTTGGCACCGAGGAGACATTTCAGTTTTAAACGGCCTTTCTTTAGAGCAGATGTGCACATGCAGTCCAAGCAGCCTTTTGGGCCAGGGAATTCGCTGCCTTTGTCCCACGGGGCCATGCCTCGGACGCTTGAAAAGCAGCACCTAAGAAGCGAAAACTGGGCAGCATTTAACAGAAGTATGCAGTTACTGCTCCAAAAATGACTGTTGTAGTAACACTGGTATTGCCGACTGCCATAAGCAGCGCTGGGGAACACAGCCAGGGAACTCCACTGTGTTTTTATAGGGATATGCTCGCACAGTCCTCCAGCTCACCTCCTTTATTGAAAAAATAATGTCATGGGTAGAGAAAGAGAAGGGCAGGAAAAACCTTTCATACAGGGAAAGAGTCAAATAACAGTGCCTCTACTGAGGGCAGTACCACACAGGTCACTGTCTTCCCAGGTGTGTCACAGGACCAGACTACGAGCCGAAAATGTTCATCTTTGTGCAGATGTCGCTGAAGCTGTAGGCAAATGAAGAATGAAATGTATTCATAAAAACCCAATGGCCTAGGTGAATCAGTGGCATTATACTTTACTCCCAGTGAGCACGATGAAATGAAACTACCTTTTTTTTCATGCTAGGTCCAATCTCTTTTCTACTCTTAAATCAATTTTTTTATGTCTTGAATCAACTTCTTGGATTTTTGCTGCTAAATTAGACAGTAAGCTCTCTGGATTAGAGGAATCATATCTTCCATACGTTTCTATTCCCTTCCCTTCTCCCTGCAGCACCAGCAGGTCCCAAATCTAATCACTGTTACAAGAAAGATACCGTGGTACATGCGACCACGGACCACGACTGGATGAGTGCTCCTTTGTAGGGGGAACGACAACATCCGCAGCAGCGCTGGCAGGCGTGCTTGTGCTGCCAGGGCGGGATGGGAACAGGTCACCGTGACCTCCTGGAATCCGCTGTGCCCCAGACGGCCACCACGTCCCGGCAGGCTCTCTGCTCTTGGTTTTGCTCTGTTCTTGCTCCTCCAGCGGTACGGATGTTTTCTGCAGCCCTGTGTGCACAGAGGGCTGTAAGTGTCAGCAGGAGGCAGCCCGCTCCCCAGCCCCATCCCCGCTCTGCAGCAGCAGGCAGATAGACCTGTCAATCTGGGAGCAGAAGGCTTACGAGGGTTGCTTTCCAGCACACTTAGTAAGATGAAAATAATAGCTTCAAGGAAAATGCATCCATTTTCCTTTACAAATCCCTGGTGTGGAAATGTTTTAACTTTTAATGAAGTCCATCTGTGCAGAAGTGCTGGCTCTGAAGGATTTGCAGAGACAAGGAAGGCACTGGCGTATCCTGCTCCTTCCTCCTGTTCTTTCATTGATAGAGGGAGCCCAGAGCAGTGCCTGCATGCTCCTTCTCAGCCACCGGTATCTTCCTTTGTTAGTGAGAAAAGTACGATAAAGATGCTAATGAGCCTGTACCTTCTAACAGCACACCCACAAAGGATTACCTGGGAGGCTAGGAAAGGGGAGGACATGATCAAAAACACAATGCCCGAGAGTCAAGAAGACAAACAAACATTTGAACTGTTAAAAAAACAATAGGCTGTGAATGAGAGCAGGTACAAGCTCCTGAGAACTGCACGGGGTGGAAATCAGAACTGCTGCTCACAGCCACAGGCGCAGCAGTGCTCAGCCACGCTTTCCCCAAAGCGGCCAGCTTCCCGGGTATTCCCCACACTGAGGTCAGTCATTAGGAAACCATTGTGCAGCAGTGGTGGTGCAGCCACCACACTTAATTTCAACTGTAATTTAGCATTAATTAACGTCTTCTGTAGCAAAGATGCAGGCACTTACTAAAGACCCAACTGGAAGTTACTGATCCTTCTAATGACAAGACTGTAGAACAAGCCCCAGAAAGAAAGACACAGGGGATTCTTTATTCTGCATCCTAGATGTGAGAAATTAAGATATTTCCATTTTTTCTCTTACTTGTTAAAGAAAGAAAATACTATTCTTGTTTAGACTAAGTTTCTCAAGTCATTAGCTAATACAGCAGTAGTATTTTTTTCATACAACATTAGCTATCAGAAACGGTAAGTGTAAGTTATAAGCATAAATACCATCTTGGACCTAGCATCCACAGCGAATTTCATGTGACGGTAATTTATGGGGTATCCTCTCTTAAATATACAGCAGAGCTTTATCAGGATCACACAGGCTAGAGACTGACATTGTAAAGATTATGTGCAATAAAAAAGCTTGTACCAAAAATTTATGTGTAAGAAAATGATGGTTAGCAGCAAGGCATATGTCTAAGGACATGCTTTCTTCAGGGAACATCAGGATCTGCTCGCATGTGCAAACCATCCGAGGCCCATGCCTAGCCCAAACAGGACAGATGAACCTTGCTGAGCAGCAAGTCAAGTGTAAAATTCAGTACATTCCTCAGACTCGCTAAATAAAGAGCATTCGTTAAAAAGAAACCAGACCATTGTAAGAGGAGGTTTTTCTACCTCTTGAAGTTGCTGTGCCTATTTTCAGCCACACTTCTCTAGAAAACAGAGCATTGAGAGTCCGAGCATGTCACGGGAAGCAAGTCATCCCCAAATGCTGCAGCAGAACGGCTCGGTATCCACACAAACCTATGCAACAACAGCCAACTTGGTAGCTGGGATCCTTTCCCTCTGAGTGCAAAGGGACAATCTGGGATGAGTTTTAGTACAGCTTGCCTGAAAAATGAACTTGGAAGAATACATGGAGTTTAAAATCATCCGTAATTACATTGTGAGAGTGAAATGAGTGATTCCACTGCACAGATACAGCTTCATCTTCTGAATATGCTTAATTGGATACTTCAGTCTTCCAAAGACTCTCATAATCCAAATTAGTCTGCAAAATAAAAAAGCAGTCCCCCAGAACAAGCAAAGACGACGATGCCAGAAGCCACCTCTAGAAGCAAACACACAGCATGTGAAGAATTAATCATGATCATGTCCTCTTTCCATACTAACTAATGCATATACAGCTTTAAGGTTCTATCTTCTTCAAAACAGAGGAAGGGAGAAATGAAGATGAGATTTTATTATTAGACAGTTGATTTACTACATGGAAATAAAATCGGGTTCTAACTTCCTAACAAGCGATTGCACTAGCACAAGAATCTTCTTTCTCTTCTTGGGAAAACCCATAGCTACATTTCCCAGGGGTTCCTTACCAGTGGCTCTGGCTATGCAGAGTTTCATGTGAAGCAGCACAATTTTTTCTTGTTGAAATTAATAGAAAGGGTACAGTGGATTTAGCCCTTGCTTTTCTCCAGACTAACTCAAACACCTTTAATGTAGAAAAAGAAAACTGGCAAGAGACCGCCTTGATGTAAAACCTAATTTTTCTGGTATGTTGAAAATAGTTTTAAATCGGCAACATAGCATAACCATTAGAAAATCACTTTAAATGAATTGCAGCTAATTTCCAGCATGTTCCCAGTGTGAGCCATTAATACCCAGGGGCTCAATCATTGATGCATATAAGATGGATTAGGACAACTCCAAAAAGCTGTTCAGTTTTTAAAGATACGCATTCCAAAGCAGAGGCCTAAATACCAGCTCACCTACAGCTGGCTCATCAGAGCAAGACCAGTTTTATACAACTCCACCAAAGGTTAGTTTATACTAAGAGGATTAAGCACCCCTCAATCCCAATTAAAATAGCTGTGACACAAAGCTAAAGAGTTCAAGGGAGAAAGGAGTTCCAATTCCGCTCATCTTTCAGCATTTTACAGAACACCGTGTAAACAGCAAAAACAGATTTCCAGCAAACAGGAGTCAAACCCAACGCAGATCAACGATATCCTTGAACTTCGTTTGCCATTTTTTGAGCAAACGGCCACATCACACAATCCACAGTGTGAGCAGGGAACTAAGAGGGACACACTCCTTTGCTGAAAGCCATGGAGCACTTTGGGTGGGAGGAGGGTCACCCCCTTGGGTGGAAGCTGCTCTTACCTCGAACATACAGGTTAGCTGGGGCAGAGTAGCGGGTTCCTGCGCTGTTGGTAGCAACACATTCGTATTTGCCTTGGTCTGACTCCTCGCTGTTCTCTATTTGCAGAGCTCCTGCGCACAAACAAGATGACACAGACAATTCAGATTATGGCAAATCTGGTAATTGAACAGACAGCCTCAGAAAAGGAAGGCCATGCCCCACGCTTTTAAAGGATCTTCCTGGATAAATATATTGTGATGTTGCTCCCCGGACCCACAGGGTACCAGCATGCAGCCACAACGTACCCGGTCTGCTGTTAGAAGCTGGTGAAATTGATTATTGTTATTTTTTTAATGCACAGGGAACCAGTTACTGATGCATTTCCAACCGCCCCAACCACTTACATTCATTGCTTCAATAAAGGCAAAAACCAAACACATACACACGTATTAATTACAGCTCGGTATAGGACTCCTGTCTAATAAAAGGACCTTTAATAAGCCTTTAATCAAAACAGCTAAACACAAAGGCTGCTAACTGTAGCTGTTTGTTTCTTATCTGATGCACACAAAGCCTAGCAAATGCTCAACAAATTGCGACCTTCCTGCAGAAACTGGCAGAGCCCCATCTCTCCCAGCTCGCCACCCCTCCTCCCAGCAGACATCCCCCTTTGAGAAAAAAGCTGTTTGCCTTTCTCAGCTCTCTCCATGTCAGGGATCTCCTTGTCTTTTCAGAGTGGATTACACTTGATATAAAATAATTAGACACTCAGTCTGAGGCACCAAATAAACACACCGATGCAATACACCCGCTTGGCAGCATGGTGCTCGCGGGAAAGCCACCCTCCCTGTGTCCCAGCAGCGCTGCTCCTCCAGCCTTGGGGCAGGAACATGTGCTTGGTCCAGACCACAGGACATGACCTGATCCCTGAAATGCCAGATGCACCCGGGGCACACGAAATAATTGCAGTAATGCCAAAGTGCACAGAATGTCGACTTACATGGGGAACCTGTGCGGTGCTCCAAGCGAGCACTGGTCTAAGGGGCTTGTCTCTCATTTGCTCAGCCTTGTCCACGGGTGCCCAGCACCACCTCTGCTTCTTGCCTAGCACAGGTGACTGCAAATCTGCTCACAGCTGAGCTCCCCGAATGGGGGCCTGTATGTAGAGGAGAAGATGGAGGTGAAGAGAGGGGCGGGATGCCCGTGACAGCACGCTGGCACGGCAGGAGCAGCCGGCCGCCAGACACCGAAGCGGCTGCCGCTCAGCCTGCTTCCCCCAGGCAGCGAGGCAGCAATTTTTAAAGTGCCTCCAAGTGCCCAGACTGTGCTGGGTAGGACTGCCTATAAGAAGGGGACTCTGCTCACAAAGCATATACCGAACTAAAAGAGAACATTAACCCCTTTGCTTGTAAGGATTTGAACTCATTTCTGCCTGCCACGGTTCAAAACGACCACTGAGAGCGGCACTGAGAATAGCTGGCGAAATTGCCTTCCCCCTTCTTGCTGGTTCAAGCTGCAGAGGTCAAACTGAGTTTTTCATATCATCAGAACAGAAGAAAAACTAACGTGAATCAACCACCGCCACCTACATTATTTAGAAGGATAAATTGAGACTGTCGCCTAAGTCTATATGTCATGGGGAAAAATGAACTTCCCCGGGTTCTGCCATATAATAAGAAGATGCACAGAGCCCTCCCTGTTGTGGCATTAGTGTCGGGAACGAGGCTTCAGCTAGACAGAGCGAGCTTGTTTGCAGAAATCCTTCCACCTCCTAACAAAGGCAGCTGCCAGCTTTCCCCAGCCCTGGCGCTCTCTGGACACCCACAGCCCGCAGCCTACGGAGCACTGCTGCTTAATTCAGGGAGAACATCGAATTTCTACACGCTGCCTGGGAAAAACATCTTCAAGCAGGCAGCAGCATGACAGGCAGTGGAGCAGGAGGAAGCTTCCCAGCGCTGACAAGATACAGAGAATCAGAGAATCTAGAAATGGAAAAGCCTATTAGGTTATCTTGTGCGTCCCTGGGGGCCGGGGCGGCACTGCTCCTTGTTGTAAATGTACTTGTGCTCTGTCCGATGCCATTTTTAATGTGCCGAGTGATAGGTCTTTCACCGCTTCCTCAAGGAATTTATGCCACAGCCCGGTTATGCTCTGTGGCAGGCTGGTTTTCCCAGAGCTCACCACGTGTTATCCCCTCCCTAATTCCTGTTCATTACTCCGCGGGTACACGTGTGCCGCAGAGTTCATTTTCTGTTCCTGCATCAGGCTGGCTGAAGTTGTTTGCTGCAAGACGCTCAAACTTTAAAAATAAAGGGTGGATGTCATCACCCTGACCAGAAGCCTCCCTCAGCTTCAGCCCGCAGCTCCCGTCAGCTGCCTGGGCTGAGCGCGGGGCCGGCCCCAGGGGACAGGCAGCGTCTGCCTGGAAAAGAGCAAGACCCCCGGGAAGCGTGCCGGGCAGACACACCTTCCGATACGCTCCTTCCAGCCATTTAACAGACACCCCTGGTATTTAGATCCTTTATGCATATGCAGTTTTGCGATCACCATCCCTCTCAAATGCCAGTTAGTCATTATTCCTTATCTCTAGGGACCTCAACATCAGCGCTGGAGGGAGAAGAGCAAAACATAAGAGGCGGAAGAGAAGGAAGGCGGAGAGGAGTGACGTTATCATTGCCCATCAGTCGTGCACCCAGAGCTGACTGCTCTCTGGATCATACCACAAACATGTAACGTCTGTCAGCAAGTGCCTACAGATGCTCAGGGACAAGGGGCAGGGGATTCTGGTTTCATTTGGGCTGGCACAACTCTTCCAACTGTGGCGTGGCAGGAGCAGGAAGGAAGTTAAGAGCAAACCCCTCAACTGAACCAGAAAGAAAACAGTCAATACGATAAACGATCATTAGACAAACACAAAAGGCCCATTGTGTAGCTAACTGCTAGACAAAGGGGAAGCATCACAGCACGCTGATGGCAGTCAGGGGGACTAACGGGGTTGTTTTCTTGAAGGACAGCCTGCATCCAAGTGATGGATACAGGCAAGCACAGCATGTCGCAGGGTACCCAGATTTACGAACAAAGGTACGAAGCTCAGGCACTGCAGGCATTAACTGGAGACGTTAAATGCAGCTGAGCCTTGGGAATAACTCCACTAGTGTAAAATGCTTCAGGCTCTGGTTTGGTCATCCTGGAGAAAGACAATAGCTTCACCTCCTGGGGAATTCAAGCCTAGGCTGGACAGGACAAGAGGACCCACAGATAAAAAAGAACCAAGTCTGAGCAACTCCTAGCTCTGAAATTCATGGAAGCTGCATCCAAAGACCCTCAACAGCGTGGGGAAATCTGCTCTGACATCTGCAAAGGATTGGGAACGTGGAGACCTGATTTCTATTCCTAGCCCTGCCAACATCTCATCTTGTAATCTTCTGTGTCTCTGCAAAGCAGGGCTAGGCAGGCTGATTTACTTTTATTCATTACTTGGGATTTATGTTGTGCAAGTTGCTGAGTAAGGTCTTGTTCACACAGGGTGTCACAGCAGACTTCTCATCCAGACTCCGTGAGCGCTCCTGTGCCAGGTCCCTTCTCATTTACCCAGCCGAATCCTGACGTGCGATCGGATAGCACAGCTTCGGCAGGCGCGTGAGGACCAGCTACCGCCAGGACACGCACAGGCGTACAGGAAGGAGCAGCAGGCAGCTTGCTGGGGAGCTTGTGGGGCTGTGCAGCGGTACGTGCACATCAGAGCAAACCTCTCCCTGCGGAGCAGCGCCCAACCTCCGCTGCCTCCGCAGCCCTGAACTGCAGCAGGCTCCAGCAGAAGGGGGGCAGGAGCTCCCCACCGTGCTGCCATGTCACGTCCACCTCCTGCGGCTCAGATCTGTTCCCGATAACACATCTCAGCTTATCAGATTGCCGCCAGCTCCTGAGAAAAACCCCCGGCTGCTCTCCAATGCCAGGGAGCATGGTGACAAGGCAGAGCGTTTGGGGGCTGTGGGCTGGAGGAGGCTCTGCTGACTGACAGGCGTCCCTTGTAGGTCCTTCTCTCCGTGCTGCTATCTCTCCACCAGTCCCTTCCCTCCTCTCCTACTTTTTTTTTCCTTTTTTGCTCTTTAGACTTGGGCACAGACAGCATCCCCATTAGCAGCTCTCCGAGATACTTATCTATTCAAATCTACTTGTGCTCAGGCAGAACCATTAGTTGCAGTGACAGTGTTTAAAAGAAGCGTTTAAAAAGTGCCCTGTGCAGAGCAGGCGGAAGGCAGATCCTGATAAGGACCACTTCTTGGCAGCACCGGGGACTGCCGCACCACGGAGGGCTTGTCACTCCCTGCTCTGGGTTACAAACCACACGGAAAAGCTCTGAGCCGCCACACGAATCGATCTCTGCGAAATGCTGCTCCACAGCTCCTCGGGAGAAGAGAACACACGCGGTGCTTGTGGGGCGCCGCCGCTCAGGACCCGTTGCGGCAGGAGCAGCTCCGTTTCTCTGGCAGGGTACTCGCGCCTGGAGGCCCCCAGCTCACAGAGGCGGTGGCCTTTTGCCCTGGTTATAAAATTAGACATGTGAAGAAATGCTCCCGCAAGTGCCCAGGAGTCAGAGGAAGCAGGCTGCAGCCGCAGTGCTCATTTCAGGGGGGCACTTTGATGCAGGCGTTAATGAACCGAGCTACATGACCAGGACCCTTCCTGCAGACAGCCGGGAACAGGTACATTTTGTCCACCCTATGTGCTAGAGCACGTGGCCACCCCAAACCCCTCCTGTCTCTCTCTTCCAGCTTCCTCCACAGAAACTCTGCCTGGCTTCCCCTGAAGCAGCGTTTTTAGCCACCCCTTCAGCCACTGCTCAGGGTCCAGATCCCTCTTCTGCTAAAAATTCCCTCGCAGAGAAGAATCCTCCTAATACAATCCAGGGAGCTGGGCAGCAGGGCCAGAGCCAAGGACAGACCAGCAGAGATCTGGAAGTGTGAACACCGTGGAGAAAGGAACAGCGCGAGGGCCCTGACACCAAGGGGTTGGGGGCTGTGAAAAGCTACAAGGCACCAGGACCACGCAAGAGTCACTGGTAATGAAACTAAGCACTTCCATATTCACTGGTTTTGCAAGTTGTAGCAGAGGCACCTCCCAGCCCTTAGCGAGGACCGCACCTAGCCTCCAGCAGCCATCAGCAGTGCCAATTATGCAAACAAGATAACTACAAATATATTGTCATTGTTAGCGTTCATTATGCTGATTACGCCTGAGAGGCCGGTGACTGGCATGCGAGGGGCACGTGGTGGCTGGCAGGGCTGGGGAGAAATTGCTCTCCTGGGCACCAGGGCAGCTGCTGATGGCACTCGACCACTGCCACGGGGGCAGAGAGGGAGGAGAGGAGATCCAACGTGCTCGGCAGCACGAGGTCTCCTGTTAGCAGAGCTTCAGGAGGCTCTGATCTCTCTCCAGCAGGTACGGGAGATCTCAGGGGACTCTGTGTCAGAAGCAAAACTACAGCACTGCCAAACGCACAGCATCACCTCTGTGCGTGCTTGTAAAGGGACACGAGTCAATCCGAACCCAGGAAACAAGAAACATGGCATGACAAGCACTTCCAGGCACTACACCCCACCCAGCCACCCCCCTGACACTGTCTGCTCCTTCAAACATCTCTTCTTGTTTTAAAGTGTTCCCCTCTTTTTGTGCATGTGTCTGAAAAACCTCGGGAAACAGGAAAAATTCTATCACATACCAAGCGCAATCAAACATACAAACATATGCTCAAAAAGACAGCAAAATTCTTTTAGCTCCCTCTAATCTCTCTGGATAGCTTTCCGCTCCAGCTCGCAGGGTAGCAGAGACACTGGAGCTATATTTAAACCAGTTCGCCGGGGACTGGGAAAGGTTTAGCTGCAGCTCGGCAGAAGTTGGTGCGGGTGTTTACCTGGCTCCTCAGACAGACAGCTCCTGACACCCAAGTGAGCTGATCTAAAGTTAATTCAGACAGACCTCTGTAATGCTGACGTCTACCGGGAAGAAATACTCTTATGTATAGGATCCTCAGATGCTTCCTGCGGTGGCAGAAGAGTAACAAATAAATCTGACTGCAGAGGGATAATGCCTGAGACGATGATATTTCTTTACCTCCTCATGTGCATCCCATCTAACGCCTGCTCAATCCAGCACCCACCTGAAACACAGCTGTGCTTTGCTGTCTCTCAACGCCCGGGGCAGGAAAATGCAGCCAGGTTTCACACAAGGTTGAATGAGTTCAATTCCAGAGAAATGCTAGAAATGAGCACCTTATTTTCTACTTTGAGAATCAGAATCAGGCATAAAACTTGCTTAAACATGGAGTTGCTGATACCATCTGTGGGTCCCCTTAAGCAGCCAGCTATTGCCTAATGTGATGGGCGTCTGCCAGCTCCGTGTCTTCCTGATGAACAAATAGGGATTTTGAGATTTAATTACTACCCGGGGCAGTCCCCGAGGGGCGAAGAGTTAAGCTACGAACCGAGATTTATGAATTATAGATGGGAGCTCCTCCCGTTTCACTGAAGCCAGAGATGTCTTGGACAGAAAGGACCAAATAAGAGGGGCTAAGACCAAACGAGATGCTGGGAAAAATCTCCTCCTGCTTGGTGGGGAACACGTGGAAGTTCTCAGGTCGTCCCCTCGCCAACCCCACGCTGGGTCCAGCACAAGGGCCTTGGGGAACGCTCGAGCCGCCCGAGGACTCTGCACACGCGGCTCCTAGCGACACAGTCACAGCAGCAATCACATCAAACTAAATCCACCCCCCTCCCCCCAGCGTTATTACCAAAAGGGTTCGTTAAGAGTCATTAGTTCACCCTTCCTTTCAGACCAAATTAATGGATTCCAAAGCATCCAACTTACCTTAATGAGGAACAAGAGTGCAGCTGGGTATAGAACATGGCAGAACAGTCACTTCTACATGGACACAACCTCACCATCACAAAAGCACTTTCATCTAATCTGTCGTTATCTTTAGAAATTCAATGACCTCCGTTTTAAATAAAAGGCATTAGGCTGACAGAAATCCTCTGGGAGAAGCCAGAGAGCAGCACGTGGCTTCTGTTTGCTCTCACAGAAATGTCATCTTTGACATTCAAACAGGACACATATATTTTAAATAATGTCAAGAACATTCTTAAAATACCTCGTCAGGACTCAAACGGAGGTGGGAGGGGGGGTGGGGGTGCGGGGAACTGATGCTTTATGAGATGGATGGTTCTGTTTCACAGAGATGTGCTCGGCTCCCAAGCAGGACGGATGGAGCATCCAGGCGGTTCTGGTGCTGAGTCACTAATGTCATCAGACAGGGCGAGGGCGCGGGGAGGCCCCGGGACGGCTGCGCTGCGCGCGAGGCCGGGAGCTCGGAGCGCTCGGCTAGTTAGCATTCGGTCTGTCGTTTCGTTTTAGGATTTGCAATAGGAACAGGAGATGAAGAAATAGTTTAAGGAGCTTGTAACATCACAGCTGTCAATCTCGAGCGTTCCAAAGGGAGGAATGACAGATCTATAAGCCCATTCATAGCGAAATAAGGTTTGCAATCTTTTTCCCTGACCCAGATTTGCTACAGAGGCAACTTAATGCAAATACACATCAAACAGCAATTCACATTTGCTCTAAGATCACTTAACGGGAGCTGAAAACATTAACCCCCAGCAACAGAACCAGTTCCAGAGAGTCAGATTATTAACTTCCAGCAGTGATTCAGGGAGAGGGGAGAGGAAAGGGGGAAAACTGAACGAATGAGG
This sequence comes from Nettapus auritus, assembly GCA_011076525.1. Taxonomy (NCBI): domain Eukaryota; kingdom Metazoa; phylum Chordata; class Aves; order Anseriformes; family Anatidae; genus Nettapus; species Nettapus auritus. Next base: position 20,864,764 of record CM021772.1, on the reverse strand, counting down.
TTGTGTCGGTTTGTAGGTGGCAGTCATTCTGTCGAGACACCCAGGGGTCAGTCAACAGGGGTAACCAAAATCACAAGAGAACTCGGGAGGGCCTCAGCACGCAGTGCTGGTTAACACGCTACACTTAATCTAAAGGGACAGCTTCGAGTGTTTAGGCTAGTCAGGACAACACTCCGACTGGAAAGTCATCACTGGTGCATACAGGCTGCGAAAACTAGCCAGGGACTGAGCACGCTGGGCTGTCAGGCCATAGGTGGGTTTCATTAGTGAAGGCTTAAAGCAACCAGATGTGTTTCTGATTCATCTGCTTAAACAAATCTTTGTGCTACAAAGCAACACCGGCACGTCTGGCTCGGAAAGGGGGGTCTGGGGGCAGCAGTTCTCCACTCCGCTGCCGCACTGGAGGGTTAGCGCACTTGAAAGGCAAACACGAGCAAGGCAAACAAAGGCGCTCTTTATCCCAGAGCCAGATTTGCTCAAACTTTCAAGAATTTATCTCCTTCTGATTAGAGCTTCATGCCTGTCAGCAGCAGCAGAGAGGAATTTGACTGTTCTCTTGTGAAAATGTTACCTACTTACACCAAAGCAATCCATCTAACCTCCCCCCGCCAGACACGAAACCCCGGAGGCCAAAACCGCGCGGGAAGCTCCGAGGCTTGCAGGAGCTGCAGGAGACGGCCGGGGACCACCGTCCCGGCTGCAAACTTTCCGTTGAATAACCCCCTTTCAACAGTGCAAAATCGCAATGGATGAGTCTACGAGAAGTCACGCTAAAAACCAACCAAAATAAACACACCAGTGGGAGAGTGCGGATGAGCGAGAGCACTGGCAGAGTTAGGGCTGAGAGTAAAAGCTGGAGATGAGAAACACCGGAGGAGAAGGGACAAGGCAGACAGGAGATGGAGTGACGTGACAACTGGAGGCACATTTCAGCATTCTTACCTCTGATCGGTGTACCACCTGGTGAGGTAATTTGAATGCAAATAAGATTAGAGAGAAGCATTAGTACAAAGAGGAAAGGAAGAAAATTATAACTAAAAAGCAGAAAGTTTTTTTTTTTTAAAGCTAGAATTTGTATTAGCGCGACAGGAATAAACAAAAAGAAACTGATGTGCAGTAAAAGTCAGAGTGACACTCTCAGGAGGTTAGTAAAGCTCATCGCTTCCAGGAGTGCAGCACCCAGCCTTGCATCTCACCATCACAGCCACCATCCTCAGGACCGGGGGCCAAACTAAGCTGCCGAGGTGGCGTTGCTGGCTGGCCTCGCCGCTTGCATTCACCCACGCCACTGGTCAAGCAGTTGAGATGGAGGACACGCCGGGAGATGGTGCGGTGCCCCTTCGTTCCGGCCAGAAGGCGGAAGGGGTGCGTGCCCCGGGGGCTGAGTGACCGTGAGTGTGCTGGGGCAGGAGGGGTGGAAAGCACATGGTTGCGGGCACTAGGTGCGGTTTGGCTTTGAGGTTAGAACGACCAGTGGGACAAAATCTGCTCACTTAAAGAAATTAAACTAAGGGGAGAGCGTAACAAATCAGTTTTGAGCCATTCTCCACATTCACGTAAACCCTGCACCAGGTTCCCTCCGGCAAAGAAATTGGTGTCATGCAGAATTAACTTTACATAGAGAGATATTTCAAAATGAAGTTGTTTCTGGTAATGGAACAATGGCACTCTAGCCAGACCTCTGTCATTGCTGCCTAATTTGGATGTTAGCTGGAGGAAGGAATCCCTACCCTCTTTATAAGGCACTGGCGATAATTTGACATGCTGTAATGAAGAGTATCTTATAAGGAGGGCTTCTCTGGGAGTGAGGTTCAGTTATCCTGTTGCAATGATCCGTAAAGGTTTGTTTTACGAGGTCCATGTGTTTAGCAAGTGGAGGATCCACCGGTCAGCGCCTTGAGTTCAGAGCACAACCAGTAACAATGCGTGATTCGAGGGGAGATGCTCCAGCTGGGCAAATTGGCAGGGAACCCTTCTAATCCCCACTACTTTTGTCCCCTTGGTCTTATTTTGCACACATGGAGGCTGTTAGTATAAGGGAGAGATTCATGCAGATCGAATCTGTAGGCAGTTCATGGTATGTGTTGGTTTTATGCAGATTTGTAGGATCTGAATACCAAGCACTTACCAAAGAAAACTGAGGAGTTTAAACAGACAGAAAAACAGGGTTAAACAGGACACAGTGTGTCAAATCATGTTCAGTGTATTGATTAATAAATACCAGCACGCATACAAGAGTGTCGTGTATCTCAGATTTACAGCTCATTCCATTATCCACAACAATGATCACCCAATGGGAAAGAAAGACAGAAAAGAATTTCTGTAAATACAAAGAAGGCATATTTTAAGCATGTTTAACTCGCCTCTTAAAAAGCAATTACAATATTTATACTTATTCCCTTTCTTTCCTAACTACCCTTCCTTTAGGCAGAGTCCTTTTTCTAAGCAGGAGCAGCAATTCAAACCACTCGTTTTAGCATTTTCCTCTGCCAAGATGACATTACCCCATTTTAACTTTATGTCTGGATATATTTTTTGACACATTCTATCCACAGATGACTGAAGCATCAGGAAAGATCCTGCAGTCACTGAGTTGTGGGTAATCTTTCCCTTGCAATAACAAATCTGCTGCTTATTTATCTATCTTAGTAACGACCGCTGCCCTTGACAGAACAGTTATACCCGGAGATAACTCGCATGGAACAGCACAGCCATGGAAAACGGGGTTATTTCTCTTTGCCTGTTTGGAAAGTTTGCCAAGGGATATTTCTGTTCTGTTTGGTCTAGGGCCTCCCCCGGCCCCCCTTCCACAATTCTCAGAGTTAAGAAAAACATCGCCACAGTGTGTCACTTCCCACGGGAACGGTGCGTTGACTTTGAGCACAAGCCCGAGGGGCAGAAAACAAGACTTCCTTCTCTCTTGTCTGGCTTAAATGGGGTTTGTTGTTCCGTTCTAGAACTGAAAAGATTCACAGCAAATCTTTAAATCTACTCCCTGTAGAGGCTAAACCCTTCCTCTAACACGCAATTGTCTACACAGAGCTCCAGGAGCAATTGCATACTTGAAGCAGACTCCCTCAAACATAAGTGCGACCAGCCCATTTTTTCCTGCATTAAGTCCCAATCCTTCTGGCCTCTGAATGTAAGCCAACCCCTGTGGGAGCAGCAGAGAGGCACTCTGTATTTAGCGCACTGTTTGTTCTGGGTCTGTCTCACCTTTGCAAAGTTAAGATGCTCAGAGGACATTAGGCAGCGCGCACAAGGCTTTCCCGTCAGTCCCCTGATTTCCTCCTCAAGAAGGAATGGAAGTTCCTGTTTTCCCTTCGCTTCACAAGACAATGCATGTCTGACTACTGTCCTTTCAGGATGTCTCTCAAGGGGCCCGAATCCCAGCACGTAGGCCACAGAGTGCCGAGTCCATCAAGTGATGGAGGTGCCACCGCTTGAACCGTTACTGAGGCCAGTGTGTGCCCTGTGATCACCAGGCTGCTTTACACAAAGGGCTCTCCAACATCAAATTTTAAACTCAGTTCCTTGTGTGGTTTGAAAAGTTTGAAAAACTCTTAAGTAAGGAGATTTTACTTCCCTTCTATAAGTGGCACTGATTAACACCCCATATATTCACTTCTGCAGGAACTAATGCCGACCCTGACATCCTCTGTGTAACTGGAAGTGCGCAGCCAGGCACCGAAAGCAAGGCAAAACGTAGGGTGATGTTAGAAAAACCCCTGGGATTATTTGCACCAGTATTTCCCAGTGTGGAGAAGAGGCTTTGTTGGAGAAGGGACTTCACTCTGCTGACACAAACTCATCCCAGACCTACCAACAAACCCCCCCCCCAAAAAACAAAACAAAACACTCCAAAGCAATGTCAAAGAGAGAAACCAAGGCTCTTGCTGGCCACAACCAGGCATTACAGTAATGCAAGCCTGAGTCCTAGAGCCTGGCTCTTTGCCACCAGTTGCAACCGTGAGTGTGCTTCACACAGCAAGACCCAGATGTACAGTGTAGTTCCTCTAGGAGATAAAATTTCAACTGTCAATTGGTTGGCCATGATGCTGCTTCAACCTTTGGCTAGTCAGTCCCTCTTGTGAGACAGCATCCATCCTTGTGTGGGTTTCCTGTTCCTTTGGAATAACACTCCCTAACCTTGTGGCTGCTCTGTCGCTTTGTTCCAAGTCACTGCCTATCTGATGTCTGGACTTGAAGCTGTGGCTCGCCAGAAGTTGAAGGTCTTCTGCTGGGTCCCGAGTGCTGGCTGTGACCAGTGAAGCAGAATAGGGCAGCCATCAGCCACACTGCCACCCCACAGCCACTGCCTCTTTCTGCAAGTCTGTTCTGTGTATGTTTTGTTTGTTTGTTTCCATGTAAGTAGTGCTCCTATCTCTAGGACCAAGACTAAAATGAAAATGCTTCCTAGTAACAGAGCATAAATGCAGGGAGATGATACAGTGAGAAGCTTCCCACTGCTTCTTTGTTAGAGGCACCTACACTTTTCCAGAGAGCGACTGAAGTCACCTGCACAGCCCTCTCTGATACTTCACTTGCAGTTAATTGCCTGAAAGCCACACGAGGGTCTAGGGCACAGTTCTGTAGCTCAGTTAACTGACAGTAATTAAAAAAGAATGATGTTTGTCGTAGCACCAAGTTCTTTAATAGACACAAGATGACAATGCTCTCTGAATTTCTGGAATTTCCTGATGTGGCAAAGATATCTGTATGCTACCGTTCAGGATATTTATTTATTCTAATTTGACATTTTGTTCAGGAGCTTTCTGAAGAGCACGGTGGAAGAGCAATTCTTCAAATATGAAACTCGCTGGAAGCACTCAAGAGCTTTGAGAGTATGAATACCACCAGAGTTGATTTGAAGTCTTCAGGAGCTTGTGATCCAATAATCTTTACGGAATAGCTGTGAAGCATCAGGACAGTCTGATCTATGTTGAGGAAGTTTCTGCCACATTATCAACTAATTTCAAAACACGGTTGGAGGTGTAGCACTGACCCTGACTCCTGTATGTGCATCATCTGTTACTACATCCTCCAGACAGTTTTAAAATGAGTTCAGCCAAACAGGTTTTACAAGGAGCTAGCATACAAGGGAGGTTTCCTAGCCCAGAACCAGCCTAAGATTCTCTGTCAGTGACTGAGAAGCAGTGACCAAAGCCATGCACCCTGGGAGAGAACAGGGAGTTGTCCTGAGTCACTGCCTTTGCAGAAAAGCAGCCTCTCAACAAGAGGTGGGAAGTACTAGCAAGACGAGCAAGGGAGAATTTTGCTACAACCAGAATGAGTCAGAGACCCTGCCTTCGCCTTGATCTGTGATAATGGAGATGAAAACCTGTATTCATCTGTGTTCTCATCTCTAGAGCAATCACCCCAACGCATACTGGCCAAACTACCCAAGAGCTGGGCTTAAAAAAGAATTAAGCATTATTCTGGAGGAAAGATCTATGTGTTGGGGGGAAGGGAGAAAAAAGCCCTCTAAATGTAAAGGGGAGGCCTAACAAGAAAAATGCATATACACAAATATAGATGTAATTAGTAAATGAGGGAAGGCAGGGCACAGGGCAGACTTATAAATTGTGTATTTGCTGCTGACAGACACCGTTATTCCAGGGCTAAAAAAGCCTAACACGACAGCTTGGTTGTCTTAAACCACTCACTGTAACACCTTCACAGGAGACGAACACACCTCTGGAAACTGATGTTCAGAGCCCACTTGGGCACGTGATCCGACTGCATGCGAGTTCCAAGACCTGCCTGCAGCCCGCAGAGCACCGCCAGCCCACATAACTGTGAGTGTCAGGAGAGAGCACCTCTCCCTAGCATGCGTTTTCTTTAGCTATTTATTCCACACTAGGAGCCTGAAGAAACAAAATCATTCCTCCAGTTAGACTCCAGAGCTGCTTCCACCTTTATAACCTGTATTTAGGACGTCTGAATAATAATATATTATGTACTGGGTGAAGGTCGGACACTCTATATGTGCAATACTGGGCTGACACTGTGCTGTAACTATTTTAACTATATTGCATTTGTCTAGGTTTTATTGGGTTTTAATTAAATGAAATTAAATGAGCGTATATTTAGATTGAGACAGTATAAACTGACATTCATGCAGATATGCCAGGCTGGCTGCAAGATATTATCTTAATGGAGCAGAGACTTTGCAAACTATTAAACTCTCATATAATGAGGTATCTATTTAAATATTCTTTTCTTTGAAAAACAACTCTGCCCCACGAGGTGTAAAGCTGGAGAGCTCAATTAGCACCTTGCAGAATGGGTCAGAGGCTGCCCAACCCACCACATTGCTCACACAGGGAGACTGCAGTCAGGTAAGTGTGGCCCACACACTTCAAGGGGATGTAGGGACATGATTTAGTGGCAGGGGGACAGCTGGACCAGATGATCCTGGAGGTCTTTTCCAACCTCAATGATTCTATGATTCAAAGGGCAGGCCCTACTCTGTATCCATCACAAATACAGGAAAAAGCCACACATGCTTGCAGGGATCCAAGTTCTGGTGTATGAGAAGTGGCAAACTTCTTGTTCCCCACTCACGTCAGGGTGGAGCCAGAGCCATGGTGAATCTTGGCATCATATCAGCAGGTCCCTAAAAATAAAACAACCACTCATATCTGGAAGTCTCTTGCACTGAACTGTGGAAACCTCCCTTACTACATTAGAGAGCTAATCAATTTCTTTCGCAAGTTTGAGGATGTGTGCTGCTCATTGATTTCTAAAAGGTTCCCTTGACACCTCCCTTGGTAATTACCGAGTCTTCAGCAAGCAGCCAGCTCTAGAGTTTGAATCCCCGGTGAAATATTCAATTGAGATGTTGCTGAAGAACAGCGAACAGGAAGCAAAACTTGGACACAGTGACAGAGTTTACTGGTTTGTTTTTAAACTTTCTATCTCACTAAACTTGTGAAGCAGCTGGTAGAGAGGCAGCCAAGTGCCTGCAAAAAGGAGGCTGGAGAACATACAGCAAGTGCATCAGGAGCTGTCTTGCTGCTCATTTATGGTAATTTCTGATGCTGATTTAGTCAGCTATGAAGTGAAACACATCCATGTGCACCTTCCTATTGCTGCTTCCTAAAGCTTCTCAGAATAATTAACAAGTGTGATATTTTCTTTCAGCACAAACAGATCAAGATTAAACCATGTTGTGGGGGAGATAAGCTAAAGGTCACTGGGAAATTTCATAAGCTATAAATGCATTAGTATAATTAGCGCTCACTGGTACATCAAGGTGGGATCAGGAGTGTCAGGCTGGGTTCTATTTTTGACAAGAGTGATGTCTCATTACCCACTCCCCCAAGTAAAAGCCTACTTCTTATCACCCAAGCATCATCAGATTTATGCGGAGGGCTCCTGCTATGGGGAAATGTGTCAAGACGTTCACCTTGCTAGGAGGAAGATGGTGTTGCCCTGGCAGCAGCACTCATAACAAATGTTTTTTGAGTGCCCGGAGACACATCACGGCCAGGCAAGGCGTTCTGCCTCTTAGTTAAGCACGAGACCTTTCCAGACTGAAGCCACTCCAGCTCTGGTCCTTCTGTGCTCTCAGAAGGATACCACGGACTTTTTCCCCCAGGCTAAAGCTGCGACGTAGCGATGCTGTGCATTGTTAAATATCCACCGCAATTCATGCTGGGGAGCTGCATTTCATCAAGTGAAAGAGAGATGTTTTATTTTCTTTAATTCTGTAATGGGCCTTACAATCCTGAGAGACTGAACAGTGCAGCAGAAAAACAAGAGCTCCTCACTAAAATGAGTGCATGCTTAGACACAAGAACAAGCTGTCTGCATTTCTAAACCTAGTGTTCAGCTTATCAAATGATAAAAAAGAAATGGTAATATCAAAACTCTGTCCACCTTCCTCTGAAATCCATAGGATCTCTGCTTCTTGAATTTTTCTTTATTCTTGTGGTGTCACACAGCAAGGGTGATAAAGATCTCAACAGCAAGCAGAGCACTGTCTTGCAGCATCTATGTAAGGAGTGAAGTAGTACACGAGCACTGACTGTAAAACTTCCACCAGTACCTCATTATACCGGTCTGTACTCTGCTCCCATTAAAAGTGGCCGAGACCTGCTGAGTTGGTGGTGAAATGTCTAAGCCTACCAGGGATTTGGGGCAATGTCATGACGCTCTACAAAAAAAGGAATCCAGGTGATGTTCCGAAAGGAATGTCTGTGCCAATCTATCCACATAATAAATCATGATATCCTGGTAGACAGGATCAGCTCCAAAAACAGTTTTTACGTTGCAAAAGAAACAAGCTAAATCAAAGTGACATTTGAATTTGGAATCGCATTTCAGCATCATGAGGAAAAATAACAGTATCAAGTAAAGAGAACAGGGAGGAAGGGTTCGGGGGTAGGGGAGGCTTACTTGCTTTGCTACCTTACCCGAGCGGAGCTGCTTGATTCTCCCATTGCTAGTTGCAGTGTCAACAGGCAGGAAGTCCTTGAACCAGGAGATTTCAGGGTCGGGGTTACCGCTGGCAGCACAGAGCATTGTGGCTGTGCGGGCCTTTTCCACCACCTTCAGCTGTGGGCCCATATCAATGGTTGGGAAGCCAGCTGGGAGATGGTCTTCTGCAAGAGAAAGAGAAAAAAACACAAGGTTAAAGAGAAAGGTTCCAGCACAGAGACAGGACACGGTTGTAGGGACAGCAGTAACATGGTACAGCATCTGTGCCTCTGCTGGAAAACAGCATCCAGACTTCCCTACTGAGAAGGTTTTCAAGCCCTTAAAGCACATTAGGCTCTATAATGAGCATTCATTATACCAATAGAAGCTTCCACTAAATTTAACTCCGTTTAAATCAATTGCCTTGGGAAACGTCCATAATTTTCATTGATACGTAAGCTTCTTCTATTGTTGTTAATAATTCAGTAAAAGAAGGTATTTGCCTTTTTGTGGGAGGACTGAGTTGAAGATAACAGACAAACACAACGCCAAATAGTTTGAGGCATCTTGAAAAACAACAGCTAAACAATAAAAACCCTTAGAATGGTCCGGAGAGGCCCATTTGCTCTTTTTTGACTAGGAACATTCTGTCACATTGGTAGGATAGATTGTAAATCTCTTCCTTATGCCCCCAGATCTGATTCAGAAGGCTTTTAGAAACTAATGAACGTAAAGATAATGAGCCTCACTCTGCTCATGAGCCGCCTTGCCAGGCTGTGCCGTGGCAAGCTCCTGGTGCATTTTCTGGGCTGCAGAGAGCAACGGAGGTGTGCGACAAATGGCCAGCGCACGCTCTGGCACGTCTCACTGAAATAGCATAAAACAAAGTGCCACCAGAACTGCTGAAGCCATTCATACAGCAGGTACAAAAATAGTTAATTGGGTTTGCTGCTGCAGAGCATGCTCAGGTAGGCTGGGTTGAATGCATTAGGCAGCCTTCACTGATAAGCCAAGGCATGCTCCAACATCGTCATTCAATAGCGGCTGCAGAACAGAGCTCATTTACTCATTCTGTAGCAAGATGTACTGTACTCTGCTAAGCCTGAACTGCAATCAAAAGGACATGCTTTCACAGGAAAAAAAAAAAAGAACTTGAAGAACATTAAGAAGCTTTTAAAGCACCAGAAACTCAATTATTTTCAGTATGTTTCTTTTTCTTTTTTTTCCTCCTGTTTTAAGGGAACTTAAGCAAACCGTCTTCTCTGGCAAATCCAATTCTGCAAGGCTCCCAGCTCACTGCGTTTAAACAAGCAAGATCTCAGCATTTTCCGACGTCCCGGAGGAGCCTGAACTTGCTGCAGCCTGGTTTTTCCTGCTGCCATCACACATCTGGACCTGTGTCCCCTCACTCTTTACAGGAGGGTGCTAGCAACAGGCCACCTCAGGTGCGTCCTTGCCTGAGGCACCTGTTCTGCCACACCTGCAGCACAAACACAGCCTTCCGTGGCTAATCTTAGATAACTCTTCCCTAAGATGATCTCAGGAGAATTCCCAAGACCCGTGACTTGTTTGTACATCCAGACTGCAGCAGAAGGCAACATCTGCTGTAAACAAAACATTGCCCTGGAATCTTTTTTTTCTAGGTGGATGAGAGTGGCTGTGAGACATCCAAGGTTTTCTAAAGGAAAAAAAGGTTCCTGATGCTTATTAAGTGCACAAACCATACTGTATCTCCCAGGCCTCCCTAGAAGCTTCTCTAGAAGCTTCTCTCATCACAAGCAAACATAAAAGGAATATTTTTAATATATATATATATATTTATTTATTTATTAAATGAAAGGTACCAGTGGAAACCAGATCCTTTCTTTTTTTTTAAGTTTCTTTTTAACTTTTTTTTTTTTTTTTAATTTGCTCTCCATTGATTTTCAAAGACAAAAGGTACATAGAGCTTAACTGGAATGACACCAGAGCTAGCATTCAATAACAAGCAACAGAAGCACTCAATACTGAGCAACCACAATGCATACTCCTGCATGGCTGAAAAGAAACAAAAGCAGGGCTCACAACGTGGTATGGATCGAAAAGCAAAGAAAGATATATAAGCGAAGTGGAAAACGATGACATGCCCTTGGATCAAGGCCACATTTCCCTAAAGTGCAGCACCTTGCTATTTATGACATTGGAGGCACAGATGTTTACTCTGGGGAGGCTGAAACCCTGACGTGATCTAATCTAATCACCACGCTTAGTGTTTGCAGTCGTTCCTGGTTTGTTTAAGATTTTACACAGAACACACGAAGCGAAGTATCACCTCGTTAACTTCCTCCAAAGTCTGTGTGGAGGCTTAGCAAACGCTAAAAGCAAATCCGAAACCAGCATTTGTGCAAGAAATCTATTCCCATCCACGATGATCCTCCTTCCACAGAAATGAGAGGACGGAAAACTTTTCACAGGTACGCGACCCCCATCACGATGCGATGAGCCATGTACCAGCAGAAGTGGTAGGAGCTAACCGTGACTTCACTGGGTGCAACAGGGAAATGCTGACTACAAAGATCCTGGAGCAAAGCTACCTCTGCCCTTCTAAGAATCCCAAACGAGGCCTGTTCTGGGCTCCAAAGAGGGACCCAGCGCTGGGTTCACCGGCCTCTAGCTCTGGGATGCCCCCAGGGTGCTGCACCGGGCCTAGGCCGCAATGCCCGGGCCTTGAACTCAAGGGGAGGACGAGTCCCTTGTCTGAAGGCGGCCTCCAGTGCCTGTGCCGCCTGGAAGCGGGCACTTCAGCTGCTGCCTGAGCCCTCCTGGTGTGGACAAACCCTTCCGGGGTCGGCACAAGGCCATGCCTCCTGTCAGCAGCGCTCCAGAGCAGGGGACTCTGCTCCAGCCTGGCTGGGCGGCGCTGGCTCACCGGGCTGGCGAGGGATGTCTCCGCGTCCAACCACTACAGGCAACGATAGTTCAGAGCTGTTCTTGCCTTGCCTTCCCCTCCGGCAAAAGTCTAATCTAGGTCTAATTATGAGGCTCAGTCATGCCTCGGCTCCTTTCAGCCCTCGCTAGCTGTACTAACTTGTCCGCACACGGAGCTCGTCAGTAATAGCTATCCTCCTGTTCGTGCCAATACGCGGATACTCTAATTCTAGAAAATGAGCTTGTCAGCACTTGGTTTTATTCAAGGACAGTTAGTATGCTTTGAATACACATTAAAACAGGCTCCGGACTTACTTCCAAGTGCAGACTATCTAGACACCAGCTCTTCCTGGGATTCAGGTAGTGTCATGGGGAGTAGCTCAGGTAGGCCTTAGATTAGAGCAGCAAAATCCAGCCACAAGCAGGAGTTTTTCAGGCGCTGCAAGCCCTAATTCCCTCCTTGGAGAAAAGCAGTGAAAGCAGGAATGACAGAGAGGAAAACAAGAAGCAAAGAGATGTAGACTGAGAAAGAAACGAGTGGATTTTGCAACTGCAAACCGAAACGTGGAAAAGCCCCGCCCAGGCTGAGGTCTCGCTAGCAGCAGCCACCGAGGAGCCAGGAATGTCCCTCTGGCATCTAGCATGACAGCATGTGCCGAGGAGATCTCATCGTGCTCACTTGACAGCTCGCCTTGCTAATCCCCTCTCCGAGGTGACAGAAATGTAACCCCCTGCTCCTGCGGTTCCTTTGTGCCACAGATTTCCCATCTTTAAGGGGAAGCGAAGGTAAGGAGCCTTTCTCACAGCGCCGGGCTGGAGCTGAGGCCTCCCTTATGCTGCTGCAGTTACACAGCGAGCTCGTTCACAGGCTCACCAGCAGAACACCTTTCTTGAGGCTGCTGCCATGAGACATGCAACCACTGGGGCGTCCGTATTTTCTGCATTGCTCCAAGTACCGACTGAGGATAAGAACACCGAGGCAATTGCAACTGCTGTCTTATGGGAAGCATGGATCAGCCCCAGTGTGGAGCGGAGGAACAGCTGCTTAGCGAAAGGCCTGCAGAAGAGCCCATGGTGAGCACAGCTGTTGATGGCTGAATCCTGCAGGATTAGCCCCAGGATCTTGCTCAAAACTTGTAATCTCTCACAGAAGTGAAAAACTGGAGGGCTGGGTATCAGGTTCCTGCTGGCGCAATCCCCAGCTGGCACCCGGTGGTCTTGCAGCCATGCAGCTGTGCTTTGCGGGTCAGATCATGACTTGGCACCTGCAAAATCTTCCCCCTACCACTGTGAATTTCCTTTGTGTCAACATAATCCTCAGAAACAGTATTTTAGAGAAGACAGTGAAAACTGTAAACACATTTATGGGTGTTATTTGTCATATTCCTCTTCCTATAAAAGCCAGGCCTGCTTAGTATCATGAGTCCAATTGTTCAGACTGCTGAGGGAGAGGGAAAAAAATGATATTCAATATAATTTGGAAACAGCAAAAAGCAGCTTTTCTATATGTTACAGCCCTAGCTATAAGGTTAAATCTCTTACAATCTATCAAAAACCATTGCCCCACTGGAAGGGGTGTTCTCAGCTCATTTCTGGAGAGAGATTGGGCCCTATCCGCTCCCAGGGCTGAAAATAGCTTATCTAGCCCACCGGCCTCTGCCAGCACGCATCAACTGAGGAGCTACCAGCCCAACATTGGTTTTAGGGTAGGAATGATTAAAACACAAAGCCGCTTTGTTTTCAGTTCTGCCAGCTATCCGAAGCCACACAGGAGTATGCAGTGCTCGGGACAAGGCAGGAAATGGATTGAGGGCAGAGGGAGATCTCTGATAAATGCATTTGACTGCAGTCAGCATTGCACAGGAGCAGAAGGCACATACAGAAAGCTCTTTCACTTCCTCCTTACCCGCTCAGTGAGCCGGGCTGGGATCTCACCCAGCGACAGCCACCAGCGCTGGAGCAACCCCGGTACGAGGCAGGTCTGGAGCAACGCAACGGGATGCTGGAGGGGTCTGCGGGTAAGCCTTGCCTACTGGACTCCCATTTGACGGATCAACGGAATTACTCGACACATTTTACAAGCTTCCAAAGCTCCCTTTGAGGCAGTGAAACACATCAGCAAATGCTGAACTATCAGTGCAAGAAAGATAGCCTGGGTAGTCGGCGATATTAACTAATGAAAGATGCAAACTAGGAGGATCGTCAGCACACCACAATCCAGGACATCTGTTTGCTGAATAAACAGCCCTAATTCCTTCAGCACAGGTTAGCGGCACAGCTATTCAATTACCGCAAGACAATCAAGAGCACTCGAGCAATCCGGCGGCCGAGAAGAACGGCATCATTTTCCATGATAAGAAAACCCTGACCCGGCGCTGCTCGGGTTCAACTGATGCTGCACAAAGAGCAGTTTATCAGCCATTTTGAGGCGACGCTCTCTTCCTGCATCCCTCCTTCTTGCAAGGGCTTCCGAGAGGCTCACCGACAACATTATCCCAGTCTGTGGCCTCCGCAGGCTGCCTGGTGCCAGGCTGTGCCTGCGCGGGGAGGAGAAGGAGCAAGTGCGGCTGTGCGTGCTCGCTGCCGGAGCCAAGTCTCATGCAGGCTAATTAATGCCTCCTCGACATTGGCACCGCCTTGTAATTGCCTAAGGAAAAGGTGGGGCAGTGAAACCAACCTGTTTCAAAGGCAGCAAAGTATTAATTACTGGGTTAGCAAGTATAAAACAGTTTCAGGCAGGCAGAAAACACAAACAGTCATCTATTGATGACAAGGCTCTTAATGACAAATCTGCCAGCTTCAGATGACATCACGGCAACGTGACACGCCGAAGCCGCCTGCTGCAAACGAGGAGAAGGGTGCAGATGAATGGGTGGGCGTGGAAATTAGCTCCAGAAGGACTTTTCTGTGTCACGGTGTAACCACATGAATTACTGCACAAGAGCTTACAGTAAACAAAGTATTTGCTATCTCTCAGAAAGATCACAGCAGCAGCAGCAACAAAACAGTTCACAAAAGAAAGAATCTGAGTCAGTCCAAAACAAAGAAAGTACTGTAAGGAAAATTCAAGAAAATACGAGACTAGACACGGCAGAAAAGGATGAACTGTCAGGCTGATTCTCGCCCCGGGGGCTGGCGGCGTGGGAGCTCTCAGGTCCTGCTCATCCTGGAGGTTATGAGCCCATAAAACACCCGCTGCAGACAGGGCTAACCTTCAGCTGCCAGAAGGGTGCTGCTGACAACGTCCCTTCACGGCTGCACGGCTGTTACCTCTTGGGCAGGGCTGTCCTGACCTCCTGCGTGTCGGGGGGTAGCAGGGCGGCTTTGCAGATGTGGGTGCTCCTGGAGCGAGGCACGGTAGTGCCTCCTGACCCCACCGTGGTTTGAGGCCATGTCCTGGCACTGCTTCTCACCCTGCTCCCATGAATGTGGCGGTCGGGGAGCGCAGGGCCAGGGCAGCGATGCCAGGGCTGGCACAAGCCCTCCGTTAGCCACACACTGGCCCTGAGCACTGCCTCCTGCCCAGGGCCTAGCCTTGGTTTGCCAGGCCTGAGAGGGGACCGCATCCCCATGGGATAACACAGGTGGTTTCTCCCAGCCCTGAAGATGGTGTTACCACCCACCCAACCTCCTGCCTGCCTCACGATTCCTCCCAGCCTGCCCCAAGGAAGCGGCTGAGACGAGAGGTGGTGCCAGAGACGCACGGCCAGCCCTCCATTAGAGCACAGCCTCCTTCCTGTTGAGCACCCCAGCACACCGCTGCCAAAGCCCTCCCGGTACACCAGACGTGGCCACACGCCAACCAGCAGCGGCCTGAAGGATTTTCATGAGGTAGCTAATCCAGGCCTGGACAAAGAAAAGAGCCACGGCTGAAAGGTGCTGACGGAGGCACCTTCCAACACCCCATCCCCAGGCATGGCCCGTGGAAACGCAGGAGAAGGGTCCCTCGGGGGAGCTCCCAGCCACTGCACGGCCTTGCACTCCTCTGGTCCAGGTCTTCAGAAACACTGCGACATCGGCTGCGATGGCCGGGTGCAGCCCCAGCTCCCGGCATAGACAGGCAATTCCTCTCTTCTTCCCAGGTAACGACTTGTGACCTGACTTGTGACCTGTGCTTCGCAGAGGGCAGCGGCGAGATGATTAACAGCTGCCGAAGCTGACTCAGAGCCGACCGGCAGCGAGCAGTCAGTCACATACTTTGGCAAATTAAAGGTTTGCACACACAACCCGCTGTTTCAGCCCATAGTTTAGGGATCTTCCTAAGCAATGACAACATCTGCTCAGGATGGTTGAGCTGTGGAGTCTGCTATCAGCTAGGAGGGCTCAACCTATCCTGGAAGAAAACAATCATTTACACCTTTATCAGATGGGAGCGCAGCAGTGAGACAGCATTTACGAAACCCCTGCTACCACATCGTCCTTCAGCCAGCCCTGGCCACCCCTCCTTGCTTTCCGTTCTGGCTTCCTTCCTGTGACAGTCACACGTGCAATCCTAGTCCTAAACTCATTGTTTTGCAAGACTTCGGCCTGGTATATCTAAAAGAGTGGGAAAAAATAACCAGAAGGAAGATTATAGTATCTGCTCAGCCTAAACAAGCTCCGTACTCAGGGCAGAGCCTGCCGAGCTCCTGCTCCAAATCCAAGCCCGGTATTATGCCACAGACATAGAGCAATATCCATAGACAAGTCATCTCAGACCCATCAAAATGCAAAGAAACATCCAAACAAGTAGTTTTTCGTGAGAGACCAGAGAAACCAGCCAGTTGTGTTAACGAAGTACAAAAAATGGCTTAGGCTGTAAGGTGCTGAGAGCCATTTCAGGGTTCAAAGTATAGCACAGCAGAAACTACTGCAAGAAATGCCAAGAATGTGGGTGAGGAAGAGCTCACACACCGGTAAAGCTGATCACATCTGCAAAATTCCCTGACCGAGCAAGTGCCCCTTCCTTAACCCTTGCTTGGGTAGAAATTTTGTTTATTCCTTCCCCATGAAAAAATAAATAAATAAAATTACAGTATAACTCCAAATAGGTAAAAATAGAGTTTTGTGGGATAAGATTAGGTTCTTTCAACAACTATTACTTACAAAAAAACCAACAAATACAAACAAAACCTAAAGCCAGCAGTTGGAAGCACGCCTTTAAAACGCTCACAGAAGTTCTTTAAGCACAATGAATTCAGAAAGGTTTTGCAGCCAGCTATTAAGACTCCACAGTAAAGGAACAGCAAAAGACACCCAAGCTGTGCTTTCAGGCAGGACTGTGCCATTTGGTCGTACCAACTGTTGAATAAAACTGCCCTGGACTTATTTTCAAAGCATTGTTTCTTTTTAATATTTTATACCGAGCAATAGAGCCCAAGTACTGTCACCACACGTTTCCTTGTGACAGAATACATAAACATACTCCCACTAAAACATACCCCAAACTTCAAATCCTTTCAGAAAAAGCCTGTAAATGGCTCCTTCTGCTGCTCTAAGTCATTTATGAATTCCCTGCATTTTCCATACCACTTCACCTGCGCTGATGTGATATGTCATTAGCACAGAGATTTTCATTTTTAAGATGTGCAATCAATAATGCATTTCCATATGCCATTAAATACAACGTGTGGTTAAATTAATGGGGCATTTGACTTTTGATCCATTTATGTTTGGTTGCAGCTCAGTGCAGGAAAAAATGCATGAGAACTGAGTTAATCTGACAGCAGAGCTCTCCCACGCTTTCTAACGCCGAGTTTCAGATTAATGTGAAGCATTCCTGCTGCCACTCAGCTGGAATACTAAATCTGTTCATTTCCACTTCACAGGCCAGAATGCAAGATTTTCGGTCACTTAACTCCGACTGAAAGGGCCAGATCGTGCTAAAATCTGATTTCTGTTTAGCTCCTGCAGCCTGGCTGCATCACCGCCCATCCAGGGGCTTCTTCTCTTCCGGGGAACATCGCAGCCTACCAGAGCAACGGCCAGCAAGTCTGGAGGAAAAAACTTTAGGATCAGTTGTATGTTTTGACAAAATAACCTGCTGGAATATTCCGATTTCCCAGCAGTTGTTCCAATATGGGGAAGAGTTCCTACAAGAGAAAGCCTTTCCTTGCTTTTAAACTACCGAAGAGGAAGGTATTCAGACAGCAAGGCAGAGCAGCAATTGCTGACTTTGTAAGGCTAATTGCTGTGATATTACTTGAAAGAGAAAAATAACCCCTTTTGTCTGTCTTTCACCCTCCCCAAAACCCCCAATCAAAAACTCCTGGGAAGGTTTTAAATGTTCTGGAAATATTAGCTTGGAAATTGAAATTTAAGTTTGTACAGGGGAGGAGCCAGAGAGTCATTAGAGAACACACAAATACGCTCCAGTTCTGGGATTCACAAACTGCCGGGGCTTCAAAAGGACAACAAAGAATTCCCCCCCAAGACGAATGCCCTCCCGAAACACCTCTTTGCTCTCTGATCTTCAGGACTGAACTGAAACTTGAAGGCAACCCCCAGAGTCACCCGGCTACGGGATGGAGCGGCTCTGTAATACCGTGAGAGCTGGAATCCCCAAGCCAGCCATCGAGGCGTGTGGGTGTGGGAAAGGAGGACAAGCGCAGATTCTTGCAGAAAGTGAGGCTCCGTTGCAGCTACCGGGCTGGAAGGCACCAGCCCTGGTGCTCTGCCGCCTGTTTTGCTCCCACCTCCCCGTGTCGCCTCTTCCCCGACCCCGTGCCTTTTCTCGGGCGCCGTCCTTCCCTCCCACTCCCAGCGAGTTCTCACGCACGTAGCTGTGTTTGCCATTTCCTTAGCTGCAGCGATCTGTGTGCTGAGCAGGTGCTCAGAAAATACATCAAAATGTTATTAACGAGTTAGCAGAACTAGTACACGGAACCAGCCCCAGCCAAGGCCAGTCAAACACAAATGAAATTTCTAGTCCGAGGTTTTATTTCTTTAAAGAAGAAAGATAAAACAACTTCAAGAAAACGTTCCTATCTTGAGATCAGGTACCTCTGCGAGTCTGAATATTTCTCACGTATCTTTTCTCAGAGAAATTCTGCCTTCAAACGAAACAATAATCGGGACGTTTCAGGGCGTTTGTGCTGTTGCAGCCAGCTCAGGCACAGAAGTCTGCAGGCACAGGAATGGCTCCTAAAACGTAAGAAGGGCTTTAATCTGATCTGAACCCCAGACAGATCAGCGATATGGCAAATCACTGCTTTCTATTCAGAAGTTTTAAAAGATTTTACCACATAAAACATCTTGAGATACTGGTAAATAACTTTATTTATGTGGTGGGGAAGAGACTTTTTATAAAGGGGAAGAGCACAACAAGACTTGACCACGGTCAGGGAGAGAAATACTGCCTTACTGCGAGTTTTACATCTGCACATGAGATACCGCTTTCTAGAAGCTCCGTTAATTGCCCTGGCTCCAACAGCACTTTAGAGGAGACTCCGGTTACCTTAACAGTCTTTCAGAGACCGTATGGAGGAGAAAGGCCCTGAGCGAAAGGCCAGCAGCCCGCCCGTGGCTGCACAGCGCCATAAATAAGACGTCACTCCCAGACAAGCTGGGGGGTGTCACCGACCAGACTTTAGGGGAGGACACACACTTCTTACCCAGACGGCAGGAGCTGCAGAGCTCAGCATCCCATTTACTGCCGTGCCACAACACCCGTCTTTTCTGAGAGATGCTCCACAGAAGGAGGGGCTGACAAATTCAGCCAAGGCTTTAAACAAATCCCCAGTGCAAGCCCTCATGAATTAAAGAGCACGCAGCAGATAAATGGAAAGCTGGCAGTGAAACCACATCAAGGCCAAGGGGATAAAAAAAAAAAAAAAAAGGCACCTCTTGGCTCCCGTGGTACGCATCTTAACAAAGCACAGGCGGGAGATCGGCTACAATTCCTTCGCTTTTCAAGAAAAACACATTCCCTAACGTTAAACGTGTTTGCTGTTAGCCAAAGGCCCAATTTTTCCAAGGAGCACCAGCGGAACTGGGGCTTTGCCCCTCTCGCTGGCAGGTGAGGAGGGATTGGCATGGGCCTCCTAGTGCCCAGCTGGGCGGGATGGGTTGTCCCTGAACTTGGTCCTTTCCCCGCAGCATTACCTGGCACAGGCCAAGAAAGCTGGACAGATACCTGGATTTGGCAAGCTTCAGCCTCGCTGCGCTAACAAATTAACTTAAAGAAAACTTTAGAAGGGTCTTTCCCTCTTGCAAATGCCAAATACTTGGCCTTGCTCTGAAGACAAGCTGCTTTTTGCACTGCAGCTAATTCCACTTTAATTTAGGAAGATCCCTGCAGCGTCTCCACACCAGTGGCTGGAAGAGCAGCCCCCACAGCAGCTGCTGAGGTTTCCTCTTTTTTTTTTTTTTTAATGGAAAGTCACAGAGAAGGAGAAAAGGTAGCCAGTGGGGGCTTCCCAGGAGCTTCTCGTGCACTGAAGGGTTCAGGACCAGCAGAACTGGGCACAGTTACTGGGGGATGTCATCCACAAACCTGGACAAGTTTTCTTTCGTTCCTGACCGACGGCAGACAGAATTCAACAAAGGGCTACGTCACGACGAGGCTGCAAGTCTTAGAAGATTATTACAGGGCAACTGAGAGCAGGAATTGTTCGCCTCCCTTCCTGCCAGCCATCTCCCCTGCTGCCCCTCCATGCGCAGGCAGCCAGAGGTGCCGCTGCCCGTCCCGTTGGGTGTTTCTGTGCCAGACCCGCAGCCCGGCCTGCAGACGGAGCTGTCCCTACGGACTCCCTGGGAGCTCAGGTGTTCCCGTGCACCACGGGGGATGTCGCCGTGCTCACGGGCCCCGCTGCACGTCCGTGGAGCAGTGCCACTCGCTCGCCCACGCTGCCAGCACAGAGGAGTTGCCCTCGGAGCGGCGCGGGCACGGTGCGTGCTTGGTGGCTGCTTCCACCGCCGCTGCCAGCTCAGGAAACCGCCGCCTCTTTCTTTCCCCGAGCCCAGGTTAGACCAGATTTTCCGGTAGAGATTACAATTGCACTATTTACATTCATACACCCAAGGGGAAGAGACCCCAGCTCTGCCGGAGCAGGTGTCTCAGCAGGAAGTTCAAAGGCTAACAAGCCCATTGGAAAGCCGCAGCGGCCCCCCCAACCTGCTCCACCACGGCCCAGGTGCCGTGGAGCCGACGCCGAGCGCTGGGGGCCAGGCGTGGGCAGCGATAAGGCACGGCCACGCTGTGATTTCCTGCCAGGCGAGCAGCGGGTGCTGGCGGGGACCACGCGAGGAGAGCTCAGGCAGCGCCCTCCTCTATTTCGGCACGGCAGCGGCGGCCGCGCTACCACGCTCCCAGATTAGAGCGGCGGAGCTGGAGATGCGAGCATGCTCGGGTATAACTAATTGGAAATAGGCCCTGAATTCCTAATAACCAAAGTTATCGTCCCTGGGATTTATGCCAAATTAGAGACAATTAATTTTCCTCTCTTGATTATTACACACCTTAATAGCTCTGTCCTTGAGTCGGTTCCATCCTTCATGTGCAGAGCCCTTCAGCTCAGTCTCTAAAATTTGATGTGCATGAAGAACGGTTAATAAGAAAGTTCTGAATCAAATCCGAGTCACCGTATCAAAATCTCTCATGTTTTACAACAGTGGAAAAAACAATTGGATTCAAAGCCTACTTCAGATCCTAGATTATAAAGGCATTTGCCACATAGCCTCTGCACTCCAGTCTTTAGAGGCCTTAAACAATTCCACGTTTCCCTTTAAGATGTTCTTTTAAAACATCGCATGGCAGAATATACAGATAATCAGGATTGTTTTCATTAAATGATTTCAGTGAAGTTCACTGGCTTTATTTGATATACAAAAGCCTATTTAACCTTCTCCCAAGGTACTCCCCCGATGTAATTATAAGCAGGAGATGAGGCACGGCTCTCCCAGCTGCAACCACCAACCGGCAAGAAAACTTCCTGCTAAGCAGAGGTCGCTGCGCGTCTTTCCTAGAGGATGCAAGAGGCGGCTATCTCCTTGCAGGTATGAGTGCTGGGAAGCTGTGTTTCCCCAGCGCAGAGCATGCAGGCCTCTGCTGTCAGGACGATTCAGCTAGAGAAGGTAAGAACACTTGTGTGGTTAAAGTACCGTAACGGCTGGCGCTCCTGTCCCAGGCATCCCTCACCTGCAAAGTCAACGAGACCTCCTGTCCGTTTTCAGAGAGGCAGCAGCAAACCCTGCAGCAGGGCCCTGCTGAGGCCTGAAGACACGGCTGGAATGTTTAGAGCTGATGGGGGATCCGACCACAAGCTTGCTTGGGACACAGGAGCACACTTGCCAAGGCCAGAAGGGGAACTGGCTGAAGCTCAGCTGCCCACTGTGCTGCGCTGACAAGCACCACAAAATGCCACGGGACAACCTGCACAGTGAGACCCTGATACCGGAGACAATCACAGGGGCCTCGGACTCCATGGGAAAATGTTGCTCTTCCTTCCAGAGAGGGGTTTTCAGGCCCATGACCTGCCCGAGGGAAGACAAAGTGGGGCCTGATCCTATCTGTGGAAAATGAATACAGCCCCAGTCTTCCCCAGACGTAGTGCAATCTCCTCGTGACTGGCCCCACGTCTCAGCGGCTGGAGAGGGATCTTGGGGTTTTCCCTAAGAGGCAGAAACAGCAGGGAAACCACAGACCCACACAAGCTGAGCCGCCTGCTGCTGAGGCTTACACACCATGGCCGGGGCTGTACAGCAGGCAGCAACCCGCTGTGTGCTTCACATCTCCCCCACAGCACAACCGAGGCAGATCCCTGCAGAAGATCTGGGAGTATCACTGAATGTTGCCATGCGAGAGCTGAAAATCCAGGTTTTGTGCTGACGAGTCCTTGAGCTAAGGCTAACACGGCTCTCCAAAGCAGTTTACGCCCTGGTTCCTTCTCCTTCTCTGTCTCTGCTGACAGCCCTGACACACTTAGTTTCCAAGCTCCTAGAGACAGAAAGTGGCACCTACGTGAACAGAAATAGTGGAAGGAAAGTGCTGGGGAGATGCGAGACCTCTAAGATCACATGAAGCAGGTTGAGCAAGAAAGCATCCCCTTCACTTGTGGCTCACAAACAACCCCGGTCTGCTACAGAGCAGCAAATAAACAGGTTCACCTTCCCACACATGCAAGCAGAACATCAAAATAAATGAAGCAAGCAAAACCACAATTTCATTTGCTTGCAAGCGAATACCTTGAGACAACATACAATGGAGAGCCTACGTGTCTCTGCAGAGAGCCCTTGCATTGAAACACCCGAGAAGCCCTGGTTTGGGAGGTAGGACCCCGGCAGCACGTGAAGCCGGGCTGCCACGAGCACAAGCTTTGTGCCCAGACAGTGACACGCTGAGAACAAAGGCACAAGGTTGATTCTTCCCAGCAAACCACCTGCAAACAGAATAAACAGCATCATCTTACATTTACACTGAGAACAGAAATTAAATTAGCAAGTAGATTTTGATCATGAAGTGACCTTTAAAAATGATTGAGAGAAGAAAACATTAGCCACTGTTATTTCCTCTGATACACATCCCTCCTGAAGGCAGCTTTGTGTGCAAAATATTATTGCTAATTTTATTTCGCATTTTCAAGATGCTGTTAAGAATTTAAGATGACTCCTATGTTCTTGTTTTTTCATGGATCGGCTTTGCTATCTTCTTTCTTCCTATAGGCACAAACTGGGAAAAGCCGCGTAGCTGGACTCGAAAGAACTGGACGATTTTATGACTTTTAATAAGATTTGTAGCTATAAAAGCTAAAAACGGTAACGCTCTGGCGCTTAAGGTGTTGTCTTCTTCTTGTCCCACATGCTGAAGGGTGAACGTGGTTCACGTGGGGATGGGAAGGAAGAGCACGGCTCCTTTCAGACACCGCAGGGGCTGGCTGCTGCCCGAGCGCAGAGCCGCGGCCAGGCAGACGGGCAGCGGACCGCTGTGCCAGGCCATCTCTTCTCGCTCAGCTGTGCTCATGGCTGACCGCACCGACACACGAGCAATCGCAGCACTTGTTGCACTAATCCTTATGAGTTTCCCAAATGAAAGTGGGCTCTGCTTTGTCCTGGCTTACACAGGGTCCTTCGCCACTCTCATCACATCTTGCTGATTTCTCTCTCACGTAAAACTACAGAGATGATGCAGAATTCGTGACTTCGTTGTGACAAGCTCTTTGAACAGTCCATACTTTTCCGAATCTGCTTTGACCTCGCACTGAGGCAGACACGGTGCCGTGTGCCGCTCCATCCTGCACACGTCCCCTTGTGCCCGCATCAACACGAGGCTCCTGGCTGCCAGTGCTTTTCCTCAGCATGCCAGGCTGATCTGCCTCAAGCCCAAATCGGGGCAGACTCACACTTCCAAAATCTGGTAACCTCTTACGGCAGCCAATTTATTTATTTATTTTCAATACAGTGCCGCAGAGTAATCACTGAACCGGGGCCCACAGACCATCTGTCAGGATCATCTTCTAAGACATTTCATCATTGCAAAGGTTTCCAGCACTGGTTGGAAGGCCCTTGGCTACTCCTGTGCCTTTTGCATCTGGTATTTTAAGCAGCTGAAACTGCACTAACTTCTGTGTCCCAAGGGATGCCGCATCTCTCTGTTACCGTGAAAAACCGCGCTCGTCCTAGGGTGAAGGGGGGAGATGGCGAACGCTGCTCCGAGTGTTTGGGGCAGGCTGCAACGGGCTGCGGCTCCGCTGGGACAGGTCTGTCAGCACCGCCTGCCCTGCCCCGGCTACCCACGGGCACATCCAAACAGGACCGGGCCCCGTGTGCCCCGCGGCTGAGGTTGGGCAGAGCCAAGTGGCCAGCACACGCCGTGAGCAGGGGACTGCTGGCACCTCGTCCTGCCTGGGTCTGGTTTGCTGGTGGGCTGAGCGATGAGCACCGTGTGCCCCCCGGGCCGAGCCCCGTCCCCCTCGCAAGGCGCCCGCCGCCGCTGTGCGAGGAGCCGCTCGTGAACTCGCCCATTTGCAAGCCGCGTGCAGCGCGAGGCAGCGCTGCAAACTCGTAATTAAATTCATTACTCCATACAATTTTAAGCCATTCTTCAAATAATTACAGTAATTTGATAAGCAGAAATCACATAAACCTGCTGCAGTTTTATCTCTCCCATTTGCTGTCTGAAGGAAAATGTGCGAGTAATTAGTCAGATGATAACAGTCCGGGTTATGCAAGCAAAACAAAATTAATATGATCCTTACTCCAAAAAGAAAAAGAGACCAATGACACCCTAGGCAGCACGGGGCAGGGGCAAGGGAATAGCAGGGACCCCTGGGAGCAGGAGGAAGGCGCCGCCACGCCGGTCACGGAGGCGGGATGCCGTGGAGCCAGCGGCCTGCCCTGCTGCTGCTCGACTCCCCGGGGAAAGTCACGTCAGTAACCTTGGTAACTGGGAGGCCCGGCGGAGGCAGGGAGGCGAAGGCCTCCTGCAATATGCTCGGGACCATGACAGAACATTCATTAGTGCTCTAATGCCAGGAGGAGCGGCCGCGCCGCTGCTCACCTTGTTTATGAGGTTCCTGACCTTTCCTGCTCTGAAGCGGGGAGAGCCGGTGCGCTGCGGGAAGGAGCGATGGAAAATTCGTGCCCGTTGGCTTCTCCTGAGAGCTTGTGCTTGCAGATGGAGAACCGGGGAGGAAACGGCACGCGATGACCCCGGTGAGCCCTGGGTGTCCTTGGGGCTCAGCCTCAGAGCTGAGGCGAGCGGCCGAGGGGCCCACCGCGATGCGAACAAGGGCTGTGCCAGCACCCCTCTGCAGAGAGGGTGAACGCAGACAAAATGAGGTTGATCTGGAGGCTGTGAGCAGGTTCTAGCCAGCGCGTACCTCGGTGCCTGGTGTCCTGCTCCATCCATGTGGCTGAGCTGGGCCCTCGGCTGCCAACACAGGCCCGGAGCTGGCCCGAGTCCTCTCCACAGGGCTACGAATCGCTGCACCTGGCCACAACCAGCGGGTGGCTGAAGAGTTAATCAACCCAACAGGGCCAGGGATGAGCTTTGCTAGAGATAAGGGAATTTGGAGCACGCTGAGGTGAAATAGAAACGTGGCCCCGCAGCGAGATCAATAGAGAGGAGAAGGCCAGGGCCGTGGTTACCCCGGTGCTCGGATAAGAGCTTCACCGGGTTGCTGCAATCAGATCTGATGATACCTCCGACGGAACAAAGGGAGGCTCCAGGCCCTCATTTCACAGAGGAGCGAACAAGGAGTCATCAATTTCCCGAAAGTGACTTTATGCCTCGTTAAGACCTATCTAAATTATATACAAGATGACTTCCAAGTAATGGAAAAATGAATCTGCAGACAGTCTTTTTTTTTTTTTTTTCCCCTTTTCTTTCCTTAAGGATGTGTCTCCAACCAGCCTGAAACCAAACACTTGTTTCAGGGAGAAAAATTCCCATTGCTACAGGCAGATATTTCAAAACGAGCACTTCAGTTTTCAGTGCAGCTGCACCTTTCACGCTCTTCTTCCCCTAGAGCTCAGAGTACCCTGGCCAAGAAAAGCGATTCAAGTCCCAAGCACCGAACATAATAAGCAGTTTAC
This sequence comes from Nettapus auritus, assembly GCA_011076525.1. Classification (NCBI taxonomy): domain Eukaryota; kingdom Metazoa; phylum Chordata; class Aves; order Anseriformes; family Anatidae; genus Nettapus; species Nettapus auritus. The sequence goes on along the minus strand of CM021772.1, from coordinate 20,838,922 downwards.
GAACTCAGGCAAGATTAGCTTTAAATACCACACTTTCCAGAAGAATCAATCTCTATGTGGCAACTCTACAGCTATTTGTGGTTTGTTTTTTTTTTTTTTAAATCATAAAACCAAAGAATTTTCACATCCTTAATTCAGAAATAAATCAGTCTGCTGAGTAAGCAAGTTCAACGCAACATAAAAAGGGGAGGAACAGCGGTGTAATACACCAGGAAAAAAAAACACAACAGGTTCTTTTAGCACAGTTTGCCAGCTGCTAACATCAGAGTCAATTCTGAGTGCCTGAAAGGAAACTCATCCAGCGGCCGCACCTCCTTCCACGACGTGGCCGTGGCTGGTGGCCCTGGACAAGTGCCACGGCCACCCCGGCACCGTCCCGAGGCTCGGTGGGCGCTGGCGCAGCGCGGCTCTACCCTCCTCCCCCAGAGCCACACAAGGGACAGGCCTCGTCTCGTCCCGTGAGGCTGAGATAGAACTGGGGCATGTCATCTTTCAGGGGGGATGAAGAAATGATAAGAAGTCTTCCCCCGGTCTGTGGGAGAAGCTGCATCACAAGTGCACGTGTGCAGAACAGGGAGCTTTGGCTCGTACCCCACGGGACTGTCGGTACAGTGCCTGCCCACCACATGAGGACACGGAGCCTCGTCTGCCTCCGGCCTCACACTTTGGCGGTGTCAGGGTTCTGCTGACACGGCAAAAGTCGCAGCAAACTCTGCTGCTCCAGCTGGGGGTTTTCTCCACAGCCCGGGATCAACACGAGCACATCAGGCGGCAGAAGCGACCGCTGCCGTTTCAGCTGCTCTCACCGGGACCGACGGCACGGCCCTGCCGGAAAGCCGTTCGAGGCCGCAGCTCGGTGACGGCAGCGAGTCCCCACGCTGCTGCAGCCTGGCGGGTGCCGCCGGGCTGGCTGGGCAGCTGGCAGAGCGCTGCAAGCCTGCGGCGCTCCAGACATTTGTCACAATTATTGGGGATTTACGAGGACAGGGATCCTGTCAGTTGTCTGTAATTTCACTCCGAACGATACCCTCTCCGTAGGAGGTAGCCTGTGAATTAAGCTAGCCTGGAGGGAGGAAAGGAGATGTCCCCACCGAACGCCTCTTTGATGGACACGTCACCTAAACGAGCTCCGCTGCGCAGAAGCAGCTCGCTGGGGGCCTCGGAGCAAGAGGCAGCGTTGGCAAACCCCAGGCCAGCAGCACGCCTCCCGGCGCTGCCTCCAGACGGCTGCTGCCCGCTGCCGAGCCCAGCCGCGAGCTGGCCGCTGCCCATCCCGGCTGTGCTGGGACTGAGAACAAAGAGAGGGAGGCTCCGCGTTAGCCGACTGCCTTCGTGCAGGACCGGCAGCTGTAGCTACAAGAAACACTTGCGCACGCTGAGCCGGAGACAGCAACACCCCCAAAACCCTAGCACAAAGCACTTCCAAGGGCAGGGAGGGACACCACGCGGTAACAGTCACATTTAATGGAGATGCGACCCGCAGCTGGCCCTTATACACACACAAATCACACTGCCCTCCCTGCTTCAGTTTGCCTCGGACCAGTTTTGTGCTCCAGCAACGCAGCGAGAGCTTTGCTCCCTTTGCTAATTACAAAGCCTTAGCTCTCTGGAATAGACCTGATTGCAGGCAATGATTTCTGCTAAAGGAACAGTTCATCCTCCCATACCTGAAGCTCCGCAAGAAGGAAGTACTCCAGGGAGGAGTACATTATGCAGTCGAAGGCACGCTATGCACCTCTTCATATCCAACTATAATCCTAAGGCTTCACAGTTTGCGCGGTTCCACTTATTGTACTACAGAGGCACTTTCCACGCTAGCAGAAAGGTTGTGCAATTCATTTCGTAATAATAAAAAAACTCTTTAAATGGGAGTTTTTAACAGTTGCGCTGGATTTTCCAGCATGCCTGTCGTACTGCACCACGGTAATTCTTCCTGCAGAACCGTACCGCTATCTCCGCTCTCTGCATCATTAAACTTCTGTCTCTTAGAGCAACCAATTCTTGCTAATCCGTGTTTAACTTTTCATAGACGGTTATACAAAGTCTTAGACCAATTACTTCCTCCCCCGAACCCACTATCTGTTTCCATGTATGTTTTCAACAGTTCTGAGCATCAGGAGGACGCCGGCATCGCCGTAACCTATGCGACATCCACCTGGGGACCTTCATTTTGACACCGAGAGCAGAACCAAACTCCACAAGCTGTGTTTCAGCGGTATGCATCTGCCGGCGAAGACCGGCCAGTGACTGCGCATTCGTGACTGAAACTAACCGCAGGTGGAAGAAGCACCTTGCGCAGGGCACGGACTCGAGAGAAATTCTGAAGGGAATTGAAAGTCAAATAAATATCTGGTTGAGACAGCTGAGAGAAGGTTGTGAACTCTCGCAGCTTTCCAAGAAAACTCTCAAAGCATTCTAGTTGGGTTCTCCATTTATTAATCTGTACGGGAGCAGTTCTTAGAGCCTGGCTGGCCGGATTTCAAAACATTCAGGACAATTCTTTATTTGAAGCTGACGGAGCTCCAGAGGACCCCTGGCAGACACAGCTTATAAACTGCAGCAGGGACAGCGAGAGAGCGCGCAGTGCAGGGGAAGGCAAGCTGCTGTGCCGAGGCAGCCTAAGCAGCTTATGAAACCCCGCAGGCCCGAGGGGAGCGGGCAGGGGTGCTGCTCCCGAGCAGCGCCCGCCCCAAATGAGCAGGGCTTTGGGACGCGCTGCTGCCTGGCGCAGCTCCCACCGCCACCGCTGGGCACCTCCAGCAAGGCGGCGCCGGCTCCCCCCGCGGCACGTCTTCCTCCCTGCCCAGGGAAAACAACCGCCCGCTACGCCCGCTTGTAACGGAGCTCCGGCTGTGGCTGCGGTAGATATTTGCAAGTGTTCTGTTAAAAAATAAAATAAAAAATAAAAAAAATCAGTCAACTGTGCTGCTTCTGCAGACAGATTTTCCTTTTCAAATTTCCCTTGAGCTGCATATGGCTCTGCGAAGAGCCGCTCTTTCCAAAGCACGCTGGCTTTGACAACCACAGTCCAGATTTTAACATTTCAAACAATTCAGTGACTACAGAAATTTGTGCTAATGAGGAAATGTGCCAGCGTACTGTATCATTTTGCACGGGAGCAGGAGGAAGAGGAGCAGTAAATAAAGACACAGAAGGTCTAGGCGAGGCAGAATTGAAGGCAAGACTTGTAAGGATGAGCGGGCTGGGCCATGTGGGCTCCCGGGGGCTTCAAGCCCCCAGGAGTCTCGAAGATGCTCTTCGGCTCCGAAGATGAAAACAGCCACAGCTGCCAGCTCGCTCCACAGGCTCTTCACAGTGGGAATGGACTGGATGGGAGCAGAATTGACTGGACCAATTTGGCAAGTCTTAAAACGTTTCTCTGGAGAGGCAGAGCCTAACTAGGCAGCAGGCTGAGGGAGCGCAGCGGCTGCATCGTCCCAGGGACTACGCACAGACGAGCGCGTAATGCTGGAGGGTGTCAGGACGTCAGGGATGGGGGACGAGGTCCGGGTACCAATGCCGCCCCAGTTACCTGCATCACACAGGAATACAAGACAGCATTAAGGAAATGTGGGCAGATGAAAGAAGAGACTCTACCACTGGGTTTGCTGGTTTTGTTTTTAACCTTAGGAAAAGGGGACAAAGACTTGTGGTCAGGCAACGTTATGAGGATGCTATAGGGAAGAAAGGAATTTGAGTTGTTTCATCTAAAACCCTGTGGGCAGAGCTGGCATTAGAATGAAGTAAAGTGTGCCACATGCCTCGATGGGAGGAAAGCAGATGGCGATGATAAGAGGACGAATACTTGCACTTCCCATCTCTGAGTGCTCCATTTATTCTTAACGAGCTGTTTCCTGCTCCACTGCAGCAGATACTGGTCCTCCCCAAGCACAGCCAACCCTAAATGTTGTGGCATCTTTATACTCTATTACCAGTGGGGTCTGGGTCTTGGTTCTACCAAGTGCACAAATGACCCTCATGTCTGTCTGTGCTTTCTAGCTATAGTCAGAATAAATCAATGAAAATAGCTTGCTAATGAATAATGACCACAAGAAAAAAGGATGAGCTTTGTGTCTTTTCCTCAAAACAGCGACACGATTAGTTATGAAACATATCCAGTGGAAAAAAAGGAGATCGCAAAATCCATACCTGACAACCGTGGTTACTGGCACGGCCACCAAGGCAGCGTCCAACAAGCTGCGAGCGACCCCGCTGGCGCGGGCCTTGCCCAGACCACGGCGCTGCTCCCGGGGGGCAGCTGCCCAGGTGAGGAGACGTGCTTCTGCCATCGGAGCACGACCGGCAGCAGAGCCGAGGAACAAAGTTAGGCTGCTTGCACCATCTGTTACCTGTCAGCTTTTCCACTGAGTTTGTTCTTGGGTAGCGTGTAACTGGCCAAGCTGGAGGACGGCTGCTTTGGTTTAGCTAAACCTTTAGTTCGTGCCAGATGTGCTGGCAGCTCTCTGCTACGTTTTCTTTTCCTCCTAACTGACAGTAGAGGAAACTTGACAGCATTTTCTATCAGCTGCTGCGTTGCAGCTACATCCTCTTCCACTCTCAGGGCTGCCAATTTCTCTCCAGCAACCTTGAAAAAGATTCGTTTTCTGGGAAGCTGATGACATGCGAGCCCTGCCTGCACGCAGCCCTTCCCTCCTCGCTCTTGTTTCCTGAAAGCTGTTTTCAGTCCTGCACTGTGTCGATGGGCTGAGAATCGGGGGTTGTTGGTACCGGTCAGTTGATCACTAGCAGGGCACAGTCTCAAAACTCACCCCTTCCCTTTTCCTCTGAAAAAGGGAAATTTTTACTGGAAAGTCTCAGCTGAAGACCACACACAGATCTCAGCCTCAGTTGCTGAGTCTGGTTTTACAGCGACTTCCCAGGACCGCCGCTGAGCCAGCGGTGCTCTCATGTGGAAGAGCCACGTCCACCCGGGACGTCCCCGTGGGGCTCAGGGCACTGTGACCCAGCACGGGGACTGGTGCTCCAGCTCGCATCTTGCTGTGACCCCCCAGCGGAGGCCTGCGCTTCCCTGCAGAGGAATTCAAGCTGCCATCTGATGCAGAGATGAAATTGCAAGGCGGAAGGACCGGTTAACCTCGCGATGGAAGCAGCGTGGCTGCAAAGATGGAGAGGAAGATTAGCTGCTAATTCATATGATTGCTTTCTGGGTTTTTCTCCGTGCCACCCCATTGGGCGCTGCTCGCTGATAAGCACGAATTTCATTTCCCCCGCGCTTCAAAATAACCTGAGTGAAAATCAGTTCTCTGCAGCTTTCATGGAAGAGATCTACCCAGAATCACAAAGCTGCCTTAATCCAGAAATTACCTGTTACATTTCCAGTTAAAAAGTGTAAGACCAGGAAGAGCATTTGGTCTCCTCACTCGCCCCACCCCGAGACAAATTCCGCGCGGCAGCCCTTCACACCCGCCTGGCGCTCTATTTCCACCTACGCTGGGCTGAAAGGTCTTGCAGAAAGGTGTCCTGTGTTCGATAACATCAAGAGATAGAGAAGCCGACACTTCCAGTGGCAAATCAGCCCCACTGCTGGAGATCTGAGCATTATTTCTGCTTGAACTTCTCTGGTTTCAGCTTCCAGTTATTGATTCTTGTTCTGGCTCTGTCTGATGGATTAAACAGCCAGGCTTTGCAGCTAGCGCCTTCTCTCACTTTGGTACTCATACTCCACAAATACTTCACCTCTTGCTCTCCTTTCTGGTAAGTGCAGCACACAGAGCTCCAAATCTTCTGCTGTAAGGAATATTTTTCCATTTGTAGATTACTTCTTGAGGCCTTTTATGTACCCCATATTGCAGTTAGGGCCTTTATTCCTCGTTGCCAGACAAAATACGGGCATGTAAAACCTTTGTTACTGCACTTGTCCTCAGGGTAACTTTGGGCAGAGCCGCAGAAGACAAGAACCATCTCTCTCTCTCAAAAAAAAAAAAAAAAAAGCCAACAGTATTCCTAGGAAGAAAGGCCGATTTTCTTTCTCCCTCTCACATTTATCCTTCCTTCCTTCCCAGCAACAACTGAGCTCTTCTATCCCCGTCTTCCACAGCTCCTACACCTGCTTGACACACTCTTCACATATAAATGAAGCTCACTCGAAGGCTGGGATGGAGAGCAGCCCGTGTAGGAAAAATCAATTATAAACCTAGATCTATTTCTGACAGTTGGTCTTTCACAGAAAATGTTTAATGAGGATATTTTTATGAAATATAACAAATGTAATTCTTACTACAGCAATTTTGGTTTGTATATTATCGGCCCTGGCAAGACTTCAGGAGTTGCTAGCCATGTTATGGTGCCAGCTCTTTGTCCTTGAGGGAAGGAATGGCTTGTTCTCACTTTTCATTATAAGAGCATAATGTGACATCTGTATAAGCAGCGTGAGAGGAGATCAGTGCTATCATTAGTGCACATTAGGCCTCTGCTGCTCCTGCCACGACTCAGGTGAGAGGACAGCCCACGCTGCAAACCAAGACAGCGCCCAGGGAAGCCACCTCGCGTGGAGCCAAGTGAACCGAGCGGTGGCACGGCTTGAAGACTGGACTGTGCTGGTGACAAGGGACACCGAGCAAAGCGTGTGCCTGGGAGCCTTTTACCTGCAGTGCCACACCACTGGGAAGCAGCTGCAGCCTCTGAAGACTTTGATCTTGACCTAACGCTCGCCGCCGGTGGAACAGGATGAGCCTCAGGACCTTACCACGTGGCAGTAACGGTGTGCTTGGGGAAAGGAGGGACGCGGCAAACCAGCAGGCTTTGTGCTTGTGTTTACAGGCTTCAGAGAGATGGAAGAGCAGCCCAGGTGTGCAGGGTCTAGGGATGACAGGCAAGTCCTGCAGGCAGGAACTCCACCAGGGGACAAAGCAAAGGCTGCCGGTACCGGCACAGCCAAGTCAAGGAAGAGGAACGAACTCCTGCAGAAGCTGTGCAAGACCTCTGAGTGCAGGGGCCAACAGAGTAAATTGGATGAGAAAGGTGAAAAAGAACCAGCGCGGGATCTGAAGAGGCAACGATGGCCTCCTGTCAGCGGGGGATCAAGCCTCCGCTCCAGTGATATCTTGATTATAATGGCAACTTTGCCCAAGACACACGGAGATACTCTCACACATTTAGCGTCTGAAGGAAACCCTGATTGCGGGAAGGCTTCCACTGCTCATCCCCTCTCCGCCTCCTGTTCAGAGTCCTCTCAGGACCAACAGAGGTGACAATGGAGACAACACGCAAGATGGGGGAAGGAAAGCTTTGAGCAGAAACCTAGTGATCAGGATTACTGTGACAATTTCAGCCAGTAATTAGTAAACGGAAAGTTAATTATTGCTACTTCCCCCTTCCTTTCCCCACGTCTCCCCCAGCTGTTCACAAATTGATAACCATAGAAACGAGCGCGAGCCAAGCCCGGGTAGTTGGTATTCATGCAGAATCAAAGAAACACATTTGCATTCTTTGCCAGAAGAATCAATTTACCTTGATTGATGATTGAACTTCAATAAGTTCTTTAATATTTTGGTCATTAACCATGATGCCGTAACGGTGTCACCGGAGTGCTATTGTATTTCACACCAGGGCTCTTATTAGCTGCACTGTGTAATATGCCTGAACTCCTAATTGAGCCCTTTTAAATATTGATAATCAACATATTTCAGGAGATGATGCTTCGAAACCAAGCTCGGTCTGCCCGGAATGCTTGATGAGCACAGCGACTCCTGCCAGCGGGGAGGCTGGGCAGGCAGGTGGCTCGGGGCGCTGCCCAACGCGGCCAGGACATCCCCTTCTCACCCGTGGTGCTGTCATTGCTTCACTTCTTCTTTCCCAATATTGCTGAAACATTGCTTCCGACTACAAACCCTGCTCCTGCTTCAAAACGACCTGCAGTAATTTCATTTTCCTTCTCAGTAACATTTCAAAATGAGATCAGCAGTAATACTTCTCTTTATGCACCGGGCTAAATGTAGGCAGATCTAAAACAACCTTCCTGATGATAGATATATGGCTAAAGTCAAAGAGCTAGAGGCACTTAAAGCGCTATAAAAGGAAATAAAATAAAAAAAAAAATGACATTGTTGGTATTTTGCAGTGGAAAAATAATTGAAGAAAATCAAGAAATAGTACTTAATGCAAGCAGTAAAAAGAAGCTTCGGGGTACCGGGTAGGTGGTCTTCAGTTACAACAGCAACCTTAGCATTGAACTTCTGTCCTCTCTTTTATTCCGCTAGGCAGTGAAACACTGACTATTTACTGTCAGGAGAAAGCATCGAGCTGCTCCTGCTGCAGATATAAATGCCCGTGATGCAAAATCTGTCCCCTGCAACATCTCCTGTTTGTACCGCAGCAGCGCACCTCGAGCCTATCAGTGTTGAACCCTTGGCCCGAAGAGATGGCAGATAGCTCGGGTGCAGCCCCGCTGAACTGAATTAACTCACAAGCAGGGTAAATAAGCCCATGCTTATCTCCACGCTATCAAAACAAGATCCTTTTCGAGAGCCAGCGCAAGCGCTCACACTGAGCTCGGCGTGCCGTGTGGGTGTATCCTCACCTTTACGGGGCTACAGCCCGCTCGCTTCCAGTCCCACGCGCATGGCAAGAATACGAAAGACCAAGAGGGAAGCTGATAACATTTCAATACGGCGTTCAGAGGTGAGACAATTAATGAAACTGAGATAGCAATGCATCTATTAAAGCGAGGGGACAGTGGGAACCTGCACTCTGTTCCTGCTGCATCAATTGTCTGTTGAGTGGCTGCTAAGAATTAAAATTGTGCTGTCAACAGCCGAAGTCTCGCATGATTACACACCTTTAAAGCCGATCAGGAAGAAAATAAATTCAGATGTGTGTGGCAGGAGTTGAATAGGAAAGATCCTAAAACAAGCCTCCATTACCATCTAAGAGCTGCTCAAATATTAATCACTACAAAATCTCTTGACAAAACCAGTGGCACGGTTCAGCCTTTCCAGACGTGCAGAAATGCAGGACGTGTGTGTGAGGACCACTGGACCTTCCCGGCTGTGCCAGGCAGCATACCAGAGGCTTCCTCATGTCTCCACCGGGTGAGAGATGGTCCTCAGCAGGAACGCCTCCATCGGACCCGCACCAAGGACCCTCCCTGCCTGAGGACACGTCGAGGCGACTCTCAGGAGCGGTGCCCCCTCGGCCCCCGCAGCCTGCTAAGAGCAGTCCATGCCTATTACTACTACAAGCAACAAGAAGAAAATTCCGTTTTACCTGCATTTTCTCTCCCCCCACCTCCTTTGGAACAGGCCTAATTCCTCCCTTATCCAAACCTGCCAGAGAGAGTTTTTCAAAATTTGTTTTTGGTCTTTGATATTCTCTGATGTATCTCTGAGAAAGCAGATACAAAAGAATTCTTACGTCTGCAGCTTTTCTTTTTGCGTCTCTGCATATTAACAGAATATTCACTGAACTCATTTAACACTTCCCAGCGATCTACAAATAATCCTTTGTTTTTGAAACGTGGCTATAGGCAGAAAAATGACTGCATCATTTATTTTTTTTAACCTAACAGTTCTGTTCCCTGCGTGTAATCAGTCATGTCTGCTCACTAAATTAACAAAAACGAAGCTAAACATGTTCTTATCCTATTGTTTTGCAAAATAAATGTAGCTCTAGGATAGGAAGCCGGCATCTATTCTGGCTCATATATGATTAATAGAATTATATGCAAAATTTTGAATTACTGTATCGCAGAACCAACGTTTCAGGTTTACTCCCTGTCTGCTGCTGCACCTGTAGCGGTGGCAGCGGTCAGAGCACCACCAGCACCTCTCTGATTCTGGAGAGGAAAGACTTTCTTCCTTACCATGGGGAGTGAGAGATGGCAACAACGCACACAGACCTTCTGAATAAGGTGAGCTCCACAGAAACACGGCATTAAAGAAAATAAAACCAAGCTTTTGCCAAAGAGCCGACGTATGTTCAAGTGAAACGCTTTAAATAGAGGCAATCAAGGGGCTGTTGATGGATTTAGGGAGACGCGCTCCAGACCCAGACATCTCCACGCATGCTGACGTTCCAGTTTCCCTGAAGCAGCTTCCTACCAAGGTGTTTGCACACTGAGGAGGCTGCCAGGGGTGACAGCAAGCTGGTTCTTGATCCAGCTTATTTTGGCTCAGCGTGTGGGTGACTTCGACCATATTTTCTCCCAGGTGCTGCTGCATTAACTGTGTGAGGAATGCACCGGGCGCTGAAGCTGACAGCCTCGTAGCTCTGGAACACAGACAGGCCCGGCACTTCGGCCCGCGGTCCAAACGTACGGAGAGGGCAGCTCAAACGTGCGGGACGGTCCCGGCGAGGGAGAGCTGCCAACGCCAGCACGGCGAGACAGAACTCGAGGAGCACGCGACGCAGCGGCAAGGAGCGAGGCTTCAGATGTGCTAACAGCAGCAGCAGCTTGTTGCCAAACACAACTGATTTATCCAGCAAGTTGGCTTTCACATAGGCAAACTCAACTGTCTGTGCAGACTCTGGCTGAGGAAATGGGGAAAAAAAAAAACAGACCTTGGGGCTCCAGCGTGCGTACGAGCAGACGCGCACACGCATGTGTGTGTGCCTGAGAAAACTGTTGTACTCACAGCAAAGCTTTTATCGCCAATTTCTCCAGTTGAAAACCACCACCACTTATTCTCTCCTTTGGTTACATCAAACTTGGCATTTTAAAAGCCTGTTGTTGGTGGGGTTTTTTCTCCCTTTTTTCTTTAAACTGAGTGTTGTTCTGAATTTGTTTTAAGATGAATGTTGCTTTCATTCCCATCACCGGTTCCTAGCCCGCACTTCCGAGCCTTTGCTGCATTTTCACTACGTTTAGCACTTACTAGGCAATTATCACTGAGTCAGGTAGAATGACGGCATTTTTACAGTTCAAGCACACAGTTCTGTATTTCAGGGAGCTGATTTTTAAACTACTTAAATGTTAATAGCATCCACCTAATTGTACGGATCAGAATGTCACCAGCTAATCCTCGCGCTTTCCAGCTGACTTCTGTCAGCTGCTCTTTCGCTTTAGTTATCAATGTCAGGATATATTTTTGATCACAATTATTAAGGTGAGGTCAGAAACGCTGTTTCCATTCCCGGGTGCTTTCTGGTTTCTAGCTACACCAGCCCGTCGCTCGCTACACAAGCAGAATCCAGGAACGCTGTTAAAGCATCACAGGGGGGAATTTGTTTTTACTGCAATCCTCCATTTCCAAAACAACCCGTACATGATTGCTACAGTTCTCAGGGGAAACCAGCTTGAACGCGTGTCCATATTCCTGCCGCATTTCAAGTCAACACGTTTTATAGCATCCAAAACATCGGCGCGCGAGAGAAGGCAGCAACGTCCAGTCGGGATCACGGGAAATAAACTGCCTTCCCCTGCCTCCTCCCAGGTTTTTCCTTTAAATCTGTTAAAATGGAATTTAGACTTAAAAAGAAGAATTCTCCAGACCGTTTCAAGGCAGCCATGGCTCTATTACGCCACTTTGGCCGTACAAGAAACTATTTCAGCAGGAGGGGCTGAGGAGATCCTTACAAGCCAAAGTATACTGCCGTAATGGGAGATGATGAAGGAAAATGATTTCAAAGAAAATCTATTACTATTCCCTTGCGATGGCCAACTAAAAGAGCAAATGCTATTGCCATGAGTCAGAAGAAAAGCGAAGTAACAGAGTTCCATTAATGTGCAGATTTTAACATGCAGCCCTCCAAAAGGGGCACAGAAATAGCAACCGGCACAGAGTCATTTATTAATCACTAAGTTCGTTACACATCTGCTGCCTGCAGACAGACTCCCACCAACTCAGCCAGCCCGGCCTGTGGGAAACAGGAGGGCAGCCCGGCTCCGCCGCCAGGCGAGTGCTTTAAAAATAAATAAATAAAGCCGGGACGCAAAAGCAGCAACGCGGGATGGAAACACAAAGAAAAAGCAGCACCGTGGAGTCAGGGAAGTGGAAAACCCAGAGCCAAGTTAATGCTGCCACGAACGTTCTGGGAAATGAGGAGGCACCAGGGCTAAATAATGGAAGAGGAGGGCCCATAAATACGGGAGGATGGAGCGCCGTTTGCGACTCAAGTGCTTGAGCTGCCGAGCACTTTTTCAAGAGGCAGTACAAGAAAAAAAAAAAAGCCACCTAGCTTTTAGTTTTAATGCAAATGTGTTATGGGAATTAGCCAACAAATTTACTATATCAATCGCAATTATTTTAAAGTCTGTAGAGAGCTGAGCCACCGGAGAATCAGGAAAGCAGCAGAGACTGATGCAGGAAGAAGCAAAAAGGTGATCTGGGAACCGCTGCCCTGTAATCCCAAGCCCTAACACACCGAACGGCAGCGACAGAGCTGCCTCTGCTTCAGTGCTAGCGGGAACCCAGGGCTCATCAGGGATACAACGAGAACAGGGCAGAACAAGCAAAACCAAGCTTTTCCTTCTGGTCGGATCAGAGAATCAGTAACAGCGTGCTACAGCTCTCCATAAAAACCCGCTCCCAAACCGAAGCCGACTGGGATTAAATCCTGGTGGGGATGTCTCAAAACTTACTGAAGTCCATAACTAAAGGGTAAGGATAAATGATAACGTGCTACCCCTGGGACTGGCGTGAGGGACAGATCTTATTTAACATTTTAATTAATCCAGGAGTAGGGGAATCGCTGCCAGTCACATGGGGAAAGCCCAAGCGGCGGGTTATAATTAACCACTACCCACCCAGAGACTGACGGCAGCAGGCAGCATCCCCGGTCTTACATCCTGGCAGCCCACGCGTCGCTCACGTCGTCCTTAGGAGCACGAGAAGCTTCAGAAAAGACCGCACCTCCACCCCGCTCCCTCTCTGACCACAGCTCTGGCTTCAGCTACCAGAACATACTGCGACGAGAAGCCGCACACAGATTTCCCTCTGTGCCTTCAGCTGGCGCGCAGCGCTGGGGCGAGCTCTGAAAGAGCTGCAACAGTTCACCGAGGTGGTCAAACGTCAGGCCGCGGCCACATTTGGATCGCGAATTTGCAAGGACGTGGGGCTTCTTGTTTGATGGAAGGCACCCGTAAAGCGCAGGGTTATTGCGCTGCCTTTTGCCATTTCTTGGATAAATGTCATCATTTTTAATGCTACCAATCTTCTTCTATAGCCTGCAGGGGAGATTTTCTAAGGCAAAAAATGGCTTGTAGGTGCTTAATTCCCATTAAAAGCCACTGGGGAGAAGTACCACGCTGCTGCCGGAGCCTTTGGCAAAGAAGTCTTCCTCTAAACCATCGCTTTCCCCCCTCTCAACACCTGTAACAAGTCGCTGATCTAATTTACACGGTATTAAAACAAGAGACGTTTGAAGCTGCAGCGAGATCGCTTTGTGGCCTGAGAAGTAGCTTTTTGGCAACCCGCAGAACGACGCGAGACAAGCTGCACTCCAGCTCTGCCTTCAGAAAGCTCTATTTCAGGCAACGCAACGTGAGGAGGAGCATGTGTCACCCATCGTCTGACTCAGCACTACGGGCTCATTCGCAGGCTCCATGGCAAGCCCCGACTGGCATTAGTGAACGCCTGCCCTTGGTTTAGAGGTGAAATGCTGTGTACGTAATATTGAAGAGCGTGGAGGCCATCAAAGAACAAGGCAGCTCTGGCTAAGAGAGCTTCCACCGCCGGTATCACTCTTCCTTTCCTCCTGTGCCCTTCCGTGGTCTCCGCTCCTCTGCTGATGCTTCCAAGGAGCCCTTTTCGCCCTGGGTGCAAGGCGCTGTGGTCTTCTGCTGGCTTCAGGAGGAGCTGGTATTTTGGGTCTGTATTTATTTACCAACGATGCAGACATACGAAGCTGGCAGAAGGTGCACAAAAAGGGCACGTTGTGCGGCCTGGCCCGTGTGCTGCCGCTGCCCTCAGGTTTTCCCGGGCAGCTGCTTTGCACAGAGGGTGCAGCGCCGGCCCCTCTGCCACACAGACCTGGTGCCCTGAGAAAGAAAGATGTGGCTACAGCCACCCAGGAGATCTCCTGCAGAGCCACGAGCGGCCTTAAACATCTCCTGGGGCTCTGCGGAGCCTGCTGGGAAGAGGCCACCCCGACGGCAACCCTGAGTGCTGCCAGGCAGGCACTGCACGAGCAGCATTGCAGTGATGTTCACTTCAGAGCGCTAATGCACAGAGATCCGCGGGTAACTTTTAATCAGTAGCAAGTTAAGACAAATTGGAAGCCATGACCTACAAAGAAAGGCTCTGCAAATCCCCCTGCCAGCCTCCTGGGGACAGCAGCTCCCCCGGTGCACAGCCTTGATAAACGATCCTTTTACAAGGTCTAGCTCGCGTAATCATCCCCTCTGCTCGCATTAACCACTTCTGCGAGGGTATCTTTCCTGGGCGCCTTGCTTAAGGTAGGTCAAAAACATCGCCTTGTTTTGAAATCCACGCTCCTGATGAAAGCTGATGGTCTAAGGCTTCTATTCTTCCGAGGCCTTTCCCGTTACAAGCACTGTGAATAATTCTTTTGCTTCTTCTCCCTGCCTGCTACGGGGCTCCCTCCCGAAGCACAGAGCGTTTTGCCTCGCTGAGTCCTCCCCGCGCGTCTCCTCCGCACGCTGTGGCTCCTCGAGCGCAGTGACCGGGCTCCCCCCGAGCGAGAAGCCTCTGCTCTCAGCACGGGGGCTGACCCCAGGCACCCGCTCGCTCCCCACCTGGCAAGGGAAGCAGCCAAAGAACAACTCCCCGCCGGCTGCAAAGCTGCCACGGAAGTACAGGGCTCGGCCTCTCACAATTGACTCCAGTTCACAAGTGGCATCAAGCTCTCTCACGCGGGGTGCCTCGCAGGACTGGTGCACCTGTGTGGGCCCGCTGTGCATCCCACCCATCACCCACCTCCTGCGTGTTGGCAGCATGTCTCCTGACCCCGATGACCTCTCCTAAGTGTCTCCAGATGTTCACCTTTCCCTCTTTTCCCCACCGAAGTTTTCACTGCTTTGAACGTTTCAGGGATTCGGCTACACAGACACCCTCACCTCGAAACAACCTGCCAGACCACAGACCTGCCATGAGGACGGGCAGTTACACAAAGCCCACGCGAGGCAGCCAGCTTCCACACCCCACATCACGACCGTGTCAAGGTATTTTATTTACAGGATGGCAGAAGCAGCAGCTCCATAAGCTGCACCCAATTTTGCAGTAAAACCTTAAATTATTTTTTTCGATATGGCTGTACAAAAGTAATCCTTAGAAAAGTCCTTCAAGTGCTCGTATTTCCTTCTGTTATGAGTTCTATTTGTTAAGAAAAACCACACCGCTGGGGTTCTGCCTCCTACAGAAGGGTTCAGCTGTAAGCTAGTTCTTACAGCCTTGGAAGGAGCGATCCTGTTGAGCGCAGAAATGTGACCCGACAGTAACATAACGCTTTCCTGAAGTAAAGCTCACGGGTAAGTGCAAAAATAAAAATAAGAAATTAGCCACGGTAGATATTTTTGTCAAGGTATTTAGTTCTCATTTTGATCTGCTGATGACCTTCTAATTGAGTGAATCATGATGACACCCTAATGCCAGAGCTTATTCACCAGCTACGAAAACAACCTTGAAGTGCATGCTAATTTTATTTTTGTTTTCTCTCACGACCTCAGACCCGTACCGCGTAGCGCTCCGCCTCACAAGTGTCAAAAATCACAGAGGCAGGGGAGAGCACAGAGAAAGCCGCCTGGAGTTCGCTGGGGACGGACCGGCAGAAATCCCACCAGCTGGTTTTTAAGGAAGGAGCTCAAACAGCCTGCGCAGAGCGGCCTCTGCCTCCCGGCACGCACAGCGCTGGGCGAAGGCTTCAACTCAGGAAGCCTCAGGAAGGGCTCAGGCGCTGCTGCCCGCTGTCAGAGACGTCACACGAAAACTGGAGCGGGCGCTTGCTGACCCCGGCTGAGCCGGCAAGGGCTTAATTGTATATTTACTTTCCATACCAAATGGCCTGGATGAACATTCTGCCGTGTAGCTAAGGTGGAACTTCGTTAAATCATCGCGGAGGTGCCGGAATGAGGAGACGACGATCCCCTCATCACTGTCGCGCTCGGAGCACCGCACGCATCTCGGAATCGACCGTGACAAACGCGCATTAGAGGTTCTCACGGGGAACTGCTCCTTACGTTACATAAAGTCCGTAAAACCGCCCCAAAACGTAACTGCTCAGGATGAGACACGATACCTCGGCGTGTGATTTATTACTAAGCGTGGCTCTGTAGTAGCGCCACCGCGGAGCGCTCGGTGCTGGGGAATTATTTTTACTCTGTCATGACAGATGGACCGAGGCAGCGCTTGGTACGGAGCGCGCGAGTGTGCAGACACATGCTGCAGGTGGGATCCTCTCTGCTGTCTCCTCCAAGCCAAGCTGTTATGCTGGAGCACGGCACGTTTCAGATGACGAAGACAACATCATCGGCGGCATCTACATATTCAAAACGACAGCATGGATTTCAACCCTCGAAGTGAGAAAAGTCCTGACTAGAAAGCACTGAAAGCCTTCCAGATTTTAGGGGATCTGGAGGATACTGCTCCCTGGGTGCTGGTTACGGGCTGACCCTAGGAGACCACAGTGGAGCACACAGCTGCTCCATGGAGGCACAGCGTTAGGCGCCACCACCTCGGCTTTCCAGCCTACACTTGGTAGGTCGGTGTGGTTTCCCTCACCCTGCAGAGCACTGCACCCCGTTTTGTGCTCTGTACAACCCGAGAGCACCCCACGGTGCTTCCACCCCTGCCAGGCACATGTGCTGGAAGCAGCACCGGAGATCAGCTAAATGCTGATCAGCTTTCCTGTTTATTTCCACTTTCTCAGGAAATCCTCCCTACCCTGCTGTGCCAGGCCCCTGCACGCATCGGTCAGAGTCCCTCCAGCTGGGGCAAACCTCACGTCACCGCTCCTTGAAAACTTTCCGGTCGTGAAGATTTCTTCAGCACGGCCCGTACGGGATAATTTTGAAACTGTTATTCCTTGATTTATGAGAACTGTGGTTAGTACTTGAGAAAAATGCTTTTAAAGCTGAATTCTCACATAACCCTAATGCACTGTTGACAGCCAGCAATACCCTCTCTCCCCATTTGTTTGCTGAGCTGACACTAAACCTTCCTACAAAGCTAATTAAATCACCAAGAAAGGCATCTGACAACGTCCAACAGGCTTAGAAATGGTCTTAATCAAGGCCTTTGGCACCAGGTTCACATTCTTCAGCGGAGAAACTTTATATTAAATCTCCTTGAAATCAAGTGCTTTGGACTGGCCCCTTTCCAGTGGCTCAAGATATCGCTGCCCAGACCCAAGGAGTGCTTTGTTCCAGCTGGAAGCAAGCTTAAAGCTGGACGAAATGGAGGTGGGAGTAAAGCTCTGTATTTCAGCCACACAAAATGACATCCACTCTATCCTCTACTTTTAACAGGGGCCAGAAAAGGGCATCGACTCAACAGGATCAGAATCAATCGCTCCATCGGAAAAACTACTGCTAGCTAGGATAGCCAGCCGTGCATTTAGCAGTGTTTCGCCGTCGCAGGGTGTTACTGTGCGCCCAGAAAACAATGCCGTCCCCATGAACACGCTTCTGGGCTGCCCCGACGCAGGGGCACTGGCTTCCTGCCTAGAAGCAAAGGTGCAAACCACACCAAGAGCCAGGAAAAGGCAGCGAAACAAATGGCCGTGGTAATCTTTGGAGCTCTAGTAATCTCATAAGCTCTCGGGGCAATTAAGATGCTGACTTCCCTTTGTTTAAATGCTGAGGATTTTATGGTTTGCTCCGCGCACGTTTGTAGAAGAAGGTTGCCGAATACTAAAATAGCACTGTAACATTTTAAGGCAGATTCCCCGATAAAATGCTCATTCACGGGACTCAAAGGAGAGAACGGATGTCATGTTCCCTTTCAAAAACACGTCTGAAGCAAACATTCTGCACAGCCTCCAAGCAGATCTCCGATACAAAGCGCAACACAAGATAAGCAGCGTGCGAGGGGACGCCGAGCAGGTCACGGAGCGTTACCATAAGTGCTGCTGAAAGCCGGCACTGAGGTCTGATTCACCGCGCCTCCCAGGACATTCATCATGATTACCAGCAGATTACATGCCTTGTTTTAGGGGAAGCTAACTAAAGATTGATGTTAAAACTACTCTTAATCGCTGATTACCTTTTTCACTGAGACTTCATCTTTAATTCCGATCAACTTTTGGTGATTTATAAACACCCTCGTCCCCTTGCGAGCCTGCCGCCACCTCATTAGGCGCTAGGTAACGCATACACTCCCTAACTCCAGATAATAGGCAAAACCTCCATTAGGCAACATCTGCATGAAGCGGAGCTCTGTATTTATCCGTGCCTCCCCAGGTGCTCCGGTGTGACATTCCTTGGTATTTCCAAGAAGGAGGCTCTGTGCCAATCAGCCCGCGCACGAGCACGCGTCCTTGCTCCTCCTGAGCCGCGCTCTGCTCTGCCCTGCTCGCAGCCGCACCGCTGCCCGGGTGGGCAGGAGCAGAGGGCGGCTGGAAAGCCCCCGTGAGCAGCCTCCGGGCTCCCTGCACACACGGGTGGCTGGGGCACAGCCACACTGCCACAAAAACGGGGCTGAATCAGAATAGGTGGCAGACACGCAGCACGAAGTCTCCCTCCCGTCTCGGCTTGCCATCAAAAATACAGAACAGAATGAAAACGGATGGACAGAGGAGAAGAGACAATGCATGTCCGCAAACCTCACGCATAATGCTCACAAGAAGGGAGCCGATAATGGCAAACGTATAAAATGCAAGACCTCCACGTTTCTCCCTCCTCTGAGGTTTCCTAGCACATCCCTCGTCTATTAGCTCATCTTTCCGGCAGTCATTCTCATTTTGTGCCACGTACAAGGCCAAGCACATTACGGGTGCATAACAAGCTATAACAATGATTGACGACTACACACGGACAAGGCAAAGTTGAGATTAAGAGCCACATTAAAACAGCATCACAATTTCAGAGAACTTTATCTGAAAAGAGCTCAGGAACTGTGGCGAAAAGCAACTGCAGAAGCCATCATGGAAACCTGTACTGAAAAGGTCTGCATCCATTAACGACAAACAGGGATGCACAAGAAGAGAATTAATCAAAAACGGATAAGGACGAGCACTGTATATCCCCCCAAATCTCTCCTGCTATCAGGTTAGACGCAAATTTGCACAGGCATAATGTGTACCAAAAGCCTCAATCTACTGCTCTAAGCAAAACATTGTTTAGCCTTAAAATATTGTTTCTAATTTCGGCAGCCGCTTCTCAGAGGTTGTGCTTTTTTCTGTTCCGACTTCTGCATGAAGAGACAAAGACACAGCTCGCGGTGCTTTTGCCGTTCCTTGGCACGCACACCGCATGCAGCCCACCCACGACTTGCTCAGCAGAAATCCTCGGAAGGAACGGAACCCACTGGTGAACCTGACTGCCTGGGGTTCTGCGCGGGAGCTTTCTGGTGGCTGGGGATGACACCAAAAGGTCCTTTTCGTCAAGGACTTTTTTTTTTTTTTTTTTTTTTTTTTTTTTTTGAGAAGCTACAAAGCACCAAGGCGTACTGTGTCACAGAATTAATTGCACGTCTTCCTACGTTTACAATCACACGATACAAACCAACTTACTAAAGATGAAAACCGGTTTCCAAGATATTTTCTGCCTCGGTGAGCTTCGCGTAGGCAACGAGTGCTGACAGTAACTGTGGACACAGGGTTTGGTCAACGTACAGGTTTTGCAGGAGATCAGAGCTCCTCCCTGTTGAATCCCACGTGGACAAAAAAGGAGACAACAGCCTCTTCTTCATGAGATGCAAAGTGCTGCAAATTCAACAATCTTCTCTTCCCTGCCCTCCCCCCCACTCCACCACTGTTTAACGTAAGAAGAGTTGTTTAAATCACAGCAGCGTTGTCAGAAAGTCAAAGAGTTAAAGGTTTCATCATATCATTTATGGACTGCCAGACGCTACATGCTTGTTATATCCAACTTTGATTAGCTGCAAAATGAATCTACAGACAGATTACTGCTGTTTGCCTAACTTGCTTTTCCTTTTTCGGGCTGAGGATTTGTATCTGTCATTCAGCTGAAGGAGCAGCCAAGATTACCGGCACAGCACTCTTTTCATCCCTGGCCATTTAGTTTCTGATAACTGGTGTAAACACAAGACAATAGCGTGAGATTCCGACTGACTGACAGCCCCCATCAGGGCATTGTGCTGCACGGAATGTATTCCATACATCTTCTGCAACAGCAGGGAAGACGGAGATCTCCAACTTCCTTCTGCATCACAACGCGAGCTTGGCCAGGGTCGCTCAGAGCCTTCCTTGCAACGTTTTGCCTTGCCGTCACTCAGCGTCAGCACGATGAAGGCTGAGCAACTCGTCTCCCCCAGCTCTCCTGGCTCCTCAGCTGCTGCCCGTCTCACCACCGGCCTCGTTGCCCTGCCCCTCCAGCCTGCAACACGTCTCCCAGCTTACATTAAAATTCCTCTCTTCATACAGCGAATGTATGCCTTAAAAGATCTCCAGGAACGTCACCCAGGGCTCATGAAAGTCAGCGGAAGATGGAGAACATGCCACTGCCAGTGGTGGATCGTTCTTACAGTTGCCCATCTTCTCTGCTTGAAACCTGCACCTTGTTTCCATTTGAATTCACCATGATTTAAAATTTCGAGCTATTAAGCCCTTCTGATACATTTCTTCACTTGATTAAGAAGCCCTTAAAAAAACCTTTCTTCTCCCCAAGAGATTATTTATATACCATAATCAAATTCCTCCTTATCTTCATATTAATAAGGAAAGCAAATTGATCTCCTCCAGTCTACCATTAAATCACATTTTTCTCCAACATTAGATTATGCTTGCACTTTTCTTACCTCCAATTTAGCACTCCTCTTAACACGTGGAGGAGAGAGCTGGATGCTCTTACCAACACCCGTGTGGGGGACTTTTTTTTCCTGTAGGTTCCCTGCCATGGGGACCTAAGGGGCCACAGACCACGCTGGCCCCTTCACCATGCTGAAAGGCTGGGCGAGCCACCACCAACCCCCAGCTGCAGGCACCGCATCAAGGGCACGGTGAAAAGCTGGGCTACTCTTCCCAAAGAATGTGCAGCCTCTTGCAGGGCCCTGGAAAAGCACTTGGTTTGTAGAGCTGAGCTTGCCAAGCCGTGTAAAACCCTCACCCTCCGCGCCAATCTCCTCCATTTGCCATCCACCAGTACCAGGAGATTTATTTCCTGTGCCGCTGCTGGAGGTGCTGACGAGCACTGCAGGCAGCGCCGGGCCCTGCTCAGCCCCACTGGAAACCTCCCCGTTTGGTGCCTGCCCGACGAGAACTGCCCTTGCTTTCTGGTCATCGATCAAATCCGACACGCTACCGTTCAGCACTGTGCACTGCAATCAGAGCATCAAGTCAAATGCCTTGCAAAATTTAGTGTATCACTACTGCACAGTTATCTTTATCAATTAAACTCGCAATGACAAAAGATGAAAGCATTTTCCGTAAGTCCACACCGACTGGAATTGGCTTAGTAATACCCCAGGTCTTTACAGACAAAATCCCATTACATTTTTTTTATTATTTTTATCTAACACAAATATTAGGCTTATTAATCAGGTCAACCACTTGCTTTTTAAAAATATTAGCAAGAGAGTAGGATATTTCTGATCCAGGACTTCCCTGGTATTTCAATTTTTATTAAAGAGGAGCATCCAATTTTCAGATCTTATGATTTAAAAACACACAGCCTTTGTATATGATGTCTAACACTTCATTTTAAGAGACCAGCACAAACCGTAATTCCACGCAGCACAAAACCAGGTGATCTTGTACCTGTACCCACAGGATCTGAACCAGCCACTGAGCACATTTCAGGCTTTTTCTGCATCGCCACTTCGTGCTGCGGCCAGCCTTTCCCACCGGGTGCTCGGTGGCATTGCAGGCTGCTCCAGCCTCATGAGTACCAAGAGGGATATGAAAAAGGTGAAGTTGTGGGTGAAAAAAGACAACAAAGCAGCTTTAAGGAGACAGGAGGAAGCAATGACAGATAGACAAAAGCCCCGAGATGCAAGCATGAAAGCCTTGAAGGGAAGGATGAGGAGTTTAAGCTTGCTAGGCAGAGACAGTAACGTATGAAATTCAGGGACTGGCACGCGGCGACAACTGGCTCAGCATGCTGGAAAAAAGATGCTGCTATCAATATTCTGCGTGTGAGCTAACACACACATGCTTTTCCCAATCCATTTGGGCTTGGCAATTTCCATCTTCTTCACTTCTGCCCTTTCCAGAAGTCTGCCGTGCCGCCGTGCCAAGGAAGGGTTCAGAAAGCTTCGCTTGGCAGCGCTTTGCACAAAAAGCTCTCCTGGCCTGGAGGCTATCAAGCCTTCCTCGGCTCCTCAAACGAAGTGAACTATCACAGCAGTATCACCTTTGTTCTGCAGAAGTACATCACTCGAACATTTGGATGATACCATCAGCGAGCTGCACCGCCACCATTTCGCATTCACCCGCCTGACATCTGCACCCCAGCACGCAGGCAGGCAGGAAAATCTACTCGTGGGAGAAAAAAGCCCAAACAAACACTGAATCACTGAAAAGACAAGAGCTGGAGAGCTCAACAAGAAGTCTGCTTCTGTGTTAGCATTTGGCTTCTTTCTTCGTGTTCTTGTTGCTTGCAAGCAGTCACTCCAGAGCCGAGGCATCCCAAGCGGGGTAAGCTTCTGACTCCTGCTGCCACTTGTCTTGCAGCGCTCTTGTGCGGTATTTTTCCGTTAAGCATCCAAGAAATTACTCACTGCTTTGATACAGGCCATCCCTTGAGCTGCATGCCTGGCTCTAAAGCCAAGGAGAGGAAAGCTGGCCTTCCTGGCCACGCCATGGGGCCGCGACTGCTTGGCTTTTCGCCAACGATCTCGTGCCTTTTGCTAACCTCTGAGCGTGAGGAAGGACGTCTGCCACCTTTGTTTCCAGGAGAGGATTAGCACTCCGGTCTGCTTTTCGGTGTTTGGGGGTCCACCAGATTTGAGAGGATGGGCTAATGACATGCAAATCTTGGAGGATATTTTGAAAGGAAATTACCATTCTTTAGTGCTTAAATAGGAGCTGCTCTCCCCCGAGAGCTGCTGTTCCTCGCTGGGTTAAGCACGTGGAGACAAGCTGCCTTTCTTTCCCAACGTCTTTCTGACAGGTGACAATAATGCTCCCTTCTGAACTGAAGTGCTCCCGTGCACACACAGACCTCACCAGGAATCCAGAGGGAGATGGCAGGACCACACCTGAGTCTCTTGGGACCCCCTCAGCAGCAGCGTGGTAGCGGGGCTCCTCGTGTCCAACTTCTACAGGAGAGCAAACATCCTGAGGCACGAGCTGATGCCAGGAGGTGGGAAGGAACAGCCAGGAGAAATGCCTCTTCCTTGAGCATGTTCGGTGCTTGTTACTGAGCTAAGTGCAGGAGTGGGTGAGCTCTGAAAGCCCAGCAGGTACAGCCCAGACCTCCCCCACAATGGGTCCCATGCAGCACCTCGCTCCTCACCTTCCCAGGGCCAGCTTCACCGCCGAACCGCTGCGAGCGCCGCTGGTAACTCCACACGAGCCAACGGGCTGAGGTCTGCCGAGGGAATGGCACCGCCTGGCCCTGCAGAGAGATCCCGGCTGGTACAGAGCAACGGGAGCGTTTGAACCCTGGGCTGGCAGCCTGTAGGGTGGGTGCAGGCAGTGCCTCCCCTGGAACACCTCTGCGAACAAACTAACCGCTCCCCGAGCACCCCGCAGCAGGGTTACGGCACTTTGTCAGCCGGGGTTCGGCAGCAAGGGAGTTGGCCTGGTTGCTGGACTGAAATGAGGATGGTGAATGTGAGCCTCAAAGTTCCTTTACTTTCCATCTCTTTTTTTAAATCTGAATTTTACGGATACTCCAAAGCATTACGCCAGGCTGAGTACCTTTCCTCCTTGAGAGGCAGCAAGTACGTAGTAGGACGGCACAGCGAATCCACTGCCTGAGCTACGGCACCCCGTTAATGCCAACGCCAGACTTACAACGTGCCAGTTTCCATGAGCACAACCGATGGGGTTATCCTCGTGGTTTTCTGCCCCAGAAAAGCTGTTGGTTTTTAGTGGGGATACACGATGAAAGAGCGAACGGGAGCAAAACACGCAACCCACAATCACTCAATTCGTGTAATTAAAAATTAAACAGCTGACAAGAAAGCAGGCGCATCTCCTCCCTGTGTTGTCTGCATTTGTATTCGGTTTTCAATAGAAAGTTCTGGTCCCTGACCAAGATATTTCATTCAATTAAATACATTGGCTGAAAGAAGCTTCTGAGCTGTTTCGGTGCCTTGAGAAGCTCTGAAGGCCCCCCAGGGAGCACTGGGGTGACCAGTGCACACAGAGCACCCCCGGCACGGCACCCTGGTCTCCCCACCTCTGTTCACAGCCCTGGATTATCGATGTTCTGTGCAGAAATACCGGCTGCCGAGCGCAACTCTGGTAGGTAGCTGCCTTTAATGCCTCTTTGTATTTAAAGGCTGAAACCCTGTAAGGAAGGCACATAAAGTATAAGTATGGAAGAGCAGCAGCACAGGAGAATCACTGCTATTTACTTTTTTTTCCCCCTTTTTAAACAAAGTCAGGCTTCAGCTGATCGTTTTGTTTACAGTAGAAGTAACAGAAAAGAGTTTTACTCCTTACAGCCCATTAAACCTGTTTTTCTCCTACTCCCATTCTCCTCCCCCTCTTGAAGCCTTTAACAAGCCACAGGAATACAAATCAGAAAAAAGTACCCCAAATCTCTCTGCTGATGAACTGCTGAGAAAAGGTTTCAACACGGTTGGTATTAACAGTGCAAATTTCCGACCTATTTATATCACGGATAATTGGTGACTAGAAATATTTGCATTGCTAATTTTCCTCTATTAAGAACAAACCCAGGGTCCCAATAATATGGCTTAATAGCTGCATTTAAGTTACTGCCCCTTCTCCGTCTTTTTTTTTTTTAGAGGAGTTTTTCCTCCCCACACTCAAGCGAGCTCCCAAACAAAGAGTTCATTGTTTCGTTGCTCCCGTTATTACCAAGTTTGCTGTTCCAACAACAAACTTGACTTTCACCAACCTGAGTAGAAAACAGAAGACACAGAGGGTGGCTAGGAAAAATGGTAATTAAAAACCTGTTACTCTGTGCGTTACTGTTTCCTTATCATCAGTTAAATTAAAAGGAGGGGGGAGGGAGAACACAGTTTTCCAATGCAGACAGGACCTCGCAAAGCTGGGTTCTTGTGTCAGGCACTTTAAAATTGGCGCCCTAGAAATACCTGAGAAAGACTTGAACTGAATGGTGAAAGCATGCCTTCGTTTCTGCAGAAGCCTGGGGCCGGAGCTCCCTGGGTCAGGAATCCACCTGGGGGTGTCCCCCCAAAGCCCTCCAGGAGGCTGCCGGGGCAGAGGTCGGAGCCTTGGGCAGACACGGCCAGCCTCGAGCCCCAGGGAGAGCGGAGAGGCTCCGACTTCCACCAGCAGCTCTGTTTCACATAAAGGGACGCTGCCAGGTCCCTTTAGGATCACGTTAGAATAGATGAGGCAGATTTGAGGGCTAAAGAGAAACTTTTCTTACGGTCCGCTGGATCTGCATGCGAAGCTCATTGAAAACGTTTGAGACGCGTAGCGAATTAACTGTGCTGCACACCCCACATTAATCGTGTCCTCGCCAGCGTGGCAGCCGCTACCATTTGTTATCCCACGAAGTCACTCAGCCCACAAACAAATCCTTTCACTGCCATTTATGCCCACGGTGCTCCCATAAAGCACCCGGAGCGGGTACCTGCGCCCGTTAATAACCTGTCACCGCTGCCACGTTACGGGGGAATGTGAGCTGTCGTGACGCGCTGGCATTTAGCTGATCTCCGCTCCTGCAGATTCAGCCGACCAACACCACATTTCACGAATGAGTTTCGCCTCGGTGCAGAGCATTATATACTGGTGAAGACGGTGACCCGGCAAGCGCCGGCTGTGCTGATTTACTGGGGCTGGCGACCGCATCGCGGGGGGCTGCAACCGCACGGCGACGGCCAGCTCTCACGCCCGCCGGGTGGAAATAAGGTGCTGCCCCCCGCCGCGACGCTCAGCAGCCAAGATGCAACGCTTCACCCGGCAGCCATTTGATTCTTGGTGAAGAGCAGGGGCCTTCTCAAAGCAGGCACCCGGAGGCGGCACAGTCCCCCTCGTACCCAGGGGAGCAGAGCCTTGCAGCTCAGCCGGCCGGCAGCGTGATCCCGAGCTCCGAGGGATCAGTGGCAAACAGCCCCCGGTAATGCCCAAATCCAGAAGACCACGCATGCTTTGAGAAAATCAAGGGGAATCCACCCAAGTAACTCCAGCTGAGCTGGAGCTTGTTGAAGGACCGCCAGCCAAACCACCAGAACCCAGCCACAGTCACGCCGCCTGCAAGAAGAAACCAGCACGAGGAAGAACAGATCTTTATTTTTATTTTTACCATTGCCATTGCCACACTATTCCCTGCCACATTTATGGAAATACTGTAATCTCCCGAGGAAATCGGCGCTCTCAACAGATATTCGAAGCCCTGAAATCACATCCTTTCTCTGCCACAGTCAATAGCAGGCCCCATGAAGCATGTGCACTCTCGAGAGATGAATGTGTTTTTTTGGTTTAGTACTCTGAAAAAATCTCAGCAGTGTAAAAAAATAACATTAAGATAGATTATCGCTTGAATTCAAAGTTCCCTGAAATCAGAAAATTCCTTTTCTCAAGAGCGATCCCTGTGACCTCTGCGCCCTGCACTGCTGCCACACTTACCTACACAGAACAAGCAGCCTCGTCACTGGAAAAAAACAATTTCCCAAAGCACCGCACCAGAAACATCAACTTCGCCTGCCAGCCGCGGCACCCAGCCGGCAGCACGAGCGGGGCTGCTCGGAGCACTGCCGCGCTCCCGCTGGCACCACGGGGACCCGCCAGGGACAGGGACCTTCATGGGGAGTGGGACACCGCCACAGAGCCGCCACACCGCTCAAGTCGGCTCCTCTGTGGCCCCGCAGCACCCCACGGCACGGAGGAGATGCTGTTTCTCCATGAAGCCCCACGAGTAGCCCCCGGAGATGTCCAGACCACGAGCAGCCCCTTCGGTTGATTACAGAACGCTTCGTTAGTGAGACGTGACGCAGCGCTGAGCTGCTCTAAGTGATGCAGTGCCAAACACAGCGAAGGCTGTGTCTTGATAAAGTCAGACAGCTCGAGTACGTAATAAATATCATATTCACCCTCTGTCTAATGTAGGTTAGGCGAAGCTGCTAAGGCTGCAATTTTTAGGCTATCACTGTCCTTAAATTATTAAGCAATACACCATTAGAAAGCTACACCGAAGGCTGTGCAGTGCGGTTTTGTTTTCCTTTTATTTATTTTTTTGATGTGTGCCTGAACAGAAATGTGACTTTGGAGAAGGCGCTGTGCTACAAGCGCGTATCCAGAGGATGCTCGGAGACTGACACTGTGTCAGGTGTCACCGGTGCTTACATTTCTATTTTCCCTGCTTTTTAGTGCTCGCGTTGTGAAGAAAAGCACTTACTGGCCTACACCGGATGAAAGGAGAAATTCTGTCTCAGCAATAAATTGTATTAAGTGTTTACACGTTTTAGCTGGTCTGAAGCCAGCTTGGTAAACATGTCAGGGTATTTTAAAATCACCTAAAAATAGTTCCGTACTTTGGCTCTAGCTTATTTAAATTCTGAACCAGAGGCCTCTGCGATATCAATACCTTTCTTGTGGGAATAAGGAGAACTGGACCTACGGCCTCATCCTGCGTAACCTCCCAGCTACCTGGCGGACCCGGGAGGCAGAGCGTGGGGCGCGCACGCACCGCTGCCAGCGGGACTTCAGCAAGTCCAGGGGCCGCCTGCCAGCGCCTGCGGGAGGAAGGCCACTGCGGGGTCTGTTGCTCATTTCCCTGCCCTCTCGGTGCAGCGGGCGCTGGAAGAAGTCTCATTTAAACATACCCAACTCCGAATCTCGAGGACTCCTGGGCACCCTGTTCCTCCTCCGAGAGGACACGGCCTGCAGCTGAGCACTGCTCCTCCAGCAGGAAACGCCTGCCCACACAAGAGCTGTGATGACAGTGAATTCTTTCAGAGCGCCTGTGCCTTCCAGGAGACGTGGCTCTTTCCCATGCACATAAACCTACCGGGCAGAGACTGCATAACCTGGCACTTAACCCATCCTGAGCCTCCTCATTTTTTGCCTAATGAAAACACAATCATATCAGCTGGTTTTAAGGGAGCGAGTGACTCATATTTCTATCACCTGTGTATTATTCATCCTCCAAGACAAAGAGATCTAGAGCAACCTAGTTAAGTTTGTTCACAGGGACTGCGTTAATTGGGAAATGCCTCATTCTCCAAAGAGGGAGAAAAGGCAACGCTGAAGCAAAGGGAAACGCAGGGGTGCTGAAGACGGCTTCACGTAGGTACGCAGGAACGGGGAGTGTGAAAAGCCTGCCGTGGACACAACAGTTTACGTGGGTTTGGGACAGGGAGATGCTGTGCTGCACAGAGCGGGTGCCTGCATTTTCCTTTCACCGTTTTTGCCGTGTCTGGAACCGCAGCACTCCATCCGACGGCGCGCTCTGAGCCCGACTGACCCAAGGAAGGCCGAGCGGTGGCTGCCGTGTATGGGGGCAGCCTGGCCAGGCCTGGGGCTGCCACGGCAGCGGCCAACCCCAGGAGCTGCTGGCTGCTCCGTTCCTGGGGCGGTTTCGAGCCACCAGCAACCAGAGGAGCCTGAACGCAACACAGCCTCGAGTCCTCACTCCCGTGGCCCCGGCTGGCCGAGCAGCACTGCCCTTCCCCACGCCGGCTGCTGCTTAGAGGCGGCAGTAACTGCACATCACTGCGACACGTGGTGAGGAGCGAGCCAGGAACCCGCAGGGAAGGAGAGGGCAAAATTCTGGAGACTTTGCAACGTTGGTTTGAGGAACAGCTGTCTGCAGAGACGGCCCTGCCGAAGCCTACGCTACCCCCAGCCAAAGAGCAGCAATAAGCAGGCTACGTGGTTTCAGGGGGCTCCTTCCAAACACCGAGAGCCTCGTGAGCCCTCTTCCCACTATGGAAACACGCCACAGTGAGGAAATAAACAGCGCGGCCTGTGCTTGTGTGTGCCCACACGCATGTGTACACGCTACCCGTACGAGCCCCTCCTGACAAAGGGAAAACCGGAGAGAAACCAAAACAGCAACACGGGGAGAGAAAAGAGCAGGGCGCTGCGCCTCCCACGGCTCTCGCAGCTCTGCGTCCGGCACATGGGGAAGCCAGCGCGGAGGCGCAGCCGCCGAGCAAAGCCCCGAAGGCACCGGGTTAGCTGAGCTTCCCCTCAACATCCCTAAATAAGCCTATTAGTTTGTGAGGCCCGGCAAGCAGGGGAACAAGGCCCGGGAGTGCGCAGCGAGACAGGACGCAGCGCTGCGAGCGCATTTACATGCAGTACCAGCTTTGCTGCTGACGGCCCAAAGGTCATCTGACAAACAGCGGCGAGTTTTTTACACCGTGTCAATTCTTGCTCCAATCGTGCTTGCATACCAGATGGTTTAAAAATATGCACTCGCTGCCACTGTTTGGGCTCTGCTCGGCGGTGCCTGCCAATGTCTCGAGTTTATGATGTCTGTAGCAAATGTTTTAGTGTTGACATCTTCTGCAATTTGAGTGAAGATAAATTGCATTAAACACTAAAACATTACTTACAGATGGAAAATAGACTGACTTCACACGCATTTGCAAGCGGAGCATCTCCACTTACGCCGTGGCAGAGGCTGCAGCAGAGAGAACTCGGTTTAATGAGGAAAAATCAATTGGCGCTAACGAAACAAAGCTACCTGTGCTTTTGTTCTCACTCAGAGAAGCGCCACTTGGCTGACCCGGGCGCTGGAGAGGGCCCGCTGGCCGTGCACACAAACCGGGCCGCGCAGGAGCAGCTCCGCATTGTGTCACAGCACGCAGCACCAGCGTACTGTACATCACAGCAAGGCTGGGATGCGGCCCAGCCCAGCGATTGTGAGCAAACACATGAAGGGAAAGCACTGACAACTGTTTTCTCCTGGCCCAGTTTCAGCCCAGCTATTTGCTCTGCCGTGCAGCCGGGAACTCCGCATCCTGCTCCTCCCAGCGCGCTCCCCGCTCCCCTCGGTGCAGGGTTTACGATACAAGTGTAATTGCTCTAATTTTTTCCGCGTCCTTTTGGGAGAGCGAAGATTTCTTCTTATAAAGGGTATTAGTAACCCTCTGGCAATTCCATTTATGTCTCTTCAGCACACCAACGTGGGCGCCGCAGCCCGTGCCCGCTCCTCCTCTCCCCGCTGCCCCACGCAGAGCCCACAGGGCCCCGAGCGCCCGCTGCCGCGGCCCTGAGCCGGGCCAGCACCCAGCCACAGGTGACAGCTTCATGAATATTGAAGGGCCGCTGCTCTGTAATAACGCGGAGTTAACTGCGCGCATCTTTTATTTATGGGACAGGCAGCGGGAGATGTGCTCGCCTGTTTGCCAAAGCTAAAAGGCTTCAGGTTCTCCTGGGGCAGCTGAGCAAGAAAGGGGGGAAGGCCAGGGCTTGAAATGCCAAACACACAGGGCTAAGCCCCGGTGCTTCTCCAAGGCCTCCCTCCCTCCCTGCGCTCTGCAGAGGCTGTTAACGGATAGCAGAACAATAAGGGAAGGGCCCACCAAGCTCGGCAGCCCTTCCAGCAGCCTTTCCAGCTTAGGGAAATGCCCTAAGGAAGAAAATAAAAACTATATCGTTGGACTCCACTATTTTAGATTATGAAGAAATTAATGCCCCACGAAAAAATCTGGAAGTACTACCGGTAATTACAATACATGGACCTCTGCTTTACCACCGTACTGAGTATTTGTCTTTCAATTCTCCTTTCCTTCCCGTGCATCACACTCATGCACACTCCCAAGGCAATGCAAATCTGCGGAATTTTGCAGCCACATTTCCCACTGACTGC
Source organism: Nettapus auritus (assembly GCA_011076525.1). Taxonomy (NCBI): domain Eukaryota; kingdom Metazoa; phylum Chordata; class Aves; order Anseriformes; family Anatidae; genus Nettapus; species Nettapus auritus. The sequence goes on along the minus strand of CM021772.1, from coordinate 20,807,964 downwards.
CCATAAGGAAGAGAGGAGTGCGAAGACAGATGAGCTGTAGCATTGTCTTTCCTACTCTGCTTTGTTCATTGAGGAAAAAATCATCAGCCTACCCCTAAATATATGTTTAATTTAAGAAAAACGCATTCTGCTCTTCACCCCAAAGCTGGCTGGTCTTTCCTCCAGCAGCATCACGTGGAGCACCACATTTAAAGGCCAAAGACTCAAACGCGACCACTTCATCTGCAGTCCTGGACGTGCCAAGGTAATCAGCCCAGGCTTAACATCCCACACCTGTTCTTGGAGCACCACAGAGCAGCAGAAAAGTTTAAGAAATCCGGTATTAATGTATTTGTTCATGCAACCACCAAATCTGCTTCTTGCCTGCCACTCCCGAAGCGCGAGCTGCTCTCAGTAGCCGGTGAGGACGGTGCAGGCAGCGGCACCACACCGAGCCGCAGGGCAGACCGGCTCCTCAGCCCTCCAACATCCGAGCATGCCTGGCTGCAGCGTCCTCAGTGTGGGGCGTGTGAGAAAGATGCCAAGGAACAACGTTGAGAAGTTAAGGTTCATACACTACACTGGGGGACAAACCTACAACTAACGTTAGAGAAACACTCCTCACCAGCACCAAGCACAACCAGGGCAAGAGTCTGCTTCTGGAAGATTTTTAAATACGGAGTTTAAGAAGCGATTTGCAACAAAGAAGCGAGGGCTACCTTTTTTCTTACTCCCTACAGCCAGCACCCAGAAGTCTGTTCTCCCTGCACAGCATCAGGCCAGCCGGGTCCAGCCTTCAGCTTTGCCAGATGCACTGGCCCCGCAGCTCGCAGGCTTCCCCTTCCCCGGGGCCAACCTCCAGCCCTGCGGGCACCCAGCACCTGCATGAGCACTCCTCACCTGCAGCCCTGGGCGTGCCCTGCACACATCACAGACGAAGAACACCTAAACCTCAACTTATGGCACTCTTTTCCCCAAATGTTTTGGAAAAATAAAAATCCATTCCTACACTCTCAGCCTTCCTTTCTTCAGTATTCGTCTCCTTAACCCAGTCAGCTCTCCAAAGCTCTTTAGAGCCTGCACGGCTGGGGCAGGCACAAGCACGTAGCTGCCAAAAGGCTGAAGGTTCATCTGGCTTCCCAAGGTGAATCCATATCCCCCCTCCTGGCAGAGGCCCGTGCCCTGGTGCGCTGCGAGCACTGCGCAGTTGGCAGCGGGTCGTGTCACAGTTAGCAGCAGGTCGTGTCACAGATGAGCTGAAGCTGGCCCCGGTGTGAGCAGGGCCTGGGGAGGTGACCTCCAAAGGTCTCCTCTAACCTCTTTTTCCTCCACATGGTTCTAGGGCAAGAAGCCAGCGATCAGGGCAGCAGCCCTGACACCCTCCTCCCAGGAAGGGTCTGCAGGGCAGCACGGGTCCTCCTATGGATCCGGGCAAACATCCGCAGGCTCTTCTGAGACCTGATCACACCGAGGCACCAGCAGCCTGCTCAATCATCTCTGCGGCCTTACCTCCGCCCTCCCAGCTGAGTCTGCATCAGGTTTTCCTTGCCCAGTCTCTCTGGGAGTAGCAGAGGTTAAACGCTGCTGGCTGTATGTGGAGCGTGAACGGCGTGAACACGCGCGGTTATAATCCTCCCCTAACAACTCGTTTAACTGCGGAAGGGGCTGTATAAACGAAGGCCACGGAGGCATTTCCCTGTAAACGCGCTACTTTTGTGAGCACTTCATTTCAGAAGCGAGCATTTTTGTTCAGACACGTCCTCCTCCACCAGCAACACCTTTCAAAGACAAAAAGAGTAAACGTTTGAGCACGAGCTCGAGGCTGCCGCCCGTGGGGTGAAGGCACGCTCCCCTGGCCGAGCGGCTCTCCCTGCCTGCTGGTGACAAACCCATCCCCAGCTTTCGTGTTGCCACCTCTTGCTGGAAGCGGACAGGAAAGCGGTGGGCACCCATGGAAACCCCCAGACGGGGACGGCTGCCATGAGCCAGCTCCGGATGAGACGTGCAGAGCCATGCGCACAATTCATTTTGCTGAGAGGCGCCAGCAAGCAGCCTCAATAAGCAGGGCAACACGAAAAAGAAAAGAGGGTATTATTATTTTTAAGGTAATATAAATCCCAGTTCCTTCCTCCGGTTCCTTTGTACCGCGATTGTCTTGTTTTTCCCACAAGCCACCGACAGAAGGAATGCAATAGGTTCTCAAAACAAAAGCCCTGGAGGGATGCGGAGAGCAGAGCGCACCTGGGCCCATCCACCTGACGACACAAAAATGCAGAGAGGCCTGGAAAAGGTGGGATCGCTGTTTCTCACACACGACACTCCCACTTTCTCCCTCTCCCCAAAACACCTCCTACCCACTCGCCCTGGGGCTCTAAGCTTATAAATTGGCTCTTCAAGACAGCAGAGAAAAAGCTGCGGAAGCCAAGATCTGCTGAAAACAGACATGGGCACCGGTCTGCCCGGCAAATGACACGCTGCACCCGTATCCAGCGCTTGGCTGGGGACAGCAGGTGCCTTTAATTCAATAACTCTTCTGTCTGGCTGCAGCAGCCTCCTCTGCTTTTGTTTGCAGTCCAGGAACCATTTCCTGTAGGTCTGGCATTGGGAGCCTCTGTTGGGAGCAGCAGGTACCGGCCTCGCCAACCGCCCCGCCGGGTGGGAGCGACCCGACTGCGCGGCGCTGCCAGGCTTGGCCGGGGTGGACAGGGCTGCGAGAGGGACAACACCCGGGGCAGGCAGCTCCAGCTCCACCTCGCCTGCGGAGCGCAACGGGTCTGAAAGAAAGGCAGGCTGAGTGACCGAGCCGAGGAGAGACTGCGGTGCCAAGCGCCCGCCTGCTGCGATTGTCAGAGCTCGGGAGCGCAGGGGGGTTGCTGTGTCTGTGATCAGACGGGAAGCCACCTTCCTGGGCCAGGCACTGAGGAAAACATGCCCACGCGGGGCTGGGAAGTCTCAGCTTTGTTCCTCCTACCCTCCTCCGGCTTTCACTTGTGAAAGACAAATTAAGCAATTGTGAGAGGGGGAGATCCTTTCCCCCGTATATGTTTGGGTAGTTTTGAGGACGGGAAGGATGCAGAGCCATGCGGTTACAAAGGAAGCGAAGCAGAGGAGGGAGGTTGGCGTGAGATGCTTGAGGGAGAATAGGAAGATTATCAGAGACAACAAGTAGTGAAGAGACCAGCTTCAAAGCATCACCTCCACGTACGACATCAAAGTCACCCCGGTGCTGCCAGCGCAGGAATAACACAGCCACTGCTCTTACATTTACATCTTGACAGGATTTAAAAAAATAAGCTATGATGGGGCCTTCCCCAGGGGCCCCCAGCCTTGCCTCAAAGCAGCAGCAGGAGCTGTGCGACAGGCCAGGGAAGCACCTGCTGCGAAGGGTGCAAAGCGGCTGTGTGCCCCCGTGTCAGGGCCAGAGATCTCTTTTTTTGGGGATGCTCGGTGAGGGCGGTGTGCCTGCGCCGCTCACACAATAGGTGAGCATTTTTCTTTGCAAATGATGGTCTGCAGCTTGCTTCTGGCCAGCCCTAACTTGTCTGCTCTTACTGTCACAGCAGGGCTCCAGACGCATTTAGCAGGAATCTTCACTCCCATTTACAGGTAGGAAACTCGGTACAAAGAGATTAAGGAACAAAAAGGCAGGTAACAGGATGCAGAGTAGTAAAACGTGCTGGAAAACCCCCTTCCTTTCTCCTTTACCACCTTAATGCCTGGAGTTAATACCGCAGCCTTCAACACCTGCAGCTCCTTCTGACAAACATTATTTCCTACCTCTTGGTCTTGGACCAACAATACAAACACAAATAGAAGAGGTTGGAGACTTCAGTATAATGATATTTTGAACTCCTTCTTCAGATAAACACTCCCCAAAACAGTACTAAGTGTATCTCTCCCTCCTAGAGCCCTTAATATCCTCACCGCTCACACAAGAGACACTACAACTCCTCATTTCGTTACCTACTGCTCTCCAGATCAATGTCCGTTGGGGCCGCACAATGACAGGGTCACCGGGGGGTTCCGTGTTACTGGGGCTGTGGAAGGAAGCACGCGGCCTGTGCAAATAAAAGCAGGGGAATGCTTTATCCTCGCTCTTCCTAACCTGGGGTTTAATTCCCTTTCTTTTGTAAAATGAAAACCGCTCTTGTCTCAGAACATAAATGATCAGTCCCATTTTCCCAAAGGAAAAATATTACACCCGCGTACAGCTTCTGCCGGAGTTAAAAGTCTTTCTTAGAAGAATCGTGGCTTAAAGGTGAGCTCTGAGCGCTCTAAAGCAGTCAGGTGGCCTCACAGCGAGCAGGTGCCTCGTGAAATGAGGATTTAGAGTCCAAACCCGGTGCCCTTCAGGCAAAGGATTCCCAAGACAGAACCTCCTAAAATGGCTTTTGTCAAGGTTTCAGAAAAGTACCGGGAGGCTGTCAAGGACCTGGGAACGTGATCACAGCTCTTACTCAAACAGCACCCGTTGCTCCGAGATCAGCCCATTTGTTTTACGAACCTCCTGCTCCTTCAGGCAAACGCTTCCAGAGGAGGCAACACTCCCTGGCGCACGGGGAGTTTATTCAGGGGACTGGGGGATTCCACCCGTGCAAAGGGAAGCGTGAAATAGAGCCGCACACGGGCCTCCCCCATGACAGCACACTGCACCGAGGCTTCTGGCCAACTCTTCTTTCCCCTTGCTCTCCAAAAGCCAAGCACTGAAAAATGCTAATGGCTTAATGGACTGCGAAGGGCAGCGAGCTGGCCAAAAGGTGCTGAAACAGAAAAGAAGGGATAGACATGCTGTATTTCTTCTCTGCCTTGAAATTTATCGTAGCTAGAACTGAATAAAACAACCGAGAGCGGGGAATACAGATCGCATCTGAATTTTCTCACTGTCCCTGTCAACTTTCAGACATTTGAAAGCAGAGCCGTAATGCCCCTCTCGCCGCAGCGGAGATCACGAGAGGGAAGCACACAGCAGCTTCCTTTTCACTTGCAGATCAAATCCCTCCCGAGCTACCTGGCAGAACGGTGCTGGGCCAGGCCCCGGGAGCTCGTCCCGTCGGTCCTGTGCCACGGAGCCGGCGCTACCTCCGGAGAGCCGCCTTCTGCTTCAGTCACCAGGCTGGTGAACAGAGCTGTGTTAACGTGCAGGTAACGCAGACTGGCTGTCAGCAACGCGGTCCTTACCAGAGGATCTAGTTTGGGGCAACTCAAGCTCCAAAACAAGTTAGGAAACAGAAGCAGACTGCTTTACTTCTGCCCTTGTTAAAATAAGCGTCGTACCGTGTTTCTCAAATGCACGCACACTCTCACGGGGTGTGCGCCTTCTCACAGGCAGTTTCTTTTCTGCATTGCTGGAAGAGCTTAGTGGTATTTCAATCCCTTCCACCTCCGTGAGTTTTTCTTTCTAGAAGAACCTCGGGCTGCTTGTGAATAACTTCAGTAAGCAAGGGAGCAATCAGGAGACGGGTGAGTAGCACCACCGTGGAACAGGGGCAGCCTTCGGAGAAGGAGCACACACCTGCACAAACGCTCTCACGTCCTTCCTCCGAAGGAGGGAAGGCTTCCAACAAGCCCGCTCAGCAGAGAAACTGCCTCCAAGGGAAAATAAAATCACATCAGCGGGGACCTGGTCAAGTACACGGCTACAAGACTGTCCTGCCCCAGCCCCTGGCAAAACGCTCCATCTGCTCGGGCTCTCACCTAGCTGAGAGGGATGTCATGGCTGTTTGCACTTCGCTATCTCTACACCTATCACCACCGCGAGAGAAAGGACAGAGAAATCAACAACATTTTAAGTGCGAGGTAGCTAGGTTCTGATTGTTCAGGACAGCAGCAAGGTGGCTGAAACGGGCACGTCTCCATAGGCAATCAGTGACCTAATGATCAGTCTTCTGGATGCCTCGTGGCATCTGCAGCTGGGGAGAGGTTAAAAATCAGAAGCTGTCAGCTTCTACAGATGGTAAAGAAAATATGAGGTAAAGCATTTCCATAGGCTTCCTTTTGGAAAGAGAACAACTCTCATTCCTAGGTCCCTCTTATTTATTTTCACTGTCAAACCAAGCACACGCTGAGAGGGAAGAATGGCCCCAACCTCTCGCTAGATAACCCGGGGGAGCTTTCTCTCATCACCCACAAACTCTTCCACGCAATCCCTGCTATTCACACGCTGCAAACAACTAACAGGAAGCTTCATCTGAGAATTCTTGGCTTTTTCACTCCTGCAGGAAAAAGCTAGTATGAAGCAATCTAGTTCATCACCTTTTCCCTACAGTATATAAATATTCAACACCCACTGACAGCCCTGGATAACGTGAAAACCAGTCACATTTTCAGCGCAAGCATCTGTTCTTCCCTGAAGTAAATCTGCTTTTTTTACATTATCTAGACTTTCCTTCAACCGTGTGAAAAACAGATCCTGGTGATCCTGAAGGGGAGCAGAGATGGCAGGCCTGGTTCCTTCTCTCATCGCGGCTGCTAGAACACCACATGCTTTTTTTCTTCCCTTTTATATAAATAAGCAAGCAACACAAAGATTTTTCGAGTATTTACGTTCTGGTATCACAACAAAGTCAGAGGAGAGTCGGCAGGGTGCCGCGGAGGGGTGCTCGGGTTGCAACCCTTCACGTCAGCCTGTTCCACAAGCAGTTCCTGTGATGAATGTGTCTGAGGTACCTGTGCAAACCGGCTTCTGTTCTGTAGGTCCTCAAAGCCCTGAACAAAACCCCAAACCAGAGTCAGAGCCCAGACTCGGGTACTCCTGGAAAAAGAACAGCCGGCAGGGAACGGAGCTCACTGCGTCACCTCACGGCGTGACCGCGGCCCCAAGAACAACCGAACAGCCTCTGCCAGCATCCCAGGGCAGCCTAATGGTATCAATACTGCAGCACGCCTTTCTGGGAAGTAAAGAAATAAATCCCGGGCTGCCATGCACCTATTATTACAAATATTTTATTTCCCTCTTCATTAATATATGCAAAGCAATCAGATTACAGCCACGGGAGGTAATGAAAAACCAGCTGAGAGATAAGGGTCTTTTTGTGTGGCTGTGCTATGCGCGTTTAGCTCCCGTTTTAAAAGGAGACCTTGAATCTACTTTTGCAGTGCCTGGCGTAAATGTCAACTATAAAATTCTCCAGGCGGGGAGCACCGACACCCTGCAGAAGGAATATTGTGATCCGGTCAATAAAGTGGAAACCGGACACGATGAGCCTCCCTCTCCGGCTAAAGGCAAGGCCAGGAGAATCCCACAGCCAGGGGAAGGAAAGGATAAAGACTGCAAATGAAGGTCAAATGTCTGGCAACAGCCTCGATACAGCCAGGCAGCTCACAAGACGCGAGGAAAGCTAGGTTTGCAGGGGTGGAGGAGGATCTTGTTTGATGAAGGGCTTCTCTTTCATTTTTTCCATCTGTGTTATCTAGCCTAATACAAATGTTATCTCTTCCTACAGACCTTGTGTCTGAACAGCCTCTGTGTGCAACAGAGCTGCGTCCTTACCCCGGCGCCTGACGCTGTAACCGGTTCTCGTGGGCAGGTCTGCAAGAAAGAAAACCATCGGAGACAGCAGGGCGACCACAGCCCACGAGTTACAAGGCAGCCGCCCCAACTGGGCCCCGAGGACTGTGGCTGCTCGGGCGCCACGCACATAGGCACAGCCAGCCAGCTGCCCTAAAACACCCCAACATCCCCTCACACAGGTAAACGACGAATGCAAGGCAGAGACTGGAGAGGGCACGGGGGTCTCACGGACCACCAGATACACAACAGGGCCAAGAAGGACCACGGCCAGCCCTGGGCTGCACGGAGACACGGGAGAGGAGCAGGGAGCCGGTGCTGCCTCTGCGCCCAGTACTGCTACGGGGGGGACAGCGGTGGCACCGGCTCTGTCCAGGGCCGCAGGGATGGTTTAAGCACAGGGAACGGTACCGCTTCAAAGGAAGGCTCTGGGGTCTCAGTCTGTCCTCCTTATCAAAGAGAAGGCTGAGAGGTAACTGCATCAAAGTAACTAAAAGCCATCACAGAAACCGAAATTTGATAAGAGTCTAGAGAATCGTAATAGATAAAAAGCGAAGGCTGGAAGGCAGAGCTTTTAACAGAGGTTAATTAACAACTGAAACAATACACCATGAACTGGGGGGACTGCACAGCGCTGACAATTTTCAGGTGAAGACGGGTTGCTTTTCTGAAACATCTTTTTGAGTTTAAACAGGAATTAATCCAGGGAAGGGCTGTATGAGAGATCGCAGCTTTCTGATTTCTATAATCTCCGAATGCAGCAGAGCAGCAGTTCTGGATTTCAGGAGAGCAGTGCTAAGTCAGTCCGGGAAGGAGCACAGGAAGAGCTCGCCAATATCAGCAGGAATAATTGCGTGAGCAGGACTCGCTCACAGCAAGCTACATGCACTGGATGGGCTTAGTGAAAGTGACAGGCACAGAAAGGAAGACTGAAGGAACCAAAGCTACTCCCTAACAAAATTCAGATACGGGAGGGTGATTCGTTTGCAGAAAAAGCTGACGTCTGAAGCAAGAAGTAGTCGACAGAGCTTCCACGTGGACCAAGCAAAACAGGAGGGAAAACAAAGCGGTTATTAGAGCATGGGTTTTGCACAGAGGTTAAAAACAAACAAACAAAAACCCTGAGAAGCCAAAACCAAACCAAAACCACAACAACCTGACTAGCGGGTATCAGTGGCTCCTGCCAGGAGAGACTGAATCCAGGGGGACAGGTGGGACAAGCACAGGATCGTGGCTTTGGCCACCAACACCGTGCTGCTCATTCCTTATTTTAAATATTATTTCTTTATGTGAGAATTCCCCAGTCTGATTTATCAACCAACGGATCGGAAAACCATTAAGTGCCCAGATTTATCCATAGGAAAAGTTGAAGCTGATCCTGCACAAAACGTCCAGGCGCTGAGCGAGCCCAGCCAGCCTCAAAGCCTGCCAGGAAAAGTGCTTCCACGCATCCCCTAGGGAACAGCCCGCAGTGCGGAGGCCTGCCGCTGCAGGACTGCTGCTGTAGGTGTTCCCCGCTCTCCTCTCGGGATGTTTACGGACCGTGCTCCAGACGCTCGGCAGCTGCATTTCCTTCTGTATTTGTTACCTGCTCCGAAAGCAACCGTGGCTTTTTCAATTATCTGGAAGTTGATTTGTTGCTTTAAAAGCGGCACCTGCCCCAAAAGCCTTTCTTTTCCACTGTGCCGCAAACATATGCGAGATGTTTATGATAGCAAACAGCAGGAGTGTTGAGGAGTCTCACCAGCGCTAATTAAAGCAGGCTCATCCTACAATTTTACCCGTGTAGAACTGAGCTTGCTTATTTAAGTGCACAGGCTTAGCTTGCAAATACCAAAATACAGGTGTCAGTATACGACAGCCGTAAGCTGCTGAGAAGGGAGTTTTCTGCTAATCCTTTTGAGCAGATGTGTTGCAGCAGATCAAAGAACACGAGCTCCTAGGGGCTGGACGTGCACACATCCTGGGGACGTGGCAGGGAAGCGCTCGTCGCTTCTTCCCCTCCAGGAACAACCCCATTAGGACGAGCACGGAGCAGGCACGCTCAGCCTCCATCCCCGCCGGTCAGCAAATCCTCGCTAATCGCCTCGCTACGGGCACACTCCCGGTGCTGTGTTTGGAGGAGCAGAGGCTGCCCCGGCTGTGACGAGGGATGCTCCTGGGGGCTGCAGGGCAAGGAGGGAGAGGAACACGGCCAGGGAACCGCGGTGCCTGGTGCTGGGACGGGAGCGGCAGCGTCTCGTGACAGGAGCCCTGCAGGTGCGCGGGCAGGACAGCTCTGCGGGGACGTGGCGAGGACTTTGAGCACAACTGCGCTTTGTTGAACAAAGCCATGAAAACACGGCTTTGAGAGGGGTCCAGCCTGCAGCACGCGGGCTGCTCCAGCCAGCAGCTGTGTTATCAGCACAAATAATTACCCCAGATGGACCACCAAACAAGCAGGCTGTTCAGATGATCCGCTCACTTGACGTTTCCCAGAAAAAAACTGTTCCAACGGGGAGATTTCCAAATCACAGACCTTTAGGACAGGGGCCCCTTCTGAAACCCAGCCAGGAATGCAGAGAGCTCCGGGTGATGCATCTGTCCCACACTACACGGGAAATAAACAGCAACGTTAAAGGTGAATCCTAATAGCAGCCTGTGCCTCATCCATCCTTTCCTCTCCCAGTCAGTGAGGCTCTGCAGCTCCTCCAGGATTCGAGCCTTCTTTAGGATATTACTGATGGGGCAACGCGTGACAGAGCAATCTGCCTCTGTACGGACACACTGCTTTAAATCAAGTCCCCTGAAGGTTTATGGGATGGTAGGGGATCTCCAAAGACACAGCCAGTTGTCTCAAATCTCTCCTGTAAAATTCTGTAACAAATGAGATGTTTGGGGTGGGGGACCTGTGCCCTGCCTACCCGGGGCCCTGCCAAGGACAGAGTGCAGCTAAAGCAACACACTCACTCATGTCGCACTGAAAACGAGGCCCAGACGAATGTGTTAGCTGTGAAGAAACACCAACAGGACGATGCTTGTGTATTCCAGTTCTGCTTTTTCAGGTTCATCTGCAGTTCAATGACTCTGCTGTGCGGAAACATTCAGTTTTCCAGGGACTTCTCCATCCAGTGCAAATATACTTAATGTTTTTCTTTTTCTTCCCCTTTTTTTTCTTTCCCCATAACCGGCCTGACCTCTGCTATTTAAGGCCCTCTAAATCTTTAAGCCAACGGCCTCTCTCGGTAGGTTGCCAATCTTTAACGTTTTCCCAGCAACATTTAGACCCAACAATCTTCTTTTTAGTACCCCTTGAGAGCGGCTGCAGTGAGAGCTTAGGGCGTGCAAGCAAATGAGACCGACGGAGCACGGCAGCCACAACGCCAGGTGAACGGCGTTTGGGAAAAGCTGGCAGCTCTGCCCAGACCCCGGGCAGTCCGGCTGCCTTGCCTGTGCCAGCCAGCGGTGGGAAGGCAGTGCTTGCTCAACAGGGCAACAAAACTTCTGCGAGAGGATATAAATCTCCAGCAAGCTGTGACACTCCTCCTTGGAGGAATGGGAAGAGTTAGTACAAGCGCTGTTTGGCTCTGAGCGAGCATTTCTGCACAGATGTGCTGCTGCAGAGTGACAGCCCGTGCTGTTAGACCACTTGCCGGGCCTTCACGGGGCTCAGCACGAAGCCCTCCCTCTCCTCCAGGTGCTTGCAGCCCGAAGCCAGCACACGGATCCTGCAAAGGAATGACAACTCGAGCTTGGGGAAGGGAGGGTTGCGAGATAATGCATCATTTTCTACGGCCAGTTAAGCACCAGCGTTGTGCCAGCGGTGCAGCGCGGGAGGGGACAGGAAGAACGAGGCACTGGGGAGCGAGGAGCGGCCGCGGAGCCCATTGCCAAGGCAGCGAAGGTGCAAGCACGGAGACAGCACGCAGGAAGAACGTGGCTGCAAGAACATGAAACCAAAGCCGTATGGAAACCGACAGCAGCAGCACAACGCCTGGTACTACGCAGAGGAGACGGAGAAGGTTGGGAGAGGGCATTTGACAGGCTCGGAGATGAGGGAGGACACCACGGTACTGCTGCCTGCGCGGCACCAGGCTGTGGTAGCGGAGAAGAAACGTGCAATGCACGAGGTGGCAGGTACCGGGAGCGAGCGCGCTGATGGCTCCTCTAGTCCTGGGGCAGCACACCTGGGAGGACCTCGCTTCCTGCGAGAAGTGGCAGTAAGATTTGCAAGCTGCTATTAGGGTTCTGTCAAATTAATGAGTCTTAAGGGTACGGAGCTCTTCTCATTAATACAATAAACTGCTGCTATACAGATATAAGCTCTTCCAGTTCAAATATTGATAAAAGAGTTGTGATCTACAGCGGCATTACAATTTATGTCCAGTCTGGAGACATCCCTTGTTTTATAGACGTAAGGCTAACAGGTTGGTTAGAGGTCAAAAATGAAGAAACAATTTTCATCATTCTTGATTATCTTTGAGAGATCCTGAAGCAGATGGAAGCTGCTCAGCCATTCAGCCCGGGCTACATATTTCACTCTGACAAGGCTCTGGCATCATGAGCAGAGGCAAACTCGAGCAGCAGCATTTCCTCCCATTTAAACCTTCCTTATTATTAAATCCTTCAGTCATCAGCAGCGCGCACCTCCTGCGCGAGTCTTTTTAAAGCAAAATACCTAGTTTAAGAGCCCTTATTTTACATACTCAGATCAGAGCCTTGTGACACGCTCTACTTTTAATTAACAAATCGAGCTGCCGGATGCTGCGTATCACTGACTGGAGGAAACCCAAACTAATTCCTCTTCAGCCAAGCACTGCCAGTACATAGCTCCATATATCCCCAGGTATTTGTTAGGCGGAATGAGAGCCGCTTACAGCTATCTGGCTCAAAATTAACTGACGGCATCAGCGAAGATGCAGTTCACGACAAGCTCCATCTCTCAGGTCAGTAACTGCTCACCAGGTTGCCTGGCTTGCAAGGCGGCCCACCTGAGCTACCCCCCCACGTCACAACAGACATGTAAATAATAAACGGCAGCTTTATTTTATTCAGCGAGGCACAGTCGAAGCTTTGCTAAATTTAACCACCCAATTAACCTAGCAACATTCATGATTCGAGGGTTTTCAGACTTTGCTGCTTTCGAGGAGGAAAGCTCGGTTACACCAATTAACATTCTGTCTCTGCACTGCGCAGGCAGCTACTTCCCAGATCGTTCTGAGGTTAGGGAGGCAGGGAGCACAACCAGGGGTCCAGCACAAGGTTTTAGAGCTTCCCAGACCAAGACGACACTTGCAGGTAATGCCAGCTCCCTGGCTTGCTCTGGGCTGACATGAAAATAGGCACGCATTCCTGCTTTACCAGCGGTGAGAAACTGTTGCTGGCAAAAAATAAAACAAAAGGGGTTTCAAAGAAAAGTTAATTTCATTTAAAATTAACTCTGATGTCTTAGCCCAAACCTTTTCATTAGCTGCAGCACACAAAACAGTCACTGCTTCTTTTTAACCTTAGGCTCACAGAAACCACACAGATCTCCTGCTGGCACTGCTGCACTCATTTCTCCTGCAAGCTCGGTGCGAGAGACAGTATGCCCAGAGATGGGCAATGGAAATTCTTCAGGTCACTTCAACCCAACAGAACGACATGCCTACAGTATCTGAGCAGCAATCACAGTGAATCCTGTTACATCCAGCTGGCTTTTCCTCTCTATCACACACAAAGCTGCCTTTATAGAAAGCGCTCGCTGGTAACGTCTCTCCTTCGGTTTATGCAGATCACACTGCAGAGCACAAGAGTGCTCTGAATATTAAGCTACTGCATCTAACTTTTTCTGAAATAAATAAATAAGCTGAAGATGAAAAAGAGGGGAAACTTGGCAGACGTTACCCAGCTATTTTCTTCCAAACCTCCGGTGTATCCTCACCTGCCTCTGCAAGCAGGACGGCAGCAAGGCACCTGCCCCGACGCAGAGGAGTCTGAGCAGCCCCTTCCCAGCCGACGCAGCTGCTACGGACTCAGAGCCTTTGCCTTTCTGTTACCTGCCCCCCAGATCAAGCACACAAAGGATATCGGACCCTCGAGGCAGCGCAGGGAATAAACCTTCCCAAATCTGGTTTCTGAAATGCTGGGAATCTGTAACAGGTTTTAGAGCACTCATCCCTGGATTTTACCAGGGTGGATTCTTTCCTGGACCGCTTCAGTTTAATCTCCTTAAGCCTGGAAGTTATCTTTATCCAGAGTGAAAATATTTTACCGCTGTAATCTAGTTACGAATATTTACACAATTTGCCCCAAATTCTCTCATTACAGCTGCCATTCTCAATTACTCCCAGGTAGCGGTACATGTGGTTTCCGTGGAAACCTGCAGCTCCCGACCAACTGATGCGCAGCCAACTGCGGGCAACGGGCACTCGAGCAGAACTGGTCGGCTGCGTAATTATGCTGATATTTGACCAGCTCAAAGCCGCGGACGGCAAAAGACTGGTTTACATTTCAGCGTCTAGATTTCAAATGCCAGGAAGCAACCAAGTCCCCGTGTCTCCCGAAGCATAATAAACTTGACGAGGAGGCTGTAACTTTTATGACACATCACATTTTCAACATTTCACTATCATTTTCTGTATTTACCATTGAAAGTAAATGTCAGATTACACCACCATAAAGCTGGTCATAAGTGATTCACTCCATTACGCTTCAGGACCTTCCCTCCTTTTAACTAGTGAACGTGTACCAGTAATTGCCCGAGAATTTGCTGCCCTTTTTTCCTTTCCTTCCAGTAGTAGCTATTTTATTTTACTAAACAGCGACACGGGCGTGATAAAGCTCCTTGCTCCTTTAAGCTTCTTCCAGCATTTAACACTCCGAGGGCTGTGGGGCACCACCAGCAGGTATCATCCCAAGGCTGGAGAAGCCCGTTGGAAACACTCTTTGTTCTATACTAACGCACAACAGAAGGGGAGCACACCCTGGGCAGGCAGGGCTGTGAAGCCACCCCGTACTGAATTGCCGGAGCCAGGCCACGCAGCCAGGGCCGCCCAGTTATTACCCCGCGCTCTCCCAGACAACCGACAGCACCATTTTTCTGTTTGAAAGACTCACGCTTCTCCCTGATATACGATGTTCTGCTGAGGTGCTGACTCCTTCCAGGCACCACCAATGTTTCATCACCCACACATTATATTTGCACACGAGCTGCCTCACATTTTTCCCCGGCAGTCCCCCAGGCTAAGGCAGAGGCTCTTCCCTGAGACACCGGCCTCCAAATCCTTCTTTCCCAGGCTGATCTCTTCAGCAGTCAAGCAATGACTATGCTGTAATCGGTGATGTTCCCGGTGACCATTTTTTCTCTTCGTTATCTCGTGCTGTGCATAGAGGTTTGTCTGGATCCATCTACTGCCCTGTTTCCTACCTGGCCTTTCAGAGCCCTGAGGCAGTGCCCACCGTGGCGTGGTGTGCCTGCACGGCACACTGTTTTCTGGGGCCTTCCACGAGGCTCTGTGCTCACAGCCTTCATTAATCTAATGAGGCAATCAACAGCGGCCCACGAGGTTGCCCTGCCCTCCATGCAAGCTGAACCTTCCTCCTCCACAGCCCCTCAGGAAACCAACCCCAATTTCACCACCTGTAACACAGCACAAGGCTCGCTTCACCCAGGACTTCCCCACTTAGCACAGGACCAGAACGGCAGATTGTACTTCTGGTGTAAAACAGGAGCCCTGGTCTGACTGGCAGAGATACTCAGCACTAAGAAATTAAGATCTAGTTAAAGGCAACACATTAAAATCGTTTGTTGCACCTGTTTTGCTCAGAATTTAGGGTTTGCCAAGTGCAATTTCCAGACTAGTCAGTTTGGAAAATCCTCAGAGCTCACAGAGGGAACCCTCTAAACATGACTTAATAAAGCCAAACCGGTAAGGCACTTGCAAAATATCTTTATGAAAATCAACGGCTCTGTTGGGAAAGCAGCGAACGGTACGCCCACCCGGCACCGCTGCTCAGAGCGGCTGGCACGACAGCGTGCAAACACGGCCCGAGAAACGGCACCGCACCCCCCCGCACAGCATCACGGGAAGACTTCTATAAAAACGTGGTGCTGTTTTAGTAAGCAAGAAGCGGCTATTATTCTGTTGTTGAAGCAGAAGGGAATTATTTAAGACAGCTGACAACCAGACTGAAGGTGACCATTGTCCACCTAAGATGCCGTACTTCTGTTTTAAACAAAACCTGGACTTCTGTGTATTCACTCTCTTAAATGGTGCTCACTGGAGGGGCAGGAGCATTTCTACTAGACGCAGCATCCACGGCCCCTTCCTGCCTCGGACTGAAAACGGGAAACGTGCTGCTGATGGGGGCAAACACCAACCAAGTTTCGTGTGGTTTGGCCGTAACTCTGCAACTACGCGGCCACTTCCCTCAAAATCAGTGTATTTAACAAGTATCTGTCAGGAGTGTCTTGGAGATGGAGTGGCCTGCTACAATAAATGCCACAATAGCTTAAAAGATGCTGAAAGGGTCACGCTAACCGTAGTGCTGGGGAGGCAGTGCTAACAGCCTAACTAGGGAGTCCGGGCAATTCCTGCCGGTGAATCTTTCGCCGGCTCCACTCTACCTGCTCTTCCACAGCAGCTGTAAATTAGCAATTAATGTGACAAGGAGCACGGGTTCAAACTCTGTTATTTGGCGGTGAGGTCCAGTTTCCATGAAATCCAGCACTTCATGTCTCAATACACTGAAAAGTGCATAAGGTAATGAATCACCAGGTTAAATTCAGATTCTGCAGATTCATTTTTCAGCCACGGAATAACAACACTTGCAAGGCTTAGAATAGCAGCACTGATCTAAAGGACAGCAGCGCTGCAATTTTTTAAAAAATGTATACCATAAAAAGAACAGGTTAAGTGATAAGGGAAGGCACTTCAGTTCTATGCCTCAGTGAATATTAGTGACACAGTTGTTAGGATGGTGGAGAAGATGAGCTGTCAGGTTCTGTGCCTTAACTTATGTTTCAGATAGTTTTGTTAAACACGCCGATTTATATTTTTTTTTATGGTCACCTTTTATGTATTTACCGTCGGCCCGATGAGGGAACCATACGGCAGTGCAGGACCAGACGGCACGCCCCTGAGGTCTCTTCCCTTTCTGTATACAAAAGAGCAATGAAAGATCAAAAGTGCCAGCTCGGTCTGGCTCAGCTCCGCTCACTTCTCAATTTCCTCCAGCATTGCTTATGACTTGTTAACTGACAAGTAACATCTCACTCGTATTAAGACTAAATGTTCTAAGAAAAAATGGGAAGTTGGATTCAAGCAAGTCTTGATGCGTTCCCGTCCATCTTTTTACTTTTACCATCCTTCAGTTGCATCAAGTACCTCGAAATGTTGAGCTGGAGAGGATGAACGTCAGGGCAAATCTGCCGAATTAGGGCTGAATTTTAGCAAGGAGCCTTTGCAGGCTGTAAAAAATGGCTTTGGTGCTCAGCAGCTTTTGAGATTTCCCTTTGCTGGGCAAAAAGTCTCATGTCAAGTCTGGAGATGAAGGACATGCCTCTTCTGCCAAAACCTATGTGAAGAGCTGGGTGCATCCTACACAGCTGTGCAAAAAGACCCGAGAGCTTTTCCCCCCATCAGAGCTACCGAGTCAAGCTGCAGAGCACGCCCACAGCAGACCTGCTTCATGAGCACTACAGATCTTAGAGGGATGACAAACAAGGAAGACTGGCCACTGCTACAAACTGCAGAACTAAAAAGGCAACGCCTAACAGATTATACTTTTTGTGTATTTCCAATTTTTGAGTCACTGAGGCCAGTTCCTACCCAGAGCACATCACAAAACTCCTCCTGAAGCTTCCTCTCACCTAGTCTTACCCTGTGCCCCCACTCACCTGGACAAACAGATGTTCTAGAGCTTTCCAGGTGCATTCTTAATTGTGAAAGGAACGAGTGAAAACATGCTCAGCATGCAAGATGGGAGACAGTCCTGGAAAATGATGACTAAGGGCTCCCAACGTTCATGCAGCACCGTGACAGAAATGGTAAAGCAACTCTCTGTTGTTCCCCATCCCTGCTTCTACTGGGTCGAGATGCAAGTCGAACATGTCTTAAATAGACCGTAACTATTTAGTGTGGAAGGCACAAGGATGGGTGCAACACGGAGCTATTAAATCCAGAGTGAACCATGAACCTGGAAGGTGGAAGAACTCCTCACTGTCCCTTCTGATACAAGGCCTACGGGGCATTAAATGGTACTAGCAGTTACCAGGTGTGTTCTCACAGAACCCACAGCTAAGCTGGGAAGTGCCTTGCTTTGGGATGTTATGTGTGGTAAAAAAGTTAAAGTTCAAGAAACAACAAGATTCTTCTTTCAGTCGTTTGAGTAAAACCACCATCTCTGGCTCAAATACCCCCCGGTGCACATCAGCAGAGACCAGAGAAGCATGTGCTTGGGGAAGTGTCGCGATACGCATGCTCTGGCCTCACACACCTCCCTGGCATCCTGCACTGGCTCCCGGAAAAGCCACAGGACACAGACAGACCGACCTTTGGTTTAAATCGTTGTGGCTGTTTCTGAAGTTGGTAATGTGCAGCGTGAATTGCAATGCATACACTTCCAGAGGAGCATAGAAACAGCATGGAGAATTCCAAGATGAGCTACAAAAAAGCAAGCCAAGAGCTAGAAAACCGGCCGCACGTACAACAGGGGCTTACAGAGCTCAAAGTGTTGAGCTTCTTGAAGAGAATTTACAGACGCTCGGGTGGAAAAGGGATCTCAGAGACAGGGCAGAAAAAAAGGGCTCTTTCTGAGACTCAAGACCAAACGGCTTGGATTAAAAGTGAGATTCGTTTTGAGTGTGGATTTAAACACTAATTTTTTGAATAATCTGATCGATGTTAGTCCTGGACTCACTGTTGCTTGTCACTTTTTTTCAACAAGACCTTACTTTTCTTAGGGACATCCTTTAATCTGGCTTTCAGAAAGACTCACATGGCCTAAACAAAGACAACTCGGTAAGAGAGGAGAGACACGGACCTCTTATCCCAGAGCCTACAACAATGTCAAATTGACAATGGGTATGCAGCCAGGTTCGTTGGCTGCTACGTGCTTGAACGGGTGCAGTCTGCTCTCCATGGGCACTCCCTGGAAGGCCTGTAGCAAGAGGAGGAGTCTCATGGGCTCACCACGTTAGTGCCAAGTCATCCTGCATCGGTCAGTCAGCCCCTCAGATTCACGCTTTGATCAAACACAAGTCTCTAGCGAGGACCGCTCCGCACAGCGGTTTGAGTTAGGTGAAGAAGCCAGAAGTTAGTCTGACAATTCGGCTGTTTTACAGTGCTCCCACACGCTACTGAATTGCTGGCGCCCATCAGCCTGTAGGTCAATATGCTGGAAATTTCTGAGGGCTCCTGGGATCTGCCAGGATAAGAAGCTTTGGACAGACTGAGTTGTTAGCAGTAAGCTCGAAACAAAGTCAATGACATCTCCGTCTAACTTGAAAAAATTAAAATTCAGAACCCTGAGAAAGTCAGGAAACCTGCAAAGCCTGCTTTTGTATCTGACATGTTTATTCCTCGTGACTTAGTGCAGGAAATAATCCCATCTGCTACAACCAAAGACCAGGAGAAGGCACACGACATTGAAAAAGGTGGCAGCCTGCAGAAAAACTTGCAGTCACGACTGCCGTTCTGCAAGGCCAAGGCTGCCGGGACAGTCAAATCCAGCTATTGGAAATACGGATTGAAGCAACAAAAAGCACAAGGAGAACCAAAAACTCTTTCTCTCTGCCAACCACAACAAATGGCTCAATAATACAAAATGTCAGCTGGCACTCGAAGCGCAGTGGATGGCCAGACACAACGTGCGTTCAGATCATTAGCACGTTGGGAGCACACAGATGTGCAGCACAGCCACATCTGCGCATTGTAATTTCTACAGTAGTCACAACTTAATGAATCATCAGTTGTGACAAGATCAATGAACCGAACAGAACAACAAACTAAAGCTAGTAAATTCATGCCCAGGGCAAGAGCTAAGGCTTTATTATTTTTTTTTAAACACTTCTACCATTTTTACTGTCTAATTAGTAAAAACATGAATCCTTCAGAATTCAAATACCGCCCTCCCCACCACACACAGTTTGAAATCCTACTGAAGAAGATAATGATTTTATTTATTTTTGCTAGTTTCAAGTCTAGATACTATTCATCTGATCAGCAACGTCTTCCTCGGGACCACAAGCACATGTCAGGCAGAAGTTACATTAGGACGTGTGCTACATGCCAATCAGGTGGGCTCTCATTAAGCCTCCCACCTCTAGGCAAAACAATCCCTTTTTTTTTTTTTTTTCCCATGAGCCACATTATTCCTGCAGGCAAAGCTTCAGCTAAGGTTCTCTGTAATGTGACTTTTTTTGAAGGAACAACCTCATACCAAAATGAAGCGCCCGAACCATTTATTTGTAAAAACACACACAGAGTTTCCCCCCGAGCTAGGTCTCATGTCAATCAGTGATATTCTTACAACAAAAAAAAAGCCTCCCTTCAGAAAGCAGAAGCAACACCCCGTCTTCTTACAGAGCACGGCCCATGCCAGCACGAGCACTCCCTGCTGACAGTTCCCTCTCCCAGGTGACCCATTTTGACCTCCACCATATGCAGGCTTTCAGCTTATCGGTACTTGCCAGGGGTCTCGTCTTCCTTCTGGAGTGGCTCCACGGGCCCACGAGCTCTCTGCTGTGCCTGCCTTGCCTTCCACACGCGAGGCATGGCGCTCCGTCGGGAAGGTGCTGCCTGCAGCTGTAGCACTGCCAGCACACGCTGCTCTTCCCTGCTGGGACTCAAAGCGAAGTAGATGCAGGCAGGACCTGCAGTTACTCCCTCAATCTTGCAGACCCATTCTGTTCCCCCTCCTGACCTCCTGGGTCTGCCCTTCTTTATTCTGGATATCCTGTGATGTTGGACCATGCATTCCCCAATTCATTACTTTCCCCTGCAACAGCTTTTGCTAATACCACCCTGCGTTCGGTTCATGCATTTTTCATCACTATTTTTATGTTTTCTCTTTTCTCTCTAAGGACTTTTTCCTCACTGGGACCAACTGTGGCACTGTCTGAATCAGCGACACAGAAAAATAAATTGATACTGCCTTGCTTGCAAACAAAATGCCATTTTGGAGCTGTAGCACCAAAAGCCAGATTGTGGGGTGTTAAGGTCCCCAACAGGTCGGTGTTTGCATTTCCAGTGGTCTCAAAGAGGCTAAAAGGTCACAGTCTTAGTTGTGTGCCTTAGTTCTTTGTGCATCTAGCTTTATTTTATGCACTCTGCATCGTGTGCTGAAAGCAATCCTATCAAGAGGGAAACGTCCCCCAGTCCTATCTCGGATAACAGCACAGCGCTATAGCTGGATACGATTACAGCTCTGATTGCTATTTGGGCTTCCCCACTCAACTCATACACCAGGAATTTGGAAAGGTTTCATCCAGGCAGGACCCTTGTGATAAAAGGATTGAAACAACAAAGCACAGGATTAGCAAGGCAGATGAATGACTTCACTGCAGTGTTTTCCCATGGCATCATCCAACCTGCCTCATCAAGGAGCTTGATGATCCTGGAAAGACAGACCTTATTATACCTCACACCCACTGCTTTTCCTTAGGATAAAGGATTTTAAAGAGCAATTCTGGAGCTCTGAGCAGGAAGAATTTGAGCAGCTGAGAAGGCCGGGAAGAGTCATCACTTTATTATCTGAGTGAAATACCCACAAGAATAAACAGCAGTTAGGAAACTCTACCAGGAAGGCGTTGTTTTAGCACTACAGGATTAATGCTTCCACAAAGATTCTCCGGGCTTCTAAGACAGCAAGTGGAACGCGTATACTTTAGGTCATCTCTATACCAAAAATATTTTAGTCACTCATAGTTCAAATGACAAATTAACAATGAAGGGTCATCCTAATTACTTCCTTGCATTCCAAATTAGGACCAATTACTCCTTTTGCTCATTATCCAGGCACCACATTTTAATAGGCATCACAAACGTAGAGCCCTCCTGACTAAACTGTGTTAAAAAAACACATGATCAACAAGAGATGCTAAGGACAAGTAGATGTGAGACTCTGACTAAGCAGGACACAGAGAAACCAGCTGTCAGGATAATCGATAATCAAGGTCTTTAATGCAAAGCCAGCTTTGTTTTGTTCAGTCAGCTTCTCAGACCAGGGCCAAAATGTGTCCATCAACAGCAATTCTGAGATTTTCCTTTTTCTGCAGGAAAAGACGTGAAAGTACTTGTGAAATGTTCTCCTCCACAGGCACAGTAAGTGACACCTGGAGTATACTACTCCTTCCATGGAGATCCTCACATCTCCACAGCTGTGGCTACAGATTTATTAGCAGGAGTCGAGATTCCAGTCGCAAGTTTTCCTGGCATTCACCTTACAAAATAGCAATTTATCCAAGAATGATTTAATTGTTGCTGTGATTTTTAGTGAGAGGAAGATAAGGCACAGAACTTAAGTCCAGGGTGAGTGTACGGAAACACCCGTACATACAGAGATGTACGCTTCTGGAATGGCGAGCGCTGCATTCCCTACAGTCGTGGTTACCACATTCTGTTCTCTCCATGCTCCATTTTCCATTTAAGAGCTTACTCTCCGTTTCTGTTAAGTGGATATATTCTCCCACTTCTGCAGAAGAAGTTCCAGAAGATCACTCTGGTGCTATGTCTTCACAATGCCAGTGTAAGTCACGTAACGCCAGTAAATGACAACAGGTCACCACGCTTGGCGCAGAGTCTCTCTGTTCCAAGCATGTACAGAAGGCAATTTTGCCAAAGTAGGACTCAGAAAGGCTTTTAAGGACATCTTGCTCTTGTCCTTCCCTTCTTCCTTGGAACCAAATCAGACGCTCCGCATGGCATTATCAAGCAGTGCTTCCCATTAATTTCCAATAGTTCAAACAATGAAGTACTAACTCTCTCAGAAGGCTATTCCACAACCTAACAGATTTCAAAGACTCTACAAATATATACCAGCAACTAACTTTATTAGTCAGCAGGAGCTAGCAGCAGGGCTGACATACAAGCTACGGAGAGCACATCTGTCAATAACAGGTTGCCATAGTTCTCCACAGACGGTCTCAGAACGAGGCATCTTGAAAGAGATCCAGCAATAAGAAAGGTCTTTTGAAACATCTGATGATAAAGATCTATTATTTTAGCTTCTGATGGGCACTGGTAGATGTAAGATCTGATGAGAAATGTGATTATTTTTATTTTGACAAGTTTTAAAGCTACAGTTACTCACATTTTCTAACGGAATTAACTCTTAGTTTCTTCTGACTGAATTAAATACACATCAATTAAAGCAACTTTTAAAATAAAATGATTTATTTATAATTGTGTGTTTTTATTTTTTCTTCTTCTCTGAAAGACTTCTAGATCCATGCATAGACAACTCATTAACAAGTATTTTCTCCTGGCTGCCAGTCCTCCAAACTCAGTTCATTAACCGAGAGTCACTGGGCCCAGCGTCAGCCTCGTTATTACCAGGCAGACATTTGGAGAGCCAAATCAGGGCTCACTGACACCTAATCAACTCCGCTCTCTTGTTCACTACTATTTTTTATTGGTCGTACAACAACAGCCTCTACCAACAAGTTCCGTAAATATCAGTTCTGAAACGACTAGACGCATCAACGATCTCTGCACGGAAGGCAGGTATTATATCGACAGCACTGGGGAGATGTTGTAAATAAAGAGGACAGGCAAAAAAAATCAAGCAAGAAGAGCCAAATCACCTTAAGTGACAGGGATAATAGGAACAAACTTAAGAAATATTGTGATTTTTTGCTATATGCTTTGTGCGCATTGCTAGGAAACAAGAAGAGACAAGACAAATGCAGGTGGATTAGAGAAACACAGAAGGTAGGCCAGCCAGTGATCAACTACATAAAAAAAACAACTATGGTCCCAGCATATCTCTGATGGTTTATCCCCCAAAATCCACGGAGCCAACTGTGCTTTCGGAAAGACACCTGCAAGGTTCTTTGTGTGCCCATCTTTAGTTGGGTATGTTAAAAAAAATCCCCCAAATCGAAGAGGAACAGGTACAGAACAGGACCACTAAGGCCAGAAATGAAGATTGGTGGTCTATGGAAGTACAGTGGGGATTTCAGTGCAACAAGAGGCTTGCCTGGCTACTTTCTGGTATATGTTAGCACATATCTTAACCTAAACATCCTCAATTTTCTAACAGACGTATTTACTTCAAGATTTACCATTTGTTACATCCACATTGTGTTACACCTTTTCTGCCTCTGTAGCATCT
This sequence comes from Nettapus auritus, assembly GCA_011076525.1. Classification (NCBI taxonomy): domain Eukaryota; kingdom Metazoa; phylum Chordata; class Aves; order Anseriformes; family Anatidae; genus Nettapus; species Nettapus auritus. The sequence continues at coordinate 20,784,182 of CM021772.1, read as the reverse complement.
ACGCCAAAAAGCTTAAGGGACACGTATCACCTCCTAGGTAGCCTCCTCTTTGCTGCTCTGCTCTCTTAGCCTTTTTAGGCTACCACTCCTATTAGCCAAGGTTTCTGTCCTGGTTTGCTGCCCCCCAACCCCTCGGAATCCCAGCCCCGTGTAAGCTCTCAGACACTGCTGTGGCCGCGGGGTCGGGGCAGATGGAGCGCCAGCCTTTCAGCAGCGGGATCGAAGGCAGCGCTGGTGGTTGCAGCCTCCCAGCTGGGACTGATGATCTGTTCCAATGGCAAGTCAAAACAGATTAGTTTAAACCACAGACAATTTAATCTAACCTGTCTGGTTTCAGACTGGAACAGAGACGCAGAAGCAGTCATCTGGCCATCGCCGGTGTCAGCTGGGACATGGCAACCCACAGCACCTCCTCCCCAACAGGAATCTGCCTCCGTGCGCGCATCTCTGCCAGAGTTAAACTGGTCTGTTTGTGCCTCATTTACCTACTGGAAGAGGCTGAACGTTTTGACAGCAGAGCAGCCTGACACACACTTTCCATAGCAATCTCCAAGGAAGCTGTAGGATAGCACAGAGCGAGAAGCAACCTGGCTTCGGACCCTGAGCCCAGAAGAAGAGAGAAAAGAATCCCCAGGGCTCAATTATCAATTTTCCTAACAGACGGAAGTTAGCAGGAGGTTGCCACAATACCCTGAATGAGCATCTGCGTTTCTGAGCATCTTTGTGAGGGTTTTGAGAAATATCAGAAGCATCAAAGGGTTTGGCCAACACAAGCTGATGAGTGGTGAACATGGTGGCAGGTGAAATGTCGCACTGGCTGGCTCAAGAAAGCAGTCACTGAATTTAACTTGAACCACTAAGCATGCCAATATACTGAAAATATCGTACTACTACACGTTATAATCAACAGAACATCACCAGCATGGGATAATTCCACTGGATTACAATATCCAAAAGGATTTTGCATAAAACAGATTAATGTGCTTGGAAGAAAAGAACATGCAAATAGGCCTGGAAGAAACATCCCACAGCGTGAGGGGCTGAAAAGGCCTTGACTGCTGCCTTTAGAAATGATGGGAAGGAATATGGAATTATTGATGATATTGCTTTCATTAAGTATACCTCATCTTTCCCATAACACATGAATGGGATCACAACCAATGGAACTGGAAAGCAAAATATTTAAAACTCATTAAAGGATTCATTCTTTTATTCTTCCAAATGATGAATCTTGGCCTTCAGTCTTCACTTCCTGAAGACGGTTTACGAAGAGTAAAGAGTTCTAGAAGACAACGTTCGTAGCAGAACAGAGGCATTTGTAACTAGAAGGACCCCGCATCCTAACCTAGCAAAAATCCTGATGCTCCTCGGTACAGAATTTAAGCAGCACCTTTGCCCAAGGCACAGCGCAATAACTTTATGTGCTCCTAATTAAACTTGTTTCACAGAGGTAACCAGAAATTCTCTTCAAAACAAAACAAATAAAAAATGATTAAAAAGCCGACATAAAGTCTTCTTTTACAGGACACAACTGCACACTTAATATTTCCAGATACCTAGCAGCTGCAAAGCACACCCTGCATTTGAACTTTCGTTTCCTTCTGGTTTGTTTGCCACTCAAGTTCACTTGTTTCTATCTGGGAAGTCCTTCCTGAATCACAGGTGTTGTTTTGGGTGTTGCAGTACCACTGACGCCATGAGCTTGCTGATAAGGACATGACAGCATCCCCTCCTGCTACAGATGTCACCTCACAGGATCTCATTTGAGAGGCAATATGCAGAAACAGCCACTTGCTGTAGAAGACAAATGTTCTCAAGATTAAGAGGTCAGTACCTTTTCAGACACAGCATTTTATGAGAGTGCACGATTCCAAAGGGTTCAGCTTGGCATTAACTATGTGATATTTCATATAAAACTTTTCAAAGGTTGTATTACTTGCTTCATAAACTTGTGGAATGAACCTGGATGTTAACCTTAGAGCATGGCAGTGTTCTGATGGAACTTGCTATCACGGACACATTATATGGTTATGTGCCATTAGTTAATCATTTAAAGAGAAACAAGAAATGGAAATTAGGGCATTTGGGTCTGATAAGTTCTAAAGATTTGCTGACTCCTGTTTGTAGGAGAGACCAACAACACTTAAACTTTTCTCCAGCTGAGACTTACTTGTCTCTCATTCGCAGCCAAGAAAGCCTCTCTTGTTAAATATGACGAAAAGCAAGCTCTGAGAGTGACAGTACCATTCTCATTGAATCCAATCTTTAAAATAAATAGATAAAATTGGATTGAGATGATAGGTGCTCTTTAGATATCAAAGATTAAATAGCTAAACCATCTTCAGACATTCTAGTGGCATGGGACGTAACAGTCCATACATTTTCTTGGCCTAATTTTAACAGATTGCTAATTCTGCTCAACCTTCTGTGTGCTCGGGGGGACCCTGCAACTTGCAGGATTCTTTTAGCCACCGTGCAGCACCTGAGAAATGGCTATGCTTCTTAGCGGGATGACAGGGCTCCCAAATTGACTTACCAGTGGACTACTAGGCAACCTGCTGTTGAGCAGCCTAATACTCTCTTTCCTTGTGAACACTGCTTATACCTTAATAGCTTAAGTCCACGTGAGCTGGGATTTACACTCCTTGAGGTGACAACCTAAACTTCTCAGTTGTGCCACCAGGAGTAGTAATTGGCTTAATGTTTCCCTTTTTAACAAGCACGAGTTGCCACCATGCAGCACAAAGCAAACGCTCCCAGGTTTCGTTGTTTGTTTGTGCATCACCGTATTTCAGGACGTTTCCCTAAGCGGCGAAGCACATGGAGGCTACTTTGGATTACCTGGGTGGAGAGCAAAGAACAGGGGTAAGATCTCCGCTATCAGAGCAGCCCTCCCACAGAGGGACCAAATCAGCCAGAAGAGTCAGTGACTACAAGGCATGCGGAGGAAAGAGATGTCATCTCCTGACTGGACATGAGGAGAGTACTGCCAGTCTCAGGAGCAGGAGGGTATGGGGAATCTTCATTCATTTACACAATCAGAATGAGCACACCCAGTGGATTCAATTTCCCTTCCATAATTGCTTCAATTCTATAACACATTGCTAAAAATTCTTCTTGGCAAAAAGATGCAAAAGCAATGAAGACAAACATGAGTCAAAGCCCAGTGATCCTACTGATCCTTTTGTAACTAACCAAACGTAAACAAAGATTAAACATTGCTAACTTCTGTTTACCATCGAAATGACAAAATCAGTTTTAGAAGCGTGTTTACAAGAAGGGCATATTGTTTCAGGCCCCGCAAGAGCTAGCTCTGCAGAAATCATTTGTAACAGTCAAATGTTTATCATTTACAGCGTTTCAAACAGAGTAACTCCAGGAACTGAAATGCAGCTGGCAGATGGTGGAAGAAATTAAACTCATGACATGGTTCAGTAATCGGCAAATCACGGTGAGGTGGAGGTGTTTCCCTCCCTGGGACACCTGCTACACTTTGCAGGGCTCCACAGCCACACACCAAAACTTCCTCGACTTCCAACAGCGTGAGGCTGGCCAGTAAAACTTAACTTGCCAGGTTACCTTGAGACTGCAGCCTGGTGCGTGAGCAACCCTTCCCCAGCTCTTCCGCCTGTCCTCTACCAGGAGCTGCTCTCCTCCAGAGCCCGGCTGCGCTCCCCAGGCAGACAGCTCCACGCCGTATGATTGAGGAGTCTGGGAAAGGGGCATCAGGGACCTGCACAGATCTGTGCTGGAAACGGCGACTGGAGATGATAGTTTCATTTTCATTTAACCTACTTAGAAACAAAGGGAAATGACACGCTGAATATACTCAGTGTCACTTAGATGTGACGGTATGCTCTGGGTTACAGCAGAGCTGGAAAAAAACAACAACCAAGACTGCTCACGGTGCTCTGAAGATCCAGTTACAATTCAATAGTGTTCCAGTTCTGGAAATCAAAATTTGTAACCAAATGTCCAAGTTGGAAAGCTCTGCGAGAGAAGGGACTGGCACAACGGTTTGTATTTGAGCCTCCTTTCTTCCCCAAAGAATAAATATTCCCCTCCCTGCCCCCTGAAGACTTTTTTTGCACTGTTCTTCCTTGTCTCCCTGCTGGGTGGAGTCTGCTGGAAACCACAGAGAGAAGGCACGCTCTGGTCTACAGGCGACCGGAGACAAGCACTTATTGTCACCTCTGCTAGCACTGCCGCAATGCCGAACGCAGGAGTTCCGTGGAAGGACACTACGTCGACAGTCCTGCTGGCATCCTGCTGCCACGTTCTTCCACACTGGCATCCTTCCTACTCCCATTTCATATAATCTCCCTATTTAAAACACTTGGTAATTCTCCACGTTACAACTGAAAGATATATTTATTAATTTCTTCGAGCCACTAACTGTCCCCGAGGCTCTTCGTGGGAATGTGTGTCAGCTTATTGATTCTAGCCCTCCCCTCCCTGCACTGGTTTCCTCTTCTGCCAGGCAGGCAGGAATGTACCTCTGTGCTGCTTCGGGTCATAATTGGAAAAAAGATAGAAATGTTCAATATGACTCATACATAATTCAGCTTATCAGCCACCCAGGAGAAATGAGAAGAGAAGGTATATGCACGTCTGTTTCTCCCTCTATCAACAGGAGAAATAATTTCCAGTTACACCAAGTATATACGTAGTTTGGTCACAACAGGATTTGCGCTTAGAAGCAAAAAATAAGAGACACGGGAGCTGAGAATGAAAGGGCAGTAGGGAGCCGAGCCGTTAAAGGATTCACATCTGTGAGGATTCCCAGTTCCTCCAGGAGACTGGACTCAGGCTTCTCTCTTGATATTCAGAATGGAATAAGTTAGCAATTAGAAAGGATTATCTGCCTCTGATCTGTAAAACATTGTGGAAATCTAAATAAAATAAAGCTCCAGATTAGTTAGCTACAAAGACCTCTAATAAGAGCCTGCTAAACCCTGTGACTTCGGGATTTAATGCTAAGGTCTGTGTTCTAAAAACCAAATTGCGAAGAAGCATTAAACTTACCGTTATAAAGGATTTTTAATGTAAAAATCAGTATGTACTGTGTATTTAGCAGCATGTAACCATGAGGACGTGTGTGACAGAGCCTTGTCATGCATCAGGGACCGCTGCATTAGTCAAATTTTTGAAAGGAAGTGCAGAATGTCTGCATCATTCAAAATGCCACCTGAGAGCAATTACAGAAATTATTTTAACCCCAGAAGCAGAGGGAAAATCCAATCCTAGCTGACAGCCTTGAGGGTATCAATTGTTCCACGTGAAATGTGTCATTTCCAAATAGCTCTATGAAATTTGTGTCAGGAAAGCAGTGGCAGAACAGAGAGGTGGGGCACTTCTTGTTAGTTTTTTAGAGACCACCGAGGCTGTTTGAACATAACCACAGCCAGGGCACTCACTTGTGATACCCATCCTGCAAACCCATATGTAAAAGAATAATCAAAAAAATGTCACGCTCCCAAAACGCAGCAGGGTAATTTAAGGCAGACGACACCGAACAATGAGACAGCACAACTGGAAAAAAAAAAATACATTTTTGTCCCCAGAAAATCTCAGAAAGGAAAGATATAAAATATGTTTTCTTAATGCAGATACATCACAACAGAGCTTATCTGCTTCATCAGGCTAAGCCAACGTGTGAGGTACATCTTCCTCCTCTGGAAGCAAGCTCCCAACTCTGCGTGAGCACACACAAACTGCTACACAGCAAATACTTCTTAATTTTACGCATTATGAGAGTACTTGGCAAGGGGTCGATACTCTTCAGCTTGAGAGGAAAACGCAGCCCCCAGCCTGCGGATGGTTTTTGACCTTATGGGATCGTGTTAAACCAGCATTACCCCTGATTAAAGGCAGTTTCCAAACAGAAAAGCAGGCTCTGTGCCTGACTGGTGGCGACTTTTGCTTCTGTGGCTCTTAAACAGTGCAAGCATGTCTTTTCCTGTCCCTGGTGTTTCCTACCATTCCCTATTTATGTGGTGGTCTGAAAGTTTTACCTCATCAGGAACCCAGCAGGAGCTCTACAGAGCTGAGAAATGCTGTTGTGCTCCTTTATGCAATGCATGTCTCTGTGGGCCTTTGAACATTTAACACAGAGCAAATAAATTATTAGCGCGTGTGCATGTGCATACATATCTCAGATACATAAAGGCAACTGCAACCAAAGGAAACAGGAATGTGTGGGGAACACTCATTTAGTCGAGTATCAAGCATCACAAAAATCCAGTTGTAAGAATCATTTAAATGCAGATCTGCAAGAAAAATGCTGAAAGAGCTCCACCGAGCTTTGTGTACTCACATACGTGGCTGCAAAGGCAAGAAGTAACAAAAGGGATCTGCTTTTTTTCCACTCAACAATTTTCAAGTCTATAGCACCTGTTATCCATCTCTTAATACTACTACTGAAGAGCAAGGTGATCCTTTAAGGTGCCCCACCTCCAGAAACAAGATACACAATCACATCAAGTATTGAAAGATTTCTATGACTCCCATCACCAGAGTGTCGGAGCACATTACAGTTGTTTGATGTATTCTTTGTCACAGAGCAGAGAGGAAAATATGATTACCTCCATGCTATAAATGGGAAGGGAGAACAAGGGACAACGGCAACATATTTCTGGCAGAGCAAGGGAAAAACCCTTCACTTGTGCATGGCTGGCACACTCACGACTGGGATAACCAGTCTACTCTGCCTTCATGGCCAGACTGAACAGAAAAAGTTCATCTGAATTTGATGATTCCCAATCATACAGACACTTTCCAGTCCAGCTCTTTCATTACTCAGAAGTTTCTTCATGAATCCGTACACAGCAAGCAATTTGCTTAAGCCTTTTTCTTGCTCATCTTAGTAAATGCAAATTTAAAAGTCCATTCAGCCAAATGTCCTAAATTTGCAACAATCCAATGCACTTATAAAATCCTATATATAAACAAATACTTTAACACATTGATGGGCTGAAAAAATCCCCATTGCCTTGAAAGCAGAGAATAATTCTGAGAATCTAATATAAAAAAAAAAAAATCAACTGATCACAAGCCTTTTATATCTAACACACAGTTCTTCCACAAAACATTCAGTTTAGAAGAAACAACATAGCAAGCAGAAGAGAAGAGAAAAAGACTAACAAGTTGTGACTACAGTGAAAAGCAAACCCAGCTAAATTCCACATCAAGCTCAAAATCTGAAGAGGAACCTGAAAATCCATTCAAAAAGAACCGTGCTGATTTAATCCAGAAGGTACAGCAACATGGATTAGGTTTCTGATTGTCAGATACAATTCTCAGATACCCTGAAGATGGGTATTACATCAAGGCAGGCAGATGAGAAAAGTATACAAATGTCTCTTTAGCTAGGCCTCCAAGCTAGAAATAACATAGCTCAATCAGACAATTCAACTAATACACTTTAAAGAAAGTTCAGAATCTGCCATCCTTTCTGCTCATGATTGTCTGAAAAATAACGGCTTCTATCACTATGAGAAATTACAGCAAATGGTACAGGAACAACACAGCTTTTCCAAACTGAGCTAGAATATCACAATGTCACTTAAGATCACTACAACACGTAGCTACCAAAGCCAAAGCCATGTTTCCAGCCACCTAAAGACATGAAAAAACACCTTCCACTTACCTTCTAACACTGTTAATTTGGCACTCGTGTTTATCTCCCCAACACTGTTGGTGGCTGTGCACTCGTAGATGGCTTCGTCTCGATGAACACGCAGGGGCTGTATCCGCAGAACTGATCCCGACCCATCATCAAACTCAATAACCTTTAACAACAAAAAGAAAGCAGTTCGTTAAGTGCTATCTAGTGCAACACAAACAAGGTCAAAACAATCCAGGGGTTAAAAACAATTCAGAAAGATCTGCAAACTAGTAAATATCATGCAACTAAGCAAGTGTTCCAAGTCCAGAAATCAAAAAATCTCAGAGTCAAGAACATATCTGCCCTCTGAGAAGGCTAGAACAAATGAAGATCCAATGAGGTTCTTTATGGATCAATTAAAGTTGAAAAATTATCAACCTGGTAATAAAGAAGTGGATCTGGTGATTTAAAACATCTGAGCCATACTTGCACTAATGGTTTTACTAATCACACTGATCGCAATTTAGTGCCAACTTTCACCTTGATGGAAGAGCAGAATGATATACTCCTGTGGGATCACCAGGAAAATAGTAACAAAACCAGAGCAACACCTCGAGCACCTACAGCGCATGCTAACTTCAGCAGAAAGTGACTGTTTTCAACGTCCTTCAGCATCAGGTACTTTGCAATTCTGGCATGATCATCAATGCTATAATTACAGCTCCTTCCCCAGCATAATAAATAAAGTCCTTAATAAATCATTGCCATTCCATCCTGCTAAGCTGTAACGTACATTACTCGAACTTCTACAGGGAAGAAAGGTATTTGTTAGTTTACTGCTGGATCACTGTAAGTTATTCCTTAATGGCAAGTCAGTGAAGGCACAGCCTTGGGCCACTGTTAATGCCAAGCTCGTCCTTCTCCTATTACTGAACACTGTAAAACTTGGAAATACTAACTGAACCACAGATGGTGACAACACGAGGGAAAGGCACAAGACCCCTCCTGTCACTGGGGAACTCAGGGGCAGATGGAGAGACTAAGCTGTACACTGCTCCAGACACACACGTCTGCCTGGGACCTGCATCACCTCCGTGCAAAACTTGCACCTGATTTCCAGAGCCCTACTTGGGTGTACTTCTCACATCACCAACACCAAAGGAGTAAAAATAGGAATGAGAAAATAATGTGCACCCCAACACTCTGCAGCGACAGGAAAAATAGGAAGAAATAAAAAGGTAACCAAGACCACTGAAAACCTGTTATTTCTCACACTGGATGGAATAATCGTTTTGCTTGAAATAACAGAAACAGCTTGCAAATAAACCCTAATTTGGGGTCAAGTAGCAGCAGACAGGACATTGGAAGGTGAACACTGCAGCAATACATTTTTTTTAAATTACATTTTTTTAAAATTGGATTTTAAATTAAATACAGAATGTAACAAAATGCTAAACTTACTATAATCCTTCCACGGTATAGAGCTACTGCCAAATTTCAAAGCAACAGTCAGATGCAAAGACTAATTCAGTTCAGTGATAAGGATTGAAAAGCTATGAGGTGAAAGAGCAGAAAAATCCTTTTTCCCTTAATATCCCTTGAATAAACGTTGTGTGTGAGAGGAAGGGAGCTACAACCACTGGAGACCTGACAGAGACCAAGACTAGAAACTCTGTTCAATTTGCTAACTATGGATACCTCTACTCAGCACGTGTACATCAGATTTGATTTTTTTTTAAATCATTTTAACTGAATTCCAGTTTTCTTCTAAATAAAGACTAGCTTAGGAATGAGGTAGAATTAACAGTTACCTGGCAAAAAGTACAGATGTTATTCATTATCTCCTAACACATTAAAAATGCTTTAACTATGTACCAAAACTGAAGTGAATTAAGGTAGGAAACTGCTCATGTAAATGCATATATTCATGTGTATCCTTCTGGTAAGCCACAACAGTCACCAAATTCACTACAAAGTTTATATTAACTTACAAATCATATTAACTTACAAATCAAAATGTTTAAACAGTTACTATACAACAAAACAAACCTTTATATAAAAAAGTTTGCAATTGATTACTTTAATAAAGGTTTCCTGCTCACATACAAAATCGTGATTAAAAAATTGGTGACTTGAATCAATCTACTCTGGGAAACGAAGTCATCTGTGCTCTAGTCAGAAAAGCAAAAAGCAACAAAGACGAGGATTAGAGGAAAGACAGCAGAATGGTGGGCAGGGCCACATTTCCAAGGGCAGTTTTAGACAGAAGAACCCAACTCCAAAAAAAGGAAAGTGGAGAAAAAGGTGGAGAAAGTCAGTGATAATATATTTGATATTTAAGATATGAACCCTATTAGATGCCTTTTATAAATATATTTCTGATACCTGTTCTTCCTTCTTCCTGTCTCTCAGTCTGCTAGCCAGCTGAGGGAAGTGATTGTCCCTGTGCTGGTGAGGCCTTGCCTCAAGTGCCGTGTGCAGTTTGGGGCACTGAACTGAAGTAAATAAAATTTTTAGAGTCCAAAGGAGGGCTGCAAAGGTGGTGAAGGGTCTAGAGGGGGAGACGTATGAGGAGCGGTTGAGGTCCCTTGGTCTCCTCAGCCCAGAGCAGAGCAGGCTGACAGGAGGCGTCATGGCGGCCTGCAGCTCCCTCACGAGGGGAGCGGAGGGGCAGGCGCTGAGAGGGCAGGCCTGAGGGACCGGCATGGAGCTGGGGCAGGGGAGGGTCAGGCTGGGGGTTAGGGAAAGGTTCTGCACCCAGAGGGTGGTCGGGCACTGGGACAGGATCCCCAGGGCAGTGTTCATGGCACTGGGCCTGCTGGAATTCAAAAAGCATTTGGACAACTCTCCCAGACATACAGTTTGGTTTTTTTTGGGTGGTCCTGTGTGGAGCCAGGAATTGGGCTTGATGATACTTGTGGGTCCCTTCCAACTTGGGGTACTCTACGATTCTAGGGAATTCAAATTATCCCGTCAGATGGCTTCACCATTCTCTTTTCAAGTGCATTTGTGGGAGGGGTGACAGCAGCATTCGCTTAGAAAGCCTTCCAGCAGGATTTTGACATCCCACTTTTTAATTTCACTAGGGATAGCAGGCCACAGAGGTGCCATATCAACTTTCACAATGAAAACAGGAAACTACTGCTAGATGCAACTTTTATCTGCCATCCCATTCAGTGCTAGCCTGCCTCTCATCTGAAGAAGGATCTCCCGCGTGTGCAAACAGCATCATGCTCACAAATAACACCAGCTCTACAGATTGCATTGCTGCAGGGAAGAAATTTAACTTTAAAGCCCTAGGCTCTGTATTGCTGTGATGCAGAAATAACTGGGCTGCAATGATGAGTACCACGTACCTAAGACTTGCAGGAATTAGACTGTTTTCCAATTTTATTTATTTTTATTACCTCAAACCGCTGAGAACTGACTTTCTTCCCCTTCTTCATCCATGTGATACGAGGTTTGGGTTCTCCTGTTGCCTGACACACAAAAGAGGCCACTCCTCCAGAAATCCCAATCTGATCTTCAGGAGCTTTCATAAATGTTGGCTTGCCTGGAAAAACAACCAGATCACCCCCATGAGGACACAACATCAGATAAGCAAGGAATGTGTCATGTAAATCTAAATTAAAAGATAATTGGTGCTCCCACTACAAATCCAGGTTGAATGGTCTCGGCCACACAAATTCAGTACAGACTGCAACATGACAAGCACAATTTCTGCTCGAGTACCCTTTTTCCTGAAATGAATAAAGTCCATCTGGTTTGCCTGTAAATGAGGGCAACAGAGGGCTCCCCCTGGCCCCTTGGGCATTCATTCAGGTATATGACAATTTGAAACCCTTTTTATGGCTTATTTTTTTTTAATAAATGGATTTTTGCAGGTTTATAACGTGGTCATAGCACTGGAAATTACAGAACAGCTGACACACCAAACCTACAAAACGTACCATACGTTGACATTAGTTTTCCCAAAAGCTGTTAAGACATTTGTCAGAATTAACAGATACAGTTTTATGTGCACAGCTAAGAAGCTTTAAGTTCATTTTAAATGTGGGTTGACATAAAAATTCTACGGGCTAAGTATCTGGAAACCTGCACAGGCTGGCCTATGCTTGGTAAGAAACTAATCACTAAAACTGAAAGTCAGCAAGGAAATCAAAGTGACTTTCAGGCCTGAAAGACTCAGCAGAAATGAAAAAAAAAATCATGTAACATTTTAATAATCAATAAAAAGTTTCATGAAAATACAGTTGTGTCTTATGGATCAATAAAATTAGGTATCTAGGTTGAAAGTTTTTCATCTTTCTTGTGCACCCACTGTACAAGAAATGTTGGCAACATGTGACCCCAGGGCAGTTTTGAAACACTGCTTTGCCCAAGTAAGAAGCATGTGATGATCTCTTATCCCTGTGCAGCACTAAAACATTTAACCCCATGCCGGGAGTTAATGGAGTCCACCCATGATGTCACTCCGTACACAGGTCACCATGAGGCCACATTTTTAATGTAGCATACAGTTCTGATTAATCACTTCAGAGATGGCCTAGAAATGGCGCAGAGACAAAAAGGAGGAAAGGCCTGCAGCCAGCGAGAGGAGGAGAGACTCCTTCAGCTACCATCCCCAGTGGAGCTGGCTGCAGTTCCTCATCTTCATGTTCTTGACACGTCCATTTTTTTTTTGGTTTTTTTTTTAGGGAAGCTTGGGAACATCTGTAAACCAAGGTTGTTTTAACATTAAGCTTTTGATGAACTGAGAGCAGAGATTCCATGATCCAAGAGGGATATGGATTCAGCAACCCCAAGAGGAAGTGATGTTTAAATGTATTTTCCTAATGTAGAAGAGATTAAAATGACCATTGCTTGTAACAGCTGTGCTGACCTTGCAGCTAGCGAAAAGGGTCCTTGCTCTGCCCACCCCTTGTACTATTCACTGCCCTTCCCGGCCTCCAACCACCAGCAACACAATCCTACACGCAGCTCCAGGTCACGAGAGCCTCTCTGGAGCAGATGGAGCCCCTAACCTGGCAGAAAACTGCCTTTTTTTTTTTTTTTTTCTATTTTTTTAAGCAGGCTGGGGAATGCAGGGATTTGGGGCAGGATCAGACAAGCATAAGGCACCAGACGATGGGTCTCCTCCCTCAGCAGCAGCCACCCATCGCCTAGAGCTGTGAAGTGCAACTTTCCCCTTACACAGCAATATTTGAAGATTTGCTAAAACAGTGGGACTTCCTTAAGCCTATCTTCACCTTCTGGTTTAGCACACAGCAGGTGCTTACACAGGACCCCAGCAGGGTAGTGGGGGGGGCGACTCAACCCTTGGGGCATCTCAACCAAGTGACCTGCTCCAACCGCTACGTTTTACAAGGCCGAGAGGCTCGACGCAGACTGCAGCTGCGTGCTAGGGAGCCCTCCAACTGCTGACACGGGCCACAGACACCAGGGGACATGCCAGCCCCAGCCAGAGGTGACAGCTGAGACTAAGCTGCAAGACTGGGCCTCTGTTTCTGCAGCTTGCTCAGCTTTATTTCCAAAAGGCCTTTACAGACTGGGAATGCACCGGACTTAGCACCATCCGCACAGATGTGGGGACACACACTGTCCTCAGCAAGCTGCTGGAGGAAGATCACAGAGCTGACCAACCACAAACATTTACAGAGGTGTACTGAATTGGGCTCATGCTTGGTGAAGGAAGCCTCGAGGACTCGGCAAAGAAAATAGCTCAAAACCCAGAAAAAGCCTTTTTAAAACATAATGGCCACCATCTGCAGTCTTTGGCACATTGTCCTGACATTAACAGCAAGCAATTATTAAGTGTACTTGCTTAACTGACGCTGATTTCACGTATTTACTCATCTATAATCATGTCTATTTCTACTTAGTTTATATTTACATATATCTGTGTTTATTCACCTCTCATCTATCCCAGTGAAATGTTAATTTACTGTTCAGGCAGCTGGTGATTGCAGTGTGATTGACTGTTTTGCTATGCAGTGTGCTGAGCTGATGTCTTGTATTGCATTTCCGCAGTTGATTTGTTCTTTTTATTTTTTTGTTATTTACTCTGTGATCTTAGTAAAATAGTCTAAATTTTTCAAATGACAAATGCAGCAGAATCCAAAACTTTTGTCCTTGAAGGATACTATGCAATTATATCTCTCACTGTACACCAACTCCCCACTTTGTACACTAAGGACTTACTTTACTTTTGTACATTTAAAAAAATCAATACTATTAAAAACCAGAACAAAAGGAAACTGAACGTTCACAGGCAGTAAAAATCTAAAAAAACCTGCTGCCTTGTTCAACTTGAATTTACATTGTTGTAATGAATCTTTTTCCCCCTACACATTTAATTGAGCAACACTGATTTCTGGAAACCATCTAAATCCACCGAGACTGGTCATGAAAGTATGCCTGTATATAAACCAAATTCTCACACAGTCTGAGAAAGGGAATTTCTTTCTACAAAGCAATTTGAAATGTTTGTATGCCCTAAAGTTTTAAATGGAAGTACTAATTAAGCAAACCTAAAATCCTGAGTTCTGGCCCCTGGACAATAGCTGGGCATGGGCATACATATTTTTAAACCTATTGGTAACTTTTACAGCAACTCCCAAATTTTCTCTCAGTGAAAGCTAACAAAAATAGGACAGATAATCCAGGAGATTCTTGGATTCCATGGAAAACACACGTTTGGTGGACTAGACGACCTCCCCAGCTGCCCTCCCGTCACCATCTCTAACTGCTGTGGGACACAACAGCACGGTCACCTCGAAGGGCAGCAGTAACCACTAGGGACAGAGCCACGTAGTGGTGTGAGCGGTCTTTTTTTAACCTGTTTTGAAAGTTTGCACTCTTGGGGTAGCCTTGGAAACACAACCAGAAAAAAACTGAAAATACAATATTTAATTAGTTACCAAGTCATTCTCTTGTTCCCCTCTTCTTAAAAAAAAAAAAAACACGACCAAAGTCTCCACTGATGATTACCTTTGTACCAAGTCTGAAGTTTAACATGAGTTGTTCAAACAAACTACAAATAAATACACGGATCTGAAATGTCTTTTGTAGTGAAATCCTGTCATTTCCATAATGACGTTAGGACCAGGCAGAGCTGAATATATATATATATATATATATATATAGACACACGCACATATATTTGTTCTTTTTCAGACTTTCAACAAAAAGATTGTTCATATTCTGAAGACAAAGCAAGAGAGAACCTACTGAGCAAGTCCTGGGTGACAGCAGGGAGAGGTGTCAGGGGGCTGGGTGTCCATCACACCCACCTCTGCTTAATACATCGCATGGAGTAACAACTCCAGACTTGTGTATTTGTCATTTGATAACTCCAAGTCCAAACGACTGCAGCCCCTCTCCTGGCCTCTCTGCTCAGGGCCAGATCCCCGGAGCATGCTCAGTCCTTGCCCTCTAAATGAATTCTTGCTCCTCACTTCATAACCAAGATCCCATGACACTAGGAGTGGAAATTACTGGTATCATCATTTCTATTTACTCATAAGCCTCAAGCAGGAGCAAAGGAAAAAAATTCACCTTCTTGGTTTACATTTTTTCCTGCTTGGTCTTTGCTCAGAACTGCATTATTCTATAGAATTTATGGGAACAGTTCTGAAGTGGAAGACAGCAAAAAAATGGAGGGTTTTGTGTTTTAAGAAATGGGCTCTATCTTATTTGACAGGAAGCTGAAAGATAACTAGCTCAGACACATCCCTCCATTAAGAAACTTTTTTTCTTTTTTAAGAAAAAAAAAAAAAAAAAAACATTTCAAAGAAAGGGACTTTCCTTTCACAGCTAATACCACTGAAGAAGTCACTTGCTGAGCAAATAGAGATTTCTGGATAATCCTATCAGCTGAATCACAAGGAGGGTCTCACGGTGGGGAAGCCATGCTAGCAAAGATTTACGCACACTCAAGCCTCCTTCAGTACACCAGAAGACAGCAGCAAGCTCATGTGGAGACCTGGGCTGAGCTAGGGTGCCTGAAGCTTTCAAAGACAATGCTCCCCTGAGTTATGTTTGAAGAGGTCCACAAGAACATGGGTACAGACAGCCAGAGAGAGAAATACCAGCAGACCAATCGGGCATGCACTAGCCAGTAAGGTGCTGGCTTCCCTACCCAGCAAAAGGACGTGGGGTGGCCTCGGAGGGCACCCTGAAGCCTCAAAAGCACAATCTGTGGTCTGCTGCAGAACTGGTGACACAGCCTGCCTGCAGGGCAACCAGGAGCCAGAGACAGCCAACCATGAAGATGCATCTCTCTCGCTCCTATTATATATAAAAAATCACTGCTGTTCTCCGCTGTTCTAGACAATTTGCTTGTTGTGAAACAATTGTTATAAATCAGAAAACCATCTCAGCTGCTATCTTAAAATTTGCCCTACCAAGAGTAGTAACATTTCAATTCTCCTTTTTTCATTTTTTTCCCCCTTAAAAAAATCAACAACAAAATCAAACAAACCAGTCCAGAGTGACTTCAACATCACCCAGGCTGTTTCCACAGGCTATATCGCCTCTCCCCAAAACAAAGGACATTGCTAAGGAGAAAAGTCCCTTTTTTGGGGAATATATTTGGCAGATAACCTTCAAGGCCAAAGCACAGAGGTGCAGCCTTCCACCCTCTAAGCTGGCAAGGTGTCCTTTACGTGAGCCGTATTACATATGATCTGCACTGCCTGACTGGCAGAGCTTTGAAAACGGTGCTGGGTCATGTATATTTAGCACAGATTCTCATCTTTTGCTACACATTAAGCACACAGCAGTCACATGAAAGACGTTTCGTTGTAATTTTGTAATAGCCAAAGAATTTAAAGTGGCTAAAATGTAATATATGCCAACATAAATATGGCACTTATACACAAATATTAACTTATTTATTTCAAAAACACATAATCAGATGGTTTCTTAAAATAAAGGAGAAAATGAAATTGAATTCTCATGCTTTTTCAAGTATTTAGCACCCACATCAAATGTACCTCATCCAAAAATTCTAATTCAGAAACCAGCAATCATAGTGCTCCTCCTGTTCTAGTGGATGCTGTTTTTCCACAGAGTCACACGCAGGTTGGAGAAAAATGAATTATTAAACACATCTCTGCAATTAAGTGTTCTGTGAACACTCACCTGCTGCGAGAGATTTTAAAGAAAAATAACTCTGTCCTCCCGCTACAAGTGCCCACTGTTCTCGGCAGAACAGAAGGGCAGCCAAAAATAAGACTGGCTTTGTAGGAGAGGGGAACTTGCATTTTTATCAGAAAGCTTTTATGACTTGGGCTAAATTAAGACTGAAAGTAGTCTCTTTTGTGAAACAAAAAATAGTTACAGTTGTGATATGAGATGAACGAGATGAGCACATGCAATAGGCATACGTGGGTAACCTTATTTAGGTGCCCGGGCTAAATGAATTAAAAGAAGTTACTGACACAAGCAGGAAAAGATCATAGTGGGAATAGTTCTTTCATCCTGAAATTGTGAAATTCAGGTTTAAATCCCTGTCTTTAACCTTCCCCATCACCTATGCTGAGGTACAACTGTGCTTTGGCTTCCACTGTGAGACGTGCCTGCTGCTCCACACGGCTGCTGTCAGGATGAGTATGCTGAAAATGATGATGTGGCTCCGCTGTTACACCACCAGGAAGAAACCAAGAATGACACAGGCTTCCTCATGCTCACAGCTGACTTTGAAGGGGAAATAAAGTGGTCTGGAAGACAGAGGTGGCCTGTTCGTATACATACAGCAAGGACTTCCCTCTTAATCTGTTTCCTTTATGACCTTGGACGATTGATATCTGTGCACGGATGGATGCCTGCTAGAAAGATATGCTGGTGAAAATCACTCTATGATTTTTCTCCTAAGCGCCTGCTGCAGAGCAGGAGGCAAGCCACCAGGCTCTCTCCCTGTCCTAATGTGCAATATCCTTGTATTTTCCTTTCAATATACCCGCCATTATTTCACCGTGATTCCTGTCCCTTTGTGGTCATTAGGAATATTGGTTGGCAAAATGTAATTTTTCAAGCTTGTACTTGCATTTTTGGATAATTTACAAGTGTGAAGAGCCCGTTTGAGCCTTGTAATAACATCTCTTCAACAACAGCTTACCAGCATCAATGGGTCTTGGTGACCACAATGCTAATTCATTCTTTATTTCCTCCTATTTTTTATTGTAAGTTTACTCTGCTACAGCACTCTGTAACTGAAAATTTTATCCTTCTTTTTGCCTGGTGTAAGGTATTAATAAATAAATGCAAACATATATGCTCGGGTGTTGCACGCACAGATACATAAATTTCCCTTTATCCAACGGATCATTAACTTTTCCCCATCCACTTTAAAGAATACTTAAAAAACACAACCCAGCCACAGAAGATGGCATTCCAAATCCACACATTCCTCAGACTGCTCTGAAATACAGAAGGCTACCTGACATTACTTGCACATCCTACTCTCCGGTTTTATCATCTTGTTAGGATTTAATGCTTAAGAGATGCCCAACAGCTAGGACAAATGATTCTGCTATTTCAATCCAATTTTGGTGGTTGAATTTTCCAGCTTTAAGTGTGTTTGTCCATAACAATCAAATCTACAAAGATTATCTCAAAGCCCGTTGCATTTCTCCTCACCTTCATTACCTGGCTTCCATCAAGTTTCTCACACATACCTCCTGAGTTCATACAGAATGAAACCAAATAAAGTGAATGATTAATACATAACTCTCTAAGTAGTAGATCTTTTAACGTGCTCAGTGACCTCCATACTTCAGTAGAAAAATTAAATTAAAAATAATAAAAGCAGTCATCCAGCAGAGGCTGTGATTTCCCCTAAACGCAGTGAACTAAGACGCCACGTACTCGTTTCAGGGCGAGACCCGCTGCGCTTTGTTTATCTGTAAATAAGTTTAATTGAGGAGAATGCAAGGGCACACGCCAGACCAAATGTGTAATTTTATCAGTATCTACAATGACCTAAATTCACAAACTCTTGCTGTCTCTGGCTCCTACCTTCTCAGCTAACAGGTGCTGCTTGCAATTGCTTCAGCCTCCTTCCCCGCCGTAAGCCCAGCCCAAATGCAAAACCTTTTCCAAAGGGGATGATGTGCCTGTTGGGCATCTTCACGTGCTAACTGCCATTTGCAAGCAGTCTTTGCTCCTTGCTAATACAGGATTTATGCTTACTAAATCCAACATAAATCATTAAATAGTCTTTAAGGGAAAAGCGACCATTTTAAAATTCCTTCTTAAAACAACGCGTTAATAAATTGTGTGTCCCGTCAACAGAAATCCACTTCTGGCCAGGTGTCTGACCTGGTTATACATAAACCAGCCCCGCACCGCTAGAAACCATACCCACTCTTAAACGTTGATGTTTGGAGAAACCTGCTTATTCCACAGAAATACCAGCTAACAGCAGTTAGTTCACTCAAGTGTTAAGGCCGCGATTACTGGGTATTAATAAACTGCAGCAACAGCCTGCCATTATAGCGCTGCACTTCAGCAAATTTCTAATTCTGTCTCTTTATGAATCATGGAAATTGTTGAAAGAGTTTAAACACCTAAAATTAGCTGACATGATACTGAAACAGAATTGTCTCAGTCATCCATCACACACGGATGCCATGCAAGTCACTCAGCAGTGCTGCACATTCTGGGTGCTGATTTATTTGTGGAGGGAGTTTCAGGCAGACGACTTCGCCCTTATCGCAACGGGGAGGTGGTTTCTCTCCGTAGCACGTCTGCAGGGTGCCTCCAGATTTTGCGCACAGGGTGGCAAATTTTCTCCATTATTTTTCACGGCTGTTGTAATTGCAACGTCTTTCTCAAAGTGCCTGGCTGGCTATCAGTGTGAGCTGCTTTACATCTTAGTAGGAAAATCCTCAACTCTGGCTAATCCCTGTGCTATGACTGACTTTTGTCCGTGGTTTTTATTTTTGTGTGCACACGCTAGGGAAGGGGGGAGGTGGGTCTACTCTGACACCGTTATTACAATTGCTTCCAAAACCTGAAACAACACATTGCTAGAAAAAGGAAAATATGCCAAGAAGCACCGAGCAACCCTGCATCTGACTGAAGAATGCTGATTAAAAATAAAACAGAAAAACAGCCCAGAAAAGCATCCTTCTAGATCCTGAGGCCTTCTTCACTTCCCCTCCCCTGTTTAGAGCTTTCCCAGAACTGCTGCAATCTGTGCATCCAGATTGCCACGTATCCTGGGGAAAAGCCAGACCCCTGTACGTGGGCTTCGCTTTGAATTGCGGCTCCCCAGCTCTTACCCAAGCATTACACGGAGCAGAACAACAAGGGCGAGCGGGGACGCTGCTCTCGCTGTAGCGCTTCCAGCAGCCTGACAGAATGGCTTTCTGCTTCACTTTAATTTAAAATTGAAACCTGAAGTCAAATTTCCACCTGGTAATAGCTTAAAGGCACTTCCAATTAACTTGGTAATACACACTTTCTGAGTTAATAAATTTTTCACCCTCTGTGTTTAATACAATTAAACATTTGGGCCTTTGGCCTTGGACCTTACTTAGCTTGAGAAAGGATTGCAAAGAGACTGCCTCCAATTATCACCATTTACACAACATTCACTTAAGGGCTTTCAAATGCACACCTAGAGAGCATCTGTTTAATCATACACAAGGCACAGCACCTGAGTTTCCCTTTATCCAAGAATTTATTTAGGCCTTTCTCCTGCACAATCGCGTGCCGTGCTCCAGCCCGTACCGCCACCACGGGCTCTGCAACCAGCCCCCCCTGTGCCCAAGGCCACCCGTAACAGCCGTGCCTGCTCCTTCCGACTTGTCCTTCCACATCTGCATTTTGTTTTTTTGAAAAACTTCTCCAAAACTTCAAAGTTAACGTAAAGTGTGTTGCATAACGTAAAGGACCCGCAAGATATGCAGAAGCAGAAAACAAAGAACTAAAATCTTGTGCTTGAGAAAACATGAAAATTAATTTTGCCAGCATGCCTACCACATTAAACACCATATTCTTTTACACAAAGGGATTAAAAGGTTTTAATCCCTCTTTGCAAGCAGCTAGTCCTTGATTCAGCAGTTCAAAAGGCTTTGCCAAGCTCACGTTTTTCCTCTGGTTTTACAAATTAAAAGCGAGTATAAACCTTATTTTGTAAACAGAGAGCACAGTACAAGGGCTTTAACAGAACCAGGAGCCAGAGTAAGAAACCTCTTCACAACATCCTTTACTACAGCAAAGGCATTCCTGGGCTCTCGGCAAGGCCCTTGGCAAGGGAACTGCATTTCATTTTAATGCTCCTGTACATTGTTCCGTCCTCCTCCCGGTAATGAACTCAATTTTTGCCTCATCTACCTGGTGAGGAGGAAAATGTCCTGCTTAATGATAACGAGGGCACTCTGGTATTTCCATTACACCAGTGATTTTTTCTTGTTTGTACAAACATTTTTTATTATTCAGCATGCATAGTACATTCTGTGAAAAAAAAAAAAAAAACAAAAAAAAAAAAAAAAAAACAGAAAAATCATTTCCACATTTAAATGTTTACCAGAGTGAAAGAAGTTTCAGCAGGTGGCTGGGAACCCAGGCAAAACACTCAAGTGTTTAAAAAAAATTATTGATTTTTCCTCAAGCTTACATGAAATAGCCCCCAGAACAGGACTATTTCCCCATTAAAAGACTTCCTCCACGTCTGATTCCTTGTGAAGCCTCGATGCAGAGGCTCGATGCTTCTGGGAGACGCTTCACTGAGATCTCCCCATAACGCTCTGTTTCAGCGGTGGCTGACTGAAGGCACAGTGTGACACGCAGCTCGAGAGCCACTCAAGCAGAGTTTTGATGCCAGAGTTTGGATCCTCCGCAGGACAAAGGTATGAACCAGAAGGGACTGCTGAGGCCACGCTGCTCAGCGCCTGCTGCACGCTGACCTTGGTGCAAGCGGTGGTGGAGCTGGGAAGGCTCCAGGAGCTGCTGCCTCCTGTCCGTGCATTGCCCCTGAGCCTTTCCCAGATGGTTCTGCACACGTGGAAAACATCTCCTGACTCCATCCAACGTGAGCCCCATGGTGAAGCACATGAGTGACCCGTGCCAGGGGTCATGGCTTTACAGCAGCTGCAATCCAGCCACTCTTAGGTGCAGGGCAGGGGCTCTGTCCAGGAGGCAGCCAGTCCCATCCTCCACCCAGCACTTTCTGGTTCAGCGACGGCTGACTTTTAGAAAGGCTTCAAAACTAATCACCTTCATGGTTGCTGCATTCTTCATTTAATTTTTCTAGCATCTACTCCTCGCTGTGTTATGAATTTACCTGATAGAAATGAAAAGCTCTTTTCATTTTAATAACTTTTCTCTGTATAGATGATCAGGTCAGCCTCTGTTACCAGACTAAGCTCTTTAAATCTCTGGCTACCAGGAATGTTTCCAGATTTGAATTTTTTGTGGCCTTTTACTTTTCTGCTTTATGCACAGAGCTCCAAGAAATGCAGAAAGCTGTGGTCTACACTGAAGTCACTGCTTGCCATGCCATGCAAAGCTGCTGCAGCCACAAGGAGCCCAGAACAATGCCGTGGGACCATGGAGGGATCCATAGTGGTTTTGTACTGGGAGTTGAATCCCAGCCCACCACACGCTGACCTCAGCTCCCGGTCACTGATCTTGCTTCAGCATCAACTCCTGCAGCTCCTGGTGGGACGCAAACAGGCCAAACTCCAATGGGAAGAGGTGGCAGGGAGTTACGGTGCAGAACCAAAACCATAGCAGCAGGAATCCTTGATGTGGGCTCTCAGCCTGCACCTCCCTGTGAAGACCTTACTGCTCAGGTCACGCTTGGAGCCACGATCTTCACGGGCTGCAGTGCATGAAGAGTTGGGTTTACTGAGCCAGCAGCAAGCAGGAGCTCAGTACAAAGACCAGGAATGTCTGCGAACAACTACAGCTTCAGTAGCTCCACAATTTTTCTCCTTCTCATGTACCTTAACTCCAGTATGTTCTTCACGTACTAGTCAGGACCTCCTCAGAAACAATTCTGGGCTGCCCCCGAGCCCAGCCTCCAGCATCACCATCTACATTTCTCCTCCTGTCAGATCCCAGCGGTGAGCAAGATCCACAGGCTCTCAGAGGGCAGCTGGGAACTGCAAGTGGCTGCTCCACTGCTGAATCCTCACCATATGGGCACCAGGATAAGCCTGTCGGGAGGACCCAGAACCGGCCATACCAGCACTCACGCTGACTTTTGGGCCCAGAAAGATGTTTATCACCAGTGCTGAGATGCCCAAACTCACAGAAGGCTGCATGTGCCACAGGAGAGCTTTAAACAAGAACGCTGCTCGCAGAGATGTGCTGTACTTGTTGTTTGCCTGCATCACTTACTTTTATTCTCAGTGCTAGACAAAGCTATCACTTGCTACAAGCTTAGGGGACATGCACCATGCACACAGATGTCGAACCTGTAAGGTTTGCTTTTAAGCTCTTTGTGGAGACTACACGAGAGCTATTTATAATAGAAAACAAATTTGCTTTTCACAATTGCTGTATCCAAGTCTCCTTCACCCATCCACGCTCTGTTGACCAAGTCCCAAGGTTCCTGGCTTCACATTTGATTTGCTCAACTAAAATCCATACCGGCACAGAGAATGACAAGCCACCGCAGCTCGAGCTAACTGCGTGTCTCAGGTTTTACACGCGCGGGAGAGAAGGAGCTGTTCCTACCTCAGGGATGTGACACCCCAGAATATTTTGTGAAGGACGTACACCAGGGTGAAACAAATCTGTACACGATAAAATCTGAAGCTTGAAAGAACGGCAGCCTTCCTCACCTACTGCAAGTCAGCGCATTGCTAAATCATAACGGTCTGGAAAGAACAGGGAGATGAGACAAAGAGCCTGTCCAATTATGCCTGCCTCAAGTGAATTTTATTAGTCGCTCAGCTGTATTAGCAGTGGGGATGGTATCCCTGCACATAGCCAAGGAGCTCTCACTTAAGAATTACCCATGCAGGAATAATGCCCTGCCTATCACCAGTCTTTGGTTTCCATTTTATGTTTTGAAGGTGGGTGCTTGCCAACTCCGCTCATGTTCTCCAGGAATAAATGTTTATCAAAGGGGGTTCCCCGTTTGCTGAGCTGCAATGAGTTACACCAACAGCGTGTCAAACGGGATGTGCCTGTCACCATCATCAAAGAGGAATTCGAAATAGAAATGGTAAGCAGCAACACCCAAGCTCTGAGCACGACAGAGAGAGTGTCAGATGGGACAGCCACAACGCAGAGGAGCAGAGGGCTGCGAGGGACTGCCCTGTCCCTCGGCCGCACAGGGCGGCATCGCACAGCATCCTTCCAAAATGGATCACACCTTAAGAGAGGTTTGGGCTTCAGCCACATCTCTTCCTGGAAAGCTGTTCCAAAGTGCTGGTCAGAGAAACATCAGCTGGGAAACAGACTCCGGTTTTGTCAGTTATACTCACTTATTTGTATGCTTATATGACCCCTAAGTGGAAAAGGTTTCCATTCCTTCTCTGTCCCTTTCCTCTCTTTGCCCCAGTTTATACGTTGGATTACTTCCCCCCCCTTCTTTCTAGTAGTAAAATGTTTGCTAATACATTCCCCTATGAGACCCACCAGAATAATTATCTCCTCTACTGGAAAAAGATATTGCATGTTGATTCTTATGAGGTTTCTTTAATTCTGCTTCATGATCTCCTGGTAGATCCCACAACACTTAAAATCCTGGTATCAGCACCATTTTATAGAAAGCCAGGAAAAAGCATACATTTGGGTTTGGGCATCTTGAGAGTACTTGTCATAATCTCATCAACATCTTTTCTCCCCACACACTTTTTTTTAAGTTACGCAGCTGAAAAAACTGTTATACTTCACAAGGTCTCCAAACAGCTCAACATTTGGCAATTCTCCTTCGTCCCTGTTTGTTCCTCTCCAAACATAGCTGTCTTTGCTGATCAGACTTACCAGTCTTTTCCTCACATTGCTTGTGGTCTCTTTGCTTACTCGTCAAAACCCTTCTGAGGCTGTTCATCTGCCTAGGTTTTGAGCTTCTCCGGCTTTTTTTTTTCCTGTTGTTAATTTTGAGTGCAGAAGCTACAAACTTCACCCATTTCTGAGTAGGTTTCACTAGCTCGTTCCCCTTAATTTGCCTTTAAGAAAAGTCAAGGACTGTAGTAATATTTGGATGTGACGTTTAGTTGTTCTTAATAAACTGAAAGAAGAACATTTTAAGTCATAGCTTAATTTGTATGATCACATCTACAATGTCCTCCCGACTTACCACTTACACATTTCAAAAAATGTGCCTTTCACATGCAGAAAGCGTTTATTAACACAGCCACTTGGACACCTCCACTTGCACCTTCATAAACAGGTCTAGGTCCAGATCTCCCTCCATTTTAACTAGTCATGGAATGAAGAAAATGTTTACTTTTAACTAACCAGAAGCCTCAAAGGTACATTTATTTTGTAAATTAGGAACTACGCTGTAAAGTCATGCAAACATGCAATTCAGCTGTTGTTAATATAACAACAGATAATTAAAAGTGAGATAAAGGTAAAAAAGCAGAGGATGAACCTTAAACTAGGAGAAGGAGCCCACCAGCACAAGAGCAGCTGCCTGCATTCTCAGTGCTGAGATCCTACGGAGACGGCTGACAACACGATTTGCAAAGTGCTGAAATCACCCAGCAGCACCAGTCATAATCTTAGATTCACATTTCCTTCAGCCAAGCGTTTTCCCACTATTACTGGTGATAAAGCTGGCATGTGAATTAAAGGTTTGAGAAAAGATGATGACAGTACAGAAATTAATCACGCATTAATTTAAAACTTCCAACTCTTTGCACTCTGAAGTCATCGCACTGCCACATCCCGGAGCGAAGCGACACGCTGGTCCAGCACCACAAGGAAATCCTGCCTCCTATTCCAGGTGACTGAGCCTTGAAAGCTATTAAGTGTTTTCACTGAGTTGCATCAAATCGCATTTCAGAGGCTAGTGTTTAAAATTCCAAGTATTAGAAAGCCCCATTCAAAGTATTATAAATTCAGCAGTGGCAGTGCGGCAGACAGGGATTTATCTTTCAGACTACTGCGATTGTTATTAATAATATTACCAGCCAATTTTGTTTTGCTAATTTGGTGCTTCACCTATGAATAAGTGAACTTCACGAAATAAATTATATAGAACAATATTAGCGTTGTTCTTACTGTATTAACAAGCACCCATGTATGTAATTCATCCACTGTGGTTTCTGAGCACATCCACGCTGCACGTAATGCCATTAGGCATCGAAGGGCTGGCTCGCAACCAAGCACACACTTTATGGACTCCCTCCTGGATGGCGGCACCAGTGAACTTGGGAGGAAATGCAGCGCAGGAGGACGGCTGTCCTCTGACACGGACCGAGGAATTCCAGAGGTGCCTTTTCAGTTCTTATCTCCTTCACGGATGAGTTGATTTGGGGTCGTTGTTCTTTCTTGGAATTCTTGAACAAATCAGTCAAAACGCTCATTGCTAAAATTAAAGCAGCTTAACTCGAACGCAGGACTCTGTCACACGTTGTCAAATGTGCTACAGAAAGCAAGGAGTACAGAAACAACTTCATTGCTGCTGTCCAAATGCAAGTTGGTGGTTGCATGGGAAACAGAAGTCTGAATTTAGGAGCTGACAGGCAGGTTTAGGGAAGAACGTATATTATTTTACAACCCTTCTCTCCTTCGATTCTTCGCTCATCATTTTATTGAAGAAACAGACATTGGCTGCTTGGTACATCTGCTCCATAATGCTTTTTTCAGAATTCTGAAGTTTCCTTAAAATCCAGGTTTGTTGCCATTTTGGCATGATTTAAAGAGACTGGAGCTAAATGACTCAGAAGTACCGCAAACATCTTCTTATGCAAAACCTCGATTTTCTTTTCTTAAACATTGAGAAGCCCATTCCATTTATGAAAGAAACGAGGAAAACACTGCATTAGGAGTTTTAAAAGGGCCATTATCTACAGGAAGCTTTAGCAAAGCAGTAATAGTGTCACTCACTTCCTAGAACTCCTATCCCTCTATTAATTTTCAATATAAAATCAGAGAAAAATGCATTAACTTCTCAGCAAGTATATTCCAAGTAACTACTCTATGTGCCTGCAACTGGATTTTCACATTCTTTAACTCTGGATGTCACTTAGGAATTTAAGAGAGGGAAACAATTGTTTTTGCTTTTATGGTCTTTCATTAATTATTGGTGACGAACAGCCACAACCACACATCCTAGGTAATTGGTCTCTGACAGGGCAAGATGCCCACTGCTCCAAAAGCATCTCGGCTCTTCCCACCTGCCACTGAGCATCCAGAAAATGCTCTGCTTGCCAACATGACATATCGAAGCCTGATTTCAAGTGCAACAGGCCAGGCTGGAAACGAGAGCAAACACTGCAACAAGCTTGATTCTATCTCCTCCAATCTACACAGTGACAGCTTGCTAAAATATTCTTGTCCTAGTTACTTGAGGAAAGCAAATGTTTTCAGATATCTTCTGACTAGTACACCTGCAAAGGATGGAAAAATGTGACACAAACAAAAAGCTGGGGCAGGTGTAACTGACTTTATGGAGCCTCAGACCACCTCTGCAGTATAGGTAAGGAAAGGAGGAAAAGGAACCAATTTTCTTCTTTTACTGCTTATGGAAGAGAGTCCACAGGTCACAGAAGTGTGGTTGGGAAGGGACCTCTGGAAGTCTCCCGTCCAACCTCCCACGAAGCAGGACCCTCGCCAACATCGGATCAGCGCTGGTACTGTCTGCTGAGGCTTGGGAGGGTCTGGGAACAGAGAACGGACAGCCTCACTGGGCAGCCTGCTCCAGTGCTGCTCTGCCCTCCAAGTGGAGTTGTTCCTAGCACCATCTGATCCTCTATTACAATTATTAAGTGAACTTCAACACAGTTTCCTCCATCTCTGCATCTAATCTCCGCTAAACTTCTTTATCTATTATGACAGCTATTGAGCAACTGGATGACTAAAGATGGCAGATACTATGACTGTACGTATGCATCAGAGCCTGTGTTTAAATAAACAAAAACATTATTTTCAAACATGGCTAATCACCACATAAAAAGATTTATTGATGGGATTCCAGGACAGGGCTGAATGCATGTTGCAGCAGCAGGGACTGGCTTCAATAAACACAGAGCTCCATTCCAACCGTATGTCTCAAAGATAAAAGAAAAATTGGAGTGCAATCAAATGCAATGGATTAAATAACAAAAGAAATTAAACAAATGGACAATGACTTTGTTTCATCATATGCACTGTGCATACACACACACACCCTGCCACAGTTCTGAACATGTCAAGAGTTTATGAGTCATAGAATAATTGGGGTTGGAAGGGACTTCTGGAGGTCATCTGGTACGAACACCCACTTAAAGCAGCGCAAGCTTCAAGGTTGGATCCAACTCTGAAGCTGGATCAGGTTGCCCAGGGCCTTGACAAGTCAAGCTTTGAATGTTTCCAAGGATGGATATCCCACAGCCTCCCTGTGGTCCTGGTCCAATGTTTGACCATCTTCATGGTGTGGAAAAAATGAATTAAAAAATTATATATTACCGTATTCCCCCAGAGTGCACCTTACATCTGTTAGCTCTCAGATCCAAAAACCTGTCCGAAGACCCTGTCTCCTCCTGCCCTACTTCCTTGTTTTGAGCAGGTGAAGACAGCAGAAAGGTCCCCGTTAGCCACCTCTTCCTAAGGCTGAACGAACGCAGCTCCCCCAGCTTCTTCTGGCACATCTCGTGCTCAGGAGCCCCCTCACCAGCTCCGTACTCGTGCACTGCGTGCCCGTACACCAGTCCGTGATGCTGCAATCCTCTCCCCAATACTCCATCAGAAGATGATACGCTTTGTTACCAGCCTTAAACGGGAGGGGCTATGTTTAGGAGTCAGTCTCCCTCTCCCATCTTTCAGTTTGAGGCTCTGTGTTCACGAGCTTCTACAAGCTATCTGCTGTAAGCATAAAGTATGACTACCACTAATGAAAGATGACTTCTTACAATACCTCCAAGACCATATGAACTGTGCAGGAAATCAACCTGTAAATTTATCTCCCTTACACAGAAATATTACTTGACTAGCAGCCACTGCCCTTCCAAATTAACTTCACTTACAATTATTTCAAATGTTTCCACATCTTGCAACAGCAGCACAGAGAACAGCAAGCTCCTGAGCGCTGTTATTCCCAAAAACCTGGTGGTTGTCATCTTCCTCGTAGACCTGCTAGAGCCCATCTCCAGTTAAACTTTCATCAGATCTCCACTCTCCACTTCCCCCACCTCATTGGTTGTGAGTCAAATATCTCTTCTGCTGTGCTTACTGGCCCTAATGAAGGGCACCATGAAATACGGGGTCTCGTTATCATTTCTGAATCATCACATGCAGGCACTCTAAAACAAAAGCAGTTCAATGCAGCTCCTGCTACACTGGATTGATACACACACTACTAACATTAAAACACTTCCAAAGACACTTCCCACTTCTGCTTCAACACATCACCTCCATTTAAGTTCAGTTATTATGCTAGTCAGTGTACCAAATGAATCCCAGTTGCACCTTCCACTAAATAATGAAGCAATTGAGCATTTTAGAGCTGCAAACAAACAGAAAAAAATGCCATTTTTGGATTTCTAAAGCAGTCCTTTTGGCACTGCAAAAAGAGAGCTTGACATCTGAGATATAAAATGCTCAAAAGAAGGCTGTAGCAGTTAATCAAAGGAGAATGATGACTGCAACAAACTTTATCAATCCTGACATGGCAAAATGAGAGCAGGAGACCGCTATCCTGGACTGGTGATTCCATTAACTCCTGCATTACTATATTTCTATTTATTCTTGACTGTTCACACTAGCAATAGTCATGAGGTAAATAACAAGAGCAGCAGAAGCACACAGAGCCCGCTGTTATCTAACCTCAGTTTTAGGGAAATCACCTTCATCCATTCCCCAGTCCACTGAGCACAACCAGGGAGGCAGGAAGAATCGGCAGATTGCTGGCAACAGCAATCGGAGCAGTAAGTCAGTCTTTTTCTATAATCCCAGAATTACTTTAACTTTGTCCAATAGAAACTAAACTATTTAGACTCTGGCACCATCACAAGAACTTGGTGCCATGGGAAATATATATTCTATGTATTTATATAAACAGATCTTTCTTCTTGATTCCCCCAGTGCCCTTTCACTTTGCGTTGCATCCAGCTCTTACAGACGTTTGTAATTCCCACTCACGCACGCGTTCAGGAACCAATTCATGGACACTGAGGAGTGAACTTTCAAAAACGTATTTGTTACCATCAGATCTCTTGGTGTCAACAAAGCAGGTGAGAAATGAGAAGCAGTTATTGGCTTCTCACTCGTTTTGTACAAGGTATGCAACATCCTTGTTCTTGCCGTGTCGCGGAGTATCAGCACTGCTGGCCAGCTAGCCTCAGTATGGGGAGGTTTTAGAGAAGCATCTGGAGGAGGATACACTGACAGAAGTGTTAACACAGCACCAACAAAAAGGAACTTACCTGAATAAAAACATATGACACATGAACAAAACATCTGTTTTTTCTCCCTGCCTACAGAGAATCTGCGTTTAATTGTCAGGGCTGTAAGCCTCTCCCAGGAGAGGCTGGCTATTACCACTTATCAGCTTGATAAACCCACTTTGATTGTACTTTGCATGGCAGAAAGGAAAAGCTTAGCACTTCACATAGCATGGAGCACCAGGAACAATGAAACCTTTAAGGAGGTTTGTGTACAACTCAGCAGATAATGATTAGGCTGAGTCTGGAGTCTGAGTACTGACAAGAGAAATTGTCCATGTGTAACCCTCACCGCTCTCACCACACTGATTTTCTCCTGATAGTTCTGAGATCCCCAGATGGCAGCGAGAGGCAGAATTAAGGAAATCAATCATTTGCTGGAAGGCTCCTCCTTGATTAGCCATCCATCAGGGTGCACAGACGTGGGTATCTGCTGTCCTCTCACAATGGCTAACTACTCGCTCCTTGGAAGATGGAAGAGGCTTTGCAGAGACAGCAGAAGTGCCCATCTGCAATCTGTAGGTAATAGCCTACCTGCTGCACAACGACATATGTATCTTGCTTGTCCGGGTCCCTAAGACAACCTGTTTTTGTGGTGCAAGTAAAGGGGTTATTAAATCTTTCAGGAGGAGAGAAATGTTACCAAGAGTAGCAGAGCAGCAAAGGTTTCTGTCTCTTTGAAGTCAAACCTAGGAGCTCAGAGCTGAGAACCTGCTGGCAACAGGGAACTGAGAGATGTGTCCAGGCTGGGCAAATCCTTTCACTCTAGTGCTTAAACACCTAGGACATGACATAAAAAGGGCCTCTCTCACCTGCATCCTCCTGGAGGAAGAACAAGCAACTGTCAAGAAATACAGCCTCTCAAAAGAAAAAAACACCTAACCACAGAACAAGCACAATAGCTTTGCTGAAGCTGGGAGGCAGGGAAGTGATGAAGCCTGTGCCCATGAGCTGGGCAGCACACAGAAGTGCTAGGAACTGACACGAGCATTGCTAGGTGTTGGAAACCTCATCTACTAAGAAAGCAAATGAGCAGAATAAAAACCACCCAACAACTTCTCCAGCTATGTGGGAGGCAGCTCATGTGAACAGTGGGTGAAACTACAAGAGGGAAGTCTTCCACCAGGAGCCTAAGCAGCCAGGGAAGGCTGGGTGAGAGCAGAGGAAATGAGGTGACAGTGATCATCAAACAAAGCTCATCTCGCATAGGAAGGAAAGGAGGAGCAGTGGCAGGAGGGAGGGGGAGAACATGAGAACAGCCTTCCAGGATCTGGAAAGAAATGGCAAGGCAAAAAGAACATGATTTTCTTCACGCCATGCAAATGCACAAGAATTCATTTCCATGAAACACCTGAAAGGGAGTTTAAGGTTCAGATATTTGGGGTAAGCTTCTATGCCACACTGCCACAGTATAAATGCATTGACAGTTAAAGACTGAAATAGCTTGCTGAGGATAGGGTGGGCTCTTCTCTCCCCAGAAGCTTTTAAGAACCTGCTAGGCAAACATATGTTGTGAACAGCTTAGAGCAATCCTGTCTGGATTGAGACAGGAGGGACAAAATTCCCTTCGGCCACTGTTTTCTACAGTTCTGTGATAGATTAATTACTGATTGGTCTCTTCCAACCTAGAAATTCTGTGATTCTGTGATTTGCTGCTCAGCATTAGCTATCAGCCACACGAGAAGGGAAAACCACTTAAGAACTTAGGTATAAATACAGACTGGATGTCTTCCATCTCTTCTCTTTCACTATAGTGCAAGAAGTCTACTCTTATTTAAAATTTTGCGGAGAAGGGTAATGAGAGCCACAGCAGGGCTGTGAAGCCCCTGTGCAGGACAGCTAAACACGAGCAAAGCCAGGCTCTTGCAGGCACGACGCTGCCAGGTACTCCATGCCCCCTTGCTCTACAGGGATGAAAACATTTGCAGCTGATGGTGTCCTCGTGTTGCGAAGTATTCTCTGAATGGGTGCACGCCCTACCTGACCCAGAAGACCACAGCACGCCGCCTGGTGCCAGGAGCCCCGCAAGGTGACCACGCTCGGCGGTGCCGCTTGCAGAGGGCAGTGCCGCATGTCCGCATGCAGCCTGCGCTGCCACAGGTGCCCTGCTGTGTATTTAAAGCAGTCTGCAGCCAAAACAGCCTCAGATTTATACTAGATTATAGGAGCATCTTATGAATTCATAACACTGTATCAGACTACTAAATCTATGAACTATGCAGGTAAAACTCCTGAGCAGCATAAGAGATTATGGGGCTAGAGGGAAGAAATTTCTAATGCAAGGCATCATTAAGGCTTCCCTGCATTTTAAACATAAGCATTTAAAACTGTAATGCTTTGGACTACTCATTTACTGAGGATCTTAGAGTATTTATCGTTTTGAGCTCAAAACCAGCAATTGCTTAACCCTTTCAGGCCTAGTGACTGGATTTTCCACAAACTTACCGCCACTGTTGTTTTATAATACTCATTTGTTCGACAGAGAAGCTACTGAAAAGGAAAAAAACTCCTGCTTTCAAGACATTTAGAATCAAATTTTGGCACAGACAGACTTTAAGTACATGTTACACATTTGAAAGAGATTCAGAGCACTGCAGGTCTCTGAAGGTCTTTTTGTTTGGCGGGTTGGTTTGTTGGTTAAATAGTACCTGGACTATCCTTCAAAACAATCATGGAAAACTGCTTGAAACAAACGCATTTCTGAAAGGCAGCTTGTTTAACTAATCTCTGCTTTAAATTAGATGGCAGTTTAAAAAAAAAAAAAAAAAAAAAAGGACAAAAACAGAAAAGCTTGACTCTCCGAGCAATTCCTTCTGTTTGAGCTTCAGCAGTATTATCTCCTGCCCAGTCGAGGTGGCATGGTACACAAAACGCTGCTGGCCTCCAACACTGCTGCCTGACATGGCACTTGTGACGCCATGGAAAACTGCTGCAGGAAAAAAAAAGCACTTTGAATAAGTCTTGACCATAAGAGTGGTCATCAGCACGTGAAGAACACCGTCTATAGGAACGAATGCTGCCCACACGCTATGTTGCTTGTTTTGTGGCATAATGTCAGCGTCTGCATCAGTTCGGGTTTGCCCCACGCTCAGGCGCATTGACCTGGATGAATCAAGGGCAAATTCACAGGGCAGCGAGCAGCAAAGGCTTGCTCACCTGCCAGGTGTGACTCCCCCTTCTCATGCCCAGGACCCCTTCCCACAGCCCTCACCATTCTGAGTCTGCCGCAAAAGGTGCAGCAGCATCTGCTCTCTGTGCTGTTGTGGGAATAGCCATTTTCTCCGAGCAGTTTTTTGGTGAGGCTAACTCAGGTCCTATTCCCTCCTCAGTGAAGCTCCCAATGTGAGCTGGATCTATTTAAATTTTAGCACAGCAAAAAGACCAACACTGTAGTGCCCTGTAGTTCCGACTTGAGACTAGCGCTTAGTATTCAGTCAGGAAAAGAGGGTGAACACTAAGATAGTCAGCTCTGTAAGATGGAACTAAATCAGAATTATAACAAAATAAGGTGTGTTTTTTTTCTGTGTAAGAATCCATGGTAACAAACCTGCATAAAATGGTAAGCGAAGGCAGATGAAAAGTCAGTGGTGTCTAATTTAAGGTAATGCATTTTGGAGGGAATAATTTGAGCCAATCACACACTTTTCTGGATTCCGAATTAACTTTAACCACTCGGGAAGGCACTGGACATAACTACCTAAGTAGATGTTTTCAGTGAACTGCTCGGTGCAGGCACAGTCATAAAAGGAACCTAAACATTAGGAAGTGCAGAGAACAGGATATGGAACAATGGAAGAATACGCTGTTATAATAAGGCAAGAGAATTTCTAAGGCAGAGTCATCTAATGGCTGCAACAACCGTGACCGCCCTCGTACCAAGGGGTTCTCAAAACTCCAGAGAACCACCTACAAGAAGTTGAGCTGGGTGTTCCTATGCCACACTTGCAAGAGAAGCAGAAGTTCCTCTGAATGTAAAGGTGATAAATGCACACCAGCAAGTCTTTTGTTTTAATAGCCATACAACAGATAATTAACCTCTCGTCAGTGAAGTGCCCCAGAGCAGCAGTGGCAGCGCTGTGCTTGGAGAATCCCCTCGCAGGACAACAGCTTAGGGCAGAAGTGGCATTAATCAATGACCTCACTGTACTCTATAGCATAATAGATGCATATTAATATTCATAGGTTTTTAGGACTGAATGGTCCACTCTATCATCCAGCATGACCTCCTTTCTAACACGGGGTGTTTGAGCCAGCTCCTCCAGCCTCTGGTCCTTGCTAGGCTTTTCTCTGCTGGGTTAAAAAAGGCTCCTTTCTGTGAACCAGCTCTCCACTGCAACACAGACTGTAAGGAGGGTGCAATGCAAATTTTGGCTCAGCGAGATGAGGTGATAAAGCACTGAGCTGAGATCTGAGCGTCAGGAATGAAATAAACTCTCCAGTTGTGTTAAATAATCCACGAGGCAGGAAATGGAAAAAGCTTTCAGAGCACCAGCAGCAGGTCAGGAAATCAAATTCCCGGTCCCTCTCCAGACCCCTTCTTTCAGGCTGTCATTGTACTTTTATGAGGCCACCCACAAATGAAGTGTGGGGCCTTCCGTAACGCAAGTCAGCAACATTTTTATGGTGCAGATGATGGAATCACACTACAAAGCAGAAACTGGCGTTTCTGAGGTCAAAGAGAGGCTGCGGGGAGAACCGGGGCTGCTCCTGTGGTGTAACCACCTCCGCCCCGCGCATCGGGCCCCATGCAGCCTGCCCTAATTGTAATTACACGTTTCCCAGGTCTGCTCCCCGCATGCAACACCACTGCCTTCCTTAACACTGCTGCCTTCCCTAACACCACTGCCCCATAGCTACTGCTTCTGGACTGGCAGAGTGTTGAAGCTGTGATACAGTTTGTTGTGGTGGTTTTTATTTATTTATTTTTAATCAATTCTGGACAAAAAAGAGGAAGCAAAGACCTTTAAAAAAATAAAATAAATGTTCTCACCTCTGACAAAGAGAAAAAGGAGGATTTGTCTTCCTAATTTTGATGGGGTTCATCTTTTGGGAGACCCCTTCCTGGAAATGGTTAACTCCCACGCACTGCATAGCTTGAGTAAAGCTCAAGGCAAGCATCACAATCCAACCAAGAGGGATTCTTTCAAAAAACAAGAACCTAAAACATTCTACTTGTAAGAAGTATCTAGTTTCCATCCATTTCTCTCTCATTATGGGCCTTTACAGAAGTGAAAAGCAACAATTCCTATCTGATGTGCTTTCCTTCAGACTGATACCCCTTCAGCAGAAGCTGTTCAAAACCCAGAGTCTGTTTCCCTGTGTAGGAGCTAAGTGGCAGCTGAAGCAGTTCCAGCAGAGCCAGGAGGCCAGCAGCAGGCCTTCCTGCATCCCACCCCAGAGCTGCGGAGAGCCTGTGCCCAGTGGCAGTGGGAATCCCACAGCGGGCAGCCCAGCACTTCCAACACCTCCAGCCAGGACCAAAAGCAGCCACACGTCCAGTTAGGGCCAGGGCAGCAGAAACTGCACCCTCAGGTGCACCAATGAGGCAGTCCTGCTGGGCTCGGACAGGACACAAGCCCTGTAAGAATGCTTAGTGACCATGATGTACAACCAAGTTATTGTGCCACTGCCTTGCTTCCCTAAACAACAGCCTTGCCAATGACTAGACTGAGTTTCAGCAAGCACAGGCACAATTCGGTTCAGAGCAGCCTGGAGCAGATCACACCCCATCTCACCAGTGCACGGAGCTCTGCTCCTAAGGGTCCAGGGCACAGGGAAAGCCTCCTCCTCTTCTCTCTGCTGCTGCTCAAGTGCTGAACTTTCCAGCCTATTAAACAATGTTGTAATGAAGAGGGCTACAGCACATGCTGCCAGCTCAGGAATACGTTATCAGGTTTGGAGTCTATCGTAACAAGCAACAGCCACCTGCCCCAGAATTACAGATGCCCCGAAATGCAGCTCAAGTTCAAGGGCAGCTGCTTAGGTCAGGAGTTTGTGATGCGGAGGTGACCGGTCATGACACTGGTGTGGAGGGATAATGGTGTGGAGGGATAACGGAGCAAACAGCAGCAACACCAAACGGCGAGGTTCTGTAGGAGCTGCAGGCTGGACTAACTGCAGGGTTTAAATAAAGTAGGCTACGTGCATCATCAAGGGGTACGCTTGTGCCCTACATGGAGAGATCCTGGGCATGAAATGTGTGTCCCCACTGAGATCTCAGCTGGGCTTGCTGGCTTGTCTCCTGCTGCTGTTGTGCAGTGAAGGAGATTATCAGTAGGAGAAGGAAAAGCTTCGGTTCTGGAGGCGGCATGGGCAGAATCCCTTGACAGCGTTAGGAAGCCTAAAAATCTTACACTTTTGTGAGCCAATCTTCTGATACCTTTTCCTTTCGCTTTGTTACATTCATCATAATTTAAAAAAAAAATAAAAATTTATATTTAATCTCTGGATCTTCACTTCTGTTTAGGCTCCACGCAGCCCCTTGCAAGGCTACAGGATGTAACAACAGGCTCCTTGACAGACCCCGAGTGGTTTGTTCAGTGCTGGCAGGAGCCAGCACGGACAGGCAGGACACCGCTGCTCCAACAGAGCCAGCACAAGCCTGGGACACCTCGGCTGGAGCCTGGCACTGCTCCTCCCTGCCTCCTGAGAAAGCAGCAGGGCTGTAGGGAAGCAGCGAGTCACCTCAGCTTCCTGAGCGGTTACGTCAGCCAGCAGGGAGGCTGGCAGCGCTTTAAAGGGAAAATCCAGCAGGCAGAGCCTGCTCAGTAACACTCCTAACATCAACATCCACAGCGCATTTCACCTCGGCACTGACTGCCGGGGTATTACCGAGCTCGGTGAGCCCTCTCACACCTTGCACAAGTCCGCAGTAGGCGAGGGCTCTGTTCAGAGGGGCCGAACATGCAGACACTTGGCCCCTGGAGTATGCCAGGGGAAGGGGCAGGCAGCAGCACTCTGCCCTGCCAGGAGGCTGTTTGATGGTTCAAAGGGGCAACAAATGTGCCTTGGTTTACAGAGAGGGCAGAAGTAGTTAGCAGGCAGCATATTCACCGAGACTTTCCAATAAAAACCCTTCTTCTCCAGCAGTACAAACATGGATTTTGCAACTTTGGACCCTGGTAGCCCGTGTTTTTTTTTTGTTTTGTTTGAAACAACAGAAGTTTCAAACTGTATAAAACCCTAGACTGCACCCGATCATACATGCTGGATGTGCTTTAGAAGTATAATTCTGCCATACCCATTATTTTTGGGACCACTAAATTTGTTTCAGGCTGAGACACAAGGTGCGCAGTTTACAGACAGGTCACCGACATGCTGAACGCCCTGATCTGTGCAGGGCTGCAAGTGTCGGGCTTCCCTTTCCCACCTCCGCTGCTCCCCACACAGAAGCACGCCGTTCAGCTGGCTCCATCACACGCCAGCACCTGACTCGTCCCGCTCCTGCGCTCCGCAGCATCTTCGTGGCCGTGCCCCGCAAAGCCAGCAGCCCACAGCCCACACCAGAGCTCTCAAGGTCAGAGAAGTCGCAGTGACGGGGCTGAAGAAGCAGTAGTAGAAAATTTAAAGAACAGGGACCAGACACAATTCCTCTGGAAATGACAAAATTTAAGGCCTATCATCCAAACTGGTTCCTTTCAGCCGACTTATCCTCACGCACGCAGTTGCTGCACAAAGCTGCAGCAGAGCTGCCAGAAGAAGCCGGTGCTGGAGCCCTGTGCGGGACCGGGGATCCCAGGGAGACGCAGCTGCAGCTTCACGGTGACCTCTGCCACGTCCCCGAGCACAGCCCTCCCAAACCACAAAGACCGGCAAAGCTGACACCCTGGGGCTCAGAATGGAATCAGATATTTAGCAAGATTATGCTATCTGCTAATCTGGTTAGCCCCAGAGACTGGAGATAAACATAACAAAGAACAGCCGGACACCAGCTGTAAAACCCATCCAGTCAAGTAAATAACACAGCTGCCCAGAAAAGCTCAGCATCTGGGACCTGTCGCATGCAATGCTTTTAGGGAAATGACAGACTCGCTGCTCTCACGTTAGACGTGGGAAAATGTGTTAATCTGTTTACCTTAAATGGATTTAACCTCGATCTGAACGAGAGAGGATCGACACAGCAATGTACAGCCAAGACACTCCGGCAGCGAACAGGAGACGCCAATCCTCCACGCCATTTACACGGGCTCGAAGGATCGGGCACGACACGGGGCGAACAAGAAACGTTACGAGATTAAATAAACACATTGGGTGTAATGTTGATCGCCTTCTGCCCCTGAAATGACAGTCAGCTCCCACATCGAATGGTGGCAGCTGCCAGAGCGCGGTGCTGATGTCCCCGCAGCCTCCGAACCCAGCCCCTTAGCACAGGGGACACACACAGGGCTTAGGGTTTGGGCTGGGGGATAGATGTGGGGAAGAGGGATTTAAACAGAAAAGAAAATAAAAATAAAACCGGAGTTAGTAGAAAAACCACTGTGCTCTGCTCGCGGGAAGCAGGTTGATGAAATGAGAGAGACAAAAGCCACCCAGCTCATTGGCAAGCACTGGCCGCTACTTCTGCAAGCGTGGTAGGCAAGGCAAAGGCATTATTTCTTGTGTCCATTTCCACAAACACAGGAAAAACAAGAGGAACTTGCTCAGGACTGCATACATCACTGCCTGTCAATGACAGAAACCAAACCGATCAGTCAGGAGGACACAAGCGGCACCCCTTCAGGAGTCCCTGCAGACCGACAGACTTTATGAATATAGAGAAGCAGGTCTAGAGCTCTCCAGCTACTCTGTGGTGACGTGCTGCCCTCCCTTCCTAATTAGCAAACATTCTGCAGTGTAAAAACAGCAACCTCAACCTTTTCCACAGCTCTCATGTTCGAGCTTTTGACTATCACATCAAATATTCCTCTCCCCCTTCCCCCCCCCCAAGTTCCCATCAAGACTCTCCAAGGTTAACCTTCAACCGAGAGAATCGGCTCAACTCGGCTGCTCAGCAGGGAGGAGAGAAACCTTCAGTTCAGGCTCACCCAAACGAGAGCAGAAACGAACCAGGGCCAGGTGACTCCCCCACTGTCATAGAGGGACTGACCCCAGTGGCACTGCCACCAAACATCTCCAACAGCCCCACGGGCACAGGATGACCAAACACAGATGCCCAAGGGGGCACCAGGAGCTCAACACTCAGCCCATTTCTTGCCTTTTTTTTTTTTTGAGTGGGGGACAGGAAACAACTGTGTCCGTGGCCATCTCAGGATAACATGACTGTGTTGGTTGGAGACTAGCTCTGCAAAGTGGCTATCATGTGAATGAAGGCCAAGGAGGAGCTGGGGTCTAGTGGAGTTCTGAACAACAGGGACACCAAAGGGAGAAGATAAAACAGTTCCAAAGAAATTGTTTAAAATATGCATTTTCTATTTTTATGGGAAACATGACTAGTTACCAGTATTCAAATGCAATTATGTAGAGACTGATCTATAAATAATGCAAAGCCCAGAAAGGGGAGATCAATACTCATTTACAGCACACTGCATGTACTGAATAATGTTATGCACCAGCTTTTGCCATCCCCATAAAAAGGAAATATAATCCAAAATCTGAGAAAGAGAACAATCCTCCCCAACCTCCATTCCCTAAAGGAAAAAACAGAGTCATCTAAACCATGGTCAAATTTAAGGTAGTTCTACTTCATACTTTTGTGGATCGAAAGCTTTATTTCTGCACTTCCAATTCACCTGCTATTCTCAATTTCTAGAACCTGCAAATAAGGTGTTAGGGGAACACATCACCCCTCACCCCACTCCAATACAAGCCGCAAAGTGCTCTGAGTAGATGCCATACTGTCTCGTGGCATCAAGAAAATAGTTTCCCAAATTTCTTACATCAAAAGTCTTAAGTCTGCTCCACAGAGGATTGAATAATTTAAGTCGCAAGGGACATGTGCAGGTCATCTACTCCCGCTCCAGCCTCCAGCTCAGTGAAACACTGAAGTTAGAGCAGTTAGCTCACGACCCTGTCCTGCTGAGCTTTGAATACCTCCACAAAGATTCTCAGACCTCTCTTGTCCCCTGTTTCAGCTCGGCACCACGCTCACAGAAAATTTCCCAATACACCAATGATAAATCCTGTGGCTGCAACCCGTGACTGGTGACTCTTGTTTTTCAGTGTGCACTTCCAGGAGGAGAAGCCTAGCAGCTTCCCCCAAAAGACTTTTACTTCTTGATTGCAACCACTGAATTCTAAAACAGTTCTTTGATTTAATTTTTTTTTAAATTTATTCATCTAATATTCTTACAGCAACAATACCTTCCCACACATCCTCTCTGTACAATCAGATTTATGCCATTTACATTGAAAACTAAGGTCTTTTTTCCCTACTTATAGCTCACTTAGCTTTGTTATAATGCAGTTTGTAAAATTACATTTAATGGAGACGGGAGCAGGGATTTTGTTTATTTCTGAACTGTGATGGCTAATGGATGGGGTGGGAATAATGACAGGATATATATTATGCTATGGTCGAACAATACAAGGAGAAAATGCATGACCTGATCATTTTTATCCTTCATTAAATGGTCTATTGAGCTGGTTTTTCTCCTTATGAGCCTTTAAAACAGAAAAAGCAGAGTAGAAAGTAACGTATTACTTCAAATTGCAAGATTAGTCTTAATTAAATCAAAAATTACTCAACTGTTTCTTAATTTCATTAGCAATAGCTGAAAATGTATGAAAAAATAGTAAACGAGCATAAGGAGACTCTTACTAGCCATGGTCACTACTCTTCTCCACACTCAGGCACCTTAACTCCCATGTCTGAAGGAAACATAAGGTCTGTGCCATACTGGCCGTGCTTGCCAAGTCCTCCCTCCTCCCGGTGAGCCCAACGAGTGGTAAGCAGAACCCAAACCTCCCCGCTCACCCAGCTGGAGCGGTGTCACCGCAGGCTCATCATGGCTTCCAGCAACAAAATGGATCTATACAATGGATCTGACCGGCTTCAAGAAGAAAATAGATGGGCTAGCAACGGTTTCACTTGTCTTTGAGACACAGACAATGTGCTGTGGACACAAGCCTGGAGCTCTGCCCGGAGAAAGGGCAAAGAGGGAAAATATTCCCAATGGGACATGGCCAAGGGCAGCGCACCAGCACAGCCCCCGCAAAGGGAATCCCACCAAAGCCGGAGCAGCTCCTGAGGCTGATGAGCTGCACAAAGCTCTTCTCTCAGGAAATTCACCAAAGCGTAAAAAATTCTCAGCAAACAAACAGGCTGGAAGTTCAGGTTGAGACCCAACGTATACCGCATGCAAACTGTGCCCGGTATAAAGCAACACATGACCCAAATGGGGAGATAGGGAAGGAATGGCAAGGCAACAGGATTAGGCCCCAGCCTCATGCTTGGAGATTTTTTTATTTCCTGCAAGGCAAATGAGTGATATTGGCTAACATTAACTGATAACGGGCCGGCTATTCTTGGAGGTTTCAAGAGAACTTTGATCCAGATGGCACATCCAATTAACAGAGACAGTAAATTACTCTTACTTTCCATGACACAATGCACAGAAATACAACTCAGAGGAACATCTGAGGCAGTTCTCCTTAATAAGCAGAAGTGTTAAAGCATTTGTGATATATCAAAAATACGAGAGCTCATATGCAACACAACTACAAAGGGGCCAAAATGAGTATCGCTGACAGAACATGCAGTTGGTGTCTCAGAAACCACCAGATCTTTCCCAGAAAGCTCCCCTATACTTAAGTTTCTCCTATTTCTGCCAAGTATGTGTTTTTTTTTAATGGCAACTGAAAAAAATCCTGGCATTTGATTTCAAAAGTCCATATACTTAAAGTTTTCCCAAGAAAGTGCTTACATAAAAGTCCTTTTCTGTGGTTTAGGCAAGAGCACCACTAGTCAAAGGAAACCCATGGAGCTGGCTGATGGACAAAGCACCAGCACTTTGAAGCCCTGCGGAGGTCACATCGTGGCATGGAAATCTTGCTCCACAGCTTTGATGTAGAGCAGCGCACAGAAAAATCTTTGCTATTCCACTGAAGTGCACTGCTGCTGAAACCTCTCTTTCTCATACAGTGTTAAATAAGCTGTCATTGTGCTTTAATATTAAAAAAGGAAAGATTGGTTTCTCTGTCAGCATTTCAGATGGACGCGCAACAGGCAAAACAAAGTCCTATGAGGGACTAAATTGAGTTCGCATTCATTAGTACATCGGTGAATTCCTAATAGAAAAAATCCGTCAGACCCAGCACATATTCAGCTTGAACTCAGGCCTGTCACAGCACCAGCACAAAGCCGGGGTAAGAAGCCCGGCATTCAGAGATCAGGTAATGAGGCGCAGGTTCAGAAGCTCACCTTTCAACTCCACCTCCTTTTGCTTTCAGCTTAAAAAGGCTCTCCCTTTAAAATGTAAATGATGTAATTTATACCTGCAGAAACACACACTGGAATGTTCTTTTACGTGTTTCTCTAGTCAAGGTTAAATATTGGAGAAAGTCTTGGTTTGGTTTTAAAATGCTGCAGAGATCCCATAAAACACTTTGTGAAGAAACCACCGCAGTGGTTTGAACGTTCTGAATGCTGAGAGTCAAGAAGGAAGAACATCTGCACGTATTTTTATGGTCCACTCAAACCTTAAGTGCTTTTAAGCACACAGTAGCTTG
This sequence comes from Nettapus auritus, assembly GCA_011076525.1. Taxonomy (NCBI): domain Eukaryota; kingdom Metazoa; phylum Chordata; class Aves; order Anseriformes; family Anatidae; genus Nettapus; species Nettapus auritus. The sequence goes on along the minus strand of CM021772.1, from coordinate 20,741,354 downwards.
ACACTGCTTTAGATTTAAAAGATGCAAGCCTATTTATAAATAGCCCACATCACGACCTTCCCAAGTTAGCTAAAATTTCCTCCTCCTATATTTACAGCTCATTCGGTTCCAGCAATGAGCCCTTCAATTCCCCAGTCTCCTCCACCCCTCCATCAGACCAAGAGCAGTCAGAGGGCTAAACCCCGACCAAAACCTGAAATAACTCTGAGGCAAGTAAATTTCCTCTACCCCCAGCTGGCTGCCAGCACAGAATCCTCAAACACCACTTGCCCAAACTGGCCAGGCTGCCCCCCCTTAAATCCTTCCGGCCCATTCATGATTTTGTTCCTTTTCACTGAATTCGTAGAGCTCTAAACGCACTCCGATAATGCAAAGCCTGAACCAAGAACATGAGAATTTTCTTTTTTTTTAAAAAAAGAGAAGAAGAGAAATGGAGGAGGCTGCTGGCAGCGCACGGCCAGCACCAGCTGCCCATCAGCATTCAGGGCGCGCAGCTGCTTGCGGGGAAGGAAAGCAGCTCTCGGTGGTATCCCTGGAATTTGGCTTGGCGGGGGAAAAAACAGCCTCTGCTGCTTTTTCTGAAATTTCACGTAACCGCCGTACAATGTCTGTGTAGTTCTGCCCAAATTCTTAAACGTATTTTGAACACTCTGCAGAAACGGTTAAAGCTCGGTGTTTATTTTATAGGAGTGCCCTTGTTTGCACTGCTCCTTTTGTTGCCATCTGTCAGGCTTCCTCATTGAAGCTTCTTACAGAGAAAACATCAGTAATGGCAAAACAGCAGGAATTTAGGCAGACAGCCACTCCTTCCTTCTGCCCTTAAAAGGCTCGTCTGCATAATTTTAATAGGGATCACTTTTTGGTCTAACACACAGACACTGAGCACAGTATCAGTCACATCCAGATGGTGCCAGTACTTCAATACTTCATTTTATGTTTTTTCTCTAACCAGTGCAAGGCCTTTTCATTTTCCACTTCCTTCTAATCATCCACCAGACACCCCACAGCCCAGGCAAGGGGTTCTGCCACTAAAGCAGAACACCCCAAATCGCAAGGGATTGCGATGAGCACCCCGTCCCCGTGTGTGAGCACTGATACTAACACATCCCAAACTCCCTGGATTGCTCACCCATGGAGCTCTGGAGAAAATGTGGGAATTACTACCCCAAGTGTTATCTCAGATAACAGTGATTTGTTTTTAGGAAGGGCCCATACCTCCCCCCAACTCATTTTAGCATCGTTCCTGGAGACCACCCCACCTGCAGTTTCAGCAGAGCCCACCACAGCTCTCCCGGGGCTTTTTATTATTATTATTTTTAGGGTGGAAGCGCTTTATGAGTAGGACTGCCTCTGTTACATGTTTTGTGAAGTGCTAAGCACTTCACTTGAGCTATGAATCATCAACAGTGACAGCAGCAGAAACATCTTGTCATAAGCAATGAAGAAACTTCAAATTAAGTATCCCACCAAATAATTTACTGAGATTGCCAATCTACAGTCAAGAGGACTTGCTTATAAAATCATTTATAATTTAAAAGGATTGCAGGGACAAAATATAACTCCCCAAAGAACTTCCAAAATGTTAAATCACAAGCAGCAAAGGGGGAGGAGGGAGGTGGAGATGAGAGACCAGCACGTCTGCAGCACCTCTTGCAGCTTAAAAATGCAAACATTTCTCACATACCTGAAAGGCGATCCACCTGCAAACATTTGGAGATAAGGTATTTAAATCCCCCCGGGCAGAAGCACCTTTTCCTTCCTATTTTCTCCATTTTTGCAACTTAAAAACTTTGTGTTCACAGACTGGTCTCACTTTTTTATGAGTGAGCCTCAGAACAGAAAGCAGTTCTCCACTGCTCTTCCTAGGGACATGTCACACCTGCCTCACCATAAACACCACAACATGGCACACACCAGAAACAATCTGAAACCTTCCATTGCCTGAAATGGTACCTGGTTCTGTCCCAACAGGAAATGCTCTCAGAACGTACCTGGAGCGGCACCAACTTGTGTGTTCAGGGTGCATTTCATCGCTTTCATTTAAAGAGCTACTCCCTCTACAGATGGTCAAAATGAGGAGCATCTCCAGGGCTTCTGGAACTCAAACCTCTGGGACACCAAGAAGGGCTGTAACCGTGAGACTTGTCTGTCCTGCACCTTGGGTCCCATTCATTGCACTCCCTTGCTTCAGTGAGAGAAAGGGGCAGCTTGCCCCACCGCTTTCCTGCATGGCACACAGACCACTGGCTCCCAGAGCCCTTACAGCTCGTGTGCCGAACCAAACGGGTATCCCACACAAAGAGGAGCCATCACATCCTTACTTTCTGTACTCCCAGTATCTCACTGCATCTAGGTATAACCCCAAACCAGAAGTCCATCTGCTGTTTCAGCCCCAATAAAAATATTCTCTGGTTTCTGAGCCCTATCACACCTGCTTCCAACCTCTCCCCCGTGAAGGGACGTCTCAGTGCTGCTGGGTCCGGCCTCATCTCCATGTGCGATGCTGGAATTTGAGTCCTCATAAAACCGTTGTATGTTGGGAGAAATTACTCACTATCCTAAAGAAGCAGTTTCCGTTTCCAGCAGCATGTCCTGGTGCAGCAGGCACTAAGAGGCAGCAGAATAAATGACTGGAGGCATGTGCGTGTGCGCGCAGACTGACCTTCCCGTACACAGCCTAATGAAGATCAGAAATCATCAAGTCCCTGCTACAAATAACTTAAAACCTGGCATGTACACTTAGTAAAATGTTCAAGTGACTTCAAAGACCTCTATCAATACAGAAAAAGCTGCATTAAAATTCTGAGCTGTCGAATCTATTAAGTGTTTCCAAACACAGAGGACGGAGCACCAAGGTTCACCGAGCTGCCCTCGCCGTGCTGGTCGGGGGAGAAGCGAGCCTGCTCGGCCAGCCCCCACCAGTCCCCTCTGTCAGCTCAGCCATTTATAACACACTCAGAAAATCCACACTTTATTTTTTCAGTGCTCATGAAAACACTCTGTGTGTTAGCTTGGTGAAAACCAAGCCCTTCACCAGTCTCGAAGGGCCATGCACCCAACCCACGGGACTACACGCCTCCCCAGCACGGGGCACCACCTGCCCTGGGCTCGCTCAGCCCCGGGACAGACCCCACCACGCTGTGACACGCTGGTGTGGTGGGACAGGGGCCATCCTGGATGACAAAGCTGTGCGGAGGGGAGCGGTGAGCACACATGCGGGGCTGCTAAATGGGATTCATTAATCAGATTCCAACTGCTCCACTTCACTAGACGGGAACTCTTTATAGACACTGCCTCATTTATTTATTTTTTAAATGCCTAGATTAGTTTAGTGTGAAGCTGTTGAGAGATATAATTTGTCTGAGGAGATGATCTATAGATCATTGAATGAGCGCTAATCAGGCTCTCGCAGCCCACAGAAGAAACCCCTCGCACGCTCCCCGTGCCGTGGTGCGGGGACGAGCAAACCTTTCCCCCACAGCCCCCGACAGCACCGCGCTGAGAACACGGCTACGGGATGTACCGCAGCCCCCTTCACCAAGGGGCAGGGCCTTCAGCACAGGGGAGGTCATCAGGGCATAACAAACCTTGCACCTGTCCCGAACTTCTAACCCAGACTTTTCTGCTCGCATCTGTCAAGGTAGGCATGTTTAAAAAATAAACGACCAGGGAAATCGCCTTCATTCAGATCACTTACTAGAATATCTTTTTCTTCGTTAAAACAGATTTTTTTCTTGGGTTGTACCTACTGCTATTCTGGGACTTCGTATTGTTTTTTCACTATGCTGCAGAAAATGTTTAGCAGCTAATTGCACAGTCAAGTCCTTTCACATAATTTTCACTTTGACAAGAGTAATTAAAAAAGCTAGATGGCTCGGGAACCAATTGATTAGGTCTGCAAGCTCTGTTTGGGCGATGCTGAGACGCATGTGTACAGAACAGCCAATTCTCACCAAAATCCAGTTAGCAACACGCTCCTGAATGTTTGACTTAGTATCAGATTCCTGTAAAATCTCTTTTTTGCTCAACTCCTATCATGTTATCGTACCATCTGTATACGCACTCTGCATATGCACAGATCACTTGCACATAGGCTGCGCGTGCAACACACGCACAATTGTTTCTTGAAACTATCAAGAAAATTAACCCTATAGGACAAGCAAGAGAATACTTTCCTTTCATCTCCCATTTTCTCAGTCTCCAAACAGTCTCAGTTTGCAAATAGACTCCAACAACTCCCATCACAGGAATGCAACCACACAAGGCTACTTTGTCACTGCTTTGAAAGACTATGAATAATGACAACTTTTGAACTTTTGCCAGTTTGTACACTTGCACCACAGAGAAGACATTTCAAAGAGCACCCCAGCCTGCAGAGATGCTCTCTGCGATACGGCGCTGAACCACCCTTTGCTTGCCTTAAAATTGCTCCCAGTCCTCAGTAAGTTGTAATATTGCAAGTCCTGTTTTCAGCCACATAATCACATAATTGAAGTTACAAGGTAAAGGGCTCCAAAGCTACAACAGATGTACCAAAACAATGAACTCATGAATAGTAATGAAATGGAAAGTCTTGGAAGCCTGATGTTGCATGTAAATTCAGAGGTACACCCTGCATATTTTTTTTCAATGAAGTTAAAAATTCTGCTATCACAAGAGAAGTTAAAAGGGTTTACTTCAAGCCACTTCCTTCCCAACAATTTTTTGGGGGGGAAGAGGGAGGCAGCAGAACTGAGCACATATTTGAAAAACTGTCATGAAGCGTCCAAGGGTTAGAGCTGATAGGAACCTGGTTCAAATATAAATATAATAGATATATTATTATTTTATATATATATATATATATATATATATATATATATATAAAGAGAAAACTCCCTCCGTGCATAGAAGGGCCACCAGACCCCTTGTAGTGCCACCTGATGAGCCAGAAGGTGCTGGTGCTTTCCAAGTCAACAGCTCCAGCCTCCATAGGAATATGGTCTACTAGGCAGAGATCAGGGACTGGTTCATGGCAAAAACCCCCAATACTGATGCAAAGACCTTTGAATAACTCCCCAGCACCACCTGTAAGAGGGCTGGGCACACGCGTGCCTGTTCACATGTTGTTTCAGGCAGAGGAAACCCAGTACCAGCAGCTCTGATGTTCAGGTCCCGTGCTCGGCAGCAGCACCATCCCTCCTCACTGCTGCAGGCAGGCAGCTGCCCAGGGACCTGCAGCCGGCGTGCTCGGTACAGAAAGCCAAGGGCTGCCCTCACCTCGCTGCTGCACAAGGTAATCGGCAAGTCTCCCGAGGAAGGCTGCAGATGTAAAGAACTGCACGCACGTGGATATGCTGAAAGGAGCAATAGGAAGGTTTCACACATTCGCAAATGTGATAATTCAAATGACAAATGTAACAAATTAAATCCAGCTTGTTAGCTAATAGAATATTTAATTACAGGCAATGAATTATCACTTAAAGATTTGGGAATTTCACTGATTATTTTCAGAAAGCATGAAACGCTCCTTAGCACCATCTTCTAACGGCTCAGCACTGTCCCCCTGCCTCTCCTTCCACCTTACCTTGTTTATAGCTCCATTCAGTAATAGTTTTTACTTGTTTCCTTGATGTCTTAATTTCCTGCAATAATACATCTGCCATGAATAATTAACCAATGCATTTGCTGCTCGCTGAAAGCTGAACAAGTGCTATAAATCAGTTCTGGGACCCTCTGCCAGCTCAGACACAATCGGCGATCTGCTAAGGCTGGTGTTCCTTCCTGCAGGTGACAACAGCGCAGAGGCACCCGAGGAGCCGCTCGGCAGCGCCTGGAGAGTGTTTGTCTGCAGCTTCTCTTGAGCAGCAGGACGCCAAACCCCGTTCTAGCTCTTTCCTTGTGAGGGACAGAGAACTTAAATGTGCTCTGTGCTTCACATTTGTTCATTATTTCTTGTGTTCTCACTGTCATGGTCGTTTCCCCTGATTTCCCTGCTCCGTGGGTAGGAGGAGGAGAGCAGAAGAGGGAGATTGCCTGAGTGAGCATCATTTCCTTCTCAGCACCAATGTGATGGGCTTTGCGCTCCTTGCTGTATTTCCAAACATTTTCTCCTGCTGCCTGTGGTTCAACATACAGCGTATAGGCTACAGAACTGAAGAATCATCTGTAGTCAGGCCCATTTCAGCCTCTGAAGGTTTATCTCGCTGATTCACATTCGCCCTCAGACAGCTGGGCATGCTGCATTTCTCACTTACTTTCTTTTTTTGGGTATATGAAGACTGATAGAAGATAAGGAAGAACTACAAAAACAACAGTGATAACGCTCTCCGACAACACTTCCACTCGCATGCATATTGGGGAGAGGAACAATAAAACAACTTTCCATTACCAGAACTGTATCACCTTTTAATTGGAACCAGGTTTACAGTGCAACCACATTAAAGAAAGCCCAACTGCAGAGCATGTGAGGGGCTCCAGCTTGGCAGAGCAGGCACATCACAAAACTAATCAAGCACAGGTATACAGCCAGGCCTAGGAAATGTCAGAGGCACCATTAGGATTCTACGTCTTAATTTGAGAATCTCGTCCATTCACTAGAAGGTGCAAAGGCTCAGAAATATTTTTAAAGGTCAAAATGTAGAACAGTTCATCATTAAATTTCCTTACAAAACACACTCATGCAGAAACAAACCATGTAATGTTCCTGTTTTTAATTCTGTTGACAAAAGACTGTACATGTTTTAAAAACGTAACGCTTAGCAGCTGTGCTGCCAGTCTGCAGAGTTTGCATATATAGCTGTAATATTACCATACTCTATTATTCATAACAGGCAACAGACTTCATTTTCATCTTGTGAAAAATAATTGCTGTTTGAAGCCAAACTCTGACTGCAAAAAAAAAAAAAAAAAAAAAAAAAACCCCCCCAAAAAAAATGGTAAGATTTTCCAGAATTCAGGAGTTCTATAAGAGCCTGCATCTTGATTTAAATCAATTATTTAAAAAAAATGAAAAGAAAGAAAGAAATTTCCTCCGATATGTTTTTTTTGGAGAAAGCTTTCCAAGAAGTACATGGCTCTTATGTGAAACATGGGAAAAAAGAAACTCCAGTGGGCAAATATCTTCTTAACCAAAAACAACTATGCGACAAATTAATTCTCATCTTCTAACACGAGGCGCTCCCCTCCCACAGAGTCTTGGGACTCCCCTCACTAGGCGAAAGTCCGTGGGGTAGACGTGCAGTTATTAAAAGAAAAAAAACATATATATCTTCCTTTCCACTACTGTTGACATCAAAGCACCCATTTTTCCCTTTCATACACACAAATAGGCAGAAAGAAATTTTGGTCACAAGGACTTCCAAGACGTACAGCATCCTTTGCAACTGTCCCCTGAAATTTTGTTCACTGTAACAGCTGAAAGGCCTTTCGTCAACCCAGATGTGGGCAAAAAGACAGCAAACCTATGAGAGTTCATTAGGAAATGATACGCGGAGGTTGTCTCTAAGTCTTATTTTGTTAGCATCATGGTCTCCCCTGGATTCTTCTCATCAGCTCCTTTCAAGGAGAGCCAGAGGGACAGAGAAGGGCATTAGAGGAGGACTGAGGGCCTGGAAAACACTTTCACACAAAGTTACAAAGTCAGATGGAAAAGAGTGATTGTCACTTGAGTGAAGGATGAAAAAGGACAGGACAAAAATACCAGAGTATCAGGTGACCCAGAGAAGACAGACTGGGAACCTGTACCTTCCCGGTTAATAAATGAAGACAAAGAAGCATTCAAGAAATAACATTAGCAATTCAAAGCCTATATGAGGGAACACTTTCTGCATGTTTATTTATGAGATTCCACAAATTCTTCTAGAAATTCAATTCAGTGCTCAGCAATCCTTTATGTTAGCAAGCTTTGCTCAGTACCTGACCTGAACTTCCCCGTTTAAGAACACCATTTCTCCTCCTAGCACTGGGCTGGATTCTCCTCAATTAACTCATTCTGGAAGCGTGGTGCTCAAGATTAGACATTGTTTCACTGGAGACCTTACCAACATGAGCAGAGTAGAAAGACTACCTAATGTGTCTTTGGGATGGCACTCCTCACTTCTGCGTAACACGGATGTCGCCTCTCAAAGCAGCATGGCATTCTTGACTCTGTTGATTCCTGTATGGTTTCTGATCCACTAGAGCTGCGAGACCTTTGCTGTCTCCCAGCTGTTTAGGCAGTTGTGTCTCATTCTGTATTTATATAGCTGATTACCCCTATTTTCAAACATCTATCCACATTTCTCCTTATTGACATGCATCCTTTCAGACAGTTTCTCTAATTTGTAAAGATCATTTGGAATTCTAATGGTGTCCTCCAACATGCTTGCTGCTCTTCCCAGCTTGTTGCTGCCTGCAAATTTAATAAGCATGTTCTCTATTCTATCAGAGAGATCATTACTGCAAATGCTGAATGCTACCGAACTGCCAAATACCCACCCTATGAGCAGATGTTTCATGAGAAAAAGTCTCATGAGGGACTACTGAAAGCTTTACTAAAGATAAATGACATCTACAGCTTCTCCATTCACAAGGCCTGTTATCCTGTCATTAAAGGAAATTAGATTGATCTGACCTTGACAAATCTACATTGGATATTATTCCTTTACCCATGGGGATGTAACAATATTTAAAGTTATTGCAATTAATAATGTTTTAGAGAAGCAACAGTAAGAGTCCAGCTTCTTACAACAAATCTAATTCTAAATATAAAACAGGAGCTAGTTTGGGTGGGATGAGAAGAGCCAGAAGTATGGGATCTTTGTTTTCACATCTCTCTTACAGATGTCCCAGTTGTTGGCCATTGTGGGAGGCTGTCTCGGGGCAATGCTGGGCTAAATGGACGTTGAGTTTGATGCGGTCCAGCAATGATTGTATCACAAAATAATACATAGCCTCTTCTGACACTTGACATAAACCTGGAAAACACTATGTGAAATACTGCCATATTACTCTTATACATTGGATTTTCTTAAATTCCTCAAAATCACACAAGAAACTGTTCTCATACAACATACTACATTAACGCCAGAAATTTTAGCTAAATTTGACTCAGGGAAAAAAAAGCTTCATATGCAACAGAAGGCTGAGTGCCTAATGGAAAAGATGAGCTGTACTAATGCTGACTGAACACTACATATTCCAAGGGACTCTATCTTAACATGTTAAAAAAAAAAAAAAATCAGTCTGCTCCTAGGCACACAACTCTGCAGCCACAGCAAGAGGCGTACCTTAGCATTTGAGAAAAAACTAAAGGTATGCAGATAACTACGTTAAATATTTGTCTAAACTACAGCAGAATTGAGGTTCTACAGGCACCTTCAATTAAGAAAAGTCCAAACCCTTGTGGCCTAGAGTACAACCACAGCACAACTGCAACAAAGAAAACTGTATTTATGGAATTGCCTCAAGAAGCAGAGGAACGCACTGGGAAGTAAAGTTGATGGTGTCTCTGTGAACTCTCTCTGCCCACGTCACACTATGTGCTGCAGGATCTGGAGGACCACCTCTGCTGTGCTCTTCTGGGTCTTCAAAACACTGAGATGAGAGTAGCTCTGGCTTTGTTCACAGAACGAATATACAGGTGATTCAACTGCATACAAGCTCAAACAGCATTATTTAGTTGCACGCGCTTAATGATTTGCACAAAGTCTCCTTTATATAGTTCAACAGCTTATTTTTCTAAGGGTCACTCCCTTCCACAAGCCAAGTTACATTTCCCCTCAACTGCTGAAGCTCATCTGGAGTAACGTCAAACATTTTCACAGACATTTTAGACCTGAGACCTATGAATAACACCACAGCTTGTTTTACAGGGTACAGAAGTATTTTTTTCCGCTCTGCTTGTTTTTAAAAGCGTCCAAATACAATTTTTGCAGGAAGATCCATAAAGCAAGTGTCCAGCTCATAAACTACAGCCCCCCAACTTTGGCTGAAGACCAAAAGCAAGGCACATTTCAGCCATGAAAGAAACACAAAGCTGAAAACAACAGGTTATAACTAAAGAACTTTGCGTAACCCCAGAAAAAACGTGTGCAATAGAGCATACAGATGTTGGAAGTCTGTACACAGCACGCATAAATGGCAAGTCAACAGCCAAGACCACTACCTCCTCTTACCGTCAACAGGAGCAAAGGGAGCCCTTCCAGGTCTTGGACTACCCTCATCGCCCTCCCAAGAGCCCCGCTAAATTCTTTGTAGTCAGCATGCCAAGAGTGATCACACCATGCCAGGACAAGGCATTCCAGAGCTCTACATGGAAACAGGAAAGTATTTTCTCTTTTTCCCTCTCTGAATTTCACTAATGTTCACTTGCCTATTCCTGGTACCATAACCCCACCGTTTATTAAATACCATGTGAATCAAATGTGGTGAATGAGTGAGAGAAGTTCACTTGTGTAAGGATTTTCTTGCATCTTGAAACTACAGAAAGTTTATCTATTTGATGCTAAATAAGATTAAAATACATAGCGAGCTTCACTTTATCAGTATTTTAATTATCTTTAGCATGTCAAAAGATTTTCACTTTTCATCACTCATTCCTTCCAACGAATCTTCCTTCTTGTAAACAAAACACAGGTAAAACGTACCTGTAGCCTTTTGCTTCCAAGCTAGTTTTTATCAAACACAAGGGTCAAAATCCCTTCTGAAACTGGCTCATGGCAACTCTCACGTTAACCTCAAAGCAGGTAACTTCAGTTTCTTGTTCAAAACCCAAAGTGTTCTCTGTGCCTTATGCACAGCCCCATGCTGAAAGCAACAACTTGGCAGCATGTGCACGTCTAACACCCTCACGAGCCACGAGCTGGATTTGACAAGCTGGTGGAAATGTACCATCCTATCTGCCAGGCGCGTTTGTGCTGTTGCCAAGACTCAGAATGGTTATTTCAGATGGAGTGTTTTGGGGCAGGAGACCTAGGTGAATAAAGCTGCCCCATATTTCCTGGCCTTTTCTGGAGCCCTTTTTTCAAAGGAACCTTTAACAGAAGTTACAATAACAGCCGAAGTGAATTTGTCTAAAAATAAACCAGAAGAAAACACATAGGTGTTCTGCACTCGAATATCGAAGTACAGAGGCTCAAGAGTCATTGTCTCCTCCTCCCTGCATTGCAATTAACTTGCAAGGGCTTTTATCATTCACCTTTGAGTTGAACCAGCAAAATCCTCACATGTAGACATTATTTAGAGAAAAAAATAATATATATATACATATATATATATATATGAGTAAAGTTAAGCCATACATATGGCTTAACTGACATTCAGGGCAAAGTCTAGCATTGCAACCTACAATTCATACACAAATGTAAAGCAATCATCCATAAGATACACTTTGGCTTAATCCAGTAATGATATGTCAATGAAGCACGTGAGGCAAGAGACATTTCTATGACTTACGACTTGCAGCAAGCACCCTACGGTGTTTTTGCACCAACAAAATAAATGAGATTTCTCTTCAGCCCAGACAAAGCACCGATTCACACAAGGGGCTAAATATAGCATTCAATTAAAAGTACACCACTGCTTTTTCTGCTCCTGATACATAAAGACGGACATCGTACCAGAGAAAAAACATCCACGAACAGATGCTTTAAAAACAAAACAAAACACAAATGCATTCACCATCAAAAAAAGATTGAATAATATTTTGAGCAAATTTAACACTCATAGTTAGTTGTTCACCAAAATGAGCTTGATCATCTTGTATTACAGCACCATTCTGAAGTACCAACATAATGAACAGATAATCAAAGAACCAAAAAAAAGCATCTGTGTTGCTACTTTATTGCTTTTTACAAATGCTCAGCTAAAACACTGAAAGCTCCAGCAGACCCCATGCTTTTTGCCCACCTGAGGTCAGTACTACTGGTAAGCAGCAGCATGACAAACCATATTATTTCATCATTATTTCCCAACACTCATTTTCATCTGCAAAGAATGCCACCATCACTACTGCAGGATATTTAAAATATCTCCCTAAAATATTCACAGCTGCTTGTGCAGGCAGTCACAGCTGACTAACATCTGGGAATAAATGCAACCAACTTGCAACTAGATTTGGAAACTAAAGAATGAACTTCATCAAGATTGTTAGTCCGTAAATAACAACAAGGGTAGATCACTTGTACAGAATTACTTGGCCGAGTCGATGAGCTGGGATCCAGCAGAACGCATTTCTATGTAGTTAATGGCAGATATTTGGGAGTAAGAACCCAAGTGACACTAATGAAATGGGAGTTCACGTCCTGGGAATCGGAGACTTAGGAAAAGATTCGAAGGCCATCACAGAGGACCATGGTCCTAGCTCAATGCTACGGGCAAAGGGGCAAAACTGCTGTTGTGCGGTAAGAGGGGTTTGCTTCTTTTCTCAGTGCTGGTCCTTTGACTTTAAAAAACACATTTTAAAATCTGGAAGATTAATGAAAAACTGTAAGAATAATCTGTGAACAAAAAAAAAAAAAAATCAAGACCAACTCATTTTTCTACAACGAAAAGGACAAACTTTCAGCTTGGCTGATTTCTGCACTTTAACAGCAGTAAAGAGCAGGAGTTTCTAGCCTGGCTGACACAGGTTACAATGTCCAGTGTCTGAACCCAAAAATGCACAAACCAAGCTTGAAATAAGTACAAATTTGTAGAAGTAATAAGTACTTGCAATTTTTATGGATCACATAGGAGATAGGTAAATTCCCTACCATTCAGTCTTCAAACCGTGATTTGATAGCTTCTTAAAAGCTACGTGCTAGCTCATCCCCAGCTGTTAAAAGTAGATGCAAAAATTACTGGCTGAAATTATACAGCCTCTGCTGTGCAGGTCAAAGTATACTACACTGATCTGATTTTTAGCTTTAAAATCTATGAATCCACATTGGAGATAAAAATTTTAAGAAGGTAGTTTTACTGTTTTTCTTTATCACATAGGAAATAAGCACATTTCTAGTGCACACATACAAAAAGAGCATTCAGTATATCTGCCCCTCAGCACCTGTCAGTGTGCTGGATAACTTGCAGAGACATTTAAACACGGGAACTCCCTTGCGAGGGCAGGAGAATAGCTCAGCCACTCGGTTCCGTCTGAGTGCTGCGGATGGCAAGCGAGACTGGCAGAGCAGAGCAGCAGTAAGAGGGTAACACGAGGAGCCGCGATGCAGAGGCACAAGTCAGAGCCCACACATGGTCTTCATGCAAACCAGCAGCCCCAGGACACCCCTGGTGACTGACAACTTGCTCAGAGCAGCCTGAGAGCACAGCCCAGTGATCCTGCCCAAAGTTACTGTACCACCTCCCTGGGCTCAGGAGCCACCGGTCTCCGAAGACTGGAAGGTGACACCAGGAAGGGATCGCTAAATATTTATGCTGTTCTTACACCCTCCATAGGTCTTTGCACTGGCCATTGCTGGGTAAGAAATTTGGAGCTAGGCAGACCTTTGCCCCAGCAGCTGATGTTGATTGATGAGTGATGTTGACTTAAAGAATAAAGAAAAAAGACAAATTGCAATGCTGTGACCTGGTGTAGGTAGCTATCCAAACAAATTCACAGGAGTCCTGCAAGAGCCAGAGGAAAAAGGGGCAAGGCTGTAAATGCGGAAAGATCTGTTGTCTGCTCTCAACATGGTGTTTGCTTTTATAGCATCCTTCCTATCTTTATGTCTGCAACATTCAGTTGCAAGCAAGCAGCATTCAGATATTTTAAGGACAGGCACGGAATCCATTTATACCTAAAAATATATATGATGAGCAAGGACACCAACAATAAAGCTGCACAATAACTGTGGTTAATATTTCAGCCTGCCCCTTAACGACACAACCCCAGTGCCCCAGGTACAGGGGCTTTCCCAAACAATTTTTCACCTGTTCTTTTCACTGATGGAATTTGTCAAAGCTAGTCAAAGCAGAATTGCAGAAAATTCATATTTACCTGTGTTGCAATACCTAGATCTGATCATATCAATTACACATAATCACCACATGCAGTGTTTGGGGACGGGCACGCAAGCAAAAACTAGGAAGCAGAAACAGATCCAAGGCAGCAATGGAGAAGCGTCAGGCCCAACTTTCTGGATGGGACCCTGCGGCCAGCTCTGCAAAGGGGCTGTTCTGCAGAGCACCACGGCAAGCCTGTCCCAGGGGATGGCCCAGGCCAGCCGTCCTTGGAGCTGACCTGTCACTGCGCCATCACCCAGGCTATGAAGCAAAGGGGGCAGAGCTGAATTTGGGCATCAACGCCCTGCTACGCTGGGCCTGGGTCCCAGGAGCACAGAAGAGCAATAGCAGACACAGAGACAGGGCACAAGGGAGCTGAGAGAAACAGCAAGAGCTCCAGGGCTCTTCCACCCAAAACCTCCCGACAGCACTTCACAGTGCAGTGCAAAATCCCTGGCAGAACAGAGCTCACCTGGAATCACGTGCCTAGGAAGGGCATTCAGTACTCTTCCACTTCTCAGCCTTCACAAATATCACCACCTCATCTTACTTTTTTTTTTTAGTGTGTCTCCTCAACCCAATTAGCTTTCAAGAAACATGGTCGTTAATGGAAAGAACCTGTATGACACACACACACCTATCTGATAGAAAGGGACTATCCCTTCCAAGGGCAGGGCAGCTTTGAGATGCTTTAGATTTGGAGTCCTTGCTCACAGGAGGTGATGAGAGGCCAGGGACCTGTCCTTACAGACATCAGCTCACCGCTGCAAGCTCCTGCCATCCTCCCAAACAACAGCCAGACTCGCTCCATCTTCAGAAATCAGAAAGTACAAATTGTTTGTTTACCACGTCTCACTTCACACCTAGTTGGCCTAAGTGCTGCCTTAGTTCTTTCCTTCTACAAGGTCACTTTTGAAGTGGTTTTCTTCCTTAAGCCCTTTGAAATTCCGTGCAAGACGCTGAGATAGATTTTAGTTAGAAAGACTGTGGATGGGATGCTTGGTCTCTTCCTTGGGCTAATGGAAGCCTTGCCCAGTACATCAAATACAAAGCCTAATTTTAAGAAAACAAACCACCAACAAAACACATCGCTGATGATTTCTGATGACAGTATTGATTTTTTTCTAGTTTCTCTGCATTTTGAGAGGGGATTTTGTTGTTTTTGTTGCTTTATTTATTTTATTAGAGTAAATGACATATTTCCAAAGGTCTGAAAAGAGCATCTTTTAGCTGACAATTGAACTGAACATTAAATGAAATCTGCGAAGCCATTTTTCCCAAGCACAATCAAAACCTGACAGACAGGGAAGCACAGAGTGCATAAAAAAAAAACACAAGCAAGCTGAGGGAGAAAGTGTAAAACAGTCATCCTGAATCAGCTCTGAGCTGCTCTAATGGAATTAGGGTCACCCTGACAGAAACACAGTCAGATCACAGAGAAAATTTAATAATTTCTTACTGCAGTCTGTAAAAGCAGGAGAGGAGTTGAAAGTGCTTTCTGCCAAATTAGCACTTCTGTATTGACCGCTCAGGCACACGTGCCCCTTCCTGCTCACCTCCTCCTCCGGGCACCTCACCGGAGAGGCCCCGAGACCAGCAGTCCCGTCCTGCTCGTGGGAGGAACCCAGAGAGCCCCTCTTTCCTACACGGTGCCATGCGTTTAACCTTCGGGTGCCCCTGCGATTCCCCAGCGCCGACATTACTCACAGCTCGCGTGCGCTCCATTCCAGGAGAGGCGTTGCAGCGCACGCCCGGCGCGAATTCCGCTACGCAATACATATTCAATCTGTTTTATCTCAGGCATTAACGTCTTGCTATCTGCCAGCTGCCTAATTGTCAGGAAGCTCCAGCAGCAAGGCTGAAATGTGTTGTGACAACAACAGCAACAAAGCGCAGGCCGGGAAGGTGGGGAAGCCCAGGTTCTGCCTGGAAGCACCCGAGCAGCACGGCACACTGCTCTGAGAGGCGGCTCCCTGCCCTCAACCCTCGCCATCCCTACAAAAGGGATGCTGCAGACTGACCCCGGGAATGCAGACACAGAGATAGCCCTGCTCCCATTATCGCATTGCTTTTAATAGGAGAAATGTAGGAATGCTTTGCAGATCGGGAGCCAAGCCATCCTTCTGCTGCTTCCTAGCAGCGCCGCAATGGGGATGAGGCAGAATCACAGCGAAATCCCAAGAACAACCAGATTACATCAGGGATCTACCCAGACAAGTGAGCTGTCTTTGACTGGGGCCAACAAGATGCTACGGGGACAACAAAAATGAAGAGGGTGCATACGGGGGCGCTTCTTTCTCAACCTCTTTCTAGCTTTTGCAGTAAGCTCCAGCATGCAAAATTTTACTGCAGCTCCCCCTCACCCTTCATTTCTCCCCAGTACCATATTCACTACCATATTTTGCCCACCTCCATCACTGATGGGAGGACATGAAACACGCAGGGTTTGGGGATGATTTTTCTTTCCCCCCCCTTACAGAGATGCAGAACAGGAGCTTCACACGCTCCCAGACACTGAGAGAGTCGGTGGCAAGAGTCAGTGGGGCAGGAGAAGCTACTAATTGCCAAAATACACAGAGCAAGACTTGCCATCCAGGAAACCCTCAGTTCACCTGCAGTGACTGCGGCGGTTAAAAGGTCACTGTCCTCCAGATTTGCCTTGCAGATTAGGCAGAAGTAATTCAGAGCCACTCTGTGCTAGAGAAAAAAAACATACATACTGATCTGTTTGCTTCTCGAGACAGAAGTGTTGCACATCTGAGACACCAATATTTGGATTTGGGCCTGTGAAACAGAGCCAATTTTCTTCAATTTAAGCACACTGAAAGTATTCCACGAAATTGGCAAACCATTCTACTGCAGATTATCCTTAGGCCAAGAACCGTCCTAGGACATCTCAAACTCCACCAGCTTGTGCACAGCAGACGGAATGATGCTTTTGTTCTTTGCAGGGGCCAGGATGAAGATTATGAACCTTGGAAAATTTTTTCACACTCCAGAACATTAAACACATAATTCTCTGTGCCAGACTCCAAAATGGGCTACAATGTGTAGACATAAAATAATCTGAATAAATGTCTTCCAGCAGCATCAGCAGCCAGGGGAGAAAGCTGAAGGAGGAGACAGCTGCTGCCCCAGTTTAATTAGGCATCTCAGACTTACACAGATTACACAGTAATCTGCTGCCTATACAAATCACCCCTGTGGTGGTGGCAAAAACAGTGAATTTGTATCTGTCTTCACATCAATCGCCAATCTCCTCTCCACCTTCTCTAGATTTACTCCTTCCATTTTAGTCAAGGACGTTGAAGAAGCCCAGTCCATCGCTTTTTTTTACGTTCAGCCATGCTCCTACTGGCATGGAGACCTTCTTCAACTTGCATGAAATCACATCTTAATTAGAAGCCTGGTGACAAAGAGAAGCCAGAGGGAGAAGCAGATGGTTGGTGGCAGCTCAGGAGGTGCATCATGGTCACCTCCCGGCTCCAACTGAAGCATCCCATGGGCCCTGGATGCTTTCAAAGGCACTGAGTATTCACAGCTGCCACAGAGCCTGCAATGAATGTGTGAACATTTGGCACTCTGAAAAAAAATGAATCCTCCCAAACCATTATATGTTAATGCACAGAAGCACTCAACAACGTGCAGGCATGGGCAGAATTAACCAAAGCACCACAGCAACTCATGATGGGCTGTCCATCAGGATGGGCAAATCCTACTGGGGTCTTTTCAGTAACCCACCATTAGCCAGGTTTCTCCTCTTGTCACACAGCAGCCTTTTATGCACAGCTTTCTCCTTGCTCTGGACAGACCAAATGCAAGTCCATGAGAGCAGCTCTGTTAAGACTCTCAGAGTACCAGGCACAGGCACAGCAACTTAAAGCATTACCACAAGAAACATATGACTCCAATTCTACCAAAATACAGGTGTTGGAGAGCTACACCAGAAGGTAAAAATCTGCATCCTTTCCCAGCACCTCTCAGTCACCCACTGACTTAGGAGAGATGTCTCAGTACCACATAAATTATGAGAGCTGGGAAAAGAATAAAAAGTAACAGGGATTACTGCAACACCAATACCCCTCTCTTCCTTCACCCCCCAATTTTCTTTCCTCATCTGTACATATTAAAAATCAAATTGTCAGTTTTTTATCTTGCAGCTACTACAAAAGCTCATCCAGCACTTGCATAAATGCTGCCAGCCTTTTTAGTTCTACTTGTGCCCTTTCACACACAATCTCCCTGCATCGCACATATTGGAAAGAAATTAGGAAGGTTGTTCCTTAGCCCTTAGTATTTCCAGTACACACCTGGAAGACTCAGTATTTGTTGAAAGAAAATTTGCATTCAGGCCTTTCAATAATGTGTTACTTACTGTCAGCTCCCGCTAAAGGCAGCATCAAGCAGCACAGGATGACTGCTGGCACTGTGAGCACTGAGACGCAGAAGTTAGGCACCATATTCCAAAGTAGAGCAAGTCCTCTTCAGTCTGAGGCAAGTGGTCAGTACATCCAGTGTTACAGACACAGACTTACTCCTGCAAAACAAGAGAGGAAAAAAAAGAAAGTGATGAAATATGATGCACAGATCAACTGCCGACATTCCAATATAAATTGTAAGGTCACAATAAATACACAAATAGAGCTATTCAGTGAAATTTAACTCTCACTCCTGCTTGAACAGCACAGCAGGACAGTGGTACCCCACAGTCCAGTAACTTAAGGGTCATGAGCCATAAAAGCATCACCATCTTCAAGTTTGTCTTCAAGTCCAGGCTCTATTATGGCCTATTAAAAATCCTTTACTTCTTGTTATCCATGTTTGTACAAATAGTTCTGAAGTTGCATGTTACAAGAAACAGTGTCTTAAGCTCATGTGACTCTTCTTCATTCATCTGCCCAAGAGAGAAGTACTTGACTGCATACGTAAGGTGGTTTGCAGCCAACTACGTTAAACTTAGCTGAGCCCTTTCAGCTAGGCTGGTGTACCAGAGCATCCTTGTGCAGCAGCAGCTTTATCTGCATCTCAGATGGGTCCAAACAGGAGAAACAGGAGCTGAACTGAGTCATCTCTCAGTTCACAGGGCTTCTGGGGATGCCAGGAGAAAGCAATTGTGAAATACGCCTTTGAAGAGAAGGTTTACCCAAAGCAAAGAGCTATGCTTTGTCCTCCCCAGAAGGGAGAGGTCTGACTTAAAAGGACCGAACAGCCCTTCTCCAAAACAAAGCCAATAATCTTTGCAATTGGCTGGACTTGTACATCTGCCTGGATATAGAAACACAGGACATTCCGTGAAACCCAACCAGAAAGACAGGTATTCAAGAAGAATGCAATTTCTGTGTCTGTGTCCTTTATCTTTTCATGAGAATATACTGTATTTACCTCGAGGATAAGAATCTGAGATCTGCTAGTTAAGACAGATTTTAAAGGAGCCAGCAAGCCACACTCACTCGAAGTGACAACATTTAACGGGGACAGTGGCTCACTCGGTGTTGGCATCTCAATGCAACCTTGAGAGTCATTCAAAAGTCAGTGAGTTTCTCCTTTGCTAAGCTGCAAGAATTACCAAAAGTTACCAATACAGCAGTAATAGTGAAAAAATCTCACTCTGAAATGTATTTCACCTTGAAATGTATTTCAAGCACACGCCCATGCGTGCACAAACTGTACATGGCATGGCCCACCTCTCTCTTAGCATTGGCTGAGATTTCAGAAATATATTTAAGATTGCTCTAACAAAGATACTTGTATATTTTCCTCATTTTTGGGGAAGAGGACGAATTATTTTTTTTATTTTCCCTGAGAACCACATGACTTTTGATGGAGACAAGTATCACACATTATGAACATGTTTACTCCTGACAGAAGCACAGCGTTCAAAGAAAGCCAGCAATGACAGTGTTCAGGGAAATCCACACAAAATCTCAAGAGAATCTACCTAGGCAAATATTTACATTGCACCATACTAACAAACAGCAGATCATGATTCTTCTCCATTCTGTTACTGTATTTGCACAGTAAATCTTTTCACACGTTATAATATCACACAATACAAAGAAATCTTTATTTATGCAATGTCTTCTACAGCCAAGACATCTGAAAATACTTTACAAAATAACCTAGTTCTAACCTAGATGCAGGGAGAATACTGATCATCTTATCCTGCTTTTATTATCTCAATGAAAAAAATAAATCCAAGTGAGCTCAGCAGCGAGACTTTGAATACCAAAGAAGAGGCTCTTCGGATCAGCCACACTGGGTTCTCTGTTCACCTCCAGCCTCCATATTCTCCTTTGTCCCTTGCCAAAGAATTACTAAAAGCACCATTAATGTGTCTTAGGCTGCAGAGAGAGATAGCTGTGTCTCTGTAACTGCATCGGCTCTGCTTCCAACAGGAAATTCGGTTCAGTCCCCAAGAAGTTTGCCCAGTGTCAGCCAGCTCTCCAGACACGGCACACGGGGAAATGGGAAGAAGTGCCTGGACTAAGAGTGAAGATTATCTCTCTAAATTCTCTGTGTGCGGTGCTAATTTGTACAGTTTGGAGAAGCAAACCCGCTGAAGCACACTTTGAGCAGCGTTACACCTGGGAACACCCAACAGAGCCAGAATCTGAAGAGGTTATGCTTCTTGGGGAAAAAACACTGAGGGCTGAAATTACTGTGTCAAAACTAACGATGTGTGTCACACTCTCAGGTTAGGACAGAGAACGAGTTTTACAGGTGGTGCTGGAAACATCTTAGGTACGTATCGGACCAGATTGGGGATGAATAGCTTTCGGAGAGCTTTTCCCCTTTCATTCACTTCCATTAACAACAAAAGTGCCTGATCTAATGGTGTATCTCGAGTGCAGATTGCTCAGAAGTCATGTGAATGGCACCTCCACAGCCCTCATTCAGGAGCAACTCTTCGGGAACACAAAAACCTCAGCTGAAGAATAGGTCTCTTGATTTCTGTCGTCTTTCAGCAAACAACATCAAGTTCACTCCCATCTCCAGCTTGACAGATTTATAACTTTCCTCTCAAGCCCATGAGATACATACAACGTGCATCATGCAAAGCTGATCAATTGGCAGTTACTTTACCAGATGCTTTATAGACTTTATCTTTTTGCAACTGCTTAGTGCTCTACAATAATTTACCATCTGGTAGAAAAGCCAGATTTCCCTACACAAGACTGCTGTCTGTCCCTCCAAAGCAAATACAGCACCTTTGGCCCTTACCGGGAACAATCTTCTCCATTTCCTCTTTCCACGGTCGCTCTGTCTATGGAAAAGTTGTCTACATACAATATTTAAAGCCCTTTAAATTGGAATGTTTTAAAATTTTATAAATCTGAGTAGCTGTCATTCTCTTTTGAAATTGAAAAATATAAAAAAACGTCTCTCCAGAAGGTTCAGCTCCCTCTCTTTCAGCAGCGAGGTGCTCCCCCCCGCAGGACGACCCCACGCTCAAAGCAAGGGGACGGGGCGCTCGCTGAAGCCCAATTAACCCTGAGAAGGCCAGCGGTGCTCTGACAGCTCTGAACAGTCACCTCGAACCAAAGCTGTAGGCTTCCCTCCCCTGGGGGCAGAAACGCCACCTCAGAAGGACAACAGCTATAAACCAAGTGATGTTGGTAGGTTTTGGTAATCAGCTAAACAGATGATACAGCAGAATAAAGTCCAACAGCAAACAATAAACTGATGCTCTTAAGACTCTGTTTCTTTTGCCCTGACAACCTCACGCCCTTCAGGCTGCTCTCCTCTGCATCTGGAATTATCTCCCATGCACCAGGTGACCTCAAGTCTCTTCCTTTGAAGGCCTCCTTTAATCTCACTGCTTTGACTTGCATCCCACAGCTAATGTTGCATCTGAGCCCAGAAACAGGAGAAAAAGATCTCTCAAAAAATACTCGTACATTCTCACTGCTACTTCTGCATCTGGTCCTGGCAATGTTGTAAACCCTAGACCATGCAACCCAAAAGGAGGCTGCCGCTAAGCATTCCAGATGGTTTTGTAAAAACATCTGAGTTTTGCAAGCTAAACCCCGTCCTCTGCTCCCAGCTCAATGTTAGCGCTACCAAGCGCTAGTTTGGCAGAAAACTAGGAAGCTGGAAAGCAAAACAACAACAACAAAAAAAGCAAATCTGATTTAAATATAGCTGATTTTGCCGTGGGGCTGGTGGATGGAAAAGAGGAGGTCCTGAGAACAGTTTTGAAACCTATATGGTTTGATTCTTTCAGACAAGCAGAAAAAGCTGGACTCATTTAAAACAGAGCCAAGAATACCAACAGCTCATATGGTACTAGGAAATTCTGGCAATGAGCACGTCCCATAGGAGACTGCACAGAGATTAGAAAAAGCAGTCAACTTTAAAGAGTCAAGAGGAGTTTCAAACCAGCGCTGAATAGCTCGTGTTCTCTATGAACTCTTCGGGAAAATAAACTGAACTGAAGCAAGTGTCACGTGGGTCACCAGCCATGAATGGCATGGCAAAGAAAAGCATCCCCAAAGCAAGCAAGCCCGCTCCAAAAGAGGGACAAAAATATTGCATTAAAATGGCTTTTTATTTTAAGCTACTTTGCAACCCTAAGTATCTAACAAGTCAGGCCAAAAACATTCCCTGCAGGAATCCCTGCACAACCAGGGGACTGCCAGCTTCCATTTCGTGTCTGACTACTGGCACCGCATTTGCTGGAGACATGTAAGAGTCTCCAGAAACCCACGGGACAGGAAGGTAAGCCCAGTGCATAAGCAACGACCTTGTCTGACCTGGAGACAGAGAAACATCTTTTCATAAAGGAGCACGAATCAATTGCATCTGCTTTTCAAGTTGGGAACTTCTTAAGTGTTCTCAGCTTGAGCCCAAGGATGAGAAGTCAGAAGATACCAACTGGACGCCAGCCAGGTGCTAGTGAAAAAAGGGCTAAAACTGTGTCAGCTTCTCCCAGCTATACCACACATACAAAATAAAAGCCAAACCTTGCTGTCTGTCTGGACACCTAGCTGCAACTCTGTGTTTTACACGAATACCCTGAAGCGCTCTGTGCCTCAGAGGGAGCCGATCACCGCACTATTCCGAGGTGTCACCCAAACGAGGCTAAGTGGGACCTGACCGAGCAAGGAGGGCCCACACACCACACAGAGCAATGAGGCAGCTATTTATTCCATCAAAAATGAGCACAATAACTGGCTACAGCTCAGCTGCTTCGTTCTGTATCTAACGTCTCAGCTGTGCGCTGAATGAGGAGGAGGAAAGCCAGGAGACACCGTATAATTCAAGATCATATTGCACACATTAGAAGTTGTAGAAGCGCAGTTACACATGAGTTAATGACTTCTGAATGTTTCACTTCACTACATTAGTATTCCTTTAGCATAGATTTCTTTGTACTTTTCTGCAAGAAATATAATATAAAGAGACTTGGGGAGTACAGCAATATGGCCAAAAAAGACAAAATGAGTCTCATTTCACTCCCAACTCCCACATGCAGGGAAAGTACTAGAGAAATACAGCGGGGAGATATATGGAAGATGGCAACACTAGCACAGGTTTGGGGAGGAACTTCCTATGAACTTGCAATACAGCAAAATGGCCAAAAGTTAAAGCAACCGCTGCACGAGCAAAGGCACCGCACCTCCAGGACCCGGGTGAGAGCAGGCCTGGAGCACCAGGCTGCAGGCTCTCACACCATCTGGAGAGAAGGGATGAGCAAAGCAACTCCAGAACCGGGAAGGATAAAAATCTCTGTCAAGTCACAAGCGCTAGACAGACTGGCTCAGCAAGATGGGGGTTTGATAACCATCTGTAAGTACATGAAGGATACAAACAGCAAGAAAGGAGTGGAGGAGTATAATTAGCCACGGGCATATAACTGTGAGTAATGGAATGAGACAGAGCAAAAGAAAGTGTATGTTGAATATTCTCAGTAAACTCTCCAAAGGAAAAAAATAAAAAAAAATAAAAAAAAAATAAAAAAAAAACACAGAAGAGAATAAACCCCAGCAGGAAAATCTTTCATCATTTGTTTCGTTGGAAATTAAAAATGGGATGGAAAAAAAAAAAAAAAAAAAAGAAAACAAACCAAAAACCACACACACAAAATACCCCACAACGCAGGAAAAAGTATCCTGAGCTCTTACAGATCAGTAGGGGGGAACATACCCAACAGCAATAAACAATTCAGTAATACTTTGAAAAGGTTCTCCTTCCTTATCTTGGCAAAGTATTAAAGAAAGCGTGAAGACTTCAGCAACAAGCTGGCCCAGCTACAGACCTCTGAGATGCTGAGCACACAAACACAAACCTGACCCTCGGAGAGGAGCAGAGGGAAGGACAACGCCGGGATTCACGCACAGTTTGGACGCTCCTGGCCGCCTCATTAGCCACATTTGCTTCTGAAGTTATTAATTTCTGAAGGTGCCACTGCCTGCAGACAATCCTAGATAAAAAGGTTGTAGTGTTTGTTTTTTTTTTCCACTGAAACAAGGATTATGAAGGGCCCTGTTAAAGAACTACAGTGATAAGTCAAAACGTCCGCTTAAAAGATAGATCAGCCTTGAGTCTCAGGAGCCCAGCCATCACTCACGCTGAGCACTAAATACAGATCGCTGTAGATCACCCTACCCCAGTGTAGAGGTTCCTAATGCCTGCTGTAAAGTCTCCTTAAAAGCAGGTAACTGCTGCACGCATATCACCCTTTCAGCAGAGCCCTTACTGTGTTTGTGGAACAGACCCAACTGCACAACCAGAGGCACGGACCAAAGATCCATAGCAGCACAAAATCCTGCAGAAATTATACAAAAAAATCAGCTATTCCTTAGCTATCGCCAACTCCACTAAGGTGGAGGAATGTACTCCCGTATCAGCCGCTCCCACAAAGCGAGAATTCCTGCACTTGCTCTACAAATGACTACACACAGACAATATACGCATAATACAAATGACCACATAATTACAGGCTTATGTTCAGCACAATGGAAAACAACGTACTGATTAAAATCACAAGGTACCAAGTCCTCTCCTCTAAGCCCCAGTTCCTTGGCATCCAGTTTTGCACACCCAGGACATACAAACTAGGTTTTAAACTAAAGAGATGAGAGCTGAGGAGCACTGACTGCCCTTCTGGGCTTGCTGCTTACAGGACACTGCAGTTGATTGCTACTTACCGTACAGCTGTGGCTGTTACATTCCTGCAGCGCTGAGCCCACCAGCACCACGTCTCAGACTGCCAGGAACAGACAAAGCTGATGGGACAGAAGGTCCTGGGAGCACCAACTCTGCTCTACCCAAAACAGCAAGAATGCAAGCGATGGCTCAGATGAGCGATAAAAGCTGTCCTTCGAGCCTTTGCATGGTGCCTGCTACCTTCAGACCAAACCAAACCCTAAATCAATCCTAATTCAAACAAAATCGGTTTCTTATTTGTAACAATGCTTTTACTCTATCCACGTGTCTACTCAGCCTCTTTTGAGGCCTCACTGTAGAAATTTTTCAGGGTCCTTCTGGACTGTGAACAAACCACAGCCCATTCTTTGCTTCTCAGGAATTTACATTTCAAGCAGCTACCAGAACAGTTTTCGTTTGCAAAATCCATGAAAGTCAGACCTTAGGAGCACAAGAGCTTTCATGTATTTTATTTCCTCAATTTTTGCTTCAACCACAGAAGAAGGTATATAAAGAACTTTTATCTGAAAGAGTGGCTCTTTTTAATGAAAAATCCCTTACATTTGCTGTAAATTCGGTTATGTTTTATATAATGTAGCATGCTACCTGAGTATGCACAGTTAATACTTTCAGATTAATAGCTTATTCCAAAGCTTCTTTTGCCAAGACCTCAATTTCTGAAATTTGCTTATCTTTTATATTTAGAAAGCCTGGGCATGGTACTAGTACTAAGTCCTCCATTACATTTTTAGCAGTTAAAAATTGATGCACAGAGCTCCCTTTTTAGCAGTACCTTTTCTTCCTTAATTGCTGTCTTTAACCTCCCATCATCTGGTAAGCCCAATTTTCACACAAGACAATGGACACTGATTTGCCTAAATAATTTATCTTCTATGTATAGATGTTGTAGTTCTTCAAAGCGCACCTTGGATCTTTCAGTTTTCCTTTTATGCTCGTTATGCTTTATACTCTCTACTACTAATACGTGGGGGTTGGATTTCCAAATTTTGAAGTGTTCCAGCTCAAACAGCTCCTCAAGCCTGCCATCGAGCTAGTGTGAATTATTCCCAGCCTTGCTAATTTAACTGCTTTTTCCAGCTTGCTTTCTAATGCTCCATTATTGCTTTCAAACCACATCAAGGAACCGTTGCACTGTTTTCTCCACTTCTTTTCTGCTCTTACCTTCTCCCAATTTTAATTTCTGGGATGCTTTGAGTAACTTGTTCGCTTTCTTTAAAGTTCTTCTTTCTCAAGTTCAGCGTCACTCTCACATTTTGGTCCTTCTCTCGGCCCCTCCGAGCGCACTGATGTACCTCATACATGCTACGTGCACTGGTCACGGTGGCTCATGAAGATGTACACACAGATCCCCCACACAACTAACCTCACTGACTCATTAACAGCAGCTTGACAAACGCATGGTGGTTAGATAATGCTGAGTGAATATCTGCATCCGGGGTGATTTCAAGCCAGGCTGCAGGAAGCGTGCGCGTGCTGGCACTGAAACCTCCACTCCTCAGCCACGGTCTGCATGGCAGTGCAGGAAGGCCTTACTGCTCTGATCCTGCTAACAGAGACAATAATCCTCTTCCACAGGTCCACCAAGCTCCCACAAAGCAGCCAGTTCACAGACACATCTTGGCTGCCATCCTCGCTAGCTGTGGCTACCACCAGCACAGGAGCAGCACCACTGCATGACACCAGACCCACGTCCAGCCAGCCCCCAATCCCACCTGCAACCACGGCCTCGTCCAGCAGCTCCCAGGACAGCGCAGGAGACCGCAGCGGGCTGCCACAGGGCAGGTGCGTGTCTTCCCAACGCCATCATTCAGCAGACCTGTGCCCGACTGGAGGCTTTATATCCCCAATTAAACTTTCTGTAATTCTCATCTTGTGAAACTATGAACATTTTCAATGCTACATTTTGGAGTTATTCTCTCCTAAAGGGTTTTGAAGTTAATTATATCTTAGTTGCTATTACTGTCTCCACCACAGATACTGCTTGAACCCCATTATTGCATGCATTACTGAGGGCTAAAATAAGAATAGCTGCTGCTTTGGTGTGCTCTAGAGCCAGTCTTTCCAAGAAACTGCTTCTCTAACCTTTGCCCAAACGTTATATATGCTCAGTTTATATGCAGGTAGTTAACATAGCCCAGTAGGGTAAATGGGCTTATTAGATTTAATAAACTGAATTCTCTCCGTGCAGAACGCCCCCAGCATCCTGCAGTCCTCTGGCTCTGGAGGCATTTGTGTGTTACCATGGAAGACAGCACCCAGAAATTCCCTTTGCAACTAATAAGCAGCAACTATGAAAGCACAAGTTTCATGCAATTGTGTTCTGTATGAAAAATGAAAGTTGTTCTGTAACCTATAACGAAACAGAGTTGCAATCAAGCTTATTACAATAAGATGCTAAAATTTATGATTATTCTTCCCCCGCCACCCAGGCCCCCTTGCTTTGTTCTGGCAAAAGAAAACACCCTCTGAGGTAGCATATACTACACAGCGCCCGAGCCACGCTTAAGGGATGTAAATAAAAATCAAGTCCTAGGTGTAATATAATGTTTAAGATGAAGAAACCGAAGGCCTGTAAATTAAGAAATCCTGAATTAATGGTGGGAAGTTGGTCTTAACTCTGTCTCAGTCCAAAAGTACAATTTATCTCCTTCAGCAGCAGTTTGAGCTAGAAATTAAAATTCAGATTTCTTACATCCCATTCTGCACAGCAGGGCACACAAAATATCTCCACATCAGGTTTTGTATCACT
Source organism: Nettapus auritus (assembly GCA_011076525.1). Lineage (NCBI taxonomy): Eukaryota > Metazoa > Chordata > Aves > Anseriformes > Anatidae > Nettapus > Nettapus auritus. The sequence continues at coordinate 20,713,495 of CM021772.1, read as the reverse complement.
CAGACCTGCCACTGCGTGTTCTGAAGAACGTGATGGAAGCAAATCACTTAATACATGTTACAGGTCATCTTTGTTTGGCAGATCATGGCAGCAGGCTTTCAAGTTCCTTAATGGCTACAGGGACCTGAGCAACAGCTGCATCAACTCTGCAGCAAATCCACACTTTTACACTTTGACCTTAACTTAGGCATCCAAAAGAAACAAACAAAAAACAACAACAAAAACACCAACCCACTTCTTCTGCTTCCAGAAGGTTGTGAGGCTTTTTTTGTTGTTGGTAGTGGTGGGGGTTGTTTGGTCATTGCTTTTTTGGTTTTTGTTTTAAGTAATCTAATCTTGAAAGTTTTATCTTCCTCAAATTTTGAGAGCATTTCCTCTGTATCCCAATTAGATCTTCCAGTTCCCCTTCACACTTTTCACCAGGGGAGTGGTCCCATGCAAACAGTCTGAGTTGAGCTAAACCTGAATTCTAATGAAAAAATCAACCTGGAAAAAGGAAGTACCTCCAAAAGCCTGCCCTTTTGTAATGGAGACTTCTGCCAACAGCAGATGGAAAGACCTTTGCAAAGGTAAGACAACCCATATGCTGCCTGCAGGAACTTCACGGCTTTACTTTTGAAATTATCCACTCCTTCCTTCCAGGCCCCCATCTGTACACGACCTTCAGAAAGAAGATATACATAATGTGCAGCTTCTTGGAAAGCCATTCAGTAAAACCTAAGGAAAGAAAATTACTGCTAGTTGTTTCCTCAAGCCATTCATACAACAGCATGCTGAAGTGCATGCTTGGAGCCCCTGAAACCTGATTCAATGTACTTTTCACAGTACTTATGAGGAAAGCTATTTTAATTTTGTTAGTTGCCAGAACATAAAATCCCGAAGGCAAAAACAGAACAGATCTTAAAGGGGAACGACGTTACCTAGCTCGATGAAAAACAAAGGAAAGGTTAAGCAGGACCGGGTTAAGCAGGACTCCAAGGAAAGGAAGCAGCTCCCGCACACGGCTGAGGGGGCTGACGGCATGAGAGGCAGCACCTTGCTCATCACATCCAAGCACACTGAATTCACTCATCACAGAGCAGCTCCTCAGCTGCCAGCAAGCGAGGGCTCTGAGGCCCTTAGCGACGTTGGAGGAGTGTGCTCCAAGTTTTCGGCATTTACTTTGGGATTTGCCATGTCGCCAGATGTCCAGGCCTTTTCTTACCTGCAGACTAATGCATCAAAGTGGTGCTGATGATGTTCCTTCTGAAGGTTCATCTGCCTGGAGACCACAGCTCTACGTATGCTGCCCAGTCCATTAGTTACACTGGACCCGAGCCAGGCATGACCACAGGGGCGGTTTTACCGAATTAGCTGGAGCACATAATACAGTTCCTGCGCCAGGTCTGTGCTTTAGTCTGGCTACTGGAAGGCAGGACAAAGACATCCTCAAAATGTTTTGAATCAACTTCAACTGCCAGCCTGTGCTCACACTCGCGCAGCACTTTGCACTGCATTAACTAAGGTAGTTATGATCCAGTAATAACGTCAGCCAAAACAGAATAGATTTTCTGAGGCCCAGGGCATCAGCTGCCCACCAGCTTAAGAGCTTTTCTCAATGCAAGGCACCCTGCACTTACAAGAGCCAATAATCAGACCCAAATGGTTTCAGGTGCATCTTGCTCCCGAAGACCCCCTTCTTTCTGTCCCAGCCCAGCAAGCAGAGCCCTGGCACCCCCTCCTCACGGAGCGAACCTGGCGCTGGAGCTCGCACCTTCCTTGTCGACCTTCGGCCGGAGCACGGATCCTGCGTCACGCCAACCTTCCCCAGCAATATGATGCAAGGGACACCGTACGAGAGATCTCTGCTTTCATCCTTGTGGCTTTTAATAATGACGCACATATGCAAAGAGCTTGCAATCAGTGTTCTTTGAATTAAATTTTAACCAATTTATGAAATATTAAAAACCACAATTTTTTTTATAACATTTTAATTGTAATATTACAGAACTCATCTGTTAACACCTAATTATAATTCTAAGTGAGAAGCAATTAACAAGCTATTTTATGATGCCTAAGTCCAAAATAAACAAGGTCAGGACAGTCCTGCAAAAGGAGCTGCTCCCGTGCAACCTCCTGGGAGGTCAGCGTACCTTTGGGATGCACTCTCTCCCCTCTTTCTGCATCAGAGCATCACACCTCAGAAAGCACAGAGAATATCAAGTACAGATCCTGCAGTACGGCAAGCCCCTCGTCCAGAAACAGACAGCTCTGCTCCTGTCACACAGCACTGGAAGTGACACGTGCCAACGCTGCACTGCTGCAGGGGAAGGTAGGGGCAGACCCGGTGGAAGCGAATACCCCCACGCATCAGGAAGCAGAGACCCCAAAACGGGATGGGTTGAGGTCAGAGCAATGAAGGAGTCTCTCCTCCATGCAGAAGCCAGCACACCTATTGTCTGAAAAAACTAGTTCGTCTTGACATGGGGAGTATTTCAAATTTCCCCAACACTTAGAAGCAGGAGGAAGGCTGGGCTGCAGAGAGTGCCACACATCCCAGGTCAGAAATCCCAGGACTTGTCCCAGTGACTTGGATGCTGTCCCAGAAATTTCTTGGAAGAATCCCGCTTCCTCACTCCTTGGCTACCAAATTAAGTCCTTCTGCCTGGTAAGCATCCACTGACAGTTTTAAAAGTAGCTATAGCAGAAACCTACCACGCCAACAGCATTTTAGGGGTCAGCTGGCAAATGTCCAATGCCCAGAGGCTTTGCTTTAGAACGCATTACCCACTGGTGATAGGTCAGACTTGAATGTTATTTTCATATTTTATTATTTTAGAAGTAAAGTTGAATTGAAAAGTGAGGAGAAAACAAATATAGATAATAAGCAGCATACAAAGTAATTTTCTCAGAAGTCTTCTGAAATGGGCTTTGTGACAGACTCGTGCACCTGCCTTCTGTTTTTCCCTGTCTTTCAGTGTAAATGACTCCAAAATCCCAAGAAACACTACAAAGAACACAGGCCATTCCCTACTGCAGGAGGCGGCAGCAGCAGAACAGGAACTTGCCTGATGCAGCTGGTATCCTCTCTGCCTGCAGGAGCAGCGCAGTGACATCTTACACTACCATTAAATACACAGAAACATTTGGAGAAGTATCAACGATCAGCTTTTTAAATGGAAGAACCAAGTACCTAGGGCACTGTCAGGGCTAAATCAGCCATCCAACTCTGGGAGATGCTGGCAATAGAAAACGTGTTTTATGCATGCAGGTGGTTTATGAGAGACAATTTGTTTACAGCCCTTTTAAAAAGAGCACATGAAGGAATTTGACTAGCAGTTCCTCAGGAAGCACCGCTGTTCCCAACAACGCTTCCTCTTGCCCTCTGAGCTCGAAGACAGGGTTCCCGACGGACAAAGCTCTGCACCACGCCGAGGGCACGGCGAAGGGCTGCTCAAGGCACCACGGCTCCCATCACACACCTGCCGCCTGCAGAAGCCTCACACCACAAAGGCCCCAGCGGTGCAGACCTTGGTTCAGAAACATCCCGGGTTTGCTCCGCAGCTGAGGCTGAGTTACAGGCACCTGTCCCTCCCCTCTCCTCACGGCACAGAGGGGCACTGCAATGAACACCCGATTTCAGCTGAAAACAGCTTCAGAAGACTTGGCGGTCCCACCAGCCCTGCTTTGCTCTGACTAGAGTGTCCTGTGCCTGCGACCTGGGCCTCCTAAGGAAGTCAGCACTGTCTGATACATTTTCTACAAATGCAAAATAGGTTTTTAAAAAGCATGCATCCTCCTTGACGGTGTTTGTCAAAAAACAGCAAGACTCAGGCAGCCAACTGAAGCTAACTGGCCACCTCTGGAAAAGGGAGATCCTTCCTGAGCGAACACAACAGGAGAACGCTGCAAGGGCTGAAACAGAGTCAGCGCTTCACAACAGACATCCCTCTGCACACCTCTGCCAGCAAACACCGAAAGCCGTGCCACTTGGTCACAGGGAAGGCTGCGGGATGTGCTGCAGTTCCTTTTACTCACCAGAAGCTGACCAAGGCTTGTCGCACGCTGCTCTTGTGCCCTTCCCCTGCGGTGCCACACGCAGCCCCGCTGTGCTAAGCCTTGCCTTGGCCTTTCGTGCAGAGCAGCTGCCAGCTCGAACCCTTCCTCTATAACACAGCACAGCTGGAGGAGGCCGCGTTTCAGGAGGCCAGCAAGCACGGCTGTCTGACCCTACAGGTGCCAGGCGGGCAGCCTCCTGGAGAGCACTGGCCACCGAGCAGCGCCTGGGCTACGAGAGGAGCCGGCAGGGCTCGCTTGCTTCTTTTCTGTCTGCGCGCAGAAAAATGATCAATCCTGCCTGCAGGATACGTAGGGAAGGACAACCAAAGTTACTGGCACAGCAGACTCACGGGCAGTGACTGCCGTGAAGAGCAAACCAGCTGCTAACAGACAGCTGAATGAACCTGCAGAAGTCAATTCTTTCTTTTTGAACAAGCCAACTGCCCTGTGAAATCCCAACATCACCAAAACCTTTTCCGTCAGCTGTACAGGAGAGTTCCTAGCAAGTTACTGGCGACAGAAAGCTGCGGCTGCTTGGCCCTTTATTTTTGAAATCATTCTGCTTGGACTGATCCCCCTACACGCAAGCCAAACTCACTTCAGCCGAACGAGAATCCGATAAGCCCCTCTTTCCTCACAGGAGAGTGGGAACAAGTAGAACAGCTAGTGCCTTCTTGCTTTACTGAATTCATTACATTAAACCAAAAGCAATGTCATCTTAACTTGAAAGGACTTTTAAAAGAGCTTGAAGCAATTCTGCTGCTGCAGCATTTTTGTATTTTGGATTAACTACAAGCCTTCTTAACCCCTCCGAGTTTGTAAATGCACATGCCCATATCCTCCTAAGCTTTCAGAGCAGGAAATCTCTAAAATGTTAGCGAGCTGAGAGTTAAGTCACACAACATATATAACTAGTGTAATTTGAGCTCCTCTACACATTGACGAAGTCCAAGTTTTAGGTATTTTTGTCCACAAGAAAGGGCCTGCAGAACACGGTAAATTACCTCAGACATTCCACACGTCTCATGTGCAATTTCCTCCATTAGCATCCCAGGCTCGTGGGGACAATGAAAAGGTCAAAATCCTTCTACAGGAGAGAGTGCCGAAATAATATTAAATGTTACCTTTAAAACATTTCCAGTCAGTATTAACATGGAAAGGGGGAGTTTGTAAATTCCTGATTGCCATCACAGACCTTTTAAGCTGTTTTTTTTGCCACTTGAGTATATCAGAAGCTAGAAAAAAACCCTTAGTAGCAACTTTCTTGAAATATTAAAAAAACCCTGCCACCAATAACTGCTTTTGTTTGATGTAGTATGTCATTTTCCTGGACAGCTGAAAGCCTTAGGCAGATATGCAGAGAACAACAGCAAACCATCTCATCAGTCTTTTGTTTATTAAACCCCGAGTTTATTCAAGTGGCTTTGAATCCTGAGCTATACAAAGTCTTCTGAGCAACGCTCAGCAATCGATAATGGGGGGCAGAGAGAACCAAAAACGTCCCTTAACTTTATTAACTTGCAGAGAAAGCGTCAGAAAGAGAACCCTTTCATCTCAGCTCGCGCAGGCTAAGAACAGTGAGAGCGACGGTGACCAGAAGCAGGCCCACGCCAGCGTGGTGCGACTGCTATCAGACACTTGGAGTGCGTGATACTGCCCTTGCGAGAAGTGTTCCTGGACACAAGGCTCTTCTAATGCATTTGCTTCTATAAATACCACCTCCTGCAGAACTGGGAATACCAAGGTTTTACGTGGTTGACATCAGAGTGTGGACAAGCTCACACACCGCTGCTGAAGTTATTGATGTCTTCGTGCCCATTAGCTGCTTTATTACAAAAATTTCCCTCTCTGAAGTGGTGTCACAGCCAGGGAGGTCTCCCAGAGGCCAGCAGCCTTGCTCACAGATGCAGTGGGGTCCCTTCCTTCACCCATTCAACAGCCGAGAGGAAGCAGGGAGCACACGACCAACTGTTACTCAGTATTTCACTGCTAAACAGCTGCTGACCGCTGGGCAGGCCTGTTCTTTGCTTGCTGCATTCAGCCAAAAGGCCCCCAAGCATTTTATAGCAGGGACGACTGGGACTTCTGAGACTTTTTTTTTTTTTTTAGCATTATTTTTCGGCTCCCCTCCTCCTCCTGCCCCCAGACTCCTCACCCTGCTGCAGAGTGCTTTCGTGGCGGTGCGCCCCAGCCATAGCCAACACAGCACCATGGATCAGGCTCTCTCTGGCTGCTTGTGCAAGGCACCGTTCACAAAACAAAGAACCGATTTAAAGTGAAGTTTTAGGCCTCCTTCCAACTCTGCTGTATTTTCAGAGGATGCAAGTATGTCAGGACAGGCTCTACACACGCTATAGATTAATGGATGCCAAGCAGCGCCGAAATTGTCTCAGATAAATAATACCGAGAGGAGATGGATGGCGTAACAAAAGGAAGATACAAACAGTCCCTGCTCAATGTTACTTCAAAAAGGGCCATCTATACTCTGGCCCATTCACACAAAAAAAGGAGAAAAGCCGTTGTTGTACATAAAATTGTGTCAAAAGCGTGCCTTACAGGCCCACCCTATCACTGTTCATTTTCCTACCAGATGCAATAAAAACATATACCTGTTATTCAGATTAAACAGCCGCAGCACCAAAGAGTCTTGTTGCAGTGTTTGGGACGGTCTCAGACCTTGTTACAGCACCAGACCTTGTTACAGCATGCCCTGCCCTTGCTGTAATCCAGGCAATGAGCATCCTCATAAAGCTGACACGGGCAATTTGATTGGCAGGAAGGCCAGCCCCGGAGGTGCCATCCATCACTGCCTATGGCTGCATTTCTCTCCCCTTTGCTATCTTTCCTCACACACTTCCCAGTGTTCAAGTGTGTTCCAGGACAGCTGAAAGGATGTCACCTGTAATCTCAATTCAGCACAACACTAGGTAGCCGAGATGGTTTAGCAAGAAGGTGCCTGACTTTCTGAGGTTTATTGTACCTCTGCAAGACTAAGTCGTTCCTGTGCCAGCAGTGCCTACAGCAGTGTCCAGCCACAACCCAAAATAAGGTAGGGGAAACATGCATTCAAAACAGGCACGTACTTTTTGTGCTGCGTGGTGGAGGAGCCGTGTTAGCAAGGAAGCACGCACCACAGCCGGCTGCATCACCTACGGATCCATTAGTATTTGGTCAATGACGAGAGACGTACAGCCTTTCCTCCCCTTAAGTAAGACACTAATCTATTACAACTCTACAAGCCAGGGTAATTAATCAAAAGTCTATCATACCATATAAAATGAAAATGTGCCTGTACGCACCAATTAATTATTAAGGGAGCATTAGCTGAAGCTTTTCACCTGCCATTTAGGAGTCAGGGATAAAACACAGGCACAGCACAGCCGGTGCCCCCCTCGCCCCACTTCGGGCCACGGCCAGCGGGTGGGAGCCAGCAGGCAGCCCCTCCAGCAATGCCTGCACATGTTTGCCTGACATTTCCACTTCTGTTTCAAAATAAAGTCCTCAAGCAGCACAGCGAGGGCTTCCTAAGCAGTAGAGTGAGCATTCCTCGAAACCACCAACCGTGTTGTTTTCAGCTGTGTGCGCACGGCTGTAATCAATGGGAGCACTTAGCAGCGATGAGTACGTACCGGCGAGAAACAAACCCCGGTCCTTCGTGCCACGGCTGCGTCTTCTTCCAGACCAAGCAATGAATCGAGACTGCCGGCTGCGCTGCGAGGAGAAGCACCGAGAGGGCTGGAGCTTAATTAAGCCGAGGTAAATACGCCCCGGCTCAGGAGCAGACAGAAATCACCTCTGTAGTGCACAAGCCAAGAGCAGACGACAACACGGCAGCTTCAGACTCTCTCATATTTCTCCCGCTTATGACCTGAGCTTTATTCTAATTGCACAAATTGAAGAATGATTAGCAGTTGTGTGGACATTAAATGCCCTGTTGATGTAACCAAAACAGATTTGCTTTATTTGCAATGATTACTTAAGGCCATAGCTGTGAAACTAGAATGAATCAAAATGAAAACATACATTAGAAACACAAAACATCACCTGAGAAAGGAGGGGGGTGGCAATATAGCCTCGATAACAATTTAAAAGCCACACACTTTCACATCAGGCTTTCCAGAAACAGAGAGGCAGGCACCTTTTTCATGAAACACCATGTTTCATCAAGTGTGCTTCTCATCCTTTACAGTCTCCAAAATGAACTTTTATGAGTACAAACACTAACGAAATTCATCTTGACTATTTTTTTCCCCAATCAGGCCTTCATATAACAATCCATATCCAATTTCATGATAGATTTGTATTTTTTGCTGAAAAGCATTACGAAAAATTTTTAGGATTAGCAGAAACACAGGGTCAGGACAGAGACCAGCTTCCATCGAGCCAGGGAAGCGCAGCGCCGATACCTGCAGCTGCCCGTGCTGCGACGACCTCCGCAGGCGGCACCTCCTCTGATGAACAACCAAATGGGTGTCAGCACTTCTGGTGGCATCTGGGAGGTAGATACTGAGCTACAGCTTCAAACTTTTTCCTCTCATCTTCTATCTTTCACAGATGCTCCTCTTCGCAGCTTATCTCCCAGCTGAACGGTGAGAAATGAGGACCCCAGACTGGCTGCCAGCCAGCCAGCCTTTTCAGACTTCATTTCTAATACCATTACCTATGAATACGTTAAATTTACTTGGCTGCCAGTCACCACCTCATTAACCCCGCCAGGAAAGCAACTAACATAAATAAAGCTCACAAAATATCTAAATATATATAGACGATAAGAAAGCCATACCTCTTTTCTTAGCACATCATCTAAAAGGTAGATCTCGAGAGGTAAGTCTCTAGCCATTAACCAGCTACTTCCTTCTCCCCACAGAGGAAGAAATTGTGTTTCTCTCTGACAGCAATAGATGATGTTACTGTCATTACAGCTGTTTCAGAACAGTTTTAAACTACAGTCATATTTCAGAGCTACCTGCCAGAGTCCTTGTTCAAAACTTTAATCTCTCCATGTATTGTTTTCAAGAGCAGCTTTTAGATTCAGCTGTCCAAGTCATCGCGTACACAAAAGAAAGCGCATACGTGATGGGGGATGATACAAGCCTACCCGCTGCATGCACAATGCAGTTCAGGCTCCTCTGGCGCCTTCCCAGCCCGCATGACCATATTTTGTGCATGAACAGACAGCATCGCAGGTGAAAAACCCCAAGAAAAGGCTCCCTGAAGGGAGGGATGGGTCAACATTAGAGACCTTGTTGGACATCTTCCTCCCTGCACCGTGCAACCACCGCCAGCCTCAGCTGCTCTGCCTCTCCACATTTCTTTACTTAGCAAGTGGATCTCACTGGTTTTACTTGCATGCAGGTAGACCTGCTACGAGTTTCTTTCCAAAAGACTTTTATACATGCTGTATATACATCATATTTACGCATTATTTGTGCATTTTATATTTATGTCCATATATTTATGTAAAAATGATACCGTGTGCTTATTTCACCGTCAATCCATTGTAATCTTCTTTCAAACAGCTCCAGCACCACCACCGTGCTGTGCTTTTCATCTGGAAGCAGCAGAGCAGAGGAGGGCTGTGTTTCCAGCAGCAGGGCACATCCAGAACTCTACTCCTGCCTCCCAACACAAGGACTCCGGTGGCCTTGCTGAGTGACTCCGCTTTGGCACCTTTTACTCCCCAACTCTAAAATCGGCGATAGCACTCATCCGCCTCCTTGACGCTATTTTGTGAGAACAGATTTTTAAAAGCTATGAAATGGGAAAGAGTAAAAACCGAATACCGCTATCTCAAGAACATATGAAGCTTACTCCAGTTACTAGTCTACAAAAACACAAAAATTTACCTTGCAAAAGTTTTTATGGAGAAATTTTATTCTTTATTTTCTTTTAATTCCACTAAACCTTTTGTTTTAGGTATAACCACTTACAATGCCATACTGGAGAAAGGCTGCAGAACATTTGAATTCTGATTTTTCCACCTTAAGAAAAGCCTACAAATACACAGGTTATCTCTTATAACCCCGCGACAACAGAGGTTCAAGCTCTAGCAGAAGAACAATGAGATAAGAAATCAAAATGGTCATCTATCTGCTGATGGTGCATAAACACTGTATTTACCAGCACTTTCAAATACTGATTTCAGACTAACCTCTTTCTCATAATAGTAATAGCAGAAATGGCCATTTCAAAAATGCTGTCATCCAAATGTCACGAAACAAAAGAGAACAAATGATACTCCTGTGAGAGATTTACCTCCCCGCATCTCCTCTGGCCTTTAGGAGCCAGCACGCAAGGAGAACAACACGGCTCTTGTCACCCAGCTCACTGCAAAGACTGAGCGAGCAGGGGGCAGGCACTGGCAGGCTGGGTGAACGCCTCCCTTCTACCCACAGCCCTTGCCCTGCTTTGCAGAAAAGGATCCGATCAGCGCTCATCTTCGTAATTACACACCAACAATTAGCAGGATTCTTGGTGGGCCGTGCTTTTCACCTGGTAAGAGGGCTCCGTGAAAAAGGGCTAAAACTAAGCGTGGCAGATGGAGCTATATATCCTGCCCATCTCTAGAGAGCAGATTTGTAATGCAAAACGCTGAATTCAAGATGCGACCCATGGATACACGGAAGCAATCAGAACCAAACTGATTAAACAAGACCCAGGTCTCCACACGGCGCACTGAATGCTAAGCAGCACCGAGGATACCTCGGAGAGGAGACAAACGGCACGCCGAGCCACGCGCCAGCGAGATCGTCACCGCATGGCTACCGCCTCTTCAGAAACATCAGGAGATTCTTCTAGCAACCCTCCAAGGCCAAGGACATCTGCATCCCATACGTAACTGCTCCCAGTCTCAGCCAGACGTACTGAGATGAAACCCTGGGCTCACAGGAGCTGCCTGTTCTGTAATGGGGATGCCCAGGAAGCGATGCTGCGATCCACACAGACACGTGCAGCTGCGCTTAGTGCCCAGCCCTCACGTTCAGATTTACAACTCCCCAGGTCAGAGGATGAGTTTACATTATCAGCCTGGTCTCTTACAACCCCAGAGACAATACATTTCGTCAAGCTACTGCTGTCCTGAGCCCAAACTCTGCTTGACTGAAGCACATCTCCTTGATTCGGGATGGGAGGAGCGGGGCTGATGCCGGGGCAGGTGTGAAGACAGGGAGGCGATGCGCTGCTTCTCCTCTCAGCACCCTGAGAGATGCATGCCTTGCTTCCAGCTCGAGTATTTATGGCTTCGGCATCTAGTCACACCTTCCTGCTCTGCCTTTCCCAGCCTTATTAAAGTGTATTTTTATATCTTTGCAATGGGAACTGTGCTTTCCCTTATCAACACTGATCTGGCTTCGCAGACCTCCCACTCGTTTTGCTTCGTTGGCTAATGACAGAGGAGCAGATTGAAAAAGCCCCGTGAGCTCCTGCAGGCGCACCCCTGCTCGCAGCCGCTGACACACGCGTGCAGCCCTGCCAGTGCCACCCTGGCTCAAACAGCCATCAGAAAAACCCAAAATTTCAACTTTTAACAACAACTCCAGTGAAACATTAGAGAGCCACCACCCTTAAAGCTGGTTTTGTTTCATTTTCGCTCAGCAAAACGCTTCCCTCAGACAGCTAGAGCCGGCCCCGTTCACTATTTTGCTGTCTTACACCTCGAAGTGGGTGAAGTCACATCGTCCTACAGGAATGAACGTATTCTGACATGCACCAAAGTGAACAGAGAGCAACTACGCTATAAGCGAAGACAGTTTATGTAACGCGTTGCAGACACCTCCTTACAGCTTGTGCCCCACAAACAAGTTCACTTCTTCTTCAGGGCTTCGGGAGAAGAAAAACTTTTGCCTGCCAGCACAGCGCTCGCCCACCGAGGTACTGACGCACGTCCCGCTGCGCAACCCGCACGCCTCTGTGGCCAGGCGCTTTTGGAAAATCCCAGTCATATGTGAACGTGCACAAAAAAGCAATCTAATAAGCAGAATATTTAGAGACATTATTCACGGGCACCTATGGGGCCTCCGGGAGCACACTTCTTGACCCAGGTGAACTGAGTCGATATACAACACGATGCTGTGGTATCCTTTTTCCTCTCCTCCCTCTCTTCCCCCCAGCAATTTATTTGGAGTACAGGTACTCATTTTTTATTTGTCGTTGTTCTCAAATTTTGACAGAAACTTTGTTATTCCACCAGACTTTATCCCTTGTTATTTGGCAAATGTTGATTCTCCCCCATCCTCCCACAGATCTCACGTGGAACCGCTACAGCCTCTTCGGTGTAAGGAGAAAATTGCGTACCTCTGTCATCCTCCACACTCTCCACTGTGAACAACACCGGCACCGCCTGGACATCGGAGCTCAGCGTCCAGCTGCTGCACGTGGCCCAAGCCCAGGAAAGAGCCTCCTGCTGTCCCTCTGGGAGGCAAGGGGCCTCCACCCTGCCTCCATGCCCTGTGCTAGCACTGGGAGCGCTCATGCCTTACACTCCCCTGTGCAATGCACTGGCAATTCCACACCACTTACCTAATTTGTGACCCTAACTTTGGGCTGATGTGATTGTGGTGGTCTGAACAAAGGTTACCAACATCTCACAATAGCAATAGGACAATACTCAGTAACTAATGAAACAGAAAACCAATGATATTTTAACTAACACAGCAAACACTACTGCCCAAGCACTTTTCTGGGACGATGGAGCGCTACCGTGAAGGTAACGGATAGGTAATGGTGGCGACACCCTCGCTCCACAGTCCCCTCCAAGTGAGAGGGACTTCACAACTTTGTACCAGGCACCCTCTCGATCCTTCAGCTTCCAACAAGACAGGATTCTTTTTTCTGTTCTTTTAAGACATGCCTTAGCACTGAACAGCCTCCTCCACCTGCGCTGTCTGTAAGCAGGAGTCAGGACTGACCTCTGTGGACAATATATCAGCAGAGGAGGCCAGTGTCGAGTACTTTCCAACGCACGCTGAGATCTGTGGATGGGGGACGGTAAGTAAAAAGCAAAGTAATATTACAGAATACAGCAGGATATTGCTGGTATAAACAACTTTAAAATCACCTTTTAATGATAAATCTCACCATTGGGAGCATCAAGCACCAGGAATGCAGGCTTGGTGAAGATAAGGTGTTTTTCTCTCTTGAAATTTTTAATAAAAACGTGGTTACGAGACTAAATTTATTTCTGCTAGAAAAACTTCAGAATAAAACGCTTGCTATTTCTATATCCAAGGGCTTTTTGTGTTTATGAGTCTAACCATTTGAGATTCAGCATACATCCACTCTTGAAGTTAAGAAAGCATGGCCCCTGCTTCCTCTTCAGGAGCAGGGAGCGATCAGCCATTTCATTTAGCATGGACAAATACAGATTTCAGCGTTACCCACTACTCCAACTTCATTAATGAAAAGTATTCCTCAGACTGAAAGGCTTGAAATTTTACCTCCCTTCATCTGCCAGCCCACTAGAAGAAATTACGTTGATGTCCTCCAAAAAATTTAATGGAGGAGAACAGACTCTTCACAGTCTGCCTTAAAACAGCAAATCATTGTTCCTGGAATGACCAGTTGTATCCTAGGAAAGTACTGCTGATAAAATCCACAGATGGACATTGGTGAATGCATTTTCTCAAAAACTAACCAAGACTTCAAGTTGAAAATGTTACCTATCACAAGTCTCCTATGCAGGACCCATTTATTTACCTGTTTTGAGATTAGCCACATAAACCTAGCATTTATTCTTAAAGCTTTAGGTGATAACAGCACTGGCAAGTCATTATGAATGCAAATGAAAGCCAACCACCCAGTAACTACAAAGCAGAAGAAAATGAGCATCTTTTTTTAAAAATACCTGATTTCCATAGTCCCAAAATTTCTAAGTAAAATAGGACAACTAGTATTCACATCTAATAGTGAAATCATACGCTCTAAGCCAGTAGAAAACTTCTAACTTTGACTTTAATCCTTCGACAACCACAGCAGGTCCTTTTAAAAGAGGAGGAATCTGGCACATCAACAGGAATCACCACTACTCTGGGTACACAGCCTGAATTTTCACAGCAGTCTTCAGTGTAACGTAATACATCCATCTCTTGTAACCGAGGCTGTAATTTGAAAATCACCTCTTTCAGCAACTGCGAGGGGTTAAGCAGTCACGGAGTCCAAGTCCAGTCACCTCCTCGGATACATCGATTCAGTTTTGTGCAGTGAGTTGGATCAGGAAACCCCAATTGCAAGTTAAAAGTAAATGGGGTGGGGGGAGAAATACAATTTTGTTAACCTGAAGCAGACTCCTCATCTGATGTATTGTGTGGCTGCTAATGATAAAGTACATTTGGAGCAAGCCGAAGTAAGTGGGTAGAGACTGGAGATGCCCGGGCTGCCTCTAGAAGCAGCAGTCTAACTACTCATGGTGACCCAATTACTGCATAACGCAAAGTACTTACCAGCCTCTAAAAGAGATTTCAAGGCAGTTTTAGATTGATTTTCTTTTGCAAAATAATCTCCTACCCAGGGACTACGGTTATATTTCAATAACATCAGAAAAATTTGTTAAAGCCTATGTCCTCTGCAGTAAACAATCTCTAAGGAAAGGACCAGCATGCTTCCCGAGCCAGAACAGTGCTCCTCCTTTATTTTCAAAATTTTCAGGAGGTTAAAACCTTTGCAAACCCTTCAGAAGGAGAATCTTCTGGTAAATGCTGTGTTTCAGCACAGCATTCAAGCATTTCCACTCCTATTTTTGATCAGAGCAACTGCCACAAGCTTCCTCACCTTTTATGAGAGATACACCGAAAAAGAAGCCTGAAGATTTCAAGATTCACAGCTCACCTGGACTAAGTTCCTTCCAGCAGCACAGCTGCATCTGATAATGACCTGTTAATGAGGATGGCCCCTCTTTGAAAAGATGCCTTCAAGGATTTGTCTCCTTCCTCAGCCAGACCAAGGATCCTGTCTCTGCCTTGCAATTTAATCTGGGAATCACAGCTGATTGCAGTGCAGAGACAAAACAGGACCTGTAATTCCTTATAAATTGAGGAAAACATAATGGAGAACAGCCCCTGGACAGTGCATTATATTCATGAAACTTCTTTAAGCACTTCCCCATTTATTTTGGGTAAAGGATCAGAGTGAGGTGGTCACCAGCAGCCTGACAAGAACAAGACCAGGCAGCACATCCTTTGCAACCAACCTTTAGGTAATTCTTCCTGGACAACTGGGAAGCCTCCAGATGCTGAAGACAGTAAGGCTGTACTCATTTACCAAAATACTTATTTTTATATAGCTCTAATAGAATCTGACAAAGCCATCAAAATTAGGTTTCCCCCCACCAACCCCCAAATGCCTACAAATTACAGATCAACATGCAAAAACTAATGATGTTACTGTAGAAAAGGCTATTTGGTAAAATAAGTAAAATGGGGGCTATTTTCTTTCTTTCTTCCTTTATTTAGTGATTAGAGGGATCAGAGGCTCAGATTTCAGGAACAGATGCTTTTTAATTCTGAAGGCTTAAGTCCTTCCTGGCCAAAACTTTGACATTTCTACATATTGGCTTATCGATCAAAGTAAGAATATGTATCCCAGGTAACTTCTGTTTTGAAACAGAGATCATAATCTTTCCTTGCAACATACTTGTTATTCTTATATCACCAATGAGTAAGAACTTTATTATCAGCTTCTGAAATCCTCTTTGTACAATCTGGTTCTTCAGCTCCGCGTGACTTCAGCTCCAAAGCTCAGAGTGGCACCAAAGCGTCTCCTCCTAAAACACTATTCCCAGCCCGAAACCGTCGCAGTGTACTTAAAAACTACACAAGGAAAAGAAAACAAGCTGCACTGCGCAGCTTTCCTGCGCCATACAATTGACTTCCAGTAATTTCCATAAGCCCCAGTGAGAAGTTACTGGGTTGTCAATCTATTCTCTTCCACACACCAGATTTTGGGAAAAAATGCACTGAAGTGGCTGATTTACTAATTCTGCCCTAGGTACTATTTCAGTA
This sequence comes from Nettapus auritus, assembly GCA_011076525.1. NCBI lineage: Eukaryota > Metazoa > Chordata > Aves > Anseriformes > Anatidae > Nettapus > Nettapus auritus. Next base: position 20,697,464 of record CM021772.1, on the reverse strand, counting down.
GCAGATGCAATCTAGCCCAAGAGAATAGTCTCATTTAAATGAGCAAAATGCAACTACAAAGCTGGTCTAAATTTAGTACAGTTCAACCACCAAGGAAGGAACGTTTATGGGACAGGTCTGTGTTACTAGTACAGACGTGACCCAAGCAGTGCATCTACACCAACGTGAGGTGCTACGAGGCGTAAAATAAAGTACGGATATATGGATATACTTCGAGCCCACTATATCTTCGCATGATTGCTGGAAACTCCATTAAGGTCATAAATACAGTGAGCGCTGACAAGAAGTTCAAGAGAGGGATGGATATTCTCCCAGTAGGAGAAAATGCTCTTAACAACTACCTATGGGATTATGAAAATAGGCTACTTAAGTATCTGCAGCTATTAGTGAAATTGTATTGCCTGCCAGATCTAGGAGAGTTTTCCCTTTGAACACATGCTTGGAGTGCTTTTTCTTTTATCAAGGGAGTATAAACACTAATCTTTGGGGAGGACAAACAAAGCAGTCTACCCAGCATGGCGAATGGACGTACTCGTTAGCCCACGGAGAGCATTAGTAACTTGCGGCATCAGCACGTTACGGGAGAGACTGCCATTAAATCACCGGGGCTGTCACTTAATGCGTGTGAGTGGCACGGCCGGGGTGTCTGTGCTCGGAGACGTCGCTGACCCAAGGACCTCGTGAACCACACGAAGCACAGCAGAGGGGATTAATGCAATCGGAAGCAATGAACGAGTCCTGAAAACATCACTGCTGAAAGCGTTCAAAGAAAATAAGAGAACTCAGCTGGAGCATGGCATGTTGATTCTTCTTCCTGAAAACACCCATTTTTCTCATATTTGCATGCTCCAATCTGGCTGAATTTTGGGCTCTACCTTTGACGGAGCTGCTATATCAAAGTATTTGGGGAATTTACCATTTTTCTCATTCTTTCACCTCTGCAATGTCACTAGCATAAAGCTCCCTCTTCAATCTAAAAATACCTCACATAAACTTCTAAGATTCACAGAAAGACTTGCAGGAACATCAGTAACACCAAGATGCATCCACTAAACCCTGAATTACAGATTCTGTTTTAGGCTTCTGGGGAAAAAAAGGTTTTAAGTGACTAGCATAATTATTTCTAAAATTAAATAACTGCAGACAAACAGTGCTGTGCAGTGAAACTGAGAACTCCATACTATCAAAAATTAAAGGTAATTATAACGTGCACGGAAAGGGCACAGCATTCTGAGTGTTAAATCACCTTTAATTATATTTTCTGGATTTGTAATACTGACATTTGAATTCCCAACACTATGCTTACATACCAGGTTAAATAAAATACGCAAACAACTCTATTCTGAATCACCTTGAAGGCTTGCAAAACAGACTTGTGTTTGAACACATTTATCTTTTTCCTTACGCTCTTTCAACTATTCAACAAGACCACAATGTATACTTCTGGAGTCATAATTGGTCACCAAAGCAACAGCTTGGATGCCAAAAGCAGGATTTCAACTTCATTGCACAGAGGAGCAGGGAGAGAAAGGTGATGACAATGCCTCCATTGTAGCCTTGATCCCGCGACTCAGCCACACAGTGAACTACAAGTCGTTCATGCGCTGAATCCAAAATGAATAACCGGGAAAGCGGCTGAAAATGAGACTTTGTTTTCTTTTAACATTTGTTCCTTGTACTAATGGCCTTTCAAGTGGCCCAGGCATTAGGCTCAGGCAGTAACAAGAGGGATGAGAAAGATTCCTGGCTAGATTTTCATCGCTCCAAGTGGGTGGAGAAAAAAATTGATGAAAAAAATTTCTCTTCGATCAATTCTCTTGAAGTTGTCAATTTTCTATTTATTAACAACCCTTAGAAAGGAAAGCTTGCAAGACAGGCAACGCACAGCGCTGACAGCAGATCTTGAATTCCTTTCTCGGAAGAAAAAAAAAAAACTAAACACAAAAACATTTACATACCAGAGGCCTTTTCTCATGTAGTCAGCTAACCGTGGTTGTATGGATGGGGGAAAAAAACAACACCCACTCTCCATAATTTTATTGCTTAACTTCTTATGGAGATCTTAGATTTCTTTCCAACCAGTCTAATATTTCGCTATAAGAGGATTGAGAGAGGGTGTTTGTTTTCAGGTCTTTCCCCCCTATTTAGGGATGCCCTTTTCCTCCCATACTCCAAGACAGCTGATTATCAAGTTTCACAATCCAGCAAAGAGGCTAAATTTGGGGATTTCCCTTACTTGCCTCCTTTATTTAAAAGGTGTTACATTATCCTCTTCGCAGTTTGTGGTGCAAATACTGCAGCTGCTAAATATGTATTTCTCCACACACGCGCGCGTTATTAGAAATATTTACATTAATTCAGTTGTGACAGACGCTTCATTTGCCCAAAAGAATTCCTGCCTCAACTAGACGGCGGTGCCACGTGCTGCAGAGCCCTGGGCTGCGGCTGGGGAGGTCTCAGCAGCGATGCCCCTGCCTGTGCCCATCCCACCTGAGCACCACGGTGCTGGAGCAGCAGTGACACCCCTTTCTTCTCCCTCAGAGCCACCCAACCCTGCTCGGGATGAAAAGGGACAAAGGGGGATGGTGCTGAGGGATGGGGGCAGCTGGGCAGGATGGGGAGCACCAGGGATGTGCTGGCCCCAGCATCCTGGCGGCAGCTTCCAGGTCTGTGGAAGCATTTCTCCAGCTTTGTGAGAGGACAGCTAGCACGGGAGTTTTTCACATTCAGAAAAGCTTCAAAGCAGCTTCAAACCACTCCTTTTAAAGCTGCTGCTGTCGTGAGCCACACACACATTTCCTCCTTTGCCCAGGCACACGGCATCACATGCTGGAGCAACCAGAAGCCTGCACTGCAGCGTGTCAAACCAACAGATTAAGAAAGACCACCCGCTGCAAAGCGACCACTGTTAACCTTGACAGCCCCAGAAATATTGGGCATTAGGGAACAACACGAGTTTAAAAAGTCAGCCTTAAAGGATTTCAGCAGAGAATTGCCTAGAATTGCCTTTCTCTCTGTCGCTGAGGTCTCTACAACTGGATACACATTGCAGGTGCAGGACCACGCCAGCAGGGAAAGACAAGAAGCGAAGCCTATTTAACATCCCTGCAAATAGCTTGCAAAAGGCTTGGCATGCACTGTAGGCAAAAGGCACGACGGGTCAGGATTTCTTAGTTCCTTTTCTTCGGGATCACCTGGAAAAGATGACGGAGCTGTACCTCCGTAGGCAAGATAAGCAGCCGTGACCTCACCAGTGTGAGGCAACGCTTACGGAAAGATTTGATGCGACACCATTTCAGCTGCCTTGGAGAAAGGCATGGGAACATCAGTAAATAACGGTTAACACCAGCACTCCCCAAAATGCTTCACTTGTATCTGCCATCCCTAAATACCTCGACATCTGCAAGTGGGATGGTTTTATTGTTTCTAAATACACTGAGGCACGTATTCCTTAATTATACTTTAAGCCACGAACAAAGGTCAGGCGCGCACTCGCAGCGAGAGGCAACAATCCAGTCACTGTACGTTCGGTAAACAACTCCCATCACTTCGACAATTACCAGCAGACCTTTAGACTTATGCATCTCTTGGCCCCTTTCATATTGGAAAAACATCATTAAAACAGATTAAAACTGCTATTCCAGTCAAACTGCTTATCTAATGGTAGGAGAAAACGTGGACCTGCAATTCTCTCCTTCAAAACAAATGATAGCATCGACTGTTACTTCAGACTCTTAATCTCGGAAGAAAATATTCTCTCTAATCAGAGACTCCTGAATCTACTCTCCCTTCTATTAAAACTCTGTATTTGCATAATCACAGAACTGTTTCAAAGAAACATTTTTAGGATGGATAAACACAGCAGTCATGTGCTCAGATATGCTGAATTAGATGAAATGCTTTAAGAGAAACGCACATGAAGTACAGTTTTACAATTAGCATCTGCTTTATCTTTTTTTGGGTAAGATGACATTTAGGCTATATGCACATATCAGAGTGCTTTATCTCACAATGCCATTTTCCCCAGAGCGTTCATGTCTCACTTCAATAAAATATCAACACACAAGGGCTCGAAACAGGCTTTACCTGCAGCAGAGACAACTCCCAGACTATCAATTTGTAAAAGCATTGGAAAAGCAGCAAGAACAATATTGACAGATGGCCTCTCCCACACTTTCCCTGCAAAAGCACCACCATCCCCACAAATTAGCCTTTGGGGAGCTGATGGATAATGGAGCATTTCAGTCTGAAAAACTGGGTAGGGGGGATTTCGCTTTTTTGGTGGTTGTTGTTTTGTTGTTGTATGGTCAGTCGGTCGATTTTTTCCACCCATTATCAGATTTATTTTGGGAAAAAAAAATGAAAACTTAGACACGAGTGCAAATAATTTCTTTCTCTAGAACTTCAACATTGGGATTTTTTACTCAATTTGTTAAACCACAGAGCGGTTTTGGGGACTCTGAAGTTCCACGGTTGCTGCTGAAACCCACGGGCAATGCTCATCCATAACCAGCGCTCAGGGTGTTCGGCCACCGAAGCTTTGGCAAGTCTGGGACCACGGCATCACTAAGCCTATTATTCTTTTTAAGTTACTTTAATCTCTTCTGCACTCCCCTCTTTCTGCCAGGAGAGACAATACCTTGGGGTCATCTTCCAAAGAACAAGCCCTCCTTTAGCGGCACAAAATGAAGCGTAAACGTGAAACCATAAAACACCAGCTCCGATCAGCAGGACCTTGGCCGTCTTTACCTGCACTTCGCAGGAGGAAGCCGGGAGCACGCGGGGAGCAGAGCTATCCCCTCCTGCCTGCCTCCGGAGTGCAGCTCTAACCTTGAGCCTGCATTCAAATTGAGGGCTGCCTGAAACAGTAATGGGTGCTCCTGACCTCAGGACATCAGTGTCCTCAGGAGCAGAGGGTGCACCAGGGCTGTTGTCATTACCAGGTGCGTTTAATTACTGCAATTACCAGCAGCCGGGAAAGGGCTGCAAGGCACCTACTCTTCAAAGGGAAAAGGCAGCACAGGGCAGCATTTCAGCAACTGTAAATACTTCACCATTTGCGAAGTCACTGGAATTAAACTACAATTTTGAAAACGCTCATTTATTCCTCCCTGACCACACCACGTACGCAGGCACCTACGCTGACCCCATCACCATGGCATCCCCAGCGTCTCCATGCCTGCGCTGGATCGATGAGCCACACAAAGTAAATAAAAAGAATTCCAGGCAGAGAGGGTGGAACACATGGCGCACATATACATAAAAGCAAACAATACTTCAACCAACTGTTATTTTTATCCGTATGTAAACAGTAGCGCACAGAAAAAGTAAATCTCCTGCACTGCTCTTGCTATCAGACCACTAGAAAAGAATTATTTAACATGGCAAAGGAAAATAAATTTCTCAAGAGCCCAGCAGAAAATCTGAGCTACACGCAGCAGGTGGGCTCGAGCAAATCGCAGCACGAGAGACCCAGCCAGGCAAAGGGCTCCCACGGACACAAAGCTTTCCGACCACTTGGGCATTTACAACACAGGCTGAAGTCCACGGCTTTTCCGGAGTGCATTAACACGACACCAGAAACAACAAATTCAGGGGGAAAAAACTAAGCTGACTGAGCATTGTGGGAAACCCCCTCCAGCTGCTCTGCCTCGCCAGGAGGCAGTGGGACACGTGCCTTGGCTGCAGGGACACAGAAGGGAGATCACGGGGCGCCCAGGCAGCCACGCTCCTGCCATCACACCTAAGTGCACGCAGTGGAAAAGTGAGATCCTGCTGGTACCCAGGGCTTCTCTTTTCACTTCACTCCCGGCTTGCTCTGACTTGGTTCAGGCTTTTCAAAGGACAATGAAAACCCCAATGAAAACTCCGCAAAGCAGAGCTTCACAGGTCTGTGCTGCAAAGCGGGTGGCTGGGCTACAAAGCCGCTCATTTTCCACAGCGGCTAGCCATGGCCCTTCCTGTGCCGGTGGGATCCCAGCTAACACAGACAGACACCTCTGAGCATTAATTTAGTCCTGGGCCCTGGATAAAGGACCAACTTTAAACCCGCGCTGCTGTGGCAGTGACGACAGGAGCTCTGGAGGAACAATGGAAAGAACTTGTTTCTCCACCTGAGAGCAGCCATAATTAGGAAGTGATGGATGTCGCTAGTAAAAGTGAGTGATGTTTTTCAGGAGCTCTCTCATCTGTAACTGCACTGTTTTCAGATAAAATAACCCTTTCTGTCAGGCAGTGTCAGGAATGTCTACAGCCAATCAGTCACTCTGCTACCCAGCAAAAAAATATGACGTACTTGTCATAACATCTGTAGCATACGTTTTGTCAGCCCTTCTTCCTTGTGTACCACATCAGTTAGGGTCTCCGATTCCTGCAACGCCAGGAATTTGTACTCCCAAGATAAACAGATAGATTGAAACTTCCAAAAACCCAACTGTGTCGCATGTAAAATGGCACTTCATTTGAACAGCATACCTTTTACAGCAGCATCAAATGTTGCTTGTCACCTGGAAATAATGACCATAAAGCAAAACTCCGGAGAAAGCCCCGCTCGTCACCTCCGCAGGCCGGCCAGCGAAGCAGAGCCACAAGGAACAGCTCGAGAGAAAGTCAACAAGATAAGCCGGAGCATCTCAAACTTGGACACCATAAAATTTCACACTGTAGCAGCTTCATTTACAAGACTTGGACAAACATTAAGCTGGGAGAACAAATATCTAACACAATTAACCGAGATTACACATATGGTCTAAAGTCTCTGGTGTCACTCTGGAGGAGCCAGGAAAGCCTGTCCCAGCAGCAGGACGGGGCAGCCCTTCCGCTAAGCAGACCCTACGGACTGTCACAGCTATCATGGGACACGACCCCTCCACCGCTGCTCCTCCGAACAACGCTCGTCTGCCAGCCTAATGGAATTGGTTTTGAAACAACCAGCAAAATAGAAAAGCGCCATCAGTGTGATTAAGAAAAAGGAGACAGATGAGCCCAACAGATTATTTGTGAATGCTTTGTGTGGTCACCTGTCAAGCAGCCTGGCTATGTTTTTAAGTGATTAAACCAGACCTTAGCAAAAACCTGAGTGTCAATTTCTCAACATCCTAACCCAGAAAAGCCTTTCAAGAGAAACAATTGCATTAAGTTGCTGATGAGGTTCATCAAACAGACTATCCCTCTAAACAGCAATACACTACACCTCTGGAAGACACCTTACAAAATCTGATGGAGCTTAAAACAGTTAACATTTCACTACATAAGAGCCATTCCTGATCTTTAAACACAGCCCATGCGTATTAATATTTAACCATTGTATGTTACAGACTGTATCACTATTACAAGCCCATAGTTATTACTTCTGCAAAACACCGAGAACAAATAGATGCTTAAATCACTCATCACATGATCACATCCCACTATTATAATGGGAAACAGTACGTTTCTCTGATTAGGTAGATGTTTATTATATCACATGGCTACAGTCTCCTTTGAGCTCCCAATGCATGTGCTTGATGCCAAGGTTCCTTACAGGCTAGGAAGTTAAACACCAGCATCCTAGAAAACACTCTGGTGTTTTTAACAAAAGAAAATGCTGAAGTAGTGAAGAAATTTAAACAGTTGATTACAGTATTTCCTCTTGAAGCTTGATTGAGAAAACAAACATCTTTATGTTAAGACACTGCTCGAAGGGAAGCTCCCTCAGTAATGCCTGGCCCTTCTCAGCCACCGATTAGCGTTATCTGCAGGAGCACTGCCACCGAGCTCAGACCTATCACTGAAAAACTTCATCCTCTCAAGAAAAGGAGGACGGAATTAGTCTACTGAACCACAAAAATAAGGCAGATGGGAAAGGTCCCTGGTCCAAACAAAGCAGGGCCACCTGTTGAAGTCGGACCAGGTAGCCCACAGCACTCTCCAGTTGATTTTCAAGCACCTCAACGGATGGAAGTGCCACAGCCCCTTGGGGTCCTTATTCCAGCGCTCTTCCATGCTTACTTTGAGCTTCTCTTTTCCCCTTTTATCTGACTGGGGCTTCCCTTGATGAACCCCATGAATGTTGTTTTGTGTCAGGCACTGCATCACCACAGCCAGCCGCCTGGGGTGGGGGACCACGGTCAGGGAGCGTGGCTCCTGCTCCAGCCCCGGGCCAGCTGCACACTCCTCTGCCCGACTTGCTCCCTCTTTCAGCACCTTTCTTAACTCACTGATATCTTTCTCGTACTTTGCGGTGGTTGGCAGAAGCTGAGTTAAAGCTTTTGTCCATCCCTCGGCCAAGAAGGACAGCAACCAGCCGCTCGGTCCCTCACCCACTGGCTCCAGCCTCCACGTCTCATCCATCTTCCAGACCCCAGCCACCTCCAGGAGCGGCCCTCAGCCAGCCCACACTCACCGAGGTACCGACATGGCTCCATGTCTGGGGCTGAGCGGCACTGAGCACAGCAGGATCATTACCTCAGATTGAATTATAGCCCTGCAAATACACTCCAGATGGAGTTTGTCTTCTCTGCAACTGTTAGCTCATGTATAGGTGGTGATCCAGTGCATGTACAAAAGTGCTCTTCTGTGGCTGTGCAGCCTAACCATGTCCTCACTGCTTTCTATTTCCTCATTTCAGCTCGTTAAGTTGCATGTTGCAGGCTTCCAAAAACTTTTTCAGCCTACCACGACCATCTACCTCTAACTATACTTCACAACGCTTGCAGCCCCTCTCAGGCTGCACCTTTACTTGCAGATCTTGTAAGTACTCCCCTGCCCACATCAGTGAAGAGAACAGCAAACAAAGCTCAGCCCAAGACAAACAGGGGTGTGTTCATGCCACCCCCTTGGTCCCCTGATTTTCACAGCAAGCTGTAGGTAACTGTTCTTCAAACACGGTTTTTAAACAGTTACTTGTTTATCGTATAATTAAACGTGTGTGTGTCCCTATTCCACAGAAATGCCACAAGAGGTTACGTCAAAAAGGTACTGAAGTCAAGATACATCACAGCTACCGCTCCCCCCGATCCCTTATCTTCTTTTCATCCTCCAGATTCCCAGAAACTGATTAAAAATTTTGTTCCAATTCTCTAAGCACCACAGCTAGACTAACCAGTCTGTAATTCCCTGGGCCTCCCTCTTTCAAAGGCAGGTACTGCGTTTGCCCTTTTCAGTCCTCCAAGACCTCTCTCGCTCTTCACAATTTCTAAAAGATAATTGTAAATGGTTCAAAGGTTGCTTGGCTAGTTGCTGCTGTACCCTAGGGCAAATTTCATCAGGCTCTGACTATTTGAATACACCTATCTTATCTGCTTTTTCTGATCTATCCTTTTCCTACTCTGCACTTCACTCCTATCACCTTGTTTAAATTAATTTTAATTAATATGAAGACACGCTCAAGCAATACAATAACTACATGAAACCCATTTAGTATTTTATCTTTCGGCTATAATGTTAGCAAAAAACCCCAGACTATTCATCTATCATGACTGCTTTTTTGGAGACGCAGAAGAACATTCTCAAAAACAAAAAACAAGCCAGATTAAAGACTTGCATACAGCTTACACCAACCCTCAGCTGAGGTGTGTAAAGGGAAAACATTAAGAGATGTCAGTAAATTCCTTTTCTGCAAAGAAAGGATGAAAGAAGAAGTTAACCGCATTTTAGAAGGAACACTTCTCAGTGACTAAACCAGCCTGCTTTGGCTTGATACATTAAAGAAAAAAACAACACTTCCCCAGCAGATAAAACACTTGATAACCAAATGCACAATTTCCTGTGCCATTCCCTTAGTTATCTAGCACTGATCATTGCCAGGGGTAAGGTACCGAATTAGACTGACCACTGGTCCAAACCAGCACAGCAAGTCCCGCTTCTGTCTGAACGCAGACGGGTATCTGGGAGCATATCAGCATTTTAATGCACCCACCTGTTATAGCTATAATTTACCTTTCATCAACTGGAAATTATCATCCTCACAGCTGAGGCATGCCAACTTATTATAGGAGCATATGTAGTCTGCTTCTGTGCAAAGCAAACCAGACAGCCTTAGATCATCCTCTGGTTTCCGTGTTTTTCTCTGAAATGAACTAGACGCGGTTGCATGCTGTTACCGTATCTCAGGTGAAGCACTGTAACTTCTTAAACCGCTCCATTTCCACCCTCAAAGACACATCAGTCTCTGCTCTGTGATCCCCTAAGCAGAAGATGCAACGTTAATGGAGATTCTGGCTGTCATTCTTCAAAGCAGTTAGTGATTTGAATGCCTCAATTTCTAGTGTACTCAACCTGAAATGCTTTAAAAGGTCCAATTTTCAGGAAATGAACACTCAAAAATTGCCCAATAGCGGTTCCCCCCCTAGTTTTTACATCTAGTATCCATCTTACCTGAGGTTTCTATCTAGAAAATCCTTGTGTAAGACTAAAACCCAAGTACTAGTTAAAAAGACCAAAACATTTTCCGTCGCTATCTGTGATGAAAACGCAACAAATCCATACATTCCTCCAGTTATACAAAGCACAGCAGCCTGCTCTTGAATATTGATCTGAGTTCTGTCTTCAGTGTAAAGTGAGTGATACAGTGAAAGCCTTCCCTCATAAAATATTATAATCTTCTTTCAGTGAAATCTGTATTATTGGATACAACAGCAGAGCTCGATTTCCAACACTGCCTAAAAAGCCAAGAACCGGTACTTCTTACCCTTGGACACTTGTATTTGCTCTTAATATGAATGTAACCACTAGTAATCCCTTCCTTGTTGCCTGGCTCCACTGAAAAACAAATAATAATTAGCAGAATCCTAGGAAATTAGCCTTGAACTAATGATGAATAGAAAGTATAAATTGAGAGAGAAAGCCAAGCCACTAAAATACTGATAGTCTTCTGTGCTGCTGTTCCTATTTCCTAAGAGGAAAAATTCAGAATCTGTTTCAGTCAGAGGAGAGCTTGGTATCATGCAATTGTTCAATTACAGTACAGCAAACCTAATTATTTCGGGCATCTTTAGGAATCCACAGTTCTGCCTGGGATACAATACCTACAAATGGACACACATCCGTTCTGGGCGATGCCCCACACCCAGGAGGCGCAGCCGGTGCTCCTGCCCCTGCCAGGCCCCACTGCTGCCGGAGGAAGGCAGGGCAGGCACCGGGAATGCCGGGCAGGCACCTCCACACACTTTTGCATCTGCCATCCCATCCAGCTCGACTTCAAAACACAAGTCTAACTCATGCAAGGTGGTTTCAGCCAAGCCTATGCTGATACTAGGTAGAACGAAACCAAGTTAATTAGAGTTGAATATATCCTCAAAGGAGATCTCAGCACCAAAACTTCTTATGCACAATAACTTAGGTAGCATGTATTTTTAATGAGTTCAGCACTTGTCTGGGGTTTAAAAAAAAACACGCGCACACACAGTGTGGCAGCTATTCAAACCCATTGCGCCAGAGCGCTAGCAAGTGCTGACTACAGGGGATGACAAAGTTAACGTTGGCAGTTATGATAGTTCTACCTTTATTACATAACCCTCAGATAGCTAAATTAATTAAGTAGGTGAAGTGACAAAACAAAAGCCACCTACCAATATGCTGATTATATAATGGAAAAGGAAATGAAAAAGACCAGAGGGCTAATGCTCATGTTCAATTTTGCAAATACGCCTAAATCTTGTAACATCTCCAGCATCTGTTGACACTGTTTTTCATAAATACATTTCTGAAAACACATACCCACGTAGAACAGCTAAAGCATACAACTTCAAAGCAGAAACGACTTTTACTCATCCAGATTTGTAGCTTGAAGCCGCACCCTTCCCTCTCCACATGCATTCTCCAAGACATGGCTGAAGGCAGGTAAATGGCCAGCAGGCATGCCCTTTGGGCACCAATCTATTAAAGCACTCCACTCATTTGTAAGATAAAAGGACGTTGTAAAGTCCAAAAAACTATACACAGTCCTATATAAAGGATGCTGACCCATGCCAGTGGGTTCAGCCGATGCCCTTTGGAGGCTGTCATTTAGCAGCCAGCAAATACACTGCAGCGAGAAGTAACGGCACCTCCTTGTTTTGCGTTAAGCACTGCTGAGCTCCTGCCAATGTGGCATAACACACAACCAAATCACTTTGAATCACATGAGCTTTGTGCCAGCATTTTGTAGAAATACATAACCCATATTACTGAAAAGCCTTTAAATTAGAACATAGCATCTCATGTTCCAAAATGCAAATAAGTTCAAAGATAGAAAGATTTGAACAATTCTAAGAGGACAAGGTTACCTGATGACAATTGTTTTACACTTTTAAGTCAGAATGAAGAACGTTAATCATACATAAACCTCAGTTTTAACTGCAATCCCAAAGTCCAACTTTCACTGGAATTGCTGTATGTAAAAAAAAAAAAAAAAATTCCCCAAGCCATAACCACAAAGATAATATTTTCCTAGCAATAGCTAGTTCAAGTGGAAAATACTAAGTTGTGGGTGGTTGTTTTTTGTTGTTTTTAATCTTTTCAAGCACATTGAAATTAATAATTTTTGTAACTATAACACTTAAATGGAAACTTAATGTATTTTTGTATGTTCTTAAAAGAGCAACCATACAACAATTTATAGGTTAAATGAATGCCAAGACTGCTTCAGGATGTACTGCAGTCTCCAAACTCCTGAAAACCTGATCTGAATTCTGCTAATCTAGGTTACAGTTTATCTTCAGGGGTTCTCCTACAAAATCATTCCTTGATGCTTTAGATTCAGCCTGACATGACTGAAAAAGCTTCCTTTTCTTTCTTCTCCCATTCATTGGAACAACAAAAATACACTGTTTTTTTTCCAGGTTCCCCCGTCCCCCCCAAATGAGATAGACTTTATCGTGGAAATTATTTGAAAAGAACCCCTACAGATAAACTGTGACCTAGATCAGTGAGATTCTGCCCAATTTATGTTGAAAAAAATGATTTACTTTAAAAGATGTTATTGCATGCCACTCAAAATGTACTTTCAGCTGCATTTTGTATGGGCCAAGTCTGTCATCTTTTATTTCCTAAAACCTGAGTTTACGTTAAGAATGATGGAAGACCTTTGCAGGGTCAGTTGAAAATTGAACATACTGGAAAACGAAGGCTAGGCAACTGAGCAGCCTTTGAGGACCACTGTTTGGCCGGCATGACCACAGCTGCTATCTCAGCTCCCATGTAACATCATTGCTGCTCTTTGTCCACTTCCCCTTCTCCTGACCTGCGTGAGATGGGGACATGGTCTTCACACACTGCTCTGCAGTGGGCATGCACATGCACAGCTTTTCTGCTCGTTCTCCCATCCAAAAAACAGGGCTCAGCTCTGAGGAAACACATTCAGTGTGCCATGCCAACAAGTTCTGCTCTGTTGTTCCGTGAAACAGATTGCTGAAACACCTCAGGTGGCACATCCCACCACCTGAGCACCATATCTTACAGCACCCACCAGTGCCTGACCAATGCCACCTGTGCCCAGCAGAATCTCCTCCAACCCAAAAGCTCTTCTGCTCTCTTCCAGAAGGCTTTCTTCACTCTCACAGGACCACATTGTAGTACTTCCAGACACACATACACATAAACATTTATCTGCTGTAAAGTGCTCCAGTCTTCATGTAAACAACAAGACTTGTTCCTGGTTTTAGAGAAATCTTGTTTGTTTCAAGTATCAGCATCTCAGCTAATGAGTTTTTGCTTCCCTTCTACACTCCACAAATACTGGGCTGAGTAATGCATAGCCTAATTGACTGTTAAGGTCACTGGCCAGCTCTTTAATCTTATTTAGTACACTTTGAGACAGTTCATGAGTCATTAGGGTTTCATTCTTGGGGACACAAAGACATGTAATATACATTAATACAGAGCATAAATATAATTCAGTGTGTGTATAATAAAGAGTGCAAAATTAGAAGATGGTATTACATATTTCTTTGCAATGTTATCATTTTAATAATGTTGCTTATTTTAATAGACAATAAAAATATTTAATTGTGAGAGCCTGCTGCTGTCTTCATAATTTGTAGTATTCCTGAAGCTCTAAGAAAATTCCTTAGGCAGTAAAAGTCACACTTTAAATACCAACTTGAGGTGAAAGAAGGGCTCAGGGAAGACCTGTTTAAAAGTTACTTATTTGAAGCAAAAGAAGGGCATTTTTCAAGCTGTTATTCATATTTGATTTTATGATGTACATTACAATTCAGTACGCACACACATGTCAGGAACTTTGCAATACTTTTGAAAGGGATCAGCATCGCTAATCAGGCACTGAAATCCAATTTCTGGGAGAATCTGGGAGCTCAAAGGTGAACACTTTAACTGGCTTGGAAAGACCTTTGAAAAATAAAGTTAAACAGTAATTATACATAAATGTGCTTGAGAAACTTTACACCTGTCTTGACATGAATCCGATCTTTGCATGGATGATGAAATTCTTGGCATTGCTTTAGGTGATTGGGATGGCATTAGCTTAGGCAGAGTAAGAATTCAACAAGCCTAGACAGGTAGGATAAAGGACTTACTGACTCAAAAAAAAAGCGTGACAGCTTATCTGTTGAAAGTCTAAACATGTTAATCATTTAACATAAACAGATCTGCTGATATTTTTAGAAAGGCATGTCAACTCATAAGTAACAAAGTTAGAAAAGGACACCAGGGGCCCTAATCATATTTTCCACAAGTCCTCTAAGCCCCTTGCAGATTGTTTCTACAGGAAAAAAAAAAAAAAAAAAAAAAAAAAAACAAAGACAGGTAGCTGGGTTTGTGATTAGGACAATAAACAAGTTGCTAGCAATCAGAGTTTGACTGCTGGCTGTGCTACAGACTCCTCCTGCAACCTTTATCTCACTGTGCCTCAGCTCCCAGTCTGTAAAACGCAGGTAATAATGTTTCCCTACCTCACAGGAACGTTCTCAGAATAAATCCATAAATGCCTGTGAGACGCTGAGATGCTACTGTGACAGAGGCCATAAAAATACCTAGAAAAAAACAAACATAAAAATAAGTGTCATAAATGATTGTAAGAGCAGAGAAATTCACAGACTAAACAGTAAAGGTTAAAGCTTCACTTAATGACACAATTCTCTGTCCTGGGGAAAAAGCAGTTAGTTCCAGCATGTATTCCCACCCAGACACCTTTAAACCCGTAACAGCATGAGACATCTGCCCCGTTCCTACCCCAACACGGCGCCATCACAATGACCCATCACCACATGCGGATGCGGAGGGACACAGGGACAGGGGTGGCCGTCACAAGTCATTAGCTCAGTGCTCTGTGACCAGAGCCACCTCCAAGAACTGCAATCAACGCGACCGAACCCCGGCATACGGACGGAGTTCCTCCCACCTCCCCTATCTGATGCACACTCTGGGACCTAATTCCTCCCGCAGGCAGAAAAATTGCTAATTTTGAGCCTAACGTTTATTCTTGAATAGTTTTTACCCATTTGTTTTCAGGCCAACATTGATCCTGTAGCTTAAACAGCTTTACTCTATCCCTGAATTTTATTTCCCTGCTAATAAAACTGAATTATGCCCCTTCCCTGTCAGGACTCGTTTTACTGCCCAGACCAAGCAAGTTCTTTGAGTTTTCTCTCAGATGGCCCTTCCAACCTCAAGGTTATCCACTTGCTTTGTTTAGCCCACCTCCCTGTCTTACACATGGCATCATCCTTTTGGCTGACTGTCACCTTGCAACCGTGCCAAGTAAAAGCATGTTTCTCCAGCATTTCCAGCTGTAACCCCCTCCACTACCCAGCTTAGAGAAAAGTTTCTCTCCAGCAGTCCTCCCGCGGTCATGACCCTGCACGTTATCAGCACGGAGACAGGGCTTACTTCACTGTGCCGGCTCCCAAGCTCTTTGCCAAAGACGTCCCGACTCCCCTCAGCACCAGCCATGGCTCCCACCTGCCTCAGCGCCGCGCTCTGAGCCCAGCTCACCGTGCGAGGGAGGCTACAAGGAACACACGTGGTCTCCCCAAAAGCACACCTTTCTCTTCAGTGCCAGCTCGGCTCTGTAAGCGACGGCTCCAGCTTGGCTTGGTTAAGTTGTTAAGCGTTCTTTAAAATGAGCCAAGTGACTACAGTCCTCAGAAGGATAAACCATTCAAAACTATGCAAATGTGTTGTTTAATCTTTTCATTTACAAAGTACTCATTTTGTAAGCATTTTCAGTACTCTGATTTCAGAGCATGACAGTACCCTGAAGTCCAGGCCTCTGGCAGCTGCGGTGTCACCACACGGCAGGTGTCGGCCAGGAGGAACATCGGCAGCAAGGCCTGACGTGGGGCTGAGATGACCTGCCAGCTCACTGCCCCGTGCGTTTTTGTACACCCACATCTACCCTCTCACTCACACACTGCACAAAGACCCTTTCTGATACCCCTCACACCCTGAGCGGACGAGGCCAACACAACCCCCTTCCTTTTTTGCTCTCTGGGGGCACATGCAGCCTGCGAGCAGGTCAGGCAAGTGGGGAGACAGCACAGGGGAAGGGAGAGCTCAGGCCTCTGCTGGCAGCCTGCCGGTCGGACATGGACACATCGGAAACCTCAGACGAGGGAGCCAGAACACAGTCACCTTTCCAAGGACTCGGTTCCATTTAAAACAACCTTCACAAATAAATATATTATGCAATTTTATGTTATGCAGCATTGACTTCAATGACTCTGTAGCAGTGCTTACTCTACTATATTTACTTCTGGCACACATTTGCAGCATTCGCTGCAGTCATTCAGAACGTGTTCCTGTTTTAAAGCCTGAGGTCTTACCGTGCCAGTATCTATTCACAATGCTCAATATGTTTTTCATATCTTTGATCGTGCCCCGCTTTCTTCTGTCCCAGCAAGCTCTATTATCTACACAATGTCTTAAGGTGTCCTGCACCACCTCTCAATCATACATGGTCCCAATTTTCACACCTCAGCATCTCTCATTCAGCATCAGGTCACCAACTCCTACCTTCAGCTGTCTCATGTTGCCAGTCTCCATCCCTCTGCTCTGAGTTTTAGAAAAGCATCCTGGTACCTTCTGCCAGGCTGAGATTTGAGGGAAGCGCTCTCTCTTTCAAGCACTCACACATCTACCTGGACGCTTTTCTTTCCAGTCATGCTCAACAAAAACCTGTCTCTGGCTGGGCTGCTGCTGTGTGGTGCCTCCAACTCATCAGGGTTTGTCCTGCCAGCTCCTGTCTCTGCCCAGATGGTCTATATCCAGCTAACACCTCTTCCAAGTTGAGACAACTTGGGCTAGGCAGTTTTGTGGGTAGAAAAAAATATTTTGATTCTGTTTTATATAACACATCTTGCCCATGACCAAGACTAACATACTACATTTACAGAATAAAGATGATACAAACCTGCTCCCCCCCTTTCCTCATACTAACGTGATGACCATTTCAGTACTGGCTCTTTTCACTCTCTTCATCAGCTAGTCTTTGTTACAAGAATGGCAATCACATCCGAGTGGAATCCATCCAGCAGTAAGTGGTTTGTTAAATCCCAGGACACGTTATCTACACAGAAGGATGCTTAAGCTACTTAAATGGCAACCCTTTATTAAATGCATAAAAATGCTTGAAATTTCTGTAAGCCAACAATTTATATTAATTTCCTCCCTTACAAGTATCAGTCTCTGCTGCTAACTATGATACTGTTTTTTATGCATTTCTACTGTACTTACTCTTTGGAAACCATGTGGAGTTTTCTATAGTTCTAACAAATGTAATTGCAGTCATCCATAGGGTACACATGAACTTACTTCACTCAAGACTCCGTTTTCCAAATGCTGAAATAGGTTCTGCATTTATGTCTATGGGGCAGTTCAAGTCAGCTATTCTCAGCTACACCCCAGTGGCACTACTGCTAAAAAAGGCAGAGGAAACATGCCACCAAAAGCCTCTTCTACACTGGAAGAATTAAGATAGAGACAGAGAGCAAAGATAAAGCCAGAAAATACTCTGTCATACAACACTTAACGCGCACTTTAAGATCCCCGTGAAACCCTCCCACATCAGGGTGTGCTCATGTTCAAGTAATTACTTAAGTTCTAAATGTCTTTGCATCTGTTTGTCTGACTCGTGTATATTTAAAATTACACATGGATTCGGTTTTGGATGTCATAGGCAACTTTATAAAACGGATGTTCTGCTTATCCAGAGAGGGCATATAAACATTAGGCATTTGCTATTTAGGATTAAACATTAACAGGAAAATGTAATCAGCAGTGACGAAAGTGGTAATGCAGTTCACTGGAGATAAACTCCTCTGTGAACACACTGCAGTCTCCACCGTACTAATTTACATTGTTAGAAGCCTGAAGTGATGGAAGAGATGGCATACCAGTAGGATTTTAGCACGCTAAATTACACCTTCCCCCCTTAAAACAAACTCATCTCCCAAAACACACACCGCTTCCCCCTCCCGTGTTAAACTGGGGGCCTGCAGCAGCAGCAGCCACCAGGCTGCAGCCTCCCTTTGTGCACCCAGCATCCCTCAGCCGTGCCCTGCAGCCGATGCACATGCCCCACACCTGCAGCCAGACCCAGGAACCGCAGCAGCTGAAAGCGTGAGCACTGCTGCCAGTCTGCCAGCTTCCCTGCTTCTGTGCATCAAGCCCAGAAGGGAACACGCAACATTTTCTGAAACTCTGAAAAGCTGCTTTTTTAATCTACATGACAATGTTTACTGAACACACAATAGCAGTAGCCACAAGCATTTTACGCAGCGCTGACAACAGCAAGGAATTCCTTGCTCCTTCGTAAGCTCCCGTGCTGGTTGACACAGCAAGAGGCACAGTCAGAGGCCAAGAAAATCCGCAACTTATCAAAAGAAAACAGCAAATTGCGAAAAACCTGTATGGCAAGGTTAGCTGCCTAAGCATAGCTTTAATAGAGCTCCATAAATACCTCAGTCTAACACTGACAGAGGTTAAAAACCTATTATCTTTCCCAAATGGCAGTGCGAACATATGTTCAATCGAACACCCCGCCCCACCAAGCTACAAAGTAGAGTCTGCTCTTTCAGTTCCACAAATACAAACCACAGGGAGCATTTTAAATGAAAGCATTATGAAGATTACATTAGGCAAGTTTGATCTACTGTAAAACACTCACACACAACATTAAGAGGGAGAACAACCTTTAACACCTGCTTTCTCTTCAAACATAGCATTATCTCTGTGCATGGCTTGGCTCTTAATGGGATGAAATCTCAGGCTAAATAAATTGCATGGCTTGCTCTACCAGCAAAGAATGCTTAAAAACATTTGGGACCTCATGGCCCACCAATATTGAACTGTTGAGAATATTCTCAACTTGCACACCCTGCTCAGCCCAGCCACGTGCTGTGCAGAAGGCTTTCACCCCAGCTTGAAGCGTTATGGCACGAGGGGAGATGCAACAGCTGGAAAGAGACTGCACGATCCAAGCAGCTTTGAAAGTCATCACCATAAATATTCAGACGCAGAGTGATTTGTTTTCTTACCAATAGCACGTTGTTATTCACAAATATTAATTAGCTCCTAAATACCACCTGTTCCTCAGCCCTCCCCTCCGCTGTGTGCACAAGGATTCCTCGCTGCCGAGGCTCACAGCCACTCCACGCTGCCCAGAGATTTAATGATGTTTCAAGTCACACAACTTCCACAGCTCGCTCAGCTGCTGAAGGAGAGTCAGGGAATAATTACTTACTTGTGTCGTTCTCCACTGACCTCTCCGGAGGATGAAACAAACAGCTTTAATGGCCTCTGAAGGGAGCCTGGTCCAGCCAGTCTCAGACAGCAAGGATGATGACTGCACTGGTGGGAGTGGAGAACAGTTTTGAAGACCCAAACTTCAAAGACCTCAACAAGAGGAGAGTTCAAGCTCAAACTCTCCCCACTGGAGGGAGGAAAGTTTCTAATACAATCGCTCGTATTCCCAACGATCACTCACGTTTTAGACAGAGCACAGACACAAGGAATTGACTGTCACATCCTACGGCGTAGCAAACAGCAGTATAAATAAATCTCAGTCTGCGAAGAGGAAAGCTGTTATAAACCTAGGCAATTTTCCTTAGATTTCTGCATCCTTTGAGGAAGTGATCTCTTTGAAGGTAAGAGATACAGGTGTAGGCAGACAGCTAGTGCCAGGTACACAGGATTCCTCCTTCCCACCAGCAACAGCAGGCCTGTTCCCTCCTCCTCCTAATTACATGCATCACCCATAACATGAGAAGCTGGGCAGAGCGATGACGATATGCATGAGCTGGCAGCACACTTAAGGCTGAAGAAGTGACACAGGTAAATGACTACGTACCATCCTGGTCTCTCTGCAAACCCAAGGCACAGAAATCAGCTAGTACACTTCCCTGCAGAAGACACAATCTATTCAACACACCCATCTACATCATCAGATTTTCCTTACAGGGTAACAGTGTGATTTTCTCCAGTACCGTCCAATCTGAGTACTTCTTAACAGGTTATTTATGATCAGTAGAGCTGATGGCATGACACGAGAACAGCTACAGAGTAGCACAGGTGATAAATAACAGATTTAAGGTGGAAGAAAGAGAGCAGTTTTTGCTGGAAAATTAAATCTATATACTACCTGCTCCTTGTTAAATGCTGAATGAGGGAGTTGAGACCAAGGCTTGCTATCCTATGACTCCTACGAGGAAAAAAAATGCTCTGCAATAGTCCCTGCAGACAGCAATAACCCAGGATTATCACGATGTTCTGTGAATGTGGTTAGCCTCATAGTCAAGTTCCCAAGACTATAAAATTCACAAATGGGAGTGCAAGAAGCACATAAGAATGTCTAAAATCACTTCCTTGGTAAATGACAAACACGGTGCTGAATTTCTCAGGGACATGAATGGCTAAAGCTGAAGTTAAGCTGTGCTAGAGCTATATTTAGTTCTGCACAAATACAAATTAGGAAACACTTTCTTCCCAGTTACTAATGCAGCGTGACAGAAAACAATTATTTGCTCAGTGTCTAATGTTACCTTTGGTGAGTATCTGGCTTGCAAAAATTTTATATTGTATAATAAATGGAGAACCAAGTTGATATTCTGCAAATCAGTGAGAAAATTTATTTAAGAAGATGAAGAAACATTTGATTTGCACCAAGCTACCCCAGTCTTAGCTATGCAGATAGCGTTAATTTTAAGGCTTTTTTTTTTTTTTTTTTTTTGCTTTGATATTGAAGTACAAAGTGAGTTTGTTTTCCAAACTGTATATTAATTTATTCAATAACTTTGTGGGTATCTAAAGAATACCCTAGTTTCTCCAAAGTGTTAAAAAAAAAAAAAAAGAGCTGGGCAGAAGGACAGAACAATTCAAAAAAAATCCATCTTTTATGATTTCAAGTGCCAGTTTATCTCTACGGAAAATGCAATTCTGGGTCACAAGGGACCTCTCAGCTCAGCAATCACTTCAGTCTTCTATGTCTACAAAACACAAAAGACAACAAAATGCATGATACAAATGAAGGGCTAGTTAGGCCGTGGAGAACCAAGGCATGATTGTAGAGAGGAATCCCATGTGCTTCAAAAGTGCTTAAAAGGTCTGCACTCAAAAAATCCCAGGCATGCGGCTGAGAAGAAACTCTGCTCCTGCCTACTGCAGCAAGAATGCCAGCTAACAGACTACGTGGACTTTGGAGTTTCCAAGCTCCATAATGCAGCATCAGCACATGCTACGGGAAGTTAGAAAATGTACGCCACTGGGGCAGAAACAACACATCCTTTCTTTTGGCACCACTGGACAAGGCCCTTTACCACGCTGAATCATATGAGCATTTCCAGAGCTGGAGGAGTTAGGCATTTCCTGCCTGGCTTAGGTTAAATAAGGCCCAGTGTAACCAGGGAGGTGCACTAAGTATCTGCATCTTGATGTGCTGGTGACCTTCCTAGTTGCAGATGCCTTTGAGACTGAAGGCAGATGAGCACTCAGCACCAACTAAAATATCACCAACATGCAAGATTTCCTTGGCCAAAACAGGACTACTAGAATGAACGCGTGTATTTGCCTAACGTTTTGTAGCTGAACAATCTCTCTTATCTATGAAGCTAAACATGACTAATTTTGATGAGTAAGTTATGAAGCTTCAAAGGAGAAATAACACCTTTACGACTCCCAACTCTGTGAAATCTAGGAACATTGCTTATATGTTTTTACCATCTCTGAGGATCCCTTGGCAATGGAAAAAAAATCATGACCCAAATGTCTAGAAGGTCAAAAGGATATAAGAACTTCTACCAGTTCACCAACTGAAGATGCCTGCTAAATTTGGTTCTTCCACCCAGTTGGAATATTCAGTAGGCATTTTATTTTGGCTTGGGAAATTGAAGGTTTGACCATGAATTTTACTTCTGATGCCCATGTGGTCCCTGCCTGTGTTTTACTTGCTACATTTTTACTCTAACAAGGTAATTCCTATAGTGTTTTCTATACACTATATACATATATATGTACTCTACAGTATTTTTGATACACAGACTCATCCTCTTACCATCTTCATCAGAGTGCTAAAACAATCAGGAGAAATTAGGAACCATCCTTCTAATACAGGTTGCGATGTAGCTCCTCTGCTCCCCCCTCCACGAGCACTGAGCTTTCAAATAAACACATAATGCAAATGGAGCCTCCAAGAGCTTAACTGAGGTTTGAAGAACGGGGAGACAAGGATGACAGACATACAAAATACCATTAGCTCATGAGTAATCAAAGGGACAAAGACATATATATCTTAGGAATTAAGAGTATCTAATTATTAGGAATTAGAGTTATTCTTTGTAAGAATAAACAAATGATTACACATCAGCCTACTGTGCCTGTACTTGTACTTACGATACCTAGTGTTGGGGATAGGGTGTTTGAGCAATGTGCATCAAGTCTCATCCAAAGCATCCATACCTCAAACAGCTACCTCAACCATTGAGTCTACCAAGCACAAACCAAAAGCAATATTTCATTCTACACGCAATCTCAAAATCTGAGCTCTCCGCATTTTATAAGTACAAAGTAACAGTGTTGTCTGAGAAAAATCTGTGCTGATACTCAGCTAGCTTGGAAAAACATAAAGGACCAGAGCACGCTTACTCAGGATGAATCAGAAAGAAGCACTCTCCAAGACCTGCTCAAAGGTTCCCAAACTCCTCTTTTGCAGGATTTTAACTGCACATCAAGTAGATTCCTGTACAAAGCTGACACTAAGGGAGTTCTCTAGAACAATGGAAGGACACACCACTACACAGCCAACACCAGAAAACTACAGAAGTAGTCCTAGAGGTGTTCTGGTGTGACTATAAGGTAACAAAACATAGGTAATTGACTATGAGGTAATAAAACATCCAAACAACTACACTGTGGAACCTGCAAGAGTGCCACTGAGTAACTGGAGGAGGATGGACTAGGACTGCTGTTTGAAGGTTACTGGTTCCCTGCCTTCTTTGGTTGCCCAACAGCTCACTCCATAGGACAGCAAATTCTGATTGTAATGGAAAAAAAGGCTTTTACATTATGAGAAACAAATGTTAAAAAATAACACTACAAATTGGAATGGACAGGTTTTGGTTTTTGTTTGTGGATTTTTTTTCCCCTTTTCAACCCCTTGCAATTTTCATATCACACTCTACCACAACAGGATAATCCTCAAGTAGCTAGTGTTAAAATCTTGCTACAGCATAAATCCAAGAAAAGCAATAAACAGCATGAAAGAAAATTTCAGAGGAACTATTAGATTAGGTTCACATTAGTGTTGCCTGAAACGTGTCCTCCATTACACTGAGGAGCTGATGTTTATCTGTCTCTCTACAAGGTTTTTGACACAAAGCCCAAAGAACTGTAAGAATGCATTAACATTGGAGAATTAGCAGCAACATCCAAACAGATAAACAATTACCATCAGGAAACCCTCATTCTAAATATGATCAAGCTGTGTTAACATCTCTACAAACCTAATTTTTTCTTTTAAAAGGGGGGGAGGGGGGGATAAAATAAACTGTGTGAACCCACAAGGCTTTCCTTTCAGTAGCAGCAACGCTACCATCACAGACAAGAGCTGGAATAACAAGAATCTTTCAGAGGAGGAATATTCAAACTCTGCCAACTGACTAAAGGTAAGCTGCTGTTTAAAAATAAAGCATTCAGGTGTTTGAAGTGAAAAAGATGAACATGAGTATTATATCACACATCCATATATAGAGAGCATCTATTGTAGATGCATATTAAACAGAGATGGATATAGTTACAAAATCTAGACAAGCATATTTTTAAGCAAAAGCAGCCTTCCCCACACCCGTATCAGAATTCACAATCACAATGAATGATTTGCTATAACAGAAACTGTTAAAATAAAGAGCACTCTCCAAAGTTATTTACAATACAAATACTCCATGTTTTGCTTAGGAAAATAAGCCAAAATGTATCCTGCCTTGGAACTGCCTCTATTTCAATTTTATATGTGAATAAAGCACCCAAAAAATGAATATATTGATAATAGTAAAATAAATGCATTACATATCCATTTTGCTCTGCAAATCCACCTTTGTAACGTCAGGCACCAAAATACTTGCCTTCTGAAACTCACAAAAAATAGAACATGACAAAATATAACCAACGCACTACAACACAGATTTCCACTTTAATTATAAAGGCTTTATTCCCATTACTTATTTAGAAGTATATCAGCAGTACCAAATAGTACAGTAACCACAATGACCAACTTTGGATACTCAGAATTTTTCTTGTACTCACAATTATAAGAAATTGAAATTTCTTGTAGTCTTGAATGTGCTTTTACACAAGGGACACTGAATGAAACACTCTCATATGCATGAATATGTCCTTCCACATTGTTGAGGGTTTTTTCCTTCAGAAGTGGAATAAATGTTTACTTTTAACATATATTTAAATATCATATCATAAAGTACTTTCCAAATAAAATTTTGTTTCTAAAGTACTAAAACATTTATTTATAAACGTAGATTCATTTTAGTGTTATGCATATTAAAAGCATTTAAACTTAATAAATGCTGAAAAAAGCAACTATATTTGTTTCCAATGCCTTCAAGAGAGTCAAATCATCCAGCTAGCCATCCGAAAGTAATGCACTAAACCAACTCTAAATACTGATTGACCTTTTGGCTAATGTAGAAATAGCTTTTTTCATAATTTCAGCTTATTCAGTTACTTCAATTCAATGATTTGATTTGCTCAAAATAAGAAATCAATTAAGAAACAACATAGCATGAAGATTTGCTTTCATTTTCCAGTGTAGGAGTAAACAAAGAACAAGCGGAAGAGATCTACTATTTACAAAAATTTCAAGGGCCAACAATATTTTTTCAGTATTAACAGAGTTAATACCGTAACTTTTAAACCTTGAAAGCACTACCTTACCAATTCTAAAAGCAAAATGCAGCAAGTTTGCTTTTATGTAGGTATCCAGTACACTTAAGAAAAATGAAGTTAACAATTTAATATCATTAAATATATTTTAACTGAATTCAAATTTTGAATGGTAAGAATTCAACATCAATGCAAGTATATGTTCAGCACTCAATGCACATTAAGTGAACATCTGACTACCAAAAATATGAGCATGAAGTATTTGAATGCTTATTTGGCATATTTAGACAATTATAACATACGCTTATAATGAAGATTTGTTGACAAAAGGTGTTACCTTGCTGTAAAAGCTGTACTTAGCGGGAAATCAAGGCAATCTAATAATTACCAAACTACTAATAATTAACCTCTCCTTTGAGAAATGTAACAAAGCAAGATCAAAGTGACTGATTTACATCAAAGTTTCTGCTTGATTTACATCATTATTTAAATCATATTTCAGAGAATTAGATATTTATTAGAAAGTAGAAAAAAACAGAAAAGAAAAGTTGTTGAAAGACTTAATGAACTCCGACAATGATCTCTATTTTTAGCCAAGAGTTTAGGGAGCTCTTAATCCACAATTCACTGTGGATTTGGCAGAAAAATTCCTGAAAGACCTTTAGCTACTCTATTTTGTAACTGACATTCTTCAATTTCAGACCGTTCAGATGAGGGTAAAGCTGAGAATTTTCATGTGAGCATATATTAAAACCTTCACTCACACATTACTGCCACCATGGTACTGTAGGAAGACACTGTCATGCCAGAGTCAAAATATTTCACTGTTAAAACAACCTGCCAGTGCTCCATTACCAAGAAGAACAAAGGGGTTAGAAGACGCTCACTTATTTGTCGGTAAATAACTGTTCAACTTCTATCAGATGTTGGATTCAACCCACAACTGGTGACATCTTCCATGCAGAGCTGATTTTTTTTTAAAAAAAAAAAAAAAAAAAAAAAAAAAAAACAATGACCACATTTATAGTAACCAGTAGAAATTCTTGCATTTATGCCACCACATTTTTTTGTGATTTTGTACAGTTTAAGACAAACACTCAAGCAACATTGAGCAAGAATGAGTTATTTTACAACTACACCTGGGAGCTGGAAAGGCTCGGGTACTTGGATGCATTTCGGTGTACCCCAGAACATCCCACAGATCATGCTCCTGCTGGTGAACAAAGCCACCCAAGTACCTCCTACTCATCCCTGCACCAACAAGCAACATCTCACAGATCTCCGGAGCCCACTGCTGAATTAGCAAAACGTCCTGGAACTCTGGCACAACCTTTTGCTGATGAGGGTAGTGAGAAGGGAGGACAACCTCTTATCTCAGTCATGGTATTCTTCCTTTATTACAAGAATTAAAGAATTATGAGAAATGCACAAAGCTAATGCAGACAAATGATTTTATTTTTTCTTTTTATCTTGCTAGTATTTTAATTAAAACCTTTTGTCATGTCTGCTAAGCAAGTTCAAAGTGTTGCAATGCAGTAGCAATGGGAACACACAGTCTTGTTCTGCTTGGGGAAAAAAATGTTTTCAACTTTTACCGAATCAACGGCTGTAATTACTACAGGAATATATCAAATTTATAGCAGGCAAACACAAGGCATAATCTTTTTTGTGCGGCCTTAAATTAGTTTATTTTTGGTGCAATGTGATAAAGTTTAACATTTTCTGCATGTCAGACAGACTATTTTGATAATATTCTTTACATTTCCTCCTTATTAACGAGATGAAAAATTTGCTATTAAGATATGCAAGTCATCTCAATAAATCTTGCTACTGGATAAGCTTCAAGAAAATCTTAAAGCCCTTTTTTCTAACCACATTAACACAATAACTGCATAGGCAACTCTTGCTTTAGTATTAGATAATGTTCTGTTCCTGCAAAATATTAAGAGGTGGAATTCAACAAACTACAAGAACTCAGCTCGTTCAGAATGCTGCAACAAGGAGACAACAGCAGTTTTAATTTTCATTATTTCCAAAGATTGTTTTTTTTAATTTAATGGAATGTGAGACAAAGATGTTGCTTTTTTTTTTTTTTTTTTTAAATCATGCCAAAGACTACACCTGCTATTTAAAAGTACTTTCACATCTCTACTTTCCCTACTAACCTTTTGTGAAGAACAATTTCTGATTGCTAGGCTACTTTTCATTTGCCTACCTCTATTCACAAAGAATGAAGCATGTGAAATGGCAGATTTGAGAGACTGTTAAATAACCTGAATAGCTTACATACATAAAACCGATTATGGTTCTGCAAAACCTAAAAGAAATGTTATCAAAACATGCGATCACTTCAGTACTGCTAACTGCAGAACAGGTAAAGCTGTCATTGGCATCCAACCACACCAAACCCATCATGAACACAAGTAATTTGTTCTTTGGTTGAACGTCAGTTTTGAAAAGTAAATACGTACGAGCACAAACACGCATACGCATTCGAGCACACATACACACAAAGGCCTCCCATAATCAAATAAACCTGAAAGCTCCTACCTGAAAAAGCATTTTTATGAGACCACATAGCTCAAGTCAGCAGCACAGTTTGGAACAAGTTAATCAAGAATTCTCCGTTTACAAATTTCAGTTTCTCCTTGACTTGGTCTGGAAAATTACCACAGAAACAGAGGGAAAATCCGGCAGGTAGGCTGCCTGTCACCTCCGGTGCTGGGAGACGTTCGAGCAATGACACGGCAGTGGGAAGGATGGCTCTGAAAATGTTTCTGCAAGACCGCTGCAGGAAGACCTTTATCAGCTAGCGACTATAAATTTATTTTCTGCAAAGGAACCTTCTGGCATAATGTGCACGGAAAGGACATAAAAAGCAATCTGTCTGCCAATGAAAGTAGAAAGTGAATGTGAAGGCGGGAGAGGCAACATATTTTGTTGAAATATGTAGATACACCACTTAGATCTCAACGTGTGCCGCTACCTAAGACCAAAGGGTGAAATGTTCTGATCTCTGCTGACAATATTTACACTGAGAAGACCTCCAGTATTTTACTGAGAGTTTCCAAAACGCGCGTCCTCCTCTCCCCAGCAGAGGTTTGGCTGAGAGGCCTCTGCGAGGCCATGGCAGGAGAACGGGGACCAGGCCCCTGAGCCTGCCGACCGTCGTCTCCCCAGCATCACCTGCTTCCACAGAGCAGCTGATAACTACAGAAACTGAATTCACTGTTTTCTATGACAAAACTAAATAAAACCCTTTGACAAGAAGAACCACTATGCCCTGAGATCTCTAGCAGGGTAAGAGGCCAACATCATCCTCCCTGCTTGCCAAAATGTGTGGAAAATGTGACTCGGCGGCAGGGGGTAGGAAGCTTTTGCTTGCAAACAGATTAAGCAATCAAATCACCCAGAAAACAGTTTATGGATTTGGCTTTTTCCTTTCTTTTTGCCTTTGTTTGATAATTCGTGTAACCTGTAATATTAAAAGCCATGCAGAACAGCAACCATGTCTTTTATGAACAGCTTAAAAAAACGTTAACAAAATAACCGTCACCCTCTAATCTAATAAAGCTGTTAAACAAAAATAGTAATATTCCATCAAATAGGCATGCAGAACTCTTATGCAAGTTATACAGCCACATATACAGAAAAAATAGGACCTGTGTGCACAATACAACTCAATTTTCAGTGAGACAACACTGAAGTATAATTAGCTAAATATTTCAAAATACAAATATGAAGATAAAGTAATGAAGATGGAGGGTATAGGATCAAAAGGGCAATGGATCTAAAGACAAGCTTTTAAATATTTAAGCCAATTTTTGTCCTGAGGGGGCAGAGAATCTAATGGACAATGGATCTAAAGATACACTTTTAAATATTTGAGGCAATTTTTCCCCTGAATTTTTAGCATCCTATTAGCTTAACTTTATACATTTTGTATTGTAAGTTTGTGCATCACAATGCTTTTTTTTTTTCCTCCAATTGTTTAATCTTTATATAAATATATATGTAAATATACAGGAATTGCTCAAGCCTCTGGGTGTATTTGTATTAATTAAATACAACAAAACAAAATGAAATGCTTTTGCATTGTTTGAAAGAGAAGACCACTCAGAATTTTGCTCAATGCTCTACAATAGAGATCTGTAGGATACATCCCCAGAGTAACCAAGCCAAAGACAATAGCTCTGCCAACAGCAATTTGTCTGTATTGTGAAGGGAAGCATTCAACAACAGCAGCAAAAAAAAAAAAAAAAAAAAAAAAGTAATTTAATATTTGGGTTGTGACTGCACAAAGCACACAGATCAGAGTGAATATTCAAAGGCCGGGGGAGCAATTCCCACCTTGGGCCCATCGGGTGCACGCTCTGCTCCCCTCCACGATGGGCACATAAGATCACCCACCCCAGGGAAAACCAAAGCTCCAGGTGCATGTTCCTACCTTTGTTTCTCTTCAGGCACATAAAGAAAACAAAAGAGAGCATCTGCTTTTATTCAACGGAAGACAAACATTAACATGTTTTGGCCAAAGACCCTTCCCACACAACAACCCCACAGAAACCCAACCAGACCATCAACCAGGTAGCCACCTTCATGGCCACCAACACATTTGCAAAGCATAATTCCCTTTCATTAATAACTTCTGCTAATTGGCCTGCATACACATATTAAACCTACATTTTATTCACCAGTTGTTTTTTTTTTTTTTTTCCACTTTTTGTAAGACTACGTTCGATGCTGTGGTCACACTACCATACTCATATGGGGCTAATCTCTGTTTTTGTCTGCAAGAGGGTAATTCTACATTCTGCATTCACATTTGCTTACTGTTACTTACTCCTACAATCAGAACAGTGCAGTTCAAAACAGCAGAAGGTAGAAAGGCTTCCTCTCGGTACCTATCCAGAAAAATATCTCCTCAATATTTACGCCTTTTCACTGCAACCAATTTCTTTTGTAACAAAAGGCTGCTTTTGAAGTAAACTCCTTAGACTGCATTAGGGCAGCAGACTTAACAGCACTTTGCATGCATCTTGGAGCGTGTTTTCTAAAATCCTGCATAAACACAGGAATTGTACATGGAAGGAAGAAAACAAGACTTCTGGTCTTTCAGCCCACCATTCTAACAATGTACAGACGCAATACAGACAAATACATAAAACACCCCAAATATGTGCTATTTGCTTCAGAATGTTATTTCATAATAATAATAATACACTAGATACAAAAAAGACCATGATCTGCAGCACAGCAGTATTTAATAGATTTTTTTTAATAACCTCACTGACAAGAAGTTTTTCACTAAACTCGCTATTTTATCTAAAATATCAATACAAGTTCAAAATAAATTGCAATGCAGTATTTTAGGGAACCTGTTTCTGTTCATGTACATAGATCTAGTTATTGAATACAGGCAACATCTAATCACAATGGTAGCAAATAAACAATTTCACAACATACAAACTGCCCTGTACTTTTGGGAAATAACCTGAAAGTAGTCTACTTCAGCAGAGACTGATGCAAACTAAAAATCACTTCTTTTTCAAACTTTAAACAAGCTTGAAACTCAAACTCAATCCAAGAGAAGCCTGAATTGAGTAACACGTAAGTTACTAACCACTGCACTATGGGAAGTTGTAGAATACTTTTTGCTTCCTGCTCAGCTTTCATCATCCTCAGTGACCTCGCATTACTTTAAATAAAGCACAGAACTACATGGTGCATACACTCCACATGCAAAACTCCTGAATTACTCACGAAGTCCAGCACAGGTGGACAGGGCTCCTTGCTCAACAGGTGCAACAGAATGACAGTAAGTGACAATACAAATTTTCAAAAATTTCACGTTACCGTAAGAGGCTCCACACATCCACCACCAGTAATCAATATTGAGCAAAAAGATAACACACCACGTCCCTCCTACTGAATACAGTCTATCATAGTGTTGCTGCTGAAACTCATGTAATTTTTCCCCCTTTAGACACTTAAAGTCACACTTAGTTTAACTCTATTTCTTCTCTACTAACAAAGAGACTTTCTGGATATTAAGCTTTATATCACTTTATATTTGTTTCACCTAATTTTTGGACTACCAATAACCAATTGCACAAATTTGGAAAAATAATTTCCCAAAGTGAACTACTTATTAAAAAGGAAATTTATCAGTGAAAGAGCCCAACCTAGGTACAATGCAAGGCCAAAGTAATACTATCAACCCTACGATCTCTCTCCATAGATTTTGTCGGATCACTTCAAACTACTCATGAACGCTGCCTGTAATTTTTTCTGATAGCCAACAAAGGGGCACTAACAGAGTAGCACCAAGACACAGCTCACATTCTGGGAGGGTTTCACCTGGAAACACGCTGCTGATGTTCATACTGAAGATCTCTCAGGGCCCTATTACTTCTTGCTTTTCCAGGATTGCTCGGGGTTTTGAAACAAAAATCAAGCTTTAACAACCCAGTTTCCCCAAATTTGATTCATTTTAATTGTGACAATACATAAATTCATGCTAACCTATTCAGCTATCTACCTGGTTAATTTTACAGCTGTATTCAGACCCCATGTGAATCACATTTAGAAAATTATATATATTATATATAAATATGGTGTGACATTCCATCAAGTTATCTTTTAATATGTAATTCCATCCTTAAATAAAAAGTGAATAGTTTCTACAGGCACTCAGAAATTTACACTGGGATAGAAGTCTAAAAGGTGTTACAGAAACATCCCTAATCACCGGAGGAGTTTCCAAGGGGGAGGTAATTCCCCACTCCTTAGTATTTTGGGATTGGGGCAGGACAGGCTCCTGCCAGGACACTGGGAAGAAGATGATCTCTCCCAAAACATCAGCAATCTGTGCCTAACTATCCTTCCTCCTCCATTCTTCATTTTGGAGCAGTCTGTCCTCAAGTACAACCCTTGCTCAGAGATCACCCATTTACTGACTTGTTTCATGGCTGCTGATTATCACTCAACTTGCTTTCACCTATTCTCAGTTTTTCAGGAGAAGGAAGGAGATATTAAAAAAAAAAAACAACAACAACAACAAAAAAAAAAAAACAGAACACTAGCACAGACAGAAAATTCAGACTGTCAATGATTTAAGTCAGTCCCAGGTGCACCTCGCCCCCCCAGGTTGTGCACATGAATGCCAGAAAGAGACTGGTGCTCTCCTGTAGCATAGGCTCTGCAGATTAACCCTAGGTAGGATGATTATCTTAAAAACAACCGAACCCCACCCCTAAAAGCCCCTCGATTTTAAAAGTTTCCAATCATGCTAGAAAACAACCACCACCACCAACCAAACACCGCAGGTCAGCGTTCCAATCACAGCAAGAAAATCCAGTGGGGCCAAGACACTGGTCATGGGTTGAATGGTAGCAGCTCCCATACACCCAAACAAAACCAGAACCCCAAAGCACCTTAGTTTTACCCAGAAATGAACCACCAATGTGGGAGACACCATGCAACAAAACCAACTGAGGCAGATGCCTTGGTCCCTCAGAGAACCCCTGCACATTTCACCGACCCTCTTAGTCCTCCCAGGATCTGGTTCAACCCATCACTTGCTCCCTGGTCGTTCCCATTTCCTTCATTTTGCACTTATTTCTCCCACCACATTTACCCTCTGTTGTCTGGTAATCCACCAAAAGAGGAACAAAAAGTAGGGTTAATGCTTGATGGCATCACAGGGCTCAGGTGCCCTACCATGTTGGGCCACGGCTCAGCAGGCCAAGGGGGCCTCTGTCCCCAAACCCTCACCC
The DNA here is from genome assembly GCA_011076525.1 of Nettapus auritus. Taxonomy (NCBI): domain Eukaryota; kingdom Metazoa; phylum Chordata; class Aves; order Anseriformes; family Anatidae; genus Nettapus; species Nettapus auritus. The sequence goes on along the minus strand of CM021772.1, from coordinate 20,664,381 downwards.
CAAAACATCCCATCTCTCCCCAGAGTTATGCCCCAGGGTTTTTATGCTCACTGCTGCTCCGGCAGCTTCGTTGGGTAACAATCCTACCTTCTCACCAACACTAAACATCAGCCACTTATCTCCAAACCAATTAGGCTCACCATAAAGACACATTTAGTGTTTCACAAAAAAATTGCGTTTTAGTAGCGTTGTCCATTTTACAGAACTTTAAATTAAATTTCACATAAAAACCCAGCTTTAGATATCCCTTAATCGGTCTCCTGTTTATGATTTCACACAATCCTACGCAGCATAAAATTTGTCAAACAGTAATTTCTTAGGTAATGTTCAGCATACCAAACAATTCCAGTGCAAATCAGGTGATGACCCACCTCCTTCCATGGGAGAGCCAGCAGTATGCTTTTATGCCTTTTTTTATTATTATTATTTTTAAACAGTTCGATTAACCCTAACCTCCATTTCTCTTCAATTTCTAGTCAGATGGTTTCCGCAGCTGGAAAATTTAATTCCTGATAAGACAACCTTTCAACCAACAGAAAATGGACTTTTGACTAAGGGCAGCTGGCTGCACCAGCAGAGGTTGTTCAATTCTGTTCAGGTTTTTTTCTTTGTACTTGTAATCACTGCGACATCAGAGGACACTAAAATGAATTAAAGTGCAAGAAGCTTGATGTGCCGTGATTCCTCAGGTGCTCAGCAGTGTGCTCAGCCTGGCATCCACCACAGATCAAAGCGAGGAAGCTCAAACTACTGCAGCTAAACGAAGGGGCCCTCGTGTAAGGTACATTCACTACAACGATAACGTAGCATCCTATTAACATGGCTTATAGACAGCTGTAAATTTTCAGCATTACAACACTTTATGATGTTAAATAATGCGTCATACGTTGCACAGATTTTATTGTACATTTTTCCACTTTGCAGACTTTCATGGAGCCTATTCAAATTGCGCACAGCTACATCTTACTGGTAGTTGACAAGTTATTAAAAATTACATTATCTGATCATCTGAGAAACAGAATGCAATAGTGCAACCGAATACTACATTTTAACGTGTGCATAAAATGGAATGTTGTGGCCCAATTTTTAAATACTTACCCCTATGAAGAAATTAATGTGTTCTGGGCTTATTTTTTTTCCCCAAATAAAGAGCTAGTGCTTTTATAGCACCTAAATGTGCAGTACTGTATATGCTGCTTATGAAATCATGCTGTGAAGAACTGTATTACAGTGTAAAACTGCTACTGGAAACATTGCAATGATCTGGCTTTCCTGCAACTAAAATCCCAAAATAAATGTATTAGCATACCTGTTTATGCTCCATTTTCTGATAACAGAGCTTGGTTAAGACTCAAGAAACAGATAAGCAATAGAGCAAGCACTAAAACTAATGACTGTCAGCTTCCAACTTGTTTAAACTTGACTGTATATTGCTAAGCTCGAACAGAATGTAAACTGCTGCCCTGTAACAGCTTAGATCATATGTTAACAATCTTTCAAGCATAGTTATTTGTATTTTAATACTGCCTGAAGGCCCTAAACCAAGATCATACCCCATGATCCTGGATTCTTCACCATATAGTTCCTGTCTTGAAGAAATTATGATCTAATATAGACAAGATGCAACAAAGAAATACAACAAGCAATCAAGGGAAGAGGAGTGGGAAATCATCAACTTAAAAGTACAGCTAGTTAGTTCTCTAACTACTGAAAAATCCCTTTAGGCAGAAAGCAAATAAAGATAAATGGTGGTAGTTATTGCAGGAGTCCTTCTAAAGGAGCAAATACTTCAGTACTTTGGAGAAGTAAGTACAGTGCTTCCAAACCTGAACCTTAACTAGTACTATGTAAAGTAACATATAATCTTAAAAATTATCAAGTTGTGACAGAGGAATTAAGAAGTCATCTACATTATTGTCATTTCCTTCAAGAAAAAAAATCATTGCAATAATCATGAAGGACGAACTCATCTAAACCTCTGAAATCCTCTTTTTTTCAGCTATTGCCATATTGCCAAAACACACAGGTCTTTAGCTACATACAGGTAAGGTCCGTCCAGCCTAGGAAGGACGAATTTTGACCACTCCACAAATTTTGACTGCACGGTCAACCAGAACTACATTCACCAAGATTTCTAGTTACGTTAACAAAAGGCTGTTTGCATCTTTACCAAGGCAATCTAAGGAACTGTATGTTTCTATGAACACACACTCTTATATTATTGCTCCTTAAATTTGCAGATTTAATTTGTGATACTCACTTGTTTTTTGTTTATCATCATCAACCATTTTATAAGCTAAGTTAGAGATGCTTCTGCACTCGAAAAACACTGGGGACAAAACATCTTCCATTTCAGATAGGACCTCAATAAAACTTAAGTAACAAATATTGAATTTCATATGTTCAGTGCAAATAAGGCACTCAGCAATATATAACTAATATAACGTACAACATACAAAGCATACAACTTGTTCCCCACTCCCCAAAATAAGCAAACTGAACCACGAGTTCAAGTAGTTTTCCACGACCACATTCATCTTCTTGAAAGCCACGCTTCACTGTGACTGATTTGTCCTTCCTGTGTAAAACAGATTCTGTTTAAGGGCTAGTAATGGCATTTGCCACATGTCATGACGGGGGATGGAGGGAACCAAAACCTATAAATCCAAGCTGAAAGCCTGTTCAAGGCTGACTCTGCACTGTAGAACCTCTGTTTCTAGGACGAGGAAGGTCACCACCAAATGAAAACAACCACCAGTGACAACCAGCCTTGACACTACAACATCATGGGTGGAGAGACAAAACCCACAATTTGCTAAATAACCACTGAGGCCTGTGGCTGTGAAGACTATGCGCTGATTACAAATTCTGTCCTCGTATTTTTAACTGAATGCTCAAACCACCAAAACAGATCATTTGTAATACACCGAACCCAAGTTTCTAAGCAAAATATATGTATTATGGAACACAGCCAAATACTACTGATTACACCACTGTCTCAAAAGCCTGCTGGCAAGGTATGCATTGCTTCAAAATAATCCTAAATTATGGAGTCTTCATTCTTTATGAAAATAAAGTAACCTGTTATCTTTCACTCATCTGTAGTTACCAAATATTTATTTCCCTGGTGAGGGAAAAGCACACCTTCTTGAGGTCCTTTATTCCCACTGAGTGGCCATGAATATGAATATGCATAGCAGTACAAAAGGATATAAAAATAGGAAGAAAGATAACATACAAAAATGCTACTATCAATATTTGAATAACGAGGCAGCTGTATCTTAATCAGTATATCAATTTATTCACATGGGGTGACAAGAATACATTAAAGCTATTCTGAAGTTGGGCCATTAAATTGCTTAGACAACCTGTTAACTAGTGCTGGTGGCAATTAGGAACGCATTTTCACTGGAGGCTTTCTGCACATCCATGCTTCAAAGGTGCAATCTGCAGTGTATTAACTTACCAAGGAACATCCTGAGAACTGCTCCTCTGCCATGTAAGCTCATTGCTTCCAACTAATTAAACCTGCAGTTCATATTCTTAAGAATAAGTTGATGACCTTCTGCCAGTTTAGCATTTTCACAAGCATGAGAAAGGTATCTTTAAACAGACAAGCTATGCAATACTATGTGGACCATAAATGCCCTCTGTTCCCAAATCATTTCTATTTATTTGTAGCACATTTGGACTAAACTGTTTTTATTTTAGATCTCTGCAGTATGCATGGTTTTGTACAGATACACATGTATGCACACGCACAAAAGGCAAATTTACTCATTTGTTTTTCTGTTAAGGAAAAACTTGGCATTTCCCTCACACAAAGCTGTAAAAGCTATCCGGAATGCAGATCCTAATCACAAGAGCAAAACCTGTTGAAAGAAGGAGTCCACACCTAGCTGCATATAGAGCTGTTCCACATAGATGGGGGGGTATAAGCAACAAGCTCAAAAGAAATAAGCTCAAAAGAAATGGAAAAAAAAGGCTGATGGGTAGAGAATAAGCAGCATAAGAATAAAATGACGATTGCCAAAGTTTCGTTTCCTTTTGCACTATGGGAATTGGGTAAAAAGGGTTCTCAAGCCTTATGAGCAAACAGGGGGGAAATAGGGCTGCTAAATGCATGAATAAATAACCCAAAACTAAGCAGATAGTTTGCTTCAGTCTTCAGCTAGGCCAACAGTACTGAGAGCAGTGGGATGAAGGAAGCATGCCCAAGGAAGTGAAGATGGACATGGGACACGCTACAGCCAAAGAGGAAGCACAGCTCCAACATACTCAGTGCACTACAGCTCAGGGACCCAGAAAACTTTCAAAAATTCTTATGGGGTGCGATTACTGTGGGTCTGATTGCAAATACATCAAGTTAGACTGGTACCAGAGGATTACAGAATAGCAAATGCAAATGTCTGTTTGAGGAAAAGGAAAAACTAATTTTGTTATCTAAATGTTGGCTGATTTGATCTCAGGAGCAATGAAATGTTTTAAAACATTTCAAAAGACAGGTAATTAGAGACCTGAAAGAAAGTGAAAAAAGCAGGATAAAACACAGCTTGGGTTAACCAGCAATAATTGGTGCCACATTTTCCCAGTATGTTTTGCAAATAAAACACAAGATTTCTCTAAAGAAAATACAGTACATCTAATTTATCTGGCTATCAGAAAACACAACTGACGATATGTAGGAAATGACAAATTCAGTGGGAGAAAATAAGACTTAATATAACTCAGATAAATAAGGAAGGGGGCTAAAGTCGAAAAGTCAAACACAGAGGGGAAAAATGAGGCTGCAGTGTTACTAATGCATTTTTAAAGGGTTTCTCCTGAGATATGTACCTTTTTTTTTTTTTTTTTTTTTTAAATACCTTCCTGTGTTCAAACACCCGGGGGGGGGGGGGATGCACACAAAAACAAAAGCATCTTGAAGACAAAAGGAAAATACCAATGAAGTTCGTCAGTGTAGATGATGGCATCTGTCACAGAGCAGGAACATGTTCAGTAGCAAAGAAAAGTTTTTAAACTAAAGGACAAAGTCAGCACAAGTGTAAGTTAGGTACAAACAAACCTCAAGTAAGGTTAAGCCAGAAACTGGAAAATTTCTTACCACTGTAGAACAATGGTTTGCCCATTCGACAAGCAATACCACAAAAATTATTGTTGATGCAGTAGTTGATCAGATTGCAAGAAGGACTCTGATGCAATCCCCTGTGATAGCAGTGGACTAGACGCAACATGTGTGTTCATATCAAGGAAAAAACAGACAAAAATTTGAAGTGGTATTGGCATTACTTTTCTCCTTAAAAGCAGATTCTTCAGCACATACCTGAGTGAAAGAAAATTGGAACCGGTACACAACTAGCGAAGAAGCCAGAGAGGAGGCAGGCAAGGAGACTATTCACTGCATTCTCCTCTTCAGAAAATATCCCTGAAGCTGCTGTTCAGACACCGGTTTCATTTTAAAGACAATTCACACAAAAAAAAAAAAAAAAAAAAAAAAAAAAAAAAAAAAAA
>CM021772.1:20626218-20658770 GCA_011076525.1 Nettapus auritus | reverse complement strand
TTTTTTTGCTTTAAAAGGAAAAAATGGACCACTGGTGTCACCTAATACCTTCTAAAAACCGAAAAGGTCGGAAATATTTCTTAATTCACCAGTAAGCTTTCCCAAAACATTTTTCTCCAGCTACAAACCGAGCTCCTGATGTAGATCTCGCCACGATTTTCCCATCTTGGCTTTACTGCAAGCTTTCCAGTAACATGAAGATGAGGGAAAAAGAAATGATGCATTTTACTTCATGGCTAAATTATTTTGGTTTTAATTTAGAAACAAATTTTTAGGTCCAATGGAGACGCTTCCCTCAGATTAACCTAACACCAGAGGGCAAGCGCTCCGGCAGATAACTGACTCGAGAGCTAACCACAGTGGTCACATCTCCTCACCCAGGTTCCTTTAATGACTCCTGGATAATGCAGCCAAATATCTCCCTCAAACAAGAAAGTTCACACGCCAACAAATGTGAATCGCCAGGGCAGCTGGGATGGTGCATTTTGCATTTGTGGATCCCAAACAACTCACTGCTTTGCAGGTTGATTTTTTTATTTCTGTTTATAAAGATGATAAACCTAACAGCAGCCATTTAGTAAAACACGAGTTATTTAGCCGCTACAAGCCTCCACAACTCGTAACAGGAATTAAAATGGATTTAAAAAAGATTCAGAAAGGACTGAAATCTAGTCTGTACAGCCACACTGAAAGGGAAGCAGGAAGATGGCTTCCTGCAGGTGTACCTGCCCTGCTGCAGCAGCCCCAGCCGTATCGGGTAAGCTGCCTGGGGCCAGCCACCAGCACGCCTCGCACTTCCAACCAAAGACAAGGCGCAGAAGCAAGCAGCAAAATATTAAGAGTCTGGTACAGTGGGGGAAAAAACAGGCTGCTGACCCCGCAAACAAGCAATCCTATACTCTAAAGGAACAAGAGCTGGTTAAAATTATTCTACGCTCCACGTCTGTTACTGTTGGTAATCATATCATTATCATTTTGTTCTGGTTTTGTTTTGCTTTGTTTTTAAGGCAGGAGGAAAAAAAAATAGTATTTCCAGCAGCAAATTCCAGAAATTAAGTGATTACTATGTAAACATCACTGTATTAATTTTAAAATGTGTCAGTATACCCACATACAATACATACAGATACTATATATATATATAAATAATGACTCCCATTTCTCTATTTCTAATTGTAAGTAGCACAAGCTCTCCTCCGTTTCAGAAATAACCCTACTTGAATCCACTGATGAAAAGGAAAAGCAAGCCCTTTAAATTGAGCTATTAAGTCTTTTGTATCTCAATCTGAGATAGCAAAAGATGCATATAATTATCTGCTCTGCCCAAAAACGATGCCGTTCTAGTACAAAGTTAGTGAAGTCCCTATATATAAACACTGTATATAAACAAAGAATGAATAATCTGTATTAATTGCTATTTGTTGAACAACACATTCCTCTGAACATTTTTTAATCCAGCAGCCATCCCAGCCTGAGCCAGCCCTATAAAGAACAGTTGAGGTAGAGCCAGAAGGCAGAAAATGGAGAAAAACACAACCTCTGTTGATATAGGCTGTTCAAGGTAAGGTTGCTTCGTACGCAGGCTTGCACGCATTCAGTCCCTGAAGCCTTCTATAAACTGCAGACACCATGATGAAACACTTTTCATTTTGTAAACACGCTACTGCTTTCCTGGCATTTCTCTTGTAACAAAAGCAAATATACGCTGCCAGAAATACTAAGTAAGAATGGTCCTGTAGGAACTGGCAAATTCCATCACAAACCTCAAATGAAAGTGCTGCTGAATGGTAATAAACATCCCAGCATTTACAGTCCCTCTTCCACACACCAACAGAGGAAGTAACGCCATGCGTAACATCCCTGCTATGCAATATGAACAGCAGCACACATCCAAAGGAACTGCTGCATGGCCAAGGCGGTGATTATCAAAAGCAAAATTTCAGCCATAATGGGAAGCAAGGGAGGGAAGTCAGGACATCAGGTGTCTAAAATGCAGCATTAAATAGACAAGCTATTGCCTGAACATCAGAACAAGTTTCGGACAAGCGGTTCAAACCCAGCTCCCCTTCCTCACATCAAGAGAGAGGTAACCTTAAAAATCTGGATTCTTGATCTTGAATATAGTATCTTTGTTTCTTCTCCTCTCTGCAGGCTCTGAACATTTTTAGTTTCAACATGACGAAGGTGGCAGAAACAAAGAATAATTTGAACAAGCTGAATGTTCATTATCTTGTCATAATGCACAAGACTCACCAGTTCTGAAAGGCTTCTATTCTTTTCTTTAAATATTTTTATTCAAATAACCTCAAACTATGTAGAACCTGAAGGTAGACTACAATACCCAGAGGGGAACCTATCTGTTCTCTTTTCCATCCTGAAGAAGAAAATATATGTTTATACCTATGCATGCCACAGAAGTACAGCCCACCATGGTTTTCCAAAACCCTGCTATATTAACTCAGCTACTGTCAGCGTAAACCAACTGAAAGTATCTGATGGCCACACCAGATCCAAAAATCCAGCTAAGCCTGCTGCTCTAGCAGCGGCCTAGTGTAGATATTTTGAGAACTGTAAATTGTGGGGAGGAAAAAAAAAAAATCCCTCATTACTGTATCAGATTTTATCAAGTAGCAATTACAGATTTTCCATGTTGGAGGTGATAATGTAAAACTTGGGATCTTGCAGATGCTAACCATCCTTCTTCAGTTTACTGTTTGAAGATTTGATCGCTTGCAGAGTTTCAAAGTATTCCTGCTGTCAGATTCAAAGCCACCGAGAACCTAACCAGCAGTAAAGACCTCATGAAATCACAAGATGTCACAAATAATGGTTTTCTTACCCACACTCTGTATTAGTCTCAGCTGTACAGCAGCTACCAAATCCTTAAACATTTCTTTCCCTGGATGGACAATCCCATTCTGCTGAGTTTCCATTTGCATGGAGGCCACCACACAGCTCTAGCATGCACTGTTGATATTGTATTCTTTTTGCTCTCTACCATCTCCTTTCTGTGATAAAAATAAATGGTTTTACACCAACTATTCAAGGTACACAAACACTATACCTTTATAGCAAGGCATGACACAGGCTGGTTTTGGTTGTTTGGTTCTTTATTTTGGGTGGCTTTTCTGTTTGCCTTTTCATATCATTTATCCTTCGTCTGCTGCCAAAGACTGTGCTGACATATTCAGATCATCTTTTACAGTGCCTTTTTTTATTTAGTTATGATAGCTGATCTATGTAATAACCACAGAGCTCTTCCTCCTCGTGTACATTTACCAACATGGGACTTCGCCTGCCATTTCCTCACCCTGTCAGCATTGTTGGAACCTTGTACCACTCACCTCAGGCGCATTTAGTTTCACCTTGAACAACTCCGTATTCCTCAGCAAACCTCGTCTTTACACCTCCTCCCCTGTCCCAGGTCCCACAGGGACACGCCACCCACCCGGTGGCGGTGTGACAGACCACAATTTCGCTACCACCTCCCTCCTTTGCCAAATCCCACCTGGGCTGGGCAAGCAGAGGTTTTACCCAAAGTTTCTGAAACGCCGAGGGCTTTCAGCGAGGGGCCGTGTTGTAGAAAAAGAGAAAGCCACGCGTACCGTGCCAGCCAGCTCGCCTCCATCCGTGTATTCACTGGCTCCTTCAAACAACTTTCCTCGGCAAGAGCTAATATTGACACTTACCCACGTTTTTATTAAGTCTATTCTTTATTACAGTTTCTATCAATATGCCCTGTACATTTACAGTCTGCCGCTCCTTGCGACTCACCAAGCTCTGAAGACAAGAAAGGAAAAAAATCCTGGCATCACATTTGTAATCCCCTATTCTTCAGCATCAAGGCCGACTTAAGTAATAGGTTACACACCAGAGTCAGCGGCTCATCAAGTTCACATTCAAATGCTTTTAGAAATCTTGATTTAATACCATCTGGTCCCGATGATTTGTTACAGCTCCTTTCACCAATTAATTATAAATCCTATTCCACTGACACTTCAATTTGAGACAGTTCCTCAGAAAAGTCTTCTGGAGGAAAAAGGTTCCAACACACACAACCTACCCCACCGTCCTCTCACACGCAAAGAAATACTTGAGCTTCCATTTTTACATTCCTATCTTTCTTGAACGCTCCTTTTACACCTGGAAGCCAATCTATTTGGAAAAGGTTTTATTAGCAGCTTTTACTTATAGGAGTTAATAAGCTGATCTTCAGTCCCTGAGGTAGACTTTCATATTTCACTCTTACATTTAACTTTACTGCATTTATTCCATTTTCTAATTTCCTTGTTTTAGGATGACTTCCTCTGTCCAAGAAATGTCTTTTTACTTCTAGCAATCTTCTTTCATTTGTCAATATTCACTTTTCCCCTCTCAGAAAAACTTTTTCTTGTGTTGTGAGTGTGCTCTGAGCCTCTTCACACACTGTCTGTGCACAGTCACTGTGCATCCTGCAGCCACGTTATACTTTCAGCTTAGAAACAGAGAGGAAATTGTCCTCTTTATAATTTTCAGGTGAATATGACTGTGATGGTGAGTTTTGTTTTTTAAACCAAGGACAAGACAGTCACTATTGTACTGGCTTTACTCTACTTCCATTTCCAATCTCCTACTCCAAGATTTGATTCTTTTCTTGGGGACTCTCCAGCAAGCTGCTCCTCAAAAAAGTCATTTATGACATTTCAGGCACAACCCCTGAGTAAAATTTGTCATGACATGAAGGCAGCCCCCATAAGGGTATTAAGTGCTGTTGTTTTTTCTTCTTACCGCCTTTATAACCTTTTATCCGCACAGTAGCCACCACTGATGCAGCAAAATAATTGTAATCATTGTATTGAAAATGATCACTATTGGCTATGCTCAAATCCCACAAAATTAAGAAAAAAGCTGTTTTTCATCTACTGCATCTGGAGAGATTGGATGACCCTACGAATACTATGCAAATTGCTTGTGTTGACTAGCTCTGAGTCCCATCCTTGGTTCCCCACAGAACACCTTCACAGACTGAACAATCTGTCCAGTACTGCAACACCACCAAAGCCTCCAGCCGACATCAGGGCCCGCAGTAAAAAAAAAAAAAAAAAAAAAAAAAGAGACACTTCAGAAGCAGGCAGTGAAGAATAGTACCCAATCCATATATTTCCATGAAAGAAGCCTACGAGTGATACTGATGTGTTATTTGCATTGTCCCAAAGATGGGCTGTATGAGAATTACTTGATAGGTACTCTATTCTTCCACTTATTTTTGCCTAAGAGCAAACCATAAAGCATTCGTAATAAAAAAAGTTATTACTTTCAGAAAATGATTTTTTTTCTTATTTTCTTTGATTTCTTGGCAGTGCAAGCAGATTTCAAAGAAACTAGAAGCAGAAGAAACCTGTAAGGTTACCCTGCCCCAGACTGTTCCTACCCTGTAGTTCCTAATAACATGTCCAACGCTGCTACTTACTGCCGAGTTACAAAGACCTGTGCAGAAGTGAACCACCAATAAAATAAGCACAGTTTCTGTAAAATACTTCTTGAGTTTATTAGAAGTCTTTGCAAGTGTTAACAAAATAGGGAATAAAAAAAAGTCAGTAATTTCAATGAAATATTATGAGGATATTAACGAATTTATCATGAGACTATCTCATCAAGGAGAATAGGAAGGTATGAGTAAAAAAAAATCTTCTGCTATGGACCAGAATATAACTACAAAATAAAGTAAAACCGTATCAGTTTTCAGTAATACTGTAATTCTTGGGAAGTTGTTATTGAAAAGCAAGATTAATTGATAATGCCTTGCTATAAAATCATGGCAAAGTAGGCAAGAAGTAAGCCGGTAGGACAATTAAACTGATTTGTATGGTCAGCGAAGATTGCTTTTAAATACTTCACTGCGTTAGCAGAAACTATTTTTTAAATCTGCATTTAGAAAACAGTTTCTGAGCATAGCTAAAACTCACTGGCAAACGAGGGCTGTTCCTCCCCCCATCAAATTACTCATGCAAAGAAAAAACATCTCTACACTAGAAGCACACCAAAAGCTTAATAATTAAGGAACACAATTGTGCATGAATGCCAGGCTAGACAACAGCAACAGCAAAGAAACCACGTGAGTAACTCGAAATCCAAAGAGTTCTGAATTAGTTATTAAGTTTGATTGTGAAGCACCAGTTGAAGACAGCAAGATAAGGCTCTTACTAGAAAAGAGCATCTCTCACTAAGGAAGTCTAGAGAAGGTGGGTGCAGAGGTTTGTCTTCACTGCAACAGATGAGAGAATAAAAGTCTGAGCAGTTTAAAAAAAAAAAGTGACATTAGGCACTAAAATTATCTGCTGCATTGCTTCATAAGCAAGAAAGAAGCTGTCTGTACTTCAGATGGGTACCCGGGCTGGATCCCCATGCTGCTCTGTGCATGCTTTTCCAGGAATTACAAGTAACTGACAATGCCATCGCTAACACCTTTGAATTCCAACGAGACCTCTTCTGCCTCAAATTCACCTGCCTGTGTTTCGCTAGCTAGCACAACTCCACTTTAATTCTGATTCAGCTTGTGGGATTCTTTCAATTCTTTCATCTTTTCCATGAGGCGATCGCGATGCCATGGCCACACATCTCGACTCAGCACAAGCACAGGGCAGGTCATGCAGCCGCCCCGTATGTGCACTGCCCCATCCATCACCTCCGTGTACCACTCACCTATGAGCCACACAAGCACTGGTCTTTATGAGTGGACTGGACAAGGAAAGAACATTTGCCAGGTAGGACCTTGGCAGGAGGTGTTTTGTGCATCAAGGGAACATGGAAGATAGCTGAAGGATACAGCGACAGCAAATTTCAAAGCTCCCAAAGAAAAAGCATCTGCATCTCAATGCTGGACTGTAAAGACAGCTTTTTTGAGGCAAAGACTGGAGCAAAGCAGCAGCAGGAATACCATCTCACGCAGGATCAGAGAGGGGACTGTTCACACAAAAGGCCAAGGAACAAGGGAAAAGCAACACTTTGACTAGCCCTTATCCATCTAAGAGGCAACATGAAACTGGAGAGAAGCCTAGCTTACAGTAGGAACCACTCCTGTTTAATGTGTTTCCTGTATGAGATGCTTTGAAAATAGGAGAGAAAGTTATTTACAGCACCGCTGATGTTGGCCAACTGCTCACACACTTCCATTGACAGCCTTCCAGCAGGGACATCACAAACTGTCCGGAGTCGCTGCTACGAGTACAATATATCAAAATTAATCTGGCACCTGTGTAAAATTTGGCAGTCATACCCAATAAACTGCTCCGGCTGTGATGTAGTGGTGACTGACAAGTCCAGCAGCACGGGCTCGGCACCGAGCTCCTCTCCACGCCTCACTACGGGGTGCACCAGCCGATACCTGCCTGTTGTCACCAGCCCCACTGCTCATTGCAAGAGCCTGCAAAGAGACCAGATGCCCTCTGGAACCTTAAAAAGTGCAGTTTGCCTGTAAAACACCAGCAGAAAATCTCAAGTTTCTAGGATAATCCCAGGAACTGCTTGCAATGCTGCAAGCACCATTGATGGGCTGTAGGTTACGCAGCGATGGGAGGGCAGATGCATACAGGAGAGCAACTCCATCTGCCTGTGGGGATTTAATTCCCTGAACAGGCACATCCTTAGCCAAAGCACCACGGTGCAACCATGAAATATCATGCAGACACTTCGTCCCTGATTTGTATTCTTGCTTTTATTGTGTTGCTTAACGCGTTCTCTTGCCAACAACGATCACCAACAAACGGAGACCACCGGGGAGCAGGGACCACGCGGTGCCCCCCACAACTCTGCGGGCACCAGCCTCAAGTTACAAAAACGCATCCTAGCCAGATAGCTCATTTGTTCTTCACTTGTGTCGTACGGCATTTACTGAGGTTGTGCATAATCATTTGAAGGCATGCAAATCATTTTTATTTTGTGTATTACCTAGGAAATTAAGTGCTGCCTTCTCCTTTATCTTGTTAGCACAAGTCATTACATCTTTTTCATATGCCAAGATAAATTTAACACACATTCATTGGTTTCTAAGGAAGAAGAAACTGTAGGCATCGAATTATATCTAAAATGCATTTAATTCTCTGCTCTTTTAATTGTATGTAAAGAGCATGACTCTTCCCTGGTACAAACTTCAGCTTCCCTGGGCTTACTACTAAAATGCTATTTTCCTGTCAATATCATCTGCCACTTAAAGAAAATACAAAAAAAGAAAACCACACCAACTAAGTACCTTTAAAGGATGCCACCTTTCTACTGACACATTATTTTCAAATGGCAGCAGCTTTGTCGCTGTTACTAAAGCCTTAGGCAAGCACTGCAAACAAGATGGGTTTCCTGGCCCAAACCACCTTCCCCTCTCTGCCGTGCCAAGGACTCTCCTGCTGCAGCTTCACTGAAGCTCCTCACACTTCGTGGGCACGCGTCCATCACCGCTCCCCACGGGAAGGGCAGGCAAAGTGTTAATCCTTGCCACTGAGCCAGCAGAGGGAGCACAGAACATATTTTGACCAATTTTCATAATTGACTCTTTAAAAAGAAATGAAGTTGGTCGTACTCATTGAAATCGCTTGGATTTTAAGCGACCTCTTCCATCAGACTGCAGAAAAGCAGAAAGTTACACATGGGGTTAAAGCCCGATGGCAACAGCTCTTTTAGCACCATGAAGTACCGACGAAACCTACATAATTTCAATTATTAAATGAGCAAAATATGTTTTTGTTTTGGAGCCACGTTGAACAGCCACAAGGGTATTCTCTTTAAGCACTCAGCAGAGTAATGAATTGATCAGCTGCGAACACTGGCAGAGGAATAGCGGCCGCCTGCTAGCACCTTCTCTTCCAAGAGGTTCTGCTCTCTGTCAAGGTCTCGGCTCCTGCTCCAAGCCCAGCGGACATCCGCCCTGGAAATAGAGCCTGGCAAAGCTTTCTAAAAAAAGGCTACCCAGCCCTCCACCAGAATAGGAAAAGAAATCACATCACACGTTGGATTTTATTTAAGGAAAGCGGGATGTAAGGGGGAAGGAAGGATCCATTTTCACTTCTTCAATCAATAAAAAAGTGGGCAATACATTTCTGCACCATTCAAGGCTTTGGTACTCATTAGCACATCTACCTTGTACATTCTGTGATGACCATTTTACCACCTCACTTACTTCATTTACTTTGTCTTTCAATAACAGGACTTCTTCCCACAAAAATGAACACAATGAGCAAACACATACAGAATATTCAAATTAAACTCAGAGATGTAGCGTTAGCTGCAGGTTGCTACAGAAAACGAAGCCTCAATTTACTTGACTTCATGCAGATCACTGGAATATTTTTCTATCAACTGAACCATCATCATGTTCCTAATGAGAGCACCCAGACATAACTTTTGCTACTGAACTCTGCATCGGCAGTGAGGCCAGTCCAACAGAGAGAGGAAGAAGAAAAGGTTCAGCCCTGCAAGACGGCCAGGAGTACTGTGTTATGTAAGTGCCTATTACCCAAATTGCAGAACCAAAGGTTAAGAAGCGCTCCCATGGGATGCTCTGCTAACAGCCACTGGGCTCCAGAGCCCTGAAGGGAGTATCAGAGCGGATGCAAATGAGTCAGCAATTAAGGTTCACAAGGTCACTTTCACTCGGAGCGCCTCTTCCCTCGCGTTCATTCCTGTGACCTCGAAGTGCTGGAGCGAAGGGCAGACCGACCCGCGCTCAGCACGTCGGCTTCCCGCAGCTCCCAGCATGTGCTGCACGGGTCCTGCAGCTGCACGGCCGCCCCCAGCACAGCCCCACGACGCTCCCAGCACCAACTGGCATGCCTTTATTTTTCCTTTTTCCTTTTTTACCCTTTGAATTAAATGAAAAAGTGCTGCCTGAGAAGGGTAGGTGCTCTAAATGCTGACAGCACAGCATGCACCATGCAATAAATAAAATGTGTTTTTGAGTTTACGTGAAGCTGTTCCAGAGGCTAAATAAATAAAAAGCCAGGAACCCTTTGCAGAAGACACTAGGGCTGAACTAGAGTTTGGGATTTCTTTTTAAGATACATTTCACACATACTCTGAGTAGACATGCAAGTATCTGATGCAGGGGTCTCCTCTTGTTCCCATCCAAGAAGACAGAGAGAATGCATTTCCTTGCTTTCACCTCCTTGAGCAGGCGCTGATCTAAGAGCTTCTCTCTCTTTGCTGGCTGAAGACTGGAAAAATCACAATTTTTCAGGAGAAATGTCCTCGCTCTGCTGGCTACCCTTCCTGCAGAGAACAAGGAGGTCTCCCAGGCATGCCCAGCACTCCTTTGGACGCACCTGGAGGGAAGCACAACCTGAGTGCCGCCCTTCTGCAGGTCTTCAGGACACTCCACAGGACAGATACAGCAGCAGGAGCTGTGGGGTTCCCACACACCAGGACCCTCCTCAGCACCCAGCCGGGACAGCCTCCTCCCCCAGCAGGATGCTGGAAACGTTCTCCCTCCAAACAGAGCAACCACGTCAACGTCAGCACGCTCCAAACCATCACTCCATCACAGCTATCCTACGGCGCTTTCCTTTTTGCATTCACCTGAAATAACAAACAGCAACTTTTCTCCTTAAATAGCTCCTTCTGTTGGCACGGCATTCAGACATATCTGCTAGCACCAGTTAACTGCCTGGGTTTTCTGTACCATCAATAGTTCTCCAGAGTACCGGCAAGGAAAGACATTTTGTATAATTCATTCCCCACAGTCATGCCTGTTGGTGATGCATTTATCCTAATGGCTATTGCCAGAGGCTTTAAAATACAGGGAAATAGTGGACAGCCTCGTCTAGGGTCTCCAAACAGCACAGAAGCCGTGTGTGTATGCAAATCACAGATTTCAGGTGTCATTGCTTTAAAAAGAACCATGCCTCTGATCAAATTAGGTCTGATTCCAGACACCCCCAAGACCCAGGACAAGGAGTACGTCACCCCCACAGCTGAAGTTTTTGCAGTATCTATCAACACAGGTATAAACAGTGCAATAAATCCGTGATGTTCCACACCTAATGAAAATGTGCCCTTGCATTTCCAATTTCTGCAAACATGCTAAGATTGGATGTGCCTGTCGAGAGAAGAAATAGAATTTCAAAATGAACACAAACATACATTATTATTCACACAATGCTAAGTCTGTATCCTCTTAAGATACAGCAGAAAAAAAAAAACAACACATTGTAAAATTGGGGATTTTTTCCCCTTTGCCTCCATGCACGCTGTGCACACATTACAGACGCTTGCTCAAGGTGTCATTCCTTCATGCACTTAACAGCTCCTGTGATCTGTTTTGCTGTGACAAATCCTGAACTGTACTCAGGCCCCATTCATACTACAGAAGACTTTAACATAGCTTCCGCAACAGGGCACCTCAGAGGTTTCCACATCTCTACAGTGCTTGGTTACATGAAAAAAATATATATAAAGTGGTTAGACATTTGGAAACTAAAGACACCAAAGCACAGACTTTCCATCTGTGCTGCTCGAGCCTTCCATCTCACTGCATTACCTTTGCTGCATTCACCAGCCAGTCAAATGCTGTGTAACCTGCAGATGCTGAAGCTCACACTCTCCCAAGACACCATAAAAAGCTGGTCTACATGCTCCAGTGCTTCTAACCATCATTCTGATTTTGTAAGAAGTTCAAACAGAAATAACTTAATATCAAAAACATATCAATATTTTTTGTGGTAAATACTTCAACATTTCTTCACTTCCCTGCATTAAGATTAATGAAAAGCCCCCAGGAATCACACAACTCAGAAAGAGGCAGGGATATAGCAGTGCTAACAAATGTCGTAGTGACAAAACCCACAAGCCTCCCAAAACGCAGCTTCATGGGCAGCCCGACATGCTATCAGACCTCAGCGCTCCAGGCAACAGAATTTTAAAACATTCTAATAGACATTTTTTCATCAGTGAGGCAAGAGATTGTGTGTTAAAAAAATTATAAGTGTGCTAGTAGAGTCATCACAGTCAGAAATATTTGGTGGATATAAAAAATGCATAATTAATTTGCTCTATCAGTTTTGTTCTGTAATGACCTCACTCTAATGATGTAAGCGACATCTTTTTTGAATGATGGCCCACGAGCTGGTGGTGTGTTACCACCCGCTGTCTTGCTGCCTGGCCACAGCACACTTGCTTCGAGCTAAATAAAAAAGACTAAGAGCAGGAGATCTGAACTCAGAAACCAGCCTGTGTAACCGTATTATCCACACGCACATGCCATCCATTAAACTTTGAGCTCTCTGCACACCCCTACTCAGAGGCAGGCTCTGCTGTGCACATCCAAGCACACTGGGACTGATGCAAGATGCCGGACGGCTTCACTCAGAAGGGTTTGGCTGTGCCCGAGCCCAGCATGGGGGCAGCTCAGCCTCGCTGCACTGGCAGCGCCTCAGAATGGGCTCCACAACTTCTGCACATCCTGACCCCTTGGTGTAATTCAACCTCTGCGTTTCCTGCATGAACCTCGCACAGCTCAGGAGGACATGTCACTGAGCTTCGGGTTTGGCAGCTCCCCATGACGGCGCGGGACAGAGCTCTCTTTGGAGACTGCTCATCCTCCTTTTCCCCCCCAGCCACTCCACAAGCAGGCGGGGATGGGCCAAAGCTGCCCAGCCGTGCTGTTCCCCCGGCACAGGAGCTCCTTCTGGAAAAGAAGTTACAGGTCTTGCGATTATTGATTCGACTTTCCGGGCTGGTGGTAAATCCAGGTTTGAAGCTCAGTGTATCGAGTTTTACAAGGCTTAACGCTGCAGCACGCCATGAATTAACCAGGGGACCAGGTCAGCTTGAGGAGAACTTGCACTTTTACAAACTGTGTTTCTTCAAAGCTTATGAAGTTAAAAGGCGTGCAAGAACCCAGAATCGGTATTTGAAATGCAAAACGGGCAGCTCAGTCGCAGAGCTGAGCAGATCCAGCCCTACAAAGCACACAGGAATTTCAGCTCAAATTCCAGTCCAAGACAATGAAATCTGGCAGATTGTCTACCAGGCAGTTTTCTTTCCCTCCAATCCGTAAGTCACAAAACCCATCTCCAGCACCATCCTGTCTGTATAACATACACCTACTCAATAAGCAAATGGAGGATTATTCTTGCTATCTCAACTCCGCACTGAATTTCATTGAGTAATGTTTTTAAAAGTCCCTGCTAGAGGGCTGATGTTCATTCAAACAATGTAAACCGCATCTGACATTTCGGCGTTGGTGTGCAGAGCAACTCAAGTGAAAATCCACCACTGCCCAGAGCTGTGTTACTTCGAGGCTGGGGTCTCATACATCTTCATAACTATCCAGGTGACAACAGGACGCCGGGATTTGCTGGGAAAAGCAGAGATAAGCTGGAAACACTGAACTGATAATAATTCTCCCAGTTTCCTCACCTACAAAGCTCCAGGAAAGGAGGAAAAAAAAAAGAAAAGGAAAATCTGAAAACAGATTTCTAAGGTAGATTATTTGGCACTGAGGAATAAAAACAGCAAATCTCACATCTCTTAGCAGAAGCAGCACTAACACTTCAGCTCTTTTCACCATCAATAAGCATTCATCCAAAATTGTAATTGAAACCATGCCTGTGTAAACTTCGTTATTCTGTTCCATGCCAAGGGTTCCTTCTTAGATGCACATTAAAATCATATAAACAAGCTTTCTTGACTGAACTGTTTACCAGCTGTTCTCTTTACTATCAGTCAACACCTACATACATGCAAAGTAAAGGTACAGGAAGAGCACAGACAAATATTTGATGTGAACAGATTGGCCCCACTTTGCTCAGCTCGCAGTACACCCAGCAAACACCAAGGACACACAGAGCTCAAAAGAATAATTAATGCCCAAATAACAGATTAACAAAATGCTTCCCTCAGATCATCACTATTATTTTAGCAAATTTGTAACTAAATTTAGCTCCCTTTCACTTCATATTCTTTGCAGACACCACCACCTGCGACATTACCTCGACAAACAGAGTGCTGCTTGGAGGAGAGCCACGGCCGACCAACGGCATGAGCTGCGCTTCTTCGGCTACCCAGAATAGTCCGGGCATGCACAGCAACATCAGCTGCTTGAGACCTCTGCACACACACTGGCTAAAAAGTTTTAAAAACACATGCAGCATCACTAAGGCAGGTACTGGTTCGGAAAGTTTAAAATGTTTTCACTCTACCCTGGATATCCCCATGCAGGTGGAGAACAGGAGAGCATGGGGAAATCAGCTTGTGTGTCAGGCCCTGTCCTCCTACAGCTCACCATCCCTCAAGGGACAGTGTACGTACACAGCTCCACCATGGATGAAGGGTTATGAAAGTCAGATAAGATGAGTCAAGGTATATTGCAGGCTCAGTCAACATATGCAAGCAATCAATATATGAAATTACAAGGCAAGGTTCCAATTACATTGCATCTCCTCGCAAAGACTTTTACCTCTGGATCAGCAAGCTTGATTACTTGTGGGTGATCACAAGTTCGGTGTTCACAGATCTGTTTTCCCAAGCAGCTACCCAGAAACTGCTGACAGACAATATCTAAAACAATGCTGCAAAGGGGCAACTTCTTGCACAGCAGCCGACAGGGTAAATCCCAGACCCCGAGAAGTTTCAGCACAAGTGCAGAGCCCCACCAGGGCAACTGAAGATCTTCTCAATAAATGCTACAAAGACGCATCTTAATTTCAGCACAGGAGAAGTAATATAGAAGAACACTACAAGTGTTAATCAGTTGGCAATCCAGTTGTTAAAACTATAGGAAGAAATGAAGTTAAGGCTGTGAATTGAATTATATTTAGAAATCAAAATTACTAGTTTCACAGCAACCTTTTACACAATGCTTTAAAACAAGAAAGGTCCTCTAAACACTCTGAAAAAACACAAGTCCTAAAGTTAATAAAGAAGCAAACTAGCTGAACACATCCATACGCTATGACTTTATCAAAACGCCACGACTCTGAGACTCACCAAAGACTAATAATCAAGTATAATCCAAGAAACGGTAACTACTCCATTTACATTTACACATAAGCTCCATGCAACTGAAACAGATGATGGCTAGCAAAATAGGCTGGCAAGAGGTTTTTTTTTCTACCTCTATCTTCCATCAGCAGGAAGTCCTTTGGCAATATAAGGCACAGAACATTATCTATGTGTAGCAATGAAGGACAGAGAAGGAAACACTCAGCTGGATGTATAACAATAAAGATAGCAGAACAGATGTCTAAGCCCTCTCCCAAAATATCCCAATAAAAATCCTTTCTCGGGGTGGGATTTTCATTTAGACAAAGAACATATTCTCCAGATACCGCAGCTAGCTCAGTCTTTCTAAATGACTGCACAAACAGCTCCACTTCTGAAATAAGTAGCAGCAAATACATTTTCTTCCATCAGATAATTTCCTCAACTAAGACATTATCAGGACCAGCTTCCTTTAAAAACAAAGCAAAAAATTGGTCTTCTCAATAATCCAAACCCATTAAATTGCTTGCTAGAAAACATATCCTCTTAAATTTATCTTACATATTATTTAATATACCATTCTGAAGCAAAGCAGCTTTGCCATAAACGGAGTGTTTTTCCGATTTACTAAAAGCTGACAAATTCTAGTACCTGAATACCATTTCTTATATGCAGTATTAACACCGTGCCTTGATTAAAGGGCAGAACAAAGAAGACATCTTCAAGCAAATATGATGTTATTTCAACATTAATATCTAATCAGAAAGTTTATAGCCATAAATAACCATATAAGTATACAGCACATAATCTAATGCATTTGTTTTGAAATATATCAAGGTTAAACCATTGCTCAAGATAATGATGCAAAGTGTTGACTTAAAGTGTGCATTATTTACAAGAGCAAGCACCGGCTTCAAAATTTCAAGCTAAATTTTCGCTAGATACCATTTAAATTGCATTAAAAGCATACATAGTGTGCTAACAGATAAAACAATTCCTCGGGAACACTCTTCTTAACCTGCCTTTTTTATACATCTATAAAATAAATTCATGTAAAAATGTATATTCTGCTGATGAGACAGTAAAAATAAATAAATCCAGACTGCATTCAAATGAATTTTCAATATGAAGGATATAAAATTATGGTACCTCTACAGCTTAGAGGAAGAAGGAAAATGATATAGCAACACTCACTAAGGTGTTGCATGGAATTTATTTTTTCTTAAGCAGAAGTGGATTTTACAATAAACCACTCTTTTCTTCATTCTGCAGGGCTGTCTGGCAACTCTAACCTGGTACAAAGTTTCCCAAAAAGTCCGTTTTTCTTTAGGAAAGTTTTATGGGAAGGAATACTATTAACCTACCAGTCCTCCTAGGAAAGGATACATCATTAACCAGAAATGTACCAACAGCAGCGTAAGGGTCAAACCTCCAGATCGCATGGAACACATCAGCCCTTCACCAGCTTTAAATCAAACTGTAATCCAACCTAATTAGAACCTAGACCAAGTGCTGAGAAGAGAGCAGGGAAGCTTTAACCTCTTCCATGCTACCAGCCTTTCACAGCACAACATTACTCCTGCACAACTGAAAGCCCCTCGTGCTTGGATGTGGCAATGCACGGCAGCATCAACGGGGCAGCAGAGCTCTAGCCACCACCACCACCCATGGGCCTGAGCACTCCCCCGCTGTCCTCCCGTGGTTCCCAGCAAAGAGCAGAAACAGGCAACTCTGAGCACGTGTGTCGTCCAGCCCACAGCTCACGTGAATCACACCAGCAGAGACGTATCTGGCTATGGCAGTGTGGATACGTGCAAGATTGCTTTACAAATGGCTAAAATCAATTTTCAGTAATTCAATTACCATAGTGCCACGAGTATCAAAACAATACGTGTGGGGCTTCACAACCCTAAATGGTTACAAAAATTAAAGTCACATTCTTGTGAAAACTTTTCTAAGCTCAAGGTGCTTTCACAATCTGAAGTTCATTCTCCTAAACACTATTTACATAGACACAGAAACTCTCTCAAACACAGGGCATGAATCCTATAGCATAAATCTGTATTCCTGTCTCATCCGGTAAGTAAATCAGCATTCAAACAGCTACGTTCGCATATTAAAATGAGCTACTTTCTAGGTATCTGCTGCATTTTGCAGTCTGAATGTCAATAAAGAATTTGGATTCACTCAGAGCCAAGAGACCATCCAGACCGGCTTGAGCACAAGTTTTTCCTCTTCTGCTAATATAAATAAGGCTGTGGGTTGGGTTTTTTTTCCCCTTTCCTGGAAGAAGCAAAAAGTCAGAAAGCAATGGTTTAGAATTTGAAGAATTAGATAATTCTCAGTTACTGGAAATTTAGAAAGGTTTTACTTTGGAATGGGAATTAACTAGTTTAAATCTGAGTTTTGCAGGAAATCATTATTTCAGCTAAATTACCTTTCTCCACCGGCCACTGCTATCAGAGCTCAACAGCCAGTCCCAAGCTGCTATTATTTATTTGGAGTGACTAATACTAATGGGATGAAATTTAATATTTCACTTGGCATATACAAAGCCCACTTCCAAAAAAAAGCGCGAGCACTGAGTTACAGCACAAAGTGAAAAGTTTCACTGGTCCAGCCAGCCCAGGGAGCACAAAGCGTGCAGATGAAGGCAGCCAGGAGCCTTACAGCCACGGCAGCTTTCCCCCATGCTTAACTCCTTATTCTGTAGCATCGATGAGTCCCAACACACAGTGAAATAGCAGCTTAACCAGAACACCACAACACCTTTCATTTTCTTTGTGCTTAAATTTTCTTCTTGCGACACCTTGAAAAATTGCTTTTTTTTTTTTTTTTTAACACCAAAAGAAGAATCGATCAAGGAATGCACAGCATAGTCTAAACAGTTTGATGATTTGGGGATATAAAACTCAGTTTCTTCAAAAAAGAGCTAAACACAGACCAGATGTGGAATAATGTGGGGAAAAAAATAAACTCCACCTCTTCAGCAATGCCTTGCCTGGAAAAATAGTTAAGAATAAGATATCACAAAAATGCAATTCTGCATCTCCCACTCAGCGTACCATGTAGGAGTTGCCCACCCTCTCCCTCCCCTTAGATGACTAACTCAGCAAACGCTTCAGTGGGATATTTGGAAAGCAAAATGCATTACAAAAGTCTTAAATTGATCTGTTTCACAGGAACTGCTGAAAACACGGGATTCATGCACTGGTGGGGGGCACCACAACCTCAGCAGGCAACCTCCCCGCCAGGGATCTGGCAGGCTGTGCGGGGTCTCAGCAAGCCCCAGCTCACCCCACAACTGCACTGACCCACACTGTGCTCACTTGGCATTGCGCTGGCCCCTCTTCTATCCCAGTGCTCCTGCTCTGTTGGTGCAGGAGCAAAAGGTGCTGCCAATGTTTGCTGCCAGCCCTAAACTAGCAGAGCAGCTAATTCAGCACAGAGTATTTCACTGCCACTCTGTGTGAGCAGTGGCACAAGAGAAGCAGGGCTGGTGCTGAGAGCAAGACCTTCCCTAGCATGGGGATATAGGCTGCACGTTGGCTTGGCTATACTGCAGAAAATAAGCGGATCAAAGCACCAAGGGGCTGCGGAGTGTTGAATCAGAAGTATGACTGGGAGGTCACAAGGAAGAGGGAGGGGGGAACCACCTTTCTGTAAGCCTTTCAGCTCCAGGAAGTCCAACGCATGCCATGATAAAAGTGGTAACTACAAATTTTAACGTGAAAAGCTGCTAAAACCATTACATCTTTGATCTACTAAGTCCCTTAAAGAATTGCATCAACTGCTAATTACCTCCTGTAAACGTGTCTTCTATGTTCTCACTGCAAATTGTCTAGCTTCAGCTATCAATTTTGGCTTTTCCTGTAGCTTTCTTCTTTCCGTTCCTTCTAAATTGATATCTTTCTTTTATTTAAGTATTTCTAAGCAACAGCAATGTCACCTCTTCACCTTCTCTTCAATGAACAGTTTGAGCCTTAAATCACTCACAGAAGTGTCTCCCAAACTTGAATCATTCTTGAAGATTTTATTGAAAACACTCAAAATACTGAATGTTTTTAGAAACATGAACAGCAGAACAGGACGCAAATATTCCCACAGCAATCACATCATTACCAAATGCCAAGACATCATCATCTTAGTGTTTTCCCCAGCTATAAAACTCAAAAACATTTTAGGTCTTTTAACCACAGAATCAGTGACAAATGCCTTAAAAAATCAGATATAGTAAGTCAAATCCTCTTAGACTAACACTACATACAATTCAAAGTGGAGTAGAAGTGGCAGATAAAGAACAGTGATATGTAAAACAACATAAAACAACTTTGGATTCATATGTCTGAAGGATAAGTTCCAATTAAAGACCTTCAAGAAGAATTTCCAGCTCTCCACTTCTGCTTTTATCACCCTGGTACTCTCTGCTCTAAACAGACTTTTTGCTCCGCCTTATACCCAAAATAAACCAAAAGAAAAGTCAAAGTAATAACATCAAATAAAATGTATGAGTTTTTTTTGTTGTTGTTGGTTTTTTTTTTTTTTTTTTTTTTGCTGCCTCCACTACAAGCAAACACCAGAGATGCCATTTATGAAAGTACAAAGCAACCCAAGGATGGTAAAGGCAAAATATAAAATATGCATTTACGCATAAATATTTTACATGGGTGAGATAAGACCTTTATAGTCAAACTGGGGGTGTTTTCAGGCACAATTTATTACATTTCATGCAACTTGCAGAAGGTTTTCTATTTCATATAAATCCCTGAAGTACCATCTTTATGAATGCAAGCAAAAAATGTCCCTTCATGCCCATTTTATTTGCCTTAAATTCTCTTTTTGGACACTTTCAAGTCAAAATCAATGTTACACTTAATATACTCTACAAAAACAAACAGATCTTTCTTTATGACTGCTAATAGAGACTTTTATAAACTTCAAAACCCAATGTTTGGCTGAACAAAGTCCCAGTGATTGATTTTGAAACCAGCATGGCTCCAGGTCCACTCCACTGGGAAGGGTGCAGTGCAGACCCTCGCCATTCTGTTGGGCAAGCCTTCTCCCTAAGTTACACAACAAGGGAATATCTCTGCTTCCTAAAAACACAGCTCTTCCACCAAGAGGACTGCCAGTGCAGCACCAACCCTTATTTCTCCCTTTATGGTGTTCTGAGAGATTTGTGGTGAGCTTCTTTTTAGGATTTTGGGTCCAAGTCCATGAATCAACGACTAAGCAGGACCAAGCCAACAACCAGGGTTTTCTATCATGGGAACACTCAGATTCCCACCGCCAAGCTCTCAGCACGCTGTTTGTCAGGCTGCACAAGCCCAAGTAAGAGTGCTGTCAGTAACGTTACAAGGGTGAATGAAGCCTGTCCTGTTCTGTCGACAGTAAACATCCTTCCAGCAGAAACTGCAGCCACAAAGAAGTGTGTGTCTTGAATAGCAAATTTGTATGATGAACGTTTACAAATCTGCCTGAGAATCTGGATACTGGGTCACAAAGCAGGTCATCTGAAAACTCAGCGTTATGCAAAACATGAGCGGCATGCTTTCGAAAGTCATCCAAATTACTTAACTTTTACACAGAACAATTCCCCTGGGGAAAACAATCACCTTGTTGAAATAATGCAGGCTACTCAAAAACTGTTTAATCCATTTCAGGTCTCACTAAATTAAGTGGAAGTCTTGGACTCAATACAAAATATCTGTGGGCCACACAGTGCAGGAAAATGTTTTATTGACAGCATCCAAATGACAAACATCCAGCTGTAACACCCTGAGTACCCCACTGGGAAGCTTCAAGTGTCCCTGAAACCTAGGTCTGCTTCAGGTCTGCTCTGCAGGAGGAGCTGAGCGAGAAGGCAGCACGAAGCCACAGCAGCGCTGGCAGGCACACGGTTCGTCTCTGGCTGCAGCCACGAGGAGCATCTGCGGTGACTGGCGGCATAGGCAGGACTCAGATATTTTCACTGCTGCATCATGGAAAAGCTTATGGAGCCCAGACAGGTGACGCAAAGAGAAGGCGGCTTGGGTGGTGCCTACTTGTCTTTATTATTTTTTTTGCTAAAGCCTTCCTGGTTCAGCCCCACATAGACCACAGTTAATGATGACGAGGCACATCCTTCAGTTTCAAGAAAAACCAAGGACAGCAACGCACCCGGTGAGGGCCCTGCAGCCCTGCCTCAGCCTGCACACCACGCTGCCTGTGGCCCAGCTCCCCGGGCAGCCCTGAACTCTGGGGACACCCCACATGCTCCTGAAAGGCACCTGCAGCCCTCCTGCCAGGACAGGGGCAGGGCTGAGGGCTGACCCCAGGCACCAGAGAGGCATTCGAGGCCTTCTTCGCTCCTCCCTGCCTCAAAGCCCTAGGTAAACTTGTGTTCCTCCAGTGCTTCTGCTGGCCACCCAGTTCAACAGCTCCAACGCAGGCCCCTCTGTGGGACAGATGGGGAAGCTGCTTTGAATGAATGCCAATTTACTTCATTACACACTTTAAAATACCTACAGCATAAACAACAACAAGCCATCCTTAATCCACGCATTCTTTAGCAGCGCTGTTCCAAACAGACTGAGAAGCCTTCTTGTGCTGTATCAAAGACTTATGTCGTATCTCCCACCATGAGCATCACCTAATGTCCATATGGCATTTTTCAAATGCACTTCATTATATGAAGGTAAGTAGTAATTTGTCAGCAGCACAGATATTTTAAGATACTGACAGCAAAGGATTCCTTTGCAAACAAGCAAGGAAGTTTCATTTTAACAAGTTTCAATACTGTTTAAAGCTCTTCTGTCATAGTCAAAACTGACCCAAAAAATGTGCATCCTAACCCATCTTGCTCAACTCCGTCGAACACACTGAAATCCACAGCTGTTTATAGCTGTAGCATTATGCATCTGACAGTTTTATTTGTGTAACAGTTTATGCTTTCATTATGTTCTGTCACTTGCTACACGGAATTTGTGTTTAAGAGGATTCCACTGTATCATATCTAAGAGGTTTACAACAAAATCCAAATAGCTGAACTCATGGATACCCTGCGTCACTAGATTTAAGGGTTGACAGTAACATCCTGTAGCCATATTACGTTACCCAACAAAAAGCTATAGCTTTACCCACAAACTACACTCATTACTCCAGAAAAATTACCTTCAGCCTAAGTTTTAAAAATAGAATAAAGTAAGAAAAAGTCAAGTCACAGTATGATACCTGCCTTTCCACCATTACATCATAAATACAAATCACAAGAAACTTAGAGGAAACAAGCAGTTTTCACAAGTTTATTCTCAACTCCTGAACACCACACAGAAGCACATTTCCCTCCAGGCTCACCGGTTAGATCATTGCCAGGAGCTGAACAAGTGGCAGACCCACAGCTCCCAGTACAAGCACGTCAACAGCCAGCGCTGAGATGGAAAGAAGCAACTGGAATAAACAAGAATCACAATACAGACAGGATCTCCAGCAGACATCATGTGTTTTCTCTTGAGTCTTGGCCAGTGGGAAGAGGAGGGTTCAAACAGGAAACATCAAGGTCAGGAAGGCTACAGAAAACCTCCTTTATGTTCAGCAGACACTTGCCTCCCTACAGCCAGGGAGTCCTTTTTATCATTATGCATAGATCCCAGTCGTGAGACTTCTACCTCTGACCCAACAGCTGGGGCAACCCCATTTTCAGCTATCTCCAGATAGAGTGAAATTATATTCACCCTCCTTTGTTGAGACAACCTCACCGCCAGTATCCCTGCCTTGGGAAAGGACGTTATCTACCACAACTTATTTTTCCTTTGCCCCAGTTAACTTCATCTTCCTTTCTGCCACTAAATTAAAGAGCTCTCCACCAGAAATTCCCCACCCATGCTGGCACTTGTGCACTGGCAGTAGCTGTCATCTACAAGCCTCCCTGGAAATAAGCCACAAGCAGAGACAGAATACAGAAGCTCCGGCAAGGCAGGCTCTCTAGACCTCATGTCATAACATACCTTTTTTTAAACCCTTTCAGATTTTTAACACGTTTGCTAAAAGTATCAGAAATGCATAGCATTAAAAGAATGCGCTCTTACATCAGTTCCCTTCAAGGCAACACCATCTCTTCTTTCTGCCTGCAGCAGGACCCTATCTCACAAAGCACGCCGGAGATGGGTACGTCAATCACAGCCGTCAAGCTGGAGACGGAGGCTCAGCCAAGGGTTCGCCGTACGCCCTGCTCCAGTAGAGTAGCTGTTCCGCATTACACCACTCCCCAGGCTGTAATCGTGCTGTTCTCTACAAATCCACTTGACAGAAAGCTTCTCTTAACTACAGATGATTTCAGTAATGAGTTATTTCAGCTCATGCAACTGTGGTCTGTGGTGGAAAAGTCAAGCCAAGCAATGTCACAGCTTGTGTTAATTTCCACTAATGAGAATCCCAACAGTTGCAATAAATGGGTCCATCCGCAAATTGAGAAATTAAATATTTGGAATGACTTCCGTAAAAACAGATCTTCAAACCAGCGAGGAGAGTAAATCTGCAATCCCCTAAGTAAAGGCTGCCTGCTGTATCTCCAGTGGGGATGCATTTCAGAGAAGGAGAACAGGCAAACATGTCAGCAGCATGAGTGGCACCAGAGTATCAGAGTAGTAGAAGCTGAAGTTGTTTTTTTTTTAAATAAAAAAAAAAAAAAAAAAAAAAACTGCTTCTATGCTGCAGAGACAAGGGGAAATGTGAAGAAAGCTGTTGTATTTAACTAGAAAGGACCAGTCACTCTCTATCATGAGGGGATCCTACCATAAGTCATAAAATAGATGCCAGACAGTGTGTTCTGAGCTTTGCAAGAGTGAACTCTCTAAGGAGCTAGCTAAGGGGTAGGAAAGGTAGCAAACTTGTGTCTCCAGCCACCAAATAGTTTACTTTCCCCTTTACTTTTACAGCTCCTACTAGCTTCAGTCGGGACACATGGCACTGGTGCCATTTCCCCACTGCACAACAGCTGCTGGGAAGTTCAGTGTGAAAGCCAGAGTCCTGGATCACAGCACGCTATGTGAATGTCACCCAGGCAGAAGTATTTTCTGTTTTGCGTCTTTGCCTTCTCCACTCGCTCAGGCACTAACTCAGCACACAGAAGGACCAGGAACCACGAGTCTGCCCCTAAATTCAGGGTGAATACCGAAACATGACAGCACTTGCTGCTCCAGATGTGGGGTGCAATGCTGCTGGGACCGAGGATGCTAACAAGAACCTCGAGGAAGCAAAGTTCACCGACGGTTTGTGCCTGCTCAAGTATAACCAGAAAATGAAACTATCACACATCAGGAGGCTGACCTCATTGTGCACTGTGCTGGACAAAATAGGTATGAAGTTCAAGGAAACATAAGTAAGAACTGTTCTGTAGAGGTGGGTGATGTAAGCTAAATTTAGACTACAGAGAAAGCGCTGATTATTTTATTGCATCTCTGACCAAGGAGTAAATTGTCTGTGTGCCAGCTAGCACTCGTGATCTTCACTGGTGAACTATTATCCGCTTTAACTGACAGAACTTGCATTACAAAACAAAATACCCTCAGAAAAGGTGTGGATCTGTAAAACAATCAACCACTTAAGTGTTATTAAGAATTCATAAAGCAAGATGCAGTGGATGAGACTGTTCATGCACTCCAAATGTGTAATGGGTATGATAATTGAGATTTGGCACACTGAAATTAAGGTTCCAAGTGAACTTCTGCACTTCTGAAAATTCCTTCTAAACGCTTCCACAGAAACTGCGTATATTAAAGACTTAGGATGCAGAAACAGCAATAAAGCCAGTCACAACTAGCAACTGCATTTGCAAGGCAGTATCTGATCTAACCCTGATGTCAAAGGCTAAAGCTTTCCGAAGTGCACTTTATTCAGGATGAAGCTTTCCAATACTACTTTTATTTCTTTAATTTGCTCTACAATTAAAAGCAATCTTTACTTCGTTAAGTTAAAGCAAAATTAGATTTGATTATTTAGAAAAAACTCAGGATGAAGATTTAAAAAAGTCTTTAACAATTTTGTCCTCGTTCT
The DNA here is from genome assembly GCA_011076525.1 of Nettapus auritus. Taxonomy (NCBI): domain Eukaryota; kingdom Metazoa; phylum Chordata; class Aves; order Anseriformes; family Anatidae; genus Nettapus; species Nettapus auritus. The sequence continues at coordinate 20,633,792 of CM021772.1, read as the reverse complement.
TTCCTCATATGTGGGTAGGAATCTCAATGACAAGCTTATCTGCATTACTGATGCTTGATTTAGCTGTCAGAAGCCTGATGTTTCTTCCTCCTGCATACTTTTTGTAGCATAATCATTTTAAGAGCCTCTTAAATATTCATCTATTGATCTGCTCCATTTACTCACTTCATTAACTACATACTATCAACTTTTTCACCTTACAAGTAAAAAGGCACCTGGCATTTCAAACAACAGCCCCCCTTTCCTAGTGAGGATTGCCTAATTTGGGAGTTTCGCTGGGCCTTTTCAGAGTGTTCCTTATGAATTCAACAATTATGGGTTCCTCATATCAATCCCAGAACAGGGTCATCTAAAAGAACTTATGAAGCATTTAGCAAGCACTAGCAAGCAGAATTACATCCAACCCATGCTGTTTCATGAGTAATTGAAACAGCCAGGTAGCTTAAACATATAACATTTCATCAGACTGTTGCTGAGAAGATGTTAATACTCATTCTCCCCTCAGTAGCCATGTCATTTCTTTCCCTTTACTTCATCTTCATAAATCCACCAGAGTCTAAACACAGAAGAGAGGATTTAATCAGATCGCCAGCAATGCACAATTAACTTACTTTTCCTCTGTTTCAGTTCATGATTTAATGACTGCTGTGACATGCTGTGAGTGGCAGAAGTGGAAAAGAAAAAGGAGGAAGCTTGGCAGGAGTGGGGGACAGAGTTGCTTTGTTTTTAAATAAAGACAAAAGATTCTCACCTCAGCAATAAATAGAGCCCCTAAAGTTCCAGTTTCTAAAATAGCTTTTCACAATTCTTTCTACAATGCAAATCACTGAGAAGGTGCTACACAGATTTGTTTATTGCACTTCCAAAGGATGATACAAATTAACATGAGGAAAGGATTCAGCAACCCATTTGATCACTGTTACACTAGGGAAAATCTTTCTTTTAAATGCATACATTCGTGGCCACTGGACATCCAGCCAAGCTGAGCATCTCCTCCATCACCACCAAGATTTCTATAGTTTATCCTTTCTTCCAAAGGCTTCTACTTGTTTTGAGTGAAGATTTTGGCCCTGGTTTTAGATGGTTTAGATTTGGACTTACAAAGATACAAGCAACTAAAAAGGCACAAAGTATACAGTCAAAAGATTTACAAAAGGTCACATTTGCTTCCTGCAAAATTGTGTATAACACAACATGATGGCAGCTACCACCATCAACAGAAATCTGGGAGTTATCACGCACCTCTTCTTGACATTTGAGAGTCACCTGGTGGCTGATGATAAAATGCTGATTTACGATCTGCAGACTCTTACTTATTGGAGGGCAAAACTCCCCTTAGGCAGACATTGAGACAGCAATGCATACTCGTAATTTTCTGTAGTCTCTGGAGAAAGCATATTCTGGAAGTTGCAAAGGCAAACGTGCATAAGCTTGGCAGCCTTGTATGCAATTTTCATTTAAACTAAGTTTATATTAAAAAAAGAATACAACACCATGTTAAAAGCTTGCCTTTTTTTCTAACAAAATGGATGCCAATTCATTACAGAAGCCAGAGTTTCTCTGTGGTTCTAAGGAGAAAACTGAGCACAAATACCTGTTGATTCTCCAATCACTTCTGCTGTTCCACTGAGAAAACAGAGTTATTGCCAAAACACGATTTAGAGCAGGATTTACACCAATGGAAGATTTTACTACACTTCTGAGTAAACAATTGTCTTCTCGTTGTAATAAAAAGCTTTCAGGTGTGAATGTTTAAAAGGATACCATGAAGCAAGTTGTATAACTTAAACATTTCCAGAAATGGAAAAAAAGTAAAATAAAGTCTTTCCTTTGGAAACTGAACATATAATTTGGGTGAAATTCTCTGTTAGTGATTTTGCAATTCAGTAATAAGGACAATCTAAGTCTACAGAAATATTCTTTTCATCTGGAAGAAAAATAGACTGCTACTTGGATTCAATGCAGCCTAGCTACACAAAGTAAAATGCTTTTAGAAATAAAAGAATACAAGCGGCCTCTGTTAACTTTAAAACAACTCAGACTTTAAAGCTCAGTTGAATTCTTCAGCACTTTTACTTCCTAGGTCAGTACTGTGTCCAGACTGAGCTGCATTTTTACACAGTTTAGCATTAAGGAATAACTTGCACTTAAGGAACAGGCACACTGTAAAATTAAACTTCCCGTAAAATCATGTAAATACCTAATAGTTGATTCCCTTGCTCTAATAAACCTATTTCCTTTTAACATGCACATTGACATACCACTAAGGTTCGGTTGAAGCTGCTTTATTCTGTTTTTGCCTCCCAAATTGCTTCTCTAAAACTCATGAGGACACCAACCCAGAATACCTGCACGTACTCAAGCAGCACGGCTCCACCAAACACAGGGCATGTACGAGCTCCGTCCTTGCTGGAGGCAGCAACATGCCTGTAGAGGACACTAGTCACATCCCACACGTCCACTACTCCATCTCTCCCACCGATGCATCATCGGCCTGACCGCAGACGTTATCCAGATAACACGCTGAAGTGCCTTATGATCTAGAAGATCCTTTCCCCATTTCTTCTCCCACCTCTCAGAAAGTTCAGTGGACACCAGGAGCAGAGATACTCCCTCCCTGTCGCCCACATATGCAGCTTTGGTCATCCCTGGGGAGCTGCTTAGAGAAGGCAACCTGAGCTTAGTGCAGGTGCTAGAGCCAAGAAAAGGTATGCGAAGCCTACAGATCACAACAGGAACAGGAGGTGGGAAAGAGAGAACAGCAGAACTGAAAAATGTGGTGAGAGGCAAGTGACTAAAAACCCTAAAAACAAATCTATAATGAAACTTAATATTCCCTGGCTGCTTAGCAAACAGCTGAGAATCCCACTGGTGAAAGTGGGACATGACTTACTATCACTTGATATTCTAATTAAAAAATTAACGCCACAAAATACTGGAAGAACATCTGTTATTTGGTCTATAAATTCACTAAGAAACCTTAAAATGCAGATGTAAATTGGAAAAGAGCAAGAAGTGTAATGCTTCTGTTCATCAAAGAGTCAACAAAGGCAACTCAGCTACAGCATACCAGGGAGGAGACAGAGGCATGAGTGGGCTGCACAGAACTTTTCTGCTTAGAAAGCTAAGCAGAAATGCTTAGTTAGAAAACCAAGCAGAAATTACTTTTGGAAGCTGAAGCCAGGCAGATTGAAAATGGCAAAACAAGGTTTGCCTTTCTAATGTTCTTAGAGGTAGAATAGCTAATAGAGCAAGATTTTCTTCCTCTCGATGCCTCCACCTTGAGTAGATGTCTATCAGGAAACAGTGCATTAGCAGAATGAGAGTCACCATCTTGGACTAGATGAAAGATGCTGGTTTGCAATACACAGAAAAATCAGAAAAGGCTTCTAATAATCCCTTCATGTCTTAAAGCATGTGGATAAAGGATAGGAATCTACCACTATTAGTTACTTTTCATTCACCAGGTAAATCACTGCTGTTGATGCAAGCCTCATAACAATCTGCATAGTGTTTTGTATACTGTCTTACTGTAGAGTTATTACTTTTCCCCAAAACCTGCTTTCTCTGTAAATCAAGGACTTCAGAGTGTTATTACTTGTATTACATGGAAAAGCTATAAAAACCTGCAGCCAAATTTCAAAGGGAAGCATTAAAAAAATTGAGTACATTCCAAAACAGAATGGTCCGGCTTCTTTCTAGATTTCCTGACACAGTCTGAATATGCTTCTAGGTAGCACTTCTTTCACAACATCAGGCCAGTCAGTGAGTAAAACAGATGATACTCATGCCCAAATTCTTAACACATGAATCAAATGCTTCAATTTTCAATCCTGATGTGTTGTGTTGTTTGCCTTTTTTTTTTTCTTAAACTGTTTTTTTTACAAAATTTGCAGCATGGTACAATATCCTCTGGAGGAGAAGAAAGACAAAACAAGTTAAGATACAATTCTCTAACTAGGAGCCCGAAATCAATAGTAAATCCATTGTTTGACAAAGATGATTGAATGACACTCTGCAAATTACTAGTAGCATTCCTCTTCCAAATTCAGTGCAATGATAATGGCGTGATGTGATAACTATGATGGACACCAAACGATTTATGTTAAAAAACGCTGGTATTCACACTGTAGCCTTCAAGTCTTGTTAAAACAGTTCAGTTTTAACTAATAGCAAAAAAAGATACACTTCTGATGACATTTCATATTAGGCTTTTTTGAAGGGTAAAGCAAAAGACAGGTAGAAGTGATGTCACTAGAATAACACCAAAACAAACACAAACACCACCAACCACACAACACAAACAGTAAGAATTTATACCTGATAGGTTGCTTTCCAAAAGTAGTGTTTCATGTATTAGGTTTATAAAACGTTTTAAAATAGTCTTATCTAATAAATACAAGCAGTACGCATTCTCTAATATTAGGCTCCATTTCTGTATCTAAAATGTCTGGACAGACTGTTTCATGAGCCCAGTGTCTCTAAATCAATGCATCTCATTACATTGTAAATCCCTTCTCTGCATCAAGCTGCCAGAGCAGTCAAAATCCATGAACTCCAGGTGAGAATCCATGGCATCACTTATGTCACACACACAAAACAGCTGCTTGCAAGTACCTAGTAACTCAACATATTTCATCAAAAAAACATAGATGTTCAGTTAAATAGATAAGGTGGCTTTACTAAGATGTGCACACCTGAAAGCTGTCAGCAAGCACGAAGTCACAGACATGGCTGGATAGAGAATCACGGAACACCTACAGTAATTAACCCTTTTACTACATCACTGAGCAACTGACAGACCCACATTAATTCCCAGTTAGAACTTGGTTTTGTGTGACTGCAAATTTCTTTTCCTCATAAGTCTGTCCAATTACATTTTGAACTTGTATAAACTTTGGGCAAAGGCATCCTGCAGCAATGTATTTTACAGCTTGAACTACACAGAAGATGAAGTATTTCATCTTAAACCTGCTGGTGACCTTCAGTCCTTGCATGAGGAGGAGTATACAAGCGTCTCCACTCTTCAGTCTTCTCCACTCTGGTCAAGACTTCAGAAAGCTTAACACTGATCTCCCTCACCCACGCATTGTACTCTGCTGAAGACCTGGAAGACACCTGGTCATCCTTGCTGCTTTTCTCTGAGTTTTTATGTTCTACTAAATTATTTTCTAGACACAGGACTAAAAGCGACTACTGCTCAAGGCATAAGACCTGCCACAGACTTAGACAATAATGTAATTAAGCCTTCTTTATTTTCTATTCATCTCATAGTAATTCCTAAAATTGTTTTCTTGTTTGATCACTGCTGACCACACAGATTATCAGTGGACTATTGTGCAAAGACATTGAAGACTTATCGCTTTCATCATCTAAAACTGGGTCTGGCAAAGCAGTGAAGAACCCACTTCAGAAAATACTTAAAAAGGAGTACTTGATGAATACAGTCTTGCTCTCAATAGATACAATCTTGGTGAGATAATTATGTCTAAATTGCACTGAAAAAGTAGCTTAAACTCTACTGGACAAAAGTTCTTGGCAGACTGAGTTGAGAGCAGTATAAAAAAAAAAAAAAAACATTTTTAAAGGTAGTCCATGCTACTAAATCAAACAGAGGAAGAATGCTGCAAGGTAAATGCTTTGAGCCAATGCAAAGAGCTGCCTCCTCCTTGCTGGGCTGTGAGGATGCGGCAGGACTAAATGCTGCCTAGGCAAGGGCAGTCTCCTTGATCAACAGAGATAAAGTTTTGCCCAGACTAGTGATACCAGACATAGAAGACAGGATGGAAAGAAAGCTGTGTAGGCATTTTGAAAATTCTGAAAAAAGTTCCTGTTGACACCTTGCCACATACCTTCAAATTTCTACAAAGTGAAGTCTAACAACATTTTTTTTTTTTCCATTGTACAGCTCTGTTTTCTTCACTTACAAAAAAAATAATGAAGTCTTGCTTACAAAAGTATTTCATCTTTTTCTTCACGTGAATGATTCTGGAATGAAAGTCCAAGGAGACTAAGGCATCCTCCAGCACAGCGCTCAGCGAAGCAGCTGCAACACTATTACTCACTGTCCTGCCAGTGGTGAAAACAATGCCACAGCTATGCCTCGGTGGGCAACAAAGGAGTTCATTCTTCAAGGGTTATTCAGTTCTTTGTGTCATGACTACATCTGCAAGCTCTGAAAGCACGAGACGAGAATGTTCACCGGGACAGCTGAAAGGCAGATAGGTGCCCTGTTTAAGAAGGTCTCCTCAAATTCATTTCACAATCCACAGCAAGGTCATTAAGAAAGAGCAGGAAAACCCACGCCTTGAGGTCAGAGGTCCCTCCTGACCAGGAACCTGCCTCCCCAGGCCACCACAGAACAGGGGAAGAGCTGAGCTGACAGAGTGCTTTGCCAAACAACGCCCGGCATTTCTGACTCACAGATCACAGAACTGTAAGGATTTTCTTCCCTAGTCATCCTGCCTTCATAAACAGGATTCTTTGCATTAAGAAGTATGCCAGGTTCTGACATTTTGCTGCTTTGATCCAAAACCCTTATCTGAGGAACATTCTCAGTTTCTAATCTCTTCTCCCCTCACCGGTTTTCCTTTTGTTATCCTCCCATCACTGGATATTCTCAGAAACCAGCCTCCCTGTTTAATTTCTCCCTTACAATGACAAATGAAGAAACGATTTATTCTCATTCCCTATTCATAAGCCACCCAGAAGCAAGGTCACACAGCTCCACAGACATCTGCTCACACTGAATGCAGCGCAAGCACAGCAACATTGCCCGAGACACCACAGCACCAGCCTTCTGAAGCTTCCTCGTTCCAGTCACCCCATCCCCAGAAAGATGGAAGATGTCTCAAATTAGTTTTTGCTTAGTAGCACAGCAACACTCATGTACATGGATTTCATATGATTTACAGCAAAACTCGAACTCCCTCCTTTGGAAGGGAGATAACCAACTGAAGACGAGACGGGCAGCTCTGTCGCATCCCCTGTGCACCTGGGGAAGCAGAGGGAGGTGGCCGCAGCCCCACGGAGTGCCCAGACCTACCAAACCGCTTAGACCTGTGGCTGAGAGATCATTACCAAGGCATACAGGGCACTGAATCAGGAAGGAGAACTAACTAGTTTTAAGAGGCACAGCTGATGCCCCAGCTCAGCTCTTGCTGCAGGTATGAAAGCAGCAAAGGGTAGAGCCACTTTCATGCGAGGCGCATTAAGGCCCACCGTAGGCTCCCCACAGGGAGCGGTGCCAGGCTGGAGCACACAGCTTCTCTCATCCTCTTACACTGTGCAGATACACCTGCATGACCCTCTCCTTCCTCAGCAGCTATGCTTTCTTTCAGAGGCCAAACCATGACTAGCCGTACACTTCTTATCCTTCCCTCTTCTCAAGCTTTTGGGAGGTCAGGACAGGTCACGCTGCTCAAGTAACTCCACTTAACAGAGCATCTCCCATAGTACCTGTTAGTTCCCATCCTGCCTGTAAGCAGGAGGGGATCTTCTGAATTTCACCCCTTCCAGACCATACACGTAGAGGAAAGTACTATTCTCAGCTGTGTAGAGGAAAGTACTATTCT
>CM021772.1:20590881-20626208 GCA_011076525.1 Nettapus auritus | reverse complement strand
GTAGAGGAAAGTACTATTCTCAGCTGTGTAGAGGAAAGTACTATTCTCAGCTGTACTGAAAGCGGCACGTTTTAGGCCCTGGACCATACACCCCAGGGATTTGACCATGCCAAACACTGACTAAAGGTGCTTGGGTTTGTTACCAGCGTGAATGCCACAGACAACGTAACACTACGACCAGATTACTTTAAGGTCTGACAGACCTAATTCTCTTATCTTTCCCCAGACAGATACAAAGGGCTATTGTTTCCCCCATCTGTTCTCCACTTTCAGTGAGCAAAGGCTGAAGGACAGCAGAAGCCTTATGCCGAGGAAGACGATATAAAAAGGCTAAGCTCATCGCTAATCACTGGTTACGAAGAACTGAGATACAAGTGCCTAGACTTGTTATACTGTCATTTCTCTTTGCAGTCTTCTTAATAGCTACATCCTAATTTATCAGCATTCTGTTTAGACTGTCTTTTGCACTCCAGTCTTCGTCTAATAAGTAGCCATCCAAGCCACATTCTGCCAATTCTCACAATTTGCTTATGTCGCCCACTCTTCTTATATACACAGCTGCTAAAATCCTCAGTGTCGACTCAACTGAAAATTACAAACTCCTTCTGGATAGCACTGCAGGTCACTAATAATTATTCTTTGACTGTAAGAGCAGTCTTAAAAAGGAGGAATTGAAAATAATTTGATGTTTTGTCATTCAAGTTTATTCTCACATTTCTGTGGTAACCCTTCTTCAATTTACTTAAAGTATACAGTAATTTTTAACTACAGGTTTGGACAACAAAAAAGCAGGATGAATCATTCTGGATATTTAAAGCCTACAATCAGACAGCTTGAGTCTCCTTGTATTTTGCTACAGTTCCCAAGCCAGAGTTTTATTTTCAACTTATCAGCAGGAACACTTTTATAAGGAGCACTAATTCATTTAACCACGCAAAACATTTGAAGATTTGGGGATTTCTTATATTCTATAAAGCCCTAAAGGTCCTTGTTCTTCCCTTCCCTCTACATTGATTTTGCTTTCTTTTTAACTGCATACCCAGAATTAGAGGGTATTAGAGCTAAACTGGGAAGATAGCACGTGTATAAATATATCGTATAAAAATAAAACTGGGCAGATGCATAGGAAACACCCTGCAGCACGCATTACCCTTGTTTTCCTCATCATTGCATAGGCAACACATGTCTACCAGTACAGTCCCCTTCAGAGGCCAGGACTGCTCTCGGGAATAAACACAGGCCATGCTGTTGGAGAGGAGATGCTCTGGGCAAGTTAGCCCTTTTACTTCTCATTGCTCTCCAGTAAGTCACCAGCTGAGTTTAATGTTGGAACAACACCGAAAGTAACTCTTAATTCATACTGCCTATAACTCAAGAGATGACAGAGCTACAAAAACACTTGCTTTGTATAAACAGCCTTAGATCAGGCAAAGCTTGCTGGAGAGTTGTCTCAGGTTGGGTAAACCATAGTGGCAATACATGTTTTCTGCTGCTTGTGTTCTCTTTTTTAAGCATAGCTTTGAAATATATTACAGTAGCAGCAATTGCCACATATTCACACAAACAGCACTCCAGACTTCTGCTTACACTCAACTTTTTGCTTTCATGTGCTCCACAAAATGAACATCTCAAGGAATTTAAGAAATTACTGTTCACAATAGAAACAACAGTGATCAGGTAAGAGTCACTCAAGAGCAGAATTTCAGCTGTGTCATGCAGCGGTCCAGCTGCATACCTAAAAAAAAGTACACAACTCCCACAGCCTGTCAGAACAATTCATGTTGATATAACAACACTGTCATGTGTCAACATACTGGCTTTTTAGATAGCAGCAATGAACAGCCTGCATTGATTTAAGTGATACAACATTGAACTGCACATCACTAGTGTGCGAGTTCTACATCAAAATCTATCTCAAATATGAAATCTCAAATGTAGGGATTAATGATATATCCCGGAGGATTCCCAAAGTGCTCTTCCTGACCTTTACAACTGCATTAGTGGATTCCACTTTACTCCTTCCTTATAAAACAGCAGAAAATTCTCATCTTCCTCCTTTTTCTATAGCCACAGCAGAGGAGCTGGTGATAATCCCTTGTGAATGCTGTATTTAACACCTACCTGGTAGGTGACAGGTGCTACAATGCAAGAAGATTAACACAGTGAGGTCCTTTTACAGAGAAGGAAAGTCACCATCAGCCAAGTACAACACCAATGGCTCTGGCTAGGCTTATCAGAAGCACTTAGTGGCATCTGCATCATTCATATACACACAGACGGGTGTCTTAAAGGCTTGGGGGGGCAGGAAGAGGGTATCTATCTTCTGAGAAAGGGAAGATAGATGCTAGGGCAAACAGAACAGAGCATGGCTGAATCCGCAAGTACAAGATCAGCAAGAATTAACCAGGTAGCTGGAGACCAAAATACTGAAGAACTTCCCCTGAATTTCAGTCTAATCTGGAATAATCCCTACTCTGGAGTTACTTATCAGGTTGACACAGCCTGGCTTGCAGCCCCAAGAAGCCTACAGAGGTTCTACAGAAGAAAGTGGGATGCAGAGAGCAATGGAGAGGAACAGGATCAATTTTTCCCTTCCACTTCATTTTTCTTCTGAATGCGTAAGTGAAAGTCAGCTAAGCCTGCTTGTGATTCAGTTTAGCAGTTGCTATCTGATTCTCTGTTATCGGTCACAACACCATGAGACTATACCTACGTTTCTTGCGACACTCGAGGTATCTACTCAGATCTCATCTCCCAGCAACCATAGCCCATGTGATGAACCCCGTTGGGTGAGGTCTTTGCTCTCACAGAGTCGAACACAGGATGAAAGACAAGAAGAGACTGTGCTCTTTCACTAAAGCTTGGCAGAGGAAGATAGCAAAAACCATCATCTGAAGTTCACTACAGCTCTGACCTTACTGATTTCTAAACCAATGCCAAAGTACCTGTTGAAACAGACACTCATTTAAAATGAAATAAAAACAGAAGAACATGATTTAACCTTTCCAGTCCAAGCTGCCCTTCCCCATCAGTCTGGATGGGCTCCTTCACTTCTGTGTTGGAAGGACCCCGAGCCCAGCAGACTTCACTCTTCAATGGACGTGCCATCCCCTCTTATCTCCTGGTGACCAAGTAAAACTGGGGTACCTGCTCTGCAAAAGGAACATTACCAGTGCACCTTTAGCATCTCACCTCTCCAGAATTTGTTTACATGTATCTCCTGCGTACCTAAGGCCTTCTGTGAAAGGAAAATGACAGCATTAGAGATGCCTCACCACTTGGACTGCCAGCTTCTCCCAAGTACCAAGCTGGCTTCACTGTGCTCCTTAAAAATGTCATGTCAGCAAGAAAAACGTTACACAGGAGAAGCTGTACTCTATTACAGTGAAAGCTTTTACTTTCAATTATGCTGACTTCCACAGCGAAAACACGCAATTAGCAACACATCCTATAGATATTGTTAAGCAATGTGTGGCAGTGAGAATTCAATTAAAGAGAGTAGCCCACAGCGATGAAGACTGCAGGGGAAAAAAAAAAATGTACCTCCACCTCAACAACATAAGGCCATTGGACAGGCTTTCACACAAGAAACGCAGTGAAAACCAAGTGAGACTGCTCCTCCACCATTCACTCTGGTGCACAGTGCCTGCTCCACCCAAGGAGCCGTGCCACAACTTTCTGCTCAGCACATGCAAGCCTTAGCCCCACATCAGCCTCAAAACCTAAATGGAAAGCCAGGAACACTAACCTGACTGAGGAGCAAAGAGGTAGCTTGTTCCTTAAATAAAAGGAGCCAGACTTATTTTTTTCCCCCCTTTAAGTTTCCACCAACCCAAGTAGAAATCCTCAGCCGTGCTTGGGAATCGCACGGAAGACATTGTGAAAGGCCTTCAAAATGTAATCCCCGTTCCACACTTGAGGCTGTAAGCCACCCAGATTTATCAGAGGCACCAGCACTGCGCCAAGCGCTGCCCGACAGACGTGACGCTCTCTGAGCGGAACTCAAGCAAAGCAAAAAGCCCAAAAGCCATATCCACTCGCACACAAGCTGTCACCGCTCCTGGTGTGCAGACACCCTTGGAAGTATTTTGCAGGATTTTGCAAGGACAAAGAGCTATGTAGCATTTCTTAGTCATAATATTTTACATTGTACAAGGATTCCTCAAACCGGTCTTTTTTCCTGTATTATAAGGGTACTCTTACGAACTGCTGAAGTGATCAAATAAGTACTAAAGAGTGCAAGCAAACAGACCGCAGCGTGAGCAAGCAATGCCCACTTCAGAAAAGAGAAGCAAGATAGCCGCTCATCCGGGAAGAATTATGAATTACTTTACACTTGCAGAATACCTTCGTAAATTTTTAAATATTAAAATACATCACATTGGTTTTATTATCCCCATTATAAAGATAGCTGGACACAAATAAAACATCTTGGATCAATTCCTCTAGCAGCTGACAGGACCCAAATCTACAACCACCATGTCCAGCCCATAGTTAGCATCACCCAGCGTTGCTCTCACAATGGGCACAGGGCCTGCCTTTGCCTGGCAGAAACACTGTGGTGGTGCACCACCATCCTGAGCACCCAACATGCCGAGGAACCCAAACCCACAACAGCGGGTGGCAGCTGCTGACAGCCTTGTTTTGCTTGGAGAAACAGCAGACACTTCACCAGATGAGCGGTGGGACAACTAGTGGGACCTGTGGAACCACTCGGATTCCATTTCTTTCCTGCAGATCTACCAAGTCTTACAGCTCTTTCACCAGAGACAGAATTGAGCTGTCACTCAAAGGGTTCAGGAAACTTAAGAACTGCTTAATCTGTATGGTATTTTCAATGTACTTTCAATTGTTTTATCATCTTTGGACATTCAAATATTTCACTGCTCTGCATTTCCCATTTCTTCTGGCTGCCACAACAATGGTTTGAGGCCATGTCACGCCAACAGGTGTGCCAGGAGGTGACACTGCCACCTCTTCATCCCATCCCAGGCATTACAGACCACTGAGACGTGCTCCTTCAAGTGATGTGCCAGAGGCTCCTATATGGGCATCCCCCCCACATCAGTTCAGACTGACATGAAACTCAAACTAGTGAAGGCAAATAAAAGCGCTAAGTTCTGGTGTTTGATCTTATTTTTAAAAGACATTTAATAAACCAGATCAACCAACTGTGCAGACAGAAGTTTCTGCTCCATAGAGCAGTTGCAGATACATTTTGGACGGGACCTACACATTCTCCTTTAAAATAATCTGATTCTTTGCAAATCAGCCATGCCCCAAATTTTTAGTCAAACCTTTTCCAAATAAGGCAAAATAAATACAAAATGAATGCATTCATCAGTGCGCTACCTCACCCTGTAGCAAAAAGAAAGCTAACAGATCCAGTACCAGGCGGAGATTTAGGAGACCTTGGTTTAATTCTCACCTCAGCTGAAAACATACTAAACTACCAGATCCTCCACTTCCTTGTATAGTAAGTGGGATTTTCATTTCCTGTTTCCACAGATATTTCCTAAGGATGCAAACCTATTAAGTAACTGCAGCAATACGGGCTTGTCCTCATCCCTGGATGGACACAGCCAGGTTTGTGCTCCACCTGGGCAGATGAGGAGAAGCCTTCACATGAAAGCAACCATGGCACATCTTTAAAGGCAGGGAAACTCCACTCAGAAAACAAGATAACCCATTTGGCTACGTTAACCAGTCAGGAAAACAAGGAAAATAATTTCCTAGCAAACTACGACATTACCTTTCAGTTTAGGAGACCTCACTAACTCACCTTTGTATGCAGGGGGATGTGGCCATAGAGCTACAAAGTCTCCTCAATTTTCAGAATTTTCAAACAGCTGAGGCATAAAGCAACTTCAAAATACAGATTTTTTTTTTCCCTTGTGATATTTGATGTCATCCAAAGCAAGATGGAGTCCTTTAGCCTTCCTTAAGAGTTTGCTCACATAGCAACAACTTACAGCTGTTAGCAATCAGCAAAAGTTTCCATAGCCACTCATGGATGCAGGTTTTGGACAAGGGAAAAGCAAGAGCTTCTCAGCTGCAGCTATTAGCAGCAGAAACAAAGCCTCTCAGCTGGTAAAGTGCTGGCATTGTTCTCCTTTCCATTGCTCCCCTTCCCCAGAAAGCAATACCTCCAGACAGTGCAACCACCACAGGACAACTGCAAAAATAAGGGAATAAGAAACAATGCCGGTGGGTCAGTATTTCAGTTTGTCTGCCTTCAAAGCCACCTGAGAGTACCACCACAGGTGGACACGCTGCTGGATGAGTGCTTCTGAGCGGGCACGTCTAGAGCTGCCCCGCATCTCCTGGGGCTGCCCGGCCGCTTGGTGAACCGGCCGGTCCGGCAGACAGAACAGGGGACCAGGAGCAAGAAAACCCACGCTGGTTCCCGAGCTGCAGCAACAAGGGCCTTCCTGCTCACACAACAGCTCTTTATTAAAGCCACGAGTGGGCAGTTTTCTGTAATGAGTGCCATTTCAAAGAGGATATGCTAACCAGAAACAAGATGCTCTTGTTCCAGAAAAAAAAAAAATGTCTGCACATTTAATTAATCAGAAACGACTACTGTGCTTACACCCTAGCTTAATCTGCATTAGTTTCAAGCATAAACAAGACCCAGCTTTCCAAATTAGCACAGGCAAACATGGCAAACATCTCTGGACATCAGTTTCTTGAAAATACTTGCCCAACTCGCCACAGGGATGTTATAAGTCTAAACTAGTCTCTAATATGCGTCTAGATCTTTCGATAAAAGCTGCTTCAGAAGTTATATTAAAAATATTAACCAGAAATTTTAATAACCCTCCAGACCAACTCAAATCTTCCTGAAGGATCTTCCCTTCCATTGTGAATTTTAACTATGTACATTTCTTGCTTATTCTTTTATTTGGCAATTTTCAAAGCTAAAGAAATTAGAGACTACCATAATGTCCTTAGTTCTTACATATACAGCACCACACACAGCACATACTGTAGCACACACAGATGTATTATTAACATCAAAATCTGACACCCACAAGTAATAAATGACCAAGACCATAAGTTCTGAAGGAGCAAGGTGTACCAACAGTGTGAATTACAGCAATAATGACTATAGTTTTTTTTTTGTATATAATTCAAATTACTTTGATCTATATACACACTTATCTTAGTTTATAAAAAAATCAAAGAAAAAAGAAATCAAAGAAAATAATAGTCATGTTTGTACAAGACCTCTCTGTATTTTCTTGCCAACCATTTCTATTGATATCAGTTGTCAAGTGGATTAACAGTTACTATATACTCACTTTTCTACCATTACTGTCTGAGGGCTATGCCTGTTGTAAATAATCACCAGCCAGAGCCCTTGTATTTTATCTTTAATCATACATATTACCCTTTTTATAAAATATTATTTGCTTAAACATCGAAGTAATTCATGTTTGTTCCCTTTTGTGCGAAAGCAAATTAAGTGAAACCCTGGTGGAGGAAAGGTTTCCTTTAATAAACCTCTGATTTGCTGCTGGATGGTGTTTCAAATTATATTTAAAATACATCATGTTTTGCTGACACCTCCCTGCGCAGTTGCTGGTATAAAGCCCAGCAAGAGAGTGACTATGGCAACAGCAATGGGATATTTATATATCTACATATGCGGGCGCCTGGTGTCCATACACACACGACCCTGAACTGGTTTAGAAGATCCGTGAGATGTTCTTTGCTTTCATCTTCACAGGAACAGGTACACGTTTCAAACTGAAGAGGTTGAGATGGCAAGTTTTATATGGTGAAAGCCTTCAAGAGAGTAGCCCAGAAACCCATGAACATTTGCAGCGTGTGCACGAGCACACACTCACTCCAGAATGCTTTTCCTACAACTAAAAGAAAACCAAATGTCTATGCAGACTCAGTGTCGCTGCCAAAATAAGAGGCTCTTCATTTTCAGGGTGTTTTCAGTGGGACTTTTTAGCCGCGGTCCCACAGCCTCACCAGAGTGCAGGCTCCTGGAAAGGAGACCTAGCCCTCCTCTCCTCACAGACAGCCCCATGTCTCCTCCTCTCTGCGCACCACGTGCATAAATTCCTTCAGTCTGCAAATTAAATAGCTCCATGCTGAGCTCAAATTGTTATTTCTGGTATTAATTTCTGTCTACTGACAAACCCGGATAGGTGATGCAAGAAATTCGAGGCAACAAAGGCTTCTGTTCACAGCAACACAGAACTCTCAGCTAGAGGGGGAAAAAAAGGATCAGAGTAAAAGGCTAATATACTGAGCCTATGTACACTACAGAATATCTGTGTTGAGTCCAGCAAGCAAAAAGTCTAGCAGATTCAAAGCAGTATTAAGAAGTGTTAATCCTTTTACCTCTGAGCTATTCATGAGCAATATGCAAAGCTGTTCTTATGGCGTCGCGTTTGCAATGCTCTAGTTATGCTTGCATCAGCATTTCCATTGTGAACCCTGCTTTCACAGATTTTTCACTTTGCCAAGTTTTAGTCTGGAACAATTTTACCACAAGCCTATGAGATTTTAGTCCAGGATTAGGATTTAAGTCTGGTGAAGAAACATTTGGACAAAATCTGCTTGGCTGTTTTATTTATTATAGTGCAAAGTTAATCCTTCCGATTTACTGGACTGGAAAAATACTCAAAAACATAATTTTTTTTCCAGTTTTGAGAAAGAAAACAGGATTTACTCATTTACTCTCCCTGAGAATGTCTTGTCATCAGATTTCTGCAGCCATAAAGCAGATGAAGGGCATAAACGAGAAACCAAGGTACAATTGAACCCTGCCTTCCCTTGTCAGGCATTTTCTTTCTTTCAGAGAAGCAACGATGGGGCTTGGAAAGGGAGGAGGGTTGAAGTATTTCATTTGGGCTTACAGGTGAGAGGTGGACATTTGAAAACACAAGCTGTGCATTAATGAGTATAAAACCCCACAATATTTCAAACTCTAGAATATATGCCACGTTCCTAGGTAATATAAATCATAATGATTAAATATCACTAACTTAACAGGGATAGGGCCTTCATTCACAGCACCAAGTGGGCATGCATTCTAACTGGCTGCACTATGTAAATTCACACGTTCTAACTGGCTACACTACATAAATCCACACAAAACCCGTCACAGGAAGCATCACAAGAGCGACCACCTCCTCAGACCAGGCAGCACGTCTATGCAGTGTGTCCCCCCGCGCCTGTGGGGCTGGCACCCACGTGGCCTCACAGGCCTTGGACCCAGGACATGCACCTCAACAGGAGCTGTAGTTTGGCTAAGAGCTATTGTTGATTAAAAACAAGACAAAATTTCCAAATCATTTCCTTTTGTCGGCTTTCCCGATCACATCCTCCACAGACCCTCCCAGTAAGCATAAGGGAATCAACACTGAGAGCTTCCCCCTCAAATACCTACAGGGCACAGTCCTTTGTGCACTACCCTTACTGCGTTCCAGCAAAGAGCTAAACATCTGCAGGTAATGTAAAGTTCTCTTCCATACCAAAATCACCCCTACCAACTAGGCTTCATAACACAAACTTTTCTGTCTTATCTAAGTTGCCCTTAGCACCTGGGCTTCATATCACTGTATAGGCTGCCTACTGTAAACTGTCAAAATCATTGTACAAATAGATCCCTACCATATGACATCCAAAATGCAATGATTAACTAGGAAGAAAATAATGGAGAACACATTTTCATTGGCGACAAACCACAAAACGTCACCTGAATTCAAGGTGCAACACCAAATCCATTCCACCAGACTCTCCATACCAAACAACTACCCCCAAAAAACAGCCAAGCAAAAATTTACACCATGTACTTCAACACCTCATACGTGACTGGGTTCTTAAAAACAAAAAGGCAGGAGCCAAGCAGAATGCATTTCCCTCCCATGATTCAAATAACCAGTTTTAATTTGTGTCTGCTTTTGTGTTTTCAAGACATTTTCCTAAAAAAAATCTGTTTCTTATTGAATTCTTAATACCAGCAGGTATTAATCTGCTTCTAAATCTAGACTTTGCACTTTAAAAAAAAGTTGTATGATTTAAGTATCCACGTAAATTGTGCTGTGTGTATATATATATATGCATACCTATATACGCACAAAAACACCTTTCATTTTCATTAAGTTTTACATCAAAACATGAACCGTAAAATTTCTCCTTTTTACTGGATTTTTTTTCTCTTTTGACTTGTTCCAGTTGAATTTGGATGGAAACTGAGCTAAACAGTATGTGGCTCTTTAGGAGATTTGTCTTTTAAAATGTACACGTGAAATGCAAAAGGTTTATTTGAATATATTGCTGCATTTAAATCCATTAAGTTTAAACTAAAGATACATCTACCATGTATCAAAACACTCTCATCTTTCAAGAAATTTTTATTCCTATACAGTAGACAATGAACGTTCCAAACTACATAAAAAAATCTTTTAGTTGTCTAACCATGTACGAATGAGACCATGAATGGAATTCACTGAACAAACTATGGCAATACTATTTTGTCTGCAAATATAGAATGAGTTACAGCTGATTTAACATTTCTACTAATTCTAAATCCAGGTGGTATACACACACTTTCCCACGTTCAGCAGTTTGATTATTTTTAAGTACTGGAAGCAAAAATAAAGTACTTGAAAAAAATAATTTTCAGGCCTTAACACAAAGCATATTTTTCCAGGCAACCAAAAAGCAGTACAAAGTACATTTCACTGAAAAAAAAAAAAAAAAAAATCCCCCCTCCCCACCATTTTAACAAAAATGCACTGATTTTCACTTACTTTTGAAAAATGTTCAGCTTCCAAGCTTCCCTGGAACAGAGCAGGTCAGTGGTATTACAGCTTATGCACCCTCGTATGGGAGGAGCCATACAGCCTTGTCCTATTTGTCACAAGCTTTTCTTATGTTGCTTTTATATTTTCATAACTGGGTGGTTGTTCATCTTAAAGGAAAAAACCCACACCACTGCCAAAAGAGGATAACTCTGAACTGTACAGCGTTCACGTTCATTTTCAGCATGTGAGGTCAGCCAGAAAGCCCACAGGGCTGTCCTTTGAGCTGCAATAGACCAGAAGTGTTTTCTTTTTTTGTTTTGTTTTTAATTTTTGGCTACAAAGCTATTCACCTAAGACTTCATACAAGAAATCACACAGCAAGAAAATTTTGAATATTTAGGTTTATTTTAAGGCAAAAGTAGAGATCACTCTCTAAAGTGCTCCTAGTCCTGAAACAACTGACACAGACAGGGAGAAAAACTCCTGAAAAAAACAGCTCCGAACAAGCACGACTGTAACTATGAA
The DNA here is from genome assembly GCA_011076525.1 of Nettapus auritus. Classification (NCBI taxonomy): domain Eukaryota; kingdom Metazoa; phylum Chordata; class Aves; order Anseriformes; family Anatidae; genus Nettapus; species Nettapus auritus. The sequence continues at coordinate 20,614,911 of CM021772.1, read as the reverse complement.
CCCCATGATGTGGTTTGAAGAATGGCTGAAGGACTAGAATAGTTAGCTATGCTACATACCAACAAATACGTTCAGTACATTGCCACAGGGATTAGAATTTTGTCTGGCTGTATTAAGTATCTTATTAAATATAAAGATGAGAATAAACCTCGCAATTACATTTTCAGAGAGTCTATGAAATGGGAAGCTACCATCAGAGACTACAAGCAAATATATTATGACATGGAAAAAATATATATATCAGTTTCCACCTGGAAAAAAAAAAAAAGTAGAATTCCACACATGCATTCAATGAGCAGTAATAGCTCAGAAAGAAGCAGAACCAAGAGAGATGATACAAATTAGAATTGCAATGAAATATATTATGAATAAGAGAGACCACAGCACTTTTTAACTATCAAAGGAAATCTGAGCTACAAAAGAAGAAGGCTAAAGCAGTTTTGCCCAAGTACAGAGGAATAAAAATTGAATACTCAGAAGAAGTTTGGGATGTTTAAGGAAAGAATTTAAGACTAGAATTAGGGGGGGGGCATTAGTGGTAGGGAAAGAAAAGGAGGAAAGAGTACGGATGTTCATTACGGGACTCCAGGAATAGGTGACAGAGGTGACAAAATACTCCCAGATCAAACACCAGCACTCTCAGAAGCACACACACCACACTCAGCAGGGGTTCAGTTAGATTGGCTTCCTGTTCATTAACAAAAATAATGAAATCAGGCAGCATCGGGCCATGGAGCACATCACTTAATAGGGCTTTGACAGAGCTCCCAAGAAAGAAAGCTATCATCAAGTGGCTTCCTACCAGCACAAGTTACTGGTGATACGAGCAGAGAAGTTTGTGCCAAGCAACTGTATGGATTTGGCAGGCAGGCACACAGGGAACTACTGTTCCAAGTGCCCACCAAAGCCCTGAGGTCTCCTTTCAGGAACAGAAGCCGTGTCGTGTTAAAAGCAAAATAAGATTGAATGGAAGAAAGTATTATGAGTGTGGAACAACCTCACGAAACCTACAAAATTACCCGAAAGCTGAGCAATTCCAGGCTTTCTCAAAGGCAAGGATGCAAGAGGCCTGAGGTGATCCATGTGGCCTCCAGGGAGGCCATGGATGAGATTCTTGTCTCACTGGCCTCTGCACGGAACAAGGGGAGGAGGACACCCCCACCTGAACTACACCCTCAGTCACAGCCTGCAGGAAGAGAGAAGCACAGCGTAGAAGTCAAGTGAGCTAATGCTTTGTGGCTGATACAAGGATAGGCTGGACCATTAATAAATGATGAAGGAGGAAGAATTAAAAACTCAAGTAGCCTGCTACACTGACCACCTTTTAAGATCTACAAGGGAAAATAAAGGAAAGGCAGAACAATTAGAATTTAATTACAAACTTATAAAACATTATACATATACATACACAAACTCAGCTGACAGAAGTATGAATGAAAGCTTTTTTTTCCTTTGTGGTGCCAGAAATCTCCAGTGAGAAACAAACACTCGAGTGTACAGAAATCAGAGCGACTACGGACAGCGACTGCCAGCAAGCACTCCTGCTAATACACACTACTGCAGCTCCACGCTTTTATCTGTGTTAAAGTACAAATTGATAGCCATTACAAATGGGCATTAATAATTGCAGGTAAAAGCCTTAGACACACATATCAGAACCACTCCATAACATAATTTATTCCAAGGAGTTGTGTCAGTGAAGACAAATTAGCAAACAAGCTTAATAAATACAGACAATAATTATATGTTGAGACATGGAATACTGGGGATATATCTATAGATTAAAGACACATTGAGACCTCAAGTTTACAGAAGAAAACATTCAGAAATTGTTGTTGTATCAGCAAATTTTACTTCTCCTAAAAGGATAGTTTCATCAAGATAGCAGAAACTAAACCCTACAACTTCTGGAAGATGATTATCTTCTTTCTACCAAAAGCAACGAGGAGAGAAGGGGTTTATAAAACATACACAAAGTTCAATGAAGCTGATCAATTTTTTTGAGAATTGCAGTTTGTTGATAACAAGCATACAGTAAATAAAACACTTGCGTGTTAGTAAACCATTTGACTGTATCAAATGACACTGTATCAGAATTATTTAAACAAGTTTCAGTGGGATTTAAATGCTACCCACGAAAACAAACAAAGCAAACTGAAAAATCATACACCAAGTATCTATCAAGAATGCAGAAAGCCCTCTTACACATTTTCTTACTTTAAAATCTTAGTTAATGATGCACAACAGGAAGTAAAATGTGTGTTCTTGAAATCTGTGGAAGATACTAAATTTAGGAGATGTAAGCCCCAGTGAGGACAGAGAAAGTCAAGAAACAGGCAATTAAAAATAAGGTTCTCCTTGGAAAAGTGCAGCGAAGACATCCAACAGGAAAATAATCTGAAAGAAATATTCAGTGGGAGTGACAAACTGAGAAGCCAAGAAATTCTTAACAAAGTTTGCAGTGTGATCTGGTACCAGGAAAGATTAATGAAACCTCGGCTACACATGCAAAAAAACACCACATCAAGAAGGAAGGAAGCAACAGCAAAACATGCCCACTTTGGGCAGCAAACAATACAGAAAAATCACAGAAGTGTCTAGTATTAAAATGGATGCAAATAGTACTGGGAGGAGACAGCTCTTATTCAGAATAGGACAATGTAGTAGGTGAACACATTTAAAAAGAAAAAAATAGGCATAAGTGTCTTAAAGCTTCCTTGTAACAACCTTTCTAAAGCCCCAATATTACAACCAGACCCAGGAGAGAGACTTAAATGACCATTTAAGAAGAGTTCGCTCACACAAATGAGATTAGTAGCAGAAAGCTGAAAATGTGTTGACTGCTCTCCCGCAGGAGCTACTGCAGGCGTGCGGTGCACAACACCTCTGCCTGGACCGGGCACAATGTGAATATAAATAGGCCAAAGCAATTCTACACCAGGGCCAAACAACAAATCCGGGTAGCCTTCAAATTGGCTGAAGGTCATGAATTTCTCAGTGAAAGATTAAGTAAATATTTATTTTCTTCCAAGCACAACAAATTCCATAACAGGAACACATCGACTCTCAGGAAAGTAAGACTGATCTGTCTGGTTCATAGACCCCATGAGCAGCAAACAAAAAATAAATACCATACATCCACACTGTTGGAATTCATTTTTTTCTGATTTTTAAATTAATTGTTTTATCATAATGTGACATGTGCTTCTAGCTTTACAAAAGTGAAGCAATACAAGTGCAGTAGCAGTGCGCTTCCCAGCGGGCGGCTGGCTTTGAAGTTCACCCATCACTGGGACGAAGAGGCTGAAAAAAAAAAAATCTGCCACAAAACCTCCTCCTGCAGCATCAGGGACCCATCCGTCCTCTCCGTTCAACATCCTTGTTATTTTCTGCACAGCTCAAGCACTAATACATACCAATAGACATGACTGCTAAAGAACTGTTGAAGAGTGAGGAATACTGCCCTGCAATTTTGTTACAGGCTTCTCACAGCATGTTACCTACCTAGCTATAAACTTTACAGGGCAAGAACTCTGTTTTTTCTTTTGTTGCTGTAACATAACAAGTTCAGTCAAGTTTTTAGAACAAAACTTTAGACTGTAAATGAAATCCAGACCATTTCATCTGCTGTGTTCACTTTGTTTTCCCATTCCTATCTACAGTGCTTGACAAGCCAGCCTGTGCAGAACCAGCTTGTCTCTCCACATTAATGAACATTTCATTAGCATACATTATTCAGAGAACAACATTTCAAGCATATTTAGAAACTGAGATTTTTAGAACTCTAGAGATAAATACTAATACCGGAACTTTTACATAACTTTGCTAAATGATATTAATGAACACTCCTAATGCAATACAGTAGAGGATCTACAATGCTTTGTTGCCATCAGTTTGGCAACAAACTGATCTTTTGCCCAGCCGTTTTCTCTAATACAAGATGGTTTTCAGTTCACTTCTGCACAAGAGAAGATGAATGAAAATAAGAATCACAACTCTGCTAGAAATATTCCAATTTCCACTGAGAAACTAATTCTAAATATATTATTTTGCACCAAGGATTACACTGAAGTTTTTGAAGTAAGATGTATTTTCCCCTACCTACAAGCCCATTCAAAGTCCAAATTGCTGTTCTGCAATCATTAAAAAATGGCAGTATTTATTTACTTTATACATATATATTCAAAATTTATATATATATTCATCCAAACTTTGTAGTAACAGCTCCAAAGAACAGTAAATCTGTATGACTCCATTTTATCATTTGTAGACCAAGGACACAAATGATCTGATTCACAGTTTTTTAAGATTAATGTAAGGATGTACCCACCACACATATTTCAAGTCCTCTGTTTTCTCCTGTACTTTCTGTTCAATCATCACTTGCTCTGATAGTTTTTGTAAGGGTGACTGCAACCTCAATTCTGCCTGGCACATCGCATTTTCACCATCACATTTCCCAAGGTTAAGCCTCAAGGTTTAAAAACATTTTTTTTCCCCTCTGAGATGACCTTCATCAATTGCCCCAGTTCTGAGAAATGAATGAAGTGTTCCCAAAACAAAGCAAATTTTAGTAGTAAATTGTAGCTAAAAAGAACCTATGTGACCTGCTTTAGAGACAAAGACTGCTAAAAATACAGCTTGCTGGGCGAGACTTTTGGGCAGACTTCTGGGAACATGTTAATTGGGTAATTCCTCCCAGAGTAACAGTATACAAGATTCTTGCTTGCTTACCATCTAAAATATTTTCCTGAAATAGTAAAAACTATCAAGCAAGGGTAGATGGACCTTTTGGTATAGTAGTTAACACAGGATATAGGACTGGTTTTAAGAGAACTGACCTAATGTCCACAGAAGTCAACAGGAATCTTCGCACTGACTCAGCGGGAATCACATCACATACCAATATTAATCTAAATATTAAAATCCATTACATTTTTATCTCCAGATAAAAAGTCTGTCAAATAGTCTGCACAATCTGCCAGCTTCCCACAGAAAGGCTATGTCCTCTAAATTTGACTTGCATAATATTCAAAGAAGTGTACTTCGCTGATCTCAGAGGTGCACAAGATGTCCAGCTGCAGAGGAAGCTACGAGCAAGGCAGAATCAGCCCAGAAGCCCACCCAGCACCCCCAGTGTGTTACAGAGACATTGAGAGGCTTAAAGGAAGATGAGAACTTCCAGAGGAGACCACCTAGTTCTGTTTAACCATCATTCCTTGTCTTTTAAGAGCTAAGAATTGCTAAAAAAAAAAGAAGCGCTGAAACAGCATTCTGTTTCTTCTTCAAATGTTTTTACAGCTCCCAATACCCATAAATGCCTAGCCCTCTTATGAATTTTAAAAGCTGCTGCCCTCAACTGACCTCCCATGCAAACGCCTGCCCAGGTGTTCCTGCATGCACTGTAAAAAGGAGTTTCCTTTCACCCATCTTGAATTGACCAATTTTGAATGTTCACCTTTCCTTTCTGTCTCACAGTGCAAGAACAGACTCCTGACCTAGATTTCCTAAATTATTTATTAGGTTCTAGCATTATGCCCCTTCTGATTTGCCTTTTTCTGATGCAAAGCAGTACAGCTTCTCTTCATAGAAAGTATTCCCTGCCACAGGTTATTATCGTCCACCTTTCCTGGCATCTCTTAATTCCTTATGTAAAGCTCCCAAATAAAATTCAAACAGAATTTTATTATATACTTACAAAGTATCACTGGAGTTTGAGATCTGAAGAACTTGTTTCAACAGAAGTATTTTGACCAGTTCGAAGGTAAATCATATGATATTTTTGTTACTTTAAAAAAATTGTCATATTGATTGAATTACCCCAAGTCAGTCTTCTGTGTCAATAATATCAAGAAGTTACCTAGGGAGCAGTTTCAGATAGATTAAATTGCTCCACGTGGCTTAAGACATTGCTTACATTGTTGTTTGCAACATGTATTTGCAGGCATTTGAAGCACTATAAATATTTTGCATCATGCTGTGAATGAGTCAAATGCTGTTTTCCAGGCAAAAGTGAAGAAATATACAATCAGGCAGCGCAGTATTCTTTGCAGCAAATTATTACCAGCTACAAGTTGGCATTAGCAATAGCGGTGAAAACAGACAGCCACAAAACCCGTGTGTGACCACCGCAGCACCGTGGATTTGGGAAAGGAGCACACCTGATGGAGAAAGGGTGAGTGAGGACATCACCACAACTATGAGATATACAGGTCACAATAATCACAAGTTGGTGACCTCAAAGCGCCAGGGGCAAGGGGGCAGCTCGCTGGACCTACCAGCGGAGGCCCTGCCCTCACACACAGAGGCACGGTTGAGGGGCTGGGACTGGAGCACATGTCGTTCCCCCGGTTCCCCCAGCAGTCACAGGAGGACAAGTGAACACGCATGGTCTGCACATCTCCAAGGACTCCCCTCACAGGCAAGTAACTTCTCTTTCCATCACAGGGGGAGAACATCCTCGCAGCCGCCTCACTTGGGTTGCTGCTTCCCAACTCAGCCCCAAGCCCATTGTGAGAGCTGCTGGGTATCTTTGCACTGGGGCTCTACACCTTGAGGACAAACAGCCTCGAGGGACACCCACAGGGTCTGGTTGTCCAGACAAAGCCCTCCTAATGTGTCAGGTACACCAGGAGACTGCTGTTCCGAAGCACAAGGCGCACAAAGGAAAACGGGTTCATCAGTCTGTTCCAGCAAGACACAGCCTTGTCCCAAGGCTCCCCTCAAGGCCAACTCCTACTCTGGAGAAAAGACTGACTCCCAGCCAGGAGGGTGTGGACTTCTCCCCAGCTCCCAGCTGAGGAGATCACTACCAGAGGCCAGGATCTGCATGGGATAACCTTGGGCGCAACACCTCATGGAGATACAGCATGCCCAACATCATGCCCCACCAGTGCAAAGGGAGGAACACCTTTAACCATATTGTGTGGGAACTAAGGACAACAGGGCAAGCACAGATGCACACAATGTCTCCTTGCATGACAGTCTGACAACTACCATGGGGCAAACCGTCAACGAGCTGAAGACAAAGCTGGTTTCTTCCATACACCCCAGGACAAAAGGGACTAAAGACTGTTAAACGGATCTGGAGAACATCCAGAACGCCACAGTGATCCTGAAAGAACAAAGATTTCATCAGAAATAAGTTCAATTTTGCCCTCAACAAAGCACAGGTAAAGGTTTGGATTTAATTGTTATTTCTGGCATTCTACCAAGGAATAAAATAAAAACAGCTATCAGGCAACATGGAAGAAATGACTATTGCAAATCATTCATTACGAGCCAGTTACCCAGACAAAGAAATAAGTCAACACAAATCCCCGGTAAAAATCAAGATGTAGACCCAGGACTGATGCCTAAGCATGCCACAACTCCAGGCCATAACCACGGCAAAATGTAGTACTTGAAAGTCTGAGTCTACTGCGAGCTATACCTCCAGAGCACAGCAGTGTATCTGCTGTGGAGACAAATCTACAGCCACATTTGTCAACCTGTGCTTGGTAATGGGCTAGCCTCCTCTACTGAGAAGTACATGGTTACACTCTCTGGACAAAGACCCTCCAACAGTTGGATGAAATATCCTTTCTCTAAAGGTATGGGGACATGGTACACCCTTAAGACATTTCTACCCAAAACGAGAGTCCAACACCTTACAATGGCGAGCTCAGTTCTGTTGTGCAGTTTCTCAAGAGGATGCATGGACTCTCAGAACAACCACTCTGTCATATGATATTTTCTCTAAGCAAATCGTAGCTATGCCATAAAATTAGTATTGTTATTTTCCAGCACCTTTGCAATCATGATACATAGTCTGTGGGAGAAGTTTAGGGAGCAATTTCTCCTCAAAATAAGCCCTTAACAGTTGTCACAGTATGACCCATTCCTTTCACTGAATAGTTTAAATTTTGCAAAGCTTTCGTGACTATAACCAAAATAATTAAAAAGTGAGCAAGGATATAAACACACTTCATTTGTGTAGCCTGTTTTACCTACCTTAATATCCACAACCCTAAAGCACACATCCAAGAGCTAAACAAAATGTGCTCTTTTTCTACAATCACCTTCTATCACCAGTCAGGCCTATATTCATACTGACATTTTCAAAATTCATCATAAAAGTTACGTATGTTTCTCCCATAATAGAATATTTTTCTCCATAAACTACGCATTAATGGAATTAATCCTTAAAGAAGTAAGATTAGAATTTCAAACAACATTTTAGTAAAGATTTAAGAAGCTAGGCCACTATAAAAAGAGGTTGAGGAAAATAAGTGAATTATTTAATAGCATCACTCCAGAAGGAGCTTTACTGCATAAACTTACTGAATAGAGAAGCTATTAATGATCCTCGGCTAGTTAGACACACCAAATTAGCACTATTTTTAAAATGAATTGTAAAGATTCTGGGGAAAAAAAATAAGTTTGTGTGAATCCAAAACACCATAGGACTACTGAAAAGTAGGCCACAGATATGCCTATTTACACAGCCATACAAAAACAGGGAAATATTCTAGTCCTGAATAAAGTGCTACTGACCTGCCTGCACAAAAATGGGGGAAAAAAATCTGCATGACATTTTCCTGGCCTGTCCATGAAAGAAAAATTATTTTGACATTACAGCGTTAGACAGAAGCAGCAGAACAAATCTCTTTTGAAATACGAAGGGTAGAAAGATCTACCTAGACAGATGAAGATATTTACAGAATAGTTGGAAATCATTAATATTGTACCGGGTTTTTAAAAGAAAACACATCTCCCCCCCCATCAATCTTGAGTATTAGTTCTCTTAGATGAATTCAAACAAATCTTTATCTTCTACCGTTATTTCTCATAGATGTCTATAACATTCACAAGGTAAGTCCTTTCAACTAAAAGCAGATCTTTTCATTTTATGAAGTGGCATTTTTTGTTTCTGATCCAATAAAATAAAGACCATCAAAGATCATTGCTTCTTACAGCCTTTTGGAGGGTCGGATTTCAAAAGAAGCCACAAGACACAATCTGTTTTGTGAATAAACTGGCACATTTGCAAACACTGCACTTCTGCACACAGTAATAATATTTTAAAATCTTGATCAGCATTTCATATACAAAAGCACTCACTCCAACAGAACAGAAGACAAAAATTCCAGAAAAGCAGAAGATTCAGCTTTTGCTGCTCCCCAGGCATGTAACATCTCAACGCCCTCACCCGCAGAACCTAACGAATAAACTGCTCCAGCTCCAATTCACTCCACCTTCCCTCTCCCAAGTTTCCGTTGGAACACATCTTCTAACTCTCCTCTCAATGCAAAAGTAAATGTCTACCTTCCTGCACACTTAGTGCCCTCTTCACTCCAAATTATGTCTGGTAATGATGCTGCCCATCCACTTCTGACAGGTAACGCCACGGTGTTCCTACCACGCTGGGAGGGATCCCTGTACTTCCATTAACAGCAGGCTGGTTTTGCAAGGGAGATGCCACCACTGCACAAGGGACTGCCTGTGCCTGTTTGGGCGCTGCTGCCACTTACCTGATGCTGGCACTGAGCCCTGCCTGAGCACCATTTACGACCTGTTGGAGCTCGCTAAAAAAAAAAAATCACAAAAAGAACAGCAGAATTGGATTGTTCTCTCGGTTTTCTGAGCTGGAGCCTTCCACGAGCTGCTTTAGCAATCACTGAAGCCAGTAAAAGCAAGTGAAGACCACGCAACTGGGAGACACACAAGCTGTCTAATGGCTCGCTGCTGGCGAAAACAACACCTCGTTGAGCAGTCCCGTCCCCTTGGGCATTCGCTGCACCTATGAACTGCTTTAATCCACTAACCAGCAGAAAGCTGGTTATCATCCCCTCCTCCTTACGTTCTTTTTCTGCTGCTTCAGTGAAATGGCACAACACCGAAATAGCACCAGGTGAGATACAGCAACTGGGAACAGGAGTGGGAAAGCAGCAACTCCCCTGTTCTTGCTTTCAGCTTTAGCCAACTGCAGCTTATCTATTCATTGCTCTTGCTCAGGAAAAGTAAGTTGCATGGCTAAGACTCAACTGCAGAGGGCATGCCCAACATTAAGCAAACCAGGGACACAAAGTTCATAGCATTCATGGCAAAGCACTGTAAATGCAAGTGTAAAAATGGATGCACTGGGTCACATCATAGCTCCTGCTAGCCCTACTGTCTCCAGCACAGCCTACAAGCAAACAGCTAAAGAAGAGCTAGAACAGGACAAGCATCACTGCACTTCTCCAAGCACCTCTGTAGCCTGCAATACTCCCAATGGTAGGGACTTTCCTAATCTGGTGTGATTTATCTATTGAGTAGCCCTGAGAAGACCTTTCCCATACGTTCCATAAGTTTAACATCCCCCGTGTAAAGAACCACCTCCTCCTGCAGGGGTCTGAACCCAGCTCCTACCAAGTTTAGTTGGCTTTCCCTTGCTCTTACATTGGGAGATGCAAACAGTCGAGCCCTCTTCAAGCCACCTGTGATTTCACAGACCTGTCACATCTTTCTTCGGCCAGCCCGCTCCAAGTCATTCATCACGTGGAGGCCATTACAGATCTCTGATGACCCGTGCTGCATTTCTCCACACTCCTAGCTGTACTATATTCTTCTGAGATGAAAGGAAGGGGAGATGAAACACTGTTTAATGTATGGACTAACCACAGATTTAGACATGGCATAATAGTGTTCTTTATCTTAGTCTTCACTCTTCTCATAGCATTTCCTAAGATACTAAGATTTGGTATGCTTTCTTTGATCACTACTAAGCACAGAGCTGATGGTTTTATGGCTTCATCCATCAGTCTCAAGATCCCACCCAGAGTGGTGACAGTCAACCTGGAGTGCATTGCTTTTTATGAAAAGCTCAGGCTGTTTCCTGCTTCCAGTGCAAATCTGCTGCACCTAGTGTAGATAAATGCAAGATATCACGCTCTCTACACTATCCTTTTAATGCAGGGACACAGAAAACATTTAAATTATTTCAGTTAAAATCTGATATGCAGATCACTGAAAACAAGCCAGCAGTAGTAAGAATACCTGCATATGGGACAAAAAGCTGCTGAAGTGCTCAAGTGAGCACAGCGTGTAGGATAGGGCAGTCCTACTAATGGGGCAGCACGCAATAAGGAGTTCTCCGGGGCTTTGACCTTTTAGCTATTCAAAACCACACAGAAGCTGAACGCAAAAGGTACAAGATCCCAAAGGATTCATATTCCCACTTCTCTGCAGCAAGCTTCTAAAGTTCTCTTTTTATGATCACCTCCCACCAAAATAAATAAATCACTTCTAAGCAAAAAATGTAAACCGAGGCATTTCCACTCACTCCCTTTCATGTTTTTCCACCGCCTCATCTGGAGTCACATGCTCAGTCCTGACCTTTCCAGATTCTCCTCTCTGCCTCACCACACTTATTCAGACTATCAAATTCATTTAGTGAAACTATCCTATCCTTTCACACTTGACTCTTTTCACAGACAAGCAGTTCATTTTCATGCAGACCCACTTTTAACTTCAAAAGGTTGCTTTGTATCTCAGCTTCTGATGTGATGTCCCTCGTTTAAAACACTTTTAAATAAGGATCTGAAAAACATCGTAGCTGGGAACTCTTGGTGACTTCCCCATCCCTCCTTAAAAAAGGAAAAAAATCCACTGCTAAACCAAGCAGTGCATTCGCACAGGGTTTCTTTAGCTTGACAGTAGGTCACTTAGCTTGTCCGCATGCAGTCAAGGTCACAGCGAGCGCTTGGAAAACCAAGCCCACAGCTGCCAGGTGGGGTTTGTCTCCTGGAGCTACCTGCACAGTGACACTTGCCTCAATGCCGGACCTCCTGTGAAGTCGCTTTTTTCCAGTTAGCCATGCAGTTACAGAAAGGCAGCTCTTTCGAGGAGATCTAGAGCATCAGCAAGAAGCAGGACAACCCAACAATCACCCAGCATCTTCCCATGGCCCCTGCACACCTCGCCCAGAGCGAGACGGGACAGAACGAGCATCCCCTTGCCATGCCACTGGGCATCCCACAGGTGTAAGAAGCTCTGCAAAACTGAACACTTGAACTTATCTCACACCCAGCCAGAAGGCTTTTTACCTGCTCAGAGATGCCTCAGAGATCACGCAAGAAAAAGAAAAAAGTTGACTTAACAAGATTATATGCAAATCCATAAAGCAATTAGGTGGAAAGATACAGCGGAATGGCTGAAAAACTCACACCTTTTAAGCACACCTACAAAATATATTTGTCACAGCAAACTATTACGAAAACTAATGTAGTAGCTTTATTCATCAAAACATTTTTCACTTTGAGGCCGCAAATACAGAACACTTGTTCATAGCTCAAGTCAGAATCACAGTTTAAGAATCGTTTTCGACTTAAAATATTTATAACTCAGTAATTTCAGGGGAAAAAAAGCGTACCGAGCAGAGTTGCACATTACACTAAACATCTCATTAATTTTCTGGTGGAATACTTGAGTTTCCAAAAACTGACTTTTAAGTTAATTTTGCACAATTTGGACACTCCAAAGTCAGGAATTCAGAGCTGGATCCTTTCTAGTCATTCACAAAACCTATATGATGGAAACATATCATGCTGCTTTATTGCCAGAGTAGGAAAAAACGTGCTAAGAGCATTTTTGAAGACATTTTTATTCCAAGAGGGTTTTTTTTTTTGTACAGGCTTTTTCTCCCACAAAACTTAGCAGCTGTATTTCTACCACAACAGCCGCAGCAATGTACCCAGTAATGCATGAACTAAGTCAGAATTGTAGCCACTCTTCTCCTCATTTTGCTCATATTTGGGCAAGGGTAGGATTTTTTCCCCAAGTTGTAATACATTAGTTACTGCAGATATTCAGAAAAAGATCAAATTATTTAGCATAAACACCTGTTCCCCTTCCCTTGAATCAAAATGGAAATACAACAATTGAAAGAATCATTGTTTTTACATCAATTTTACTTTCTTACAGCAGGCATCTTACGTCAAAATCACAGCAGTGAAAAAGTCAAACAATTTTCCAGCTGGCTGCAACACCCATTGATAAACAAAACTGGTTCGAGATGAAATCATGTCTTTTGTATTAAAATACTGGTCAAGCTGCTGACAAGGAGACAAATGAGTTTTTAAACCATTAATACACGCTCACATAAAATTAAAAATGATCCTAGAGCAAGAAATTTGGCTAACAGTGATATGCCTCTTCCAGTGCAATACTTCATTTTGATTTTTTGAGAAGTTATTAAAAAGGGAACATCTCCACTTGCCGGAATTCCATTTAATTCGTTATTGCAATGTACACTTAATGCAGGAGATTAGATTAGATTTTGACAAGTCTTTTACACCTCTGAGGACAGCATCGCTATTTCTGCTCAAGCCAGTATAGCTTCAGCTACCAGCTAACCTGCACGGCGTTGACAACCCGCAATTAACAACTTCCCTCCTGCCTCCATCCCCTCCCCTGGCTTGTGGCAGAGCCTGGTGGTCCCACACTCCCCAGGGTTCCAGCTCCATTTTGGCATCACCCAAACCTCCTCCAAAGGAAGAGGCAGAGCGCGGGCTCCAAATGGAGGCCACCGCTAACGGAAGATGGCTAGCAGGACTGCTGGCTGTCCAAATATTTAACTGCTCTCCAGATCAGCTGGGTTAATCAAACACTCTTGTGCATCCTGAAGGATTGCCCATTATTTGGGTTTTCTTCAAGTCCTTACCTGACTTCAGGCTCTGAAGAACTACTGAGCCCCAAGCAACTTTAATACGTGCGTACAAAAACCAATGAAGCAGATGTCACTTCTCTACATTATCGGCTGAAAACACTGGAAAGTTCTTCCAAAAGAAATATTTCTGCTGCATACGAATAACGTGACAGCCCTTCTCAGCACGCGCTGATGAGTGCTGGCAACACCCATGCCAGGTATCTGGAAACCCAAGCGGTGCCAGAGGATGTAACCAGACCATAAGCAGGAATCTGACACACATTGTTTCTCCCAGACTTAACCATAAAAAATTACCAGAACAAGAGAACACCAATGTGCACGGATGAAGTAGATGCAAAGTGTTTTCAATATATGACAATGGCAATGAAAATAAATTTAGGATTAAAACATAGCTTACTTTCACAGGTTTCTAATAGCATTTGTCTCCATTCAACAAGAATTTATGCATCATTTCAGCCTGATAAGAATTTAATTCTAGGTAATAAAGCTTTACAAATTGAATTCAAAGGGAAAAAAAAAAAAACAGCATTTCCCAATTATTTCCAGAGCCCCACAACTAGAGGCTTCAGCTAAGGAAACACGGAAAGCTGCCGCCACAAAAGCAGAGCTGACATACGACCCCTGAATACAGTGGCACTAGCAGACAGCTATACTAAAATCAATACTAATTCTGCACGCTTCTGTTATGAAAATAAAGCTATGAAATTCCCCCATGCCCACCTGCCAAAGGGAGAAAACTCAGACCAACTTTGTCAGAGAGGATTTTTAAAGTCTTTCTAAAGGCATGTAATGGATTCCAAGACTGAACGTGCACTGAATGTTCAGTGAACCAAATAATTTTAAATAGATTCCTCGAGGGAGCTTATTTTATATTTTTAAATCACTGAGACCTTGCAATGACAATCTGATTCAGAAGAAAAGAAAGGGCAGTGCTCGTGGGGGTGGGGTGGGGGGGTCGGTTCATTCAGAGTTTTTTTCGAAAGAGGAACAGTTGTGCCTACTCTAACTTCTTGCTACGGATTTTAGAAACACCATAATCTCTACAAACCTTAAACTCATAAAATTTCTTCTGAAAATACACACTGAGCAATTCAAAACTTCCTCCTTGCAGAAGTACTACATCAGCAATTAGAGAAAGTTGGTCTAACAAAAACTTGTAAGAAATGACAGTCAGAACCAGGCAACTCACCTCCTTCAGCCACGGCTGCAGAAAGGCAGGAGACAGACCGGGTTCCCAAAACCACCAGGCCCAGACTTGAAACCCAAATTAGTAGCACAAAATAGGTCAGTTTGGGGATTTCAGATTAGCTTCCTTCCCACCCCTGCACAAACCGATGCCCACCTCACAAGCCACCACGGACCCCTCTGCTGTGACAGCAGCGTCAGCGCGAGAGAGGCAAGCGCTCCTTCGAAGGGGAAATGTTTCCAACTGTGCCACAGAGTACGCAGGAAAACAAGACGAAGAGCCTCAACTGCTGCTGCCGTTAGAATGACTTCAGCAGGATTAGGCAGGGAGCTATGGGGGAAAAGCCTCAGACAATGAGTCCTTTCATGCATCAGAAACAAAACCTAACGTTAATCACACCAGCGATTCAGTTTCCTCTCCTAATTCCTAATCAGACATCAACAAATAAAGCGAAACACTTATTCTTATTTTAATTCTATGAAATAAACACGAGTGAATGGGAACGCTCAGGCCGTGCTGTATGAATTCCTTCGCCCCTCTGCCTGCCCATGAATGGGGAGCCGGCTGGGAAAGCAGCTCCTCCATGCAGCCCGGTCACCGAGGAGGCCAGAACAGAAGATTTGGAGGACTGCTGCATTAACGAGCAGGAGAAACTTCATAGCCAAGAGATGAACTCGGTTGAAACCCTCCTCCATACAAAAGAGACCTTGAACCACAGTCATTAGAAAAAACATCTGGCGCACTGCTTTGATTTTCAACATTAGTCATTGGACAGAAACAAAACATCTTTTTTTTTTCCCCAAAGCAGCAAATAATTGCAAATCCACTTCTACATATAACCTATCATTTATCACCTCATCAGCAACTGCTTGAGTCTGATGGAATTAAATACTCAAGTCAGGCAGTTTTTGTTAAAAGCAATAATTACATTGTTACTAGAATATACAATTAGGTAATAAAAAACAAAAACAAATCTGCCTAGCAATATTTTTTATGCACTCTCACAGAAATATTACCAGACTGGAAACAGGGAACATTATAATAATAAAAAAATCCACTTCCACCGAAGTATAGCTACTTCTAATTTAAAACTTCACCCACAGGCAAAAATACATAAATGATTAGCATTATAGTGTTTATTTTAATTACACTGTGCAACAAGAATCCAAGAGGCTGTTAACTCACTTCAGATACAAAGAAAGCCAATATCTGAGCGCTCATCCTCCCTTTATAACCAACACATTGTGCCGGCCCACCCCACCACCTAACTCCCAAACACAATGTCTGCAATTCTCCTAACATCCAAAACTGACACACGGGAGAGGTATAGCTCCAAGAAAAAAAAAAAAAAAAAAAAAAAAAAAACCACACCACACAGGAGGTCAGCAAATTCCTCACTTGTTCCTTGCAGACAACGTTTAAGAGCATCAAAAATTCACTAGTCTTCCAAGCACTGCTCTTCAAAGTTTAATAAGAAAAAATACATATCTTTAATTCAAACTTACATTTACAAATACTTCGAAGCAACATGACTGCTATGCAATGTGTTCTTTAACACTGCACAAACCACAGTGCCTACCTTGCACACCCAGCAATACGAGCAAACAAAACACAGCTCATGGCTTCCAGTGCATGAAAGACATTTTCCTCGCTGCAGCCAATTCTGTACAAGTCCTTTCACGATAAACATTTGTCCATCTATCTAGATGGTTTTGGCCAATGAAGAAGCTTTTGATCGCTCTTCAGAAGAAAAGGCTTGAAGCTGAGCATCTTTTAAGATTGTATGACACCAGGGCGGGGGGATCACTGGAGGAGCATGACAGCCTGTTGCCACAACCCTTCAGAACTCCTTCTTATCATCATTAATTACGCTCCTTATTTCTTACACAGACATAAGCAGAAGATTGTCACCAAGTTATTACAGCACCACACTTTATTATTATGTTGCTCACAAAGTAAAAGCTCCAGGTAAAAAACATAGCAAGAGCTGAGCACAATTATCAGCAGTAACAGCTTGCTCCCATAAAGCTGCTCAAGTTTTATCGCCGAGGCACACGTGTTACACTTCGGTGCATTCCTCCCGCACAGGTGAGAAGTGCTCCTTGCAGCCACGGCCTCCGCAGACCCAAAGAACCAGGGAAGTGAGCAGCAAACAAGAGAAACGAGGAGCAAAGCGTGCATTTAGCTGCCTAGAGGCATGCATCTCTGTGCAAGGAATGGGACCTGCCTGCTCTATGCAGTGGCCACAAGAACCCACCCAGATCTCCTCCAAAATCCAACCAGGAACAGCAAGAAGCTCATCATGCACCAACCAAGAAGAGGAGAGGAGCTGAGACCACGTCTGTTACACAGGCTTCCACGAGCTCTCCCTGCGCTGACCTGTTGGGTGAAGAAATAGGATCCGGTACCTACAGACTTCAGAAAATGAGGTTAATGAAGTGCTATTCTAAATCACCTTCCCTGAGCCAACAATCCAAATAAAGGACTTCAACCGGTACTCTATCAAAACATTACACCCAAAGCACAAAGCAGTTTTACCAGCTCTGAAGATATAACTGGACCCAAGGAAAATTCAAACCAACAGGAGCAGCAAGACTTTTTACAAGACTTCAGTCTTGCGTTTGTGAAGGTGACAGTACTTTCTTGCACAAATTTACAATTTTATCTTAACGTCGAGAGGCAGAATTAAAGCAGCAGCTCTGCAATCTACTGAAGTATTTGTCTCCCTGGGTGTAACTCTTCAGGTCTGTGTTTTATTAATGGAAGCTACCCTTGAGCAAGGCTGCAGCGAGGAGACAGAGTCGGCATCTAGAACATGCCTTCAAAAATGCATACTTCAACCTCGGGTTAAATAAGATTTTATGAGGATGTTTTTCACCACATAATAATGCATAGATTAGAATGCATAAGACTGTAAAGGAATTTTGTCCGCACTCAAGAACAGTCAACAAAACCAATGAGAACATATATCACGAAATTATTTCCACACCTACTAGTTCATAGGCTTAAGAGGCTAATTTTCATTGTTTATTTCAATTGTTTTGTATTTCACTTAACTTTGACATAGAAAAATGTATTATTGGATTTCGCACGTATCTTCTAGTCAATTTGTATCATTTTGCAAATTCTATATTACAAGTAGTTAAAACACAATGGAGAGTGCATTCATAAATTACAGGGTTTTTGTTAAGAAAAGGGAATTACTATCGATTCTGCAACAACTAAACCTTTGATCAAATTCGATGAAACAAATGCTACCAAGATATAAACAAACGTAACTACTTCATATGTGGAAAAAAAAAAAAAAATACCATGCCAGAAAGACTACAACTTCATCTAAAATAGGCCTTTTTTTTCCCCCCTTCCTCCCCATCTTGTGTCTTCAAGGCACATGACACCTCAAGGCCTTTTTCCGCATCCAAAAGGACCAAGGGTCCTTTGGAACCACTTCCATGGTTCTCCTTCCAGATAAAGGATCAGAAGCACACCACCTGCCAGATAAGACAATTACATTTTTTATATACACACCATAAAATCCAGACACTAGACTAGCCTTTCATACTTCTCATATCTAATTTACCTTCCCAATTAACGAGCCTATGACAATAGATCTAGGCTGATGCAGACGATCTAACCTGTTGCTAGAACAATCACCAAACCTCCTCCAGAAGAACTGCCATACAATAATCCCAAATCCAGCCCTACTCACAAAACCCTCTAGGAAAGTAATGGCTTTTCCAAAACACTGCAAGACCTAACTTTGTGAGGAAATTTAACTGAAGAATTGAGTACCATCTCATGAATAACTTCCTGCTCCTGCAGAGAGAGGAGTTATTACAAAGCTTAAGTGCCCGGCTGACTTCAGCAGCTACGATGACACACAAAAAAAGAATCCATACACTGGAGGGATAAAAAAGCAACTACGCTATGTGGGTCCCATAAAATAGAACAGATGTTAGCCTTTCCATACACACACACAACTCAGTATCTAACGCTCCATTTGCAGGGGGAAAAAAAGAAGGAAAAGAGGCTGATTAACCCAAGAGATAATTCCTCTCCACAGTCAAATGCATGCATGCTTTGTTTAATTATAAGCAATGATGGGATTTCTAACACTGCTTTTGAGAAAGTAATACCACATGACCAGTCTTCGCATTTTTTCTCTGTTCAATTTCATCTGACAACTCTTAACTATAAACTTGGTGTGCCAACCTAAATAATTCCTCTCTCTCTCAGTAAGGCTGCATGGAAGTACATACCCACTTGCCAGCTGCAGCTGAAGTTTTGTGCCAAGAAATAAACGTCTTTTGGGCAGGTTGTAAACTGGAAGCTTCTATTCCTGCTGAAGGGCAAGAGCAAGAGCAGGACGACCCCATCCCTTCCCAGATTAATGGTATTTCCATATTTCAGCCACAGAGCAGATTGCATTTAATAAAAGCATCTAGACAAAACCACTCCCTCCTAGTGCTCAGCTGAGGTATTGGGAAATGCTTTATCAGTTTTGCTCTCAACAGATTTTTTATGTACATTCCACCCTCTGCTCCAGAACTTCTCTCTGCACATTTGATCTCTAGAAAACTTCTCGGATAATGGACTCCTTGAAGGAGCATGACCTATTTCACCATTTTTTTTCAGTAAGGCACAGATGCGTACATCCACTGGGTACACACTAATATTAAACAGCAAGTACTTCAGCTTCCCTTCCTTAGCCTCCTTTCAGAGCCCAAGGGGACTTCAACCCTCCTACAGGAAAGGAAAGCACTCGCAGGTGCTGGTGACCGCGGCCCTTGTGAGTAATGCACGGTGAAGACCAAGGACACATCTTCTTCCATCTCCCCCACAGCTAATAAAGGCAAGCTGCAGAGAGAGCAGAAGGGACACGCTCTGGGGCAGAATGGCTTATGGCTCCATCAGAAATTAAAAGAGGTTGCGAAGAATTTAACATCTTCCACCAAGGCTGGAGCAGACAGGGGTTCTCCAGCTTTGCAGGGCTGTTTTGTCCCACCCTGGGATGTGCAGAACTACCGGTGAGGCACCACAGCACCGGCATCCATGCACTGGGCCTTCCACGAGGGCACCACCAACAAACGTGGCCTCCCCATCCGCCCTGGCCTCCTCCAGGCCCTCAGAATCCCCACAGCTGGAGGACGTTACTGCCTGATTACACACCCTGCCTTCTGTAGGGCTCCCCAAAGCTATGGTAATAAATCCCAATCAGAGAAACAAAGCCACAGGCACGCGTTGCTGCAGCGGAAAGCAGTCTTTTCCTTCTCAATCTACAATCCTTGGCCCCCTTCCCGTGCTGAACATCAACCTATTTCATTTTGGTAGTGACCCGAGTTTTTGCCAAAACCATGAAACACCAGTTAAAAGCTCAACTAAAACAAATATGTAAAGATGAATTCCTACAGCAGTAAAACCCAAATACCCCCTCCCCTACACAGAACAAAAACAAAACGTTAGTAAATGCACACAAACAAACCATAAGGTGTACTGAAAGATGTCTCAAGACATGCGTCGGTACCGTGAACTTGGTTTTCAATACAGTGTATGTACATAGCATGCCTCCACCATCTTCACAAATAGAGCCAAGTAGCGCTTGTTCCCTTTGCTCATTAAAGCTCTACAACTGGTGCCTCCTGTATGCCCACATGTACCATTTCATTAAGCTCACTTGACATTAGATGAAGAAAGAGTACAAGAAAATTGCATATTCCCTGCCTAAAGTAAACTTGTCATTTAAACCTCGCGTATAGATAGAATTTGATACAGCACTGTGCAGTGAGTCATTCTTCAGTTTTAGAGTTTGTACAACAGTATTCTTACATATGTTTTGCAATACTTTCCAGTTAGCTACCACCCCATGTAATTACAAGTTTTTACTGGAAAGAAAGCATACATTTTGGATTTGAACACAGCGCTATCGTCTGTAGAAATGCGGCTCACTTTTAAGACCAGATTTTGAGCAAAAGTAACTGCATGTGAGGAGCCCTCACAAACTGTATTAAAGGTTAAAGTTAAGGCACTTCTTCTAAATAAGAGTAAGCAATGATGGTGTGCATCGCAAATATTTTTCAACAAGCTCCTCCAAACAGTACACACAAGCAACTCACGTGCCAGGCTTCTTCAAAAGCTGTTTCTTCACTCTACAAGTTAAAACCGCATCCATTCAAGGCTCTATATAAATTAAGCGATATCTATTACAAGTGCTTTACTTGAGAACATGTTACTTTACACCTTCCTGCAGTGCCGTGAGATAATCCATGAAAAATCTTCCCCTTTTGTTTTTAGGTTCCATAACAGACAAGTAATTTAACTCAACCCTGGCTTCTAAGAGGCACTGAAAAAAATTAAAAAAAAAAAAGGTACTTAGAACTGAAATGGAAAGGCTTGTCCCATTCAATACTACTAACAAGATCAGCTCCAACTCCTGCCTAGTGGCACTCAGCTCTAATGCTTTATAGGGAAGTTTACGGCTTCAGAAGGCATCAGTCCCAACTTCCATGTGCACACAGCTACACGTTTACCACTTCGGTAGACCTCTTCAGACATTTTATCTTTGATTTTGTTTTCTTCTTTAGAGCTGGTTATTATTAATGCTTTCTGCTATCTCAATTCAAATCAAATGGATCCACTGAATTGCAGATCTCCTCTGAGCTGATGACAAAAAAAAAATGGAGAGAAAAAGTACCTCTGGACAGTGAAAGGTAGCTGGTGAAGATTCAAGTATGCGCAGCAACAACTGCTTTTTTCCCCCTCCAAACTGCATATACTATGACCTACAAGAAACATTTTCTGCTTAAAAGTAATACTTAAATGGAGATCTATGGCTGAACGTTATCACAAGGATTGCACTTACTTGACAGTCTGCTATTAGCCAACTCCATTATCGCTATTTGCAGTTTTTAAATGTACAGATTCAGAAGTAACCGTACAAAGCCTCCATTACAAGTGGATTTATGGAAAGCCACAGCAATAATCATCCTCATTAAGCATATCTTCCCACAGCCCTGCATTATGTGGACACAAAGAGGAAAACATTTCTTCTCTGTTACCCACAAGCTTAGATCTTTCTCCTTATAATCACAAGCTTTGACTGTCTTCTCTGCTTTTGCCAATGACAGCTAATGTTCCCAAAAGCAGGGCTTAGTCTGAAAAAATTAAAAATACCTGCATAGCTCTCAGCCCACAGCCAAATACAGACACAGGGTGGAAGGTTTCTACTTGGATTTTCCAGACACCGACGTTTTCATTGCCAACACATGTGAGAATAAAACGTTATCTATGGCTTCCACTATTTCGCTAACAGCCCCAACCAGTATTTCTCCAAGATATATTTATGGACACGCACATGCAAAGAAAAGGGCAGATGGCAATATTTGTAACTAAGCTGAATTATAAAAATCTCTTGAGCTGAAGCGACGCGTTAACTCTTTGGCCACAAACCGCGTTAACCCCTTCTGTGCGGTCACGCTGCGTCCTATGTCAACGAGCAGGACGCGTGCCGGTGACGTATGCGAAGAAACGTGCACGTTAAGATGGTGGGTTCCAGGCACAACCTGAGAAGTTTGGGATTTGCACACCATGTGTGCGTGTTTCCCCCCCCCCCCCGACCCCAAACGGGCCGTTATGCCGTGCAGATTTTACTTCTTGCTACTTTTGCAGAAGGGCAGGCTGCTGGTCACGCACGTCGACGTCCTCAGCCCCACGGCAGAAATAATCAAACCAGGACTAAAGTACACTTGCTCCCTCCATAAAAGTATTGTTGTGAGCCGAGCATTTCCTGCATTACTGTAAGGAGAGCAGCGTGCTTCAAAAAAGAAGGAAAGGCAAAGCTGCTTCTACAGCCCCACGGGCAGCCCAGGAACAGCCACGCAGTAACCAGACCCAGAGATAGAGTCATTTGCATCAGAGGACCTTTGTAATCTCAAATTAAATTTGTCGTTTCTCTTAACATTTACTTTGAAAAATGAACAGAGGTGGTTATACAAGCAGAATGAGGAAACTGTATTTTCTCACCACCCCTGCCCAAGCCAGCCGCCTTCAGAGACCTCCACCAGCAATCGCTCGGTGCGTCTCACGGCTGGAGGTCTGATCACCCGGCCGCCCTCAGCCCAAATCACTTCTTACAGCTCAATCCCGCACTCAGCACGAGAACGTCTTCCCTCGACCCCGACAACCCAACTTCATCCAGCGGCACCCGAGGCAGCCCCCGGCCGGCTCCGGCAGCTGCCCCAGTCAGTCTCCGGGGAACAGGAGCACATCTCCGAGCGCGGGGGTCCGCAGCAACACATCTTGGTCTGAAGGCGCCGAAACCCTTCCTTCCCCCGGCTCCGCTCGTGTCGGGCTCCCAAAGCTCCTCCAGGTGGGTCTGAGCGGAGTTTCCCCGGCACACACACACACACACACACACGCACTCACACACACACACGCACTCACACACACCGCGCTGCCGCCGCCCGGCCCAACAGGTTGCGGGGCCCGGCTGCAGCCCCCGGGGGAGCGGAGGGAACGCGGGGAGGGGGGGGGTGAGCCCCACGGCTGGGCCCCCCCGGCCTCATTTTGGGGGCTCGCACGGCGGAGTCCCCCGGCCCGCTCCCGGCCGAGGGCCCTTTGTTCTCGCCACCCGGGACGCCGCAGCCCGCTCGCCCTCCCCGGGGACACGAGGCGACCCCCCCGGTGCCCCCCGCCGCGGCGCCCTCCCTCCTCCGAGCGCAGAACGACAACCGGGGAAACGCCGCCGAGCCCTCCCCGGCACCCCCCCTCCGCTCACGGCCCCGGGACGCCCCCGGGGGGCTCCCAGCGGGACACCGAGCCCCACGTCCCCCCCGCCAGCCCCGGCAGGTGCCCACGGCTGCGCCCCGCGGAACCGGGCTGCCCACTCCGTACCCGGCGGGTGGGGAAAGGGGGCCTGGGGGGGGGGTCCGGTGCCGCCCGGTGCCCCCCCAGGAGACAGCCCCGCCGCTCCGCGGTGCCGGGGCTCAACAGGCGGCGGAGTTTCGCGAGGATCATGGAGGGGAGGGCTGCAGGGGAAGGCGCCGCGGCCGAGCCGCTTACCGGGGCTCCGGGGCTCCGCCGCCCGCATGCTGCCTCCCAGAAGCCGCCCGCTCCCCGCCGGCCCCGCTCCGCTCCCTCCTCCGCCGCCGAGCAGCGG